>QYRS01000003.1:4200000-4789045 GCA_006503535.1 Arthrinium phaeospermum
CACCGCGCACGCAACCACATAACACAACCACCAAAACAACAGTTCAAACCTAACAATCAGGAAATATCCAAATAGAATAAAAAGAAAAACCTGAATTGGCAAAAAAAGCTCTGCCCGCGTGCACACGAACATACGAAAAACCCCAGGGTTGTCGTCCGCCCCGGTTGGGACCCCAGTGTTTTGTCTAACCACTTTTACATCATGGCGCTCTGCCTGCAGGTCAGAGACGATAACCAGCTCGGCCACGGAACCGCAGAAGGCGCGCTGCGGCTTGGCGCTGCGCTGCGCAACTTTGGATCTCGCCGCCGAAGGGAAGGTGAGGCCCCACCTGTGACCCGTCTGCTGGTGGTTGGCAATTTATTGCTGTATTATGGCTTAAGTACCCACAGTCTCTGGGGACTGGACATTCACAGTCAGTGGCGATGGCAGAGGTGTGGATATATGGGGTTGCCCTTGCCTCAGTTCACAGGTATCGCGGAATCCCTGTTGTGAGGTAAGTCAGGAGATATGGACAGGCTACTTAGACGCAGGTATGGTACTGGGATGGCAGCAACAGCAACGAAGAGGTGACACTGATCAGCAGATATCTAAAGGCATGTTGGTTCAAAGGACTACGTGCAGTGAGATGTTATGCATACAGAACAGGATGGCAAGATGAGAACATAAAATAGAAGAAGACGATATATACATGAGCGGCGACATGGTCCATATTCCAACAAGAAGACGTTGAAAATAAAAAGAAGATAATACAGGTCGAGTAGAGAAAATGGCAAAAAGCAACGAACCGGTGTGCACCCCGGTAAGTATCGAAAACCCACTTTGGGACAGGAGGATAGACAGTCGGGATCGGTCGGGGTCGGTGTGTCTGTTGGTCGCGCTCTCTGCCGGGGTTTCTCTAGTCCTTTTTTATGTTTTAAGTGTGCCTCTCTTCGGTGGTGCAGAACAACCATTGAGCCAACCAATTCAGTTGACTCGCTGGGGACTGGGAGAAAATGGATCTATTTGGATTTATCTGTCTACCTACTGAGGTTTGGGAGCTTCCATAGCTAGGTAGCTGTAGGTAGCTACTTGGTTTTGCAGGTAGCTAGGTAGCTTGGGTTGATTGTTTGGCGGTGATTGTCACTGGCACCTACAGAGGTAGGGGACGCAGCTTGCTGAAGAGGACAGGGACGGTGTGCCTACACGATCCCACCACCTGGACTTGGTACACCAACAATTATTTCAGCTGGTGGGATGAGGCTATTCGAAAGCTGGCTGCGCGCAAGTGGGAGAAGAACATAGGCAGGTCCAGAGATATTGAATACATTGCTCAGTCTAACGCATGGCTCTGGTCTATGGGGGTATCATTACGCTGCTACATCGCCGCCGTCCACCGCGGTCTCCTGCTCCTTCTGCTCCTTCTTGATCTCCTCAATCCTCATCAAGACATCCTCCTTCCAATTCCGGTACTCCTCACGCTTGCGGTCCGTCATGACCCAGCGACCCTGGAACATGCTGTCCCCCCTCTGCATCTGCACCCGGTCCATGGCCTCGTCGTTATCATCGCCGCCATCTCCATCGGGATCCGAGCCCTGGTTGTCCTTGCCGGTGCCGCATGCGTCCACCATATCTTGTATGCTGCCGTACCAGCCGGACTCCTGCCAGCCGCTCTTGGTCCCCTTCTCCACCGTCTTGTCGATGTCCTTGGTCCTGATGTCGGACCAGCCATCCCACGCCGCCTCTTCGTCGTCCTCGAACCCCTTGACCTCGACGGCGTCACGCGCCTTCATGATGGCCTTCAGGACCTGCTCGCGGGCCTTGGCATACACCTTGGGGTCGGGGTTGTCCGTCTCGAGAGAGATAATTTGCCACATTGTGAGGAAGGCGATGCCGGCCAGGAGCGGCGTGAGGTTGGCGTTGACCCAGTCGTCCGTCGTACGCCGGCCGCGGGGCAGCACAATCGTCTCCATACCAGCCAGGACGATGCGGCCGATGCGGCTCTGGTTCATCTGGGTGCACATGAACTGGATGGTGGGCCGAATCCAGGGGGGCAGCGTATCGTGGTCTTGGGCTTTCCTCTTGCCGGGCGTCACGAGCCCCTTCTTGGCCGACGTCGATTTGGTCGGCGTCCCATCTCCCCTTGGTCGGAACTGCGCCAGCGACGCTTCCTTGGTGGGCGTGCCCCGGTTGTGCGTCCTCTCAATCGTGGCCGCGCTGCCAAAAAGTCCCTGGGCCTCTCGGAGCTTGGAGCTCGGCGTCCTGACCCGCCCGCTCTTGGCCACCGCGTTCGCGGGCAGGATGTTGTCGAGATGGGTGTATAATCGCTTGTAGATGCGCGGCGGTACTGGGGGGCGCGCCTGGATTTGCGGCAGGTCGAGACTTGTCTTCAATCGTTCGCAGGCGAGGTTGGCGCATGCGTACTCGCGCGCGACCTCTTCTTCGGCCTTGAGGGTGCTGGCATTGTGTCGCGACTGCGTCAGGAGACTCGAGGCGAGGTCCACGAGCGGGCGAGGCAGGGATGCCGCAGAAGGGTATGTCGGCACGAGCGAGAGGAGTGTCGTCTCCAAAGTGCGCGACATGGTTGGGCTGTTCGAGGTCGATGTCGAGGAGTGGCTGACTTCGCGTCGGCACGCGTCGAGGTCGAGTTTCGCTTGAAGTCGGGTTAAGGTGGAGTTTTTGGGACGTTGCTCCGGGCTGCCAGCAGAGTTCCCGCTACAACCCTGGCGGCGCTGAAACCTGACGTCAGTGGGTCGCTGGAGCTTCAGCCGCTCGAAATTCAATTCCTCCAGTGAAACGGTACAGTCAACGCTTGAGCGTGGTTACCGACTTTGGAAGTTCGTTGCCGGTTATCAAGCGACGGTTTAAACAGAATATATGCTACGGCAATTCACAAGACAAAAGGCCAAGCAACCCCAATTGATGGTACCTGACAAGACGTCGAAACATGTGAGCCAGGCCATGACAGGTTTAGCGTCGCATCCTCTCCCACCAAACCCCCCTGCCTGCCTAGCAACCGCAAGCTAAACCTGCAGCGCTGGCGATCCCCCTGTCATGTTGAAATGCCAGAACCTGGGATCGGGGAGCGCTTGCTGACGGGAATCTCCAAATCCAAACCCGACTTTTCGCATCCCGAAACGAAACAAAACCTCCTGTCACTATTTATTACGTCGCATATCCTCGAGTCCACCATCGACCAATATTGACGATTGACCAATTTTTGTTGCCTCGAATCACCCGACAGACATTCCAAGATGCGATCCACGATATTAGTGACGTTGAGCCTGCTCAGCGGAGCTTTGGCACACGGTGATCATGGCGGCTCCCAAAAGCCCATGGTCGACGAAAAGGCCGATTGGATGACCAAACACATGGCCGGTACGTTTTTCCCCAGTGTTACCAGCTACTGCAATCCATCCTCGTGCTTCCACAGGCAAAACGGTCGGATTTTGCTTGTCTGCTTGCCACAGCTAATTGCGAAACAAATGCTGTTGTGTCCCGTCGCTTCAATTCAAGCTCGTCAGCGCTAACTTCGTTTCTTCTTTTCGGCCAGAGGAACACCACATCTCCGACTTCGATGCCTCCTCCTTCTTCGCGCTGCACGACTTCGACGCCGACGGGCACTGGGAGCACGAGGAGATCCAGCGGACGTACGGCCTGATGGACGAGTCGAACGCGGCGGTGCCGGCGCACCGCAAGGCGGACATCGCGCACGAGGTGGCGAACCTGATGGACACGGACCACGACGGCTTCGTGTCGCGGGCCGAGTTTGTCGACTTCATCAACGCGGGCAAGACGCTGCCGGACATGGGCACCGGTCCGGGCCACCACGGCGACGATGAGTACGAGTACGAGATCCACCACTGGGAAAAGTACCACGGCGACGACACCACGATGGAGGACCTCACCCACCCCGAGGACATTGCGCACTTCAAGAAGCACGAGGAGATGGAGGAGGCCGAGCAGCGCCTCGAGCAGATGAACCGCATGCGCATCATCGAGGGCAACATCCCCAAGCTGTTCCAGAGGGGCGGCTAGAAACAGAGCTTTACTCTGGCGCACGGGGATGAGGGATCCGCGAGGTGTATACAATATCGGTTGAACTTGTGGATCTTACGATTATATGTTGTAATGTGTATTGAGAGGAACATGTACGCATAGTAACTAGGTCCTATGTGGCCGATCATGGAGGATGAGGTGCAGGCGCCCCCCTGCTGAATATGAAGATGACGATGTTCTTTCTCCCACTCGAGATGCTCTTGACAAATGTTCTTCGGATCTCCTACGGTAAAACCGACACGTCGGCGAAGTAAGAACCAAAGCATAAGCGCATCTGATGTATCCGTATTTCAAAGGTCGATGTCGACATGCTTGGAGATTCACGGTCGCAAAGATGTCGCCAGTTTGATATGATGAAGCCCGTTCCTATACCTATAAGCAAACCATAGTTCCACCCAAACAGGAATGTATCGATGATTTTGCTTAGTTGCAGCTAATTGATCAACCTCTCTGGCCGCAGACACGGAAATTGATGTAATTTGCCCAGAAGTGGCATTGAATAAACACCAGAATAGCCAGAGTAATTGCTGAGGCTTAAAGTACTCGAATGGAATAATCAGTGGTATAAGCATCCAAGGTATACTGACTACTTATCTTGTTGACGTCCCTACTGGTTTGCCCGGCCGGGTGCGGCCAATGGCGGCGTCATTGGGCGGGGTTTTGCGCCGACAACGATTGGCTCTCTTCTATGGGCAGATCCTGGCCGAAGGAGATGCATCAACTGTCGCGGGCACCCCTTTCCCAGGTTGGGATTGCAAGCCAACAAATAAGGCAGGTGGTTCACCCCCTGATTCAATAATAGAAAAGCGCATGCGCGATGCATCGAATGACCTGACCTGTCAGCCAGCCTCGTTTATCTTTACATAAATCCGGGCCCTTGCACCATGCGGTTCTTTCTTATGGCGATCCTGGTGGAAGGTTGCTGTGCCAAGACAGATCGCATTGAAGACTAAAGATTGGAACTCAAAAACACATGGTCAACCTCCCATCACTGCACTGTTGATACGCATGCAGTTGAACGACTATCAATAAGCCTATCATACAGCCATAGTAGGCAACTCCAAAGCATCGCATGCTCTGAGTTGGCCATCTGATTCGTACATACACACTGATAATGCTGACATTGGCAGGCCTTCCGCGTTATGGACTGATGTCACCCCTCATCCCGTCCTCGGACGCCTGCCATGTTTGAAGAAGGTGCCAGTGGCAGGGCGGTTTGAATTAAAATGCGACGACATGATTGCTAGCTGCGACCTCCTGGCTCGACTCCCCAAATAAACAGCGGATGCTGGTTGCCCGAACGGGCAAGTCGGGGCGGAGCCCCTTCATGCGCCAAGGCCCGTCCGGTGTGTCGTACCGTCGCATCCCCAAGACGGCCAGGGCGGGTCACGAATTCCCACCACCCAGAGCAGAGAGGCCATCCCAATATCAGTTTACCCGTTTGGGCCGTATAGGACCTCGCTGATATGACCACTCGCAACTGCCGCACGTCGTAGCGAGGCTACATAGGTAGGTCTTCATGGGCCTGGGCGAGATCTGTGCCCCCATTCCCTGGTCGGCAAATGGGCCGAGAGATCTCGCTCGCGGGACCCACGATAGGAAGGTCAATCAAGGGTAGGGTTCAGCGTTTACATAAACCGGGCGAGCCCTCGCTCTCTTCCTGGGTATTCACGTGAAACTTTGCCTCGATTGTTTCGTGTAGATTTGCAAGAAAGTGCCTACTGTTCTTTTATTCTCTCACTTCTATTCTTGAACTCGCAACCGCGTTGCTTCACTCTCTGCTTCTCCCAGTGACCAGCATTGCCGTTCTACTACCCGTCACTACGACCTACCACAAGACCCAATCACATTACCTCGCCAACACCACCAAACACAACCAAGATGAAGCTCTCCCTCCTCGCCACCGCCGCCGCCAGCCTAGCCGTCGCCGAAGCCGCCATCAACTGGACCCTCGAGAAGGCCGGGAACCCGAGCGCGGACCAGTCCGACGCCTACACCAAGATCGAATCCGCCATGAAGCTGGCGGCGGCGCGGCACGCCCGGCTCGGCTCGGCCTCGAAGAACATCCGGGTCTACTACACCCCCGGGGTGCCCACGGCCGAGGCCAACTACAACGGCGACCTGCGGTTCGGGTCGAACCGGGCCTACATGAACGAGCGCACGGCGCTGCACGAGGTGTCGCACACGCTGGGGGTGGGGCAGACGGCGGCGTTCGACCGCAAGTGCGCGGCCGGCGACTGGGCGACGGCGCTGCCCTTGTTGCGGAGCTGGGACGGGCAGAGTGCCACGATCAGCTGCGGCGGGTCGCACTTCTGGCCGTACGGGCTCAACTACGACAACGAGTGGAGCGAGACCAATGCGGACCGCAACGTGCTCCTGGTCAATGCCATGATCAAGGACGGCATGTGAGCTGGATTGAAGGGGGAGGCGCAAGGGGCAGTGGGCGTGTTCTTGTATATACTTTCTTGAAGGGCAAATCCCCGGGGCCCGTATTCTGCACATTGGCGTAGCGAATGAATATCACCATTTCCGGCAGCATGACCGCGTGTTTTCTCATCGACGTTCGGCCGTCGCACTTGCGCCTCACTCGTCACCGTAATCCCAGTTCCGCGAACGTGTAATTGGGAGCTTTCATCATTAGTCTCAGAACAGTACTGTTGGTTGATATAAGCGCTAAAACTCCTTTCCCTAATCCCAAACCCGACATTGCCCAATTGTGTGTGTGTTATTCTTATCCCCCATCATCATACAACATCAATCTCCTCGGCATCCGAAACCGACGACACCGCGCCGCCACTGCTGCTATTGCTGGCGGTGTCCCGAAAATCCGCCATGGACACCAGCCCCGCCCGCGGCGCGTACGCCCGCTGCGACATGCGCGCCAGCGAGCGCATAAACGCCGGCACCGAGCAGCCGAGCTCCTCGTCCTCGCCCCAGGCCGGCGTGACGCCGAGCCGGATCGAGACCTCGTGCATCTCGGCGATCTCGCGGCTGTCCCAGATGCCCTCGCGGCGGTTGAGCGACCTCAAGAGCTTCAGGGCGCGCGCCGTCTGCGCCTCGTCGCGGCACACGCTGATGATGAACGAGAGGTCCGAGATGAGGTCCCCGTCGAGCGAAAAGGTCGGCTTCCCCGCGGCCACGAAGGGGGCCGCCAGGTCCTCGGCCCGCTGCAGGCAGTCCTCGCACGTCGCGTGCGAGACGCCGGCCGAGTCGCCGCCGTTCTGCGACAGCTCCACCGCCATCTCCCAGAAGCTGCGCTGCAGGCGCAGCCGGGCCAGCATGCTGCGGTCGCGGGCCGGCAGGTCCGGGGCGGGCGGCAGGCGCTCGACGGTGCGCTCGAAGCGGCGGTTCCAGGCGTAGAACCGGACGTTCCAGTGCTCCTCCCAGAGGGCGTTGAAGATCTTGGTGGTCGTGATGGTGTTGTCCTGGGACACGGTCGAGGTCACGAACGCGGGGGACCGCGACGTGCCCCGCGGGAGTCCCTGCGCGTACGGGTCCGCCCGGGCGATCTTGCCCTCGGGCGTCGGGGGCCGCGACGACCCTTGCATCAGGTGCTGCTGCTCGGCCTCGTGCAGGGCGATGAAGTGGCCGATGTCCAGCGTCCGCAGCGAGTACAGGGCATCGTTCAGGTCGTCGAAGGGCTGGTCCTCCTCGGCGGCCATGGGGGCGATGGGGATGTTGCTGGGCAGCGCCGGCGTCAGGGGCGCGTCCATGAAGGCCGAGAACTCGAGGCCCAGGCGGGCAAACATGTCGTACGTCTGCTGCCAGAGGCCCGCGTCGCGGATCTTGCTGCCGGCGTCCAGGGAGGCGAGCAGCTGGAAGCCCGACTGGATGTGCTTGATGGACTCCGAGTATCGACCCATGAGGCTCTCGAACGTCACAAACATCAGGCAGCAGAGCAGTGCGCCGTGGGTGGAGGCGACTGAGTTGGGCGACGACATGGCCTTCACCAGGCTGGAAATGGCCCGGTTGTACTGCTGGATGGCGGCATTCTCCTGGTCCGTATCCCAACTCGACGAGCTGGATGGTGATGTTGATGTGTAAGCCCGGATGACGAAGAGTTGGTGGGCGGCGCCGACCGCAGAAATGGTCTGCCGCAAGTAGTCTTCTTGATGTGCTATGGGCAACGCGTAGGCATCCCAAAAGTCCAGCATGCCGGCCGAGTCGGCCAAGCCAAAACGGGTGCAGACGCGGAAGTGATGGAAGTACCTCGCCTCGGTGGCGGACTCGAAGACGATGGGGTTGATGGTGAAGAGTGGAGTACTACTATTCCGCCGCGACGGGCTGCTCCTACAACTGCTAGCTGGGCTGCTCCCGCGGGTGCTGCTGGCGGACTTCGCCACCGCCTGCGAAAGGGCGGAGCCGGCGCCATCCTCCTTGGACGACGGCGGCTGGGCCGAAGGATAGCCGTCGCAGACCACTTTTGCGGCGGCGCAGCGACGGCATGTGGGTTTTGTTTCGTCACATTTCTTGTGGCGGATTCTGCGCCGACACAATGGTCATTTGGTCAGTGAAGGCGAACATTTAGAACAAGAACATACGATGGAGTGGTCAGGTTGGAGAGATTGGGCGATTGGGGGAATGCTTGTTACCTGCTGTACGGTACCAATCAATGTGTTAGCCAAGTCTCCATCTCGAACCAGAAACGCCAGCAAGGGCCACCACTACACTCACCAAGTCATGCAGCCGGTGCGGGCCCGATGGCTGAAGGCCCGGGTGTACTTCTTCTTCTTGGCCTGTGTTGGAGGTGGAGCCGCGACGTCTCCGGAGTAGGACGTGCTGCTGCTGCTGGTTTTCCTGACCGTCATGGCGCCCGTCACCTGTGGTTGTTTCGGCTCCTCCTTCTCCCCCTCGCGAATAGGCTCGGGAGACAAGGCGTAGAGAAAAGCATCCGTGTCGGGCGGGCAGTCGAACGCGAGACCTTCTTGACTCGTGTAGAGTTGCTCAAGAGACGACTCGGGAAAACCGCTGCTGCTGCTGCTGAGGAGAGTACCGTCGAAGTCCTGAGGAGGTACCTCGAGGGCGGCCTTCGTCCTGTCAGCCAAGGAATGCGAGATCATGTTGCCACAAAAAAGGACCGGTAGAGATGAGACCTCCCTCCTCTCTGGTAACGGTACACAAGGAGAATTAACAGCAGGAAGGACAAGCCATGGGGGAGTCGGGAATTATCCCCTCTATCCTTTTCGCCATACGGCAGAGTGGAGCGGCAGCGAATGAAATGCCGGCGTGACACATTAGCCTGCACCATGCAACCCACCCAGGGGCCAATAAAGCATGGCCAGATGGGTCCCGAGCGCTGGAAAGGGCACTGGCTCGGAGCCCGAGGACCCTGAAGATTCGCGGAGAGCTAGCCAATCACCGATCCACAATTTGCTCTCCACCGCGAAACAGGCCTGGACTTGACGATTCCGCGAGTCACGTCGGGGGAGAGCCGGGGTCCAACCTGTCAGAAGAAGTTTAATAGATCCCATCTCACCAAAAGCCGGAACGAAACAGTCCAGAAGGCTGGCATCATCTCGGCAGGCCGCCGTGGTCGGGTACGGGGATCGTCGTGGACTGGGTTCCGCCTTGGTCCCAGCCGTTTGGTAGAGTGACCCTAGCCAGCTAGTAAGTATTATTACCTAGTAGCCAACAGGTCAGGAGCTTCCTTCCTCTTCCACGTCGATGGGACCCCCATTTTCGGAAACTGGGACGTTGCGCAAGATGGAGACCGCGGGGCTGACCTGCCCGAGGAGCGCAGCCCGAGAGTCCGCTACCTCCGGGCCCCCCCCTCGATCCACAGGCCGATTGATCGTCCCATAGCAAAGCAGGCTGAGCAATGCCTATCTGTCGGGAACCTGCGAAGCCGCGGTCAAGATCGCGGCAGAACCTTGGGAAATTGGATAATGGCATATGATAACCATCATTGAGGCCTCCTCCTCCGAGTCAGCTGCCATTGCCATCCCGAGACAGAAAAAAGATGTATAAACCTTCCCTGGGCCGCTGCTACTTGAGCCTAAGGAGATCAACAGTCAAGTAACTCTATCCATCACAGCCAAGCAACCAAAGACGATCTCTCGTCGCTAACATCGAAACAATCCCCTCCTATTTAAGGTCATTCTCATCATCACGCGGCCTCACCACTGTTTCGAAACATACCACTATTGCTGCTGCTCGTCGTCATCATCAATACAACTACTACTACCCACCTTTTCTTGCGCTCACCCAAGGCCGCCGCTCATTCGCACACCAAGTCGCAATGGCGTTCCACATGCGCGAGGCGACCGCGGACGACATCCCGGCCCTCTGCGACGTCTTCTTCGACGCCTTCTCCGAGGACCCCATCTCGAGCCGCATCTTCCCCCGCGCCTCGCCCCTCGCGCAGGCCGAGATCCTCGACACCTTCACCCACAGCGTCGCCGAGCCCGACGTCCGCGTCTTCGTCGTGACCGAGGCGCCCGGGTCCGGGTCCGAGCCCACCGACAGCAACAAAAAGGACGACAAAGACGACATCCTCGGCTACGTCGAGTGGGTCGCCCCCCGCTCGGAGCCCTACTCCCCCCCGCCCCCGGCCCCCGACACCACCGGCGCCAAGGCCCAGGCCCTGGCCCAGCAGTTCTTCGAGGTCATGGAGCGCAAGCAGCGCGAGCACATGGGCCGCACGCCGCACTGGCACCTGGCCTTCATCGGGGTGCGGCAGCGGGCGCAGGGGCGCGGGGTGGCGCGGCAGCTGATCCAGTGGGGCGTCGACCGCGCCGACGCGGACGGGGTCGAGGCCTACGTCCAGTCGAGCCCGATGGCGGCGGCGCGCTACCGCCGGTACGGGTTCGAGGATATCGACACGCACCACTTTGAGCTGGCGGGGGATTACCACGAGGTGTTTTTGAAGAGGAAGCCGCAGCAGCAGAAGAAGCAGGAGCAGGGGCAAGAGCGGTCATTGAAGGACGCGAAGCTGTCGGCTGAGGAGGTGTCGCAGCTGTTCAAGTCGCATGGCGGGGCTGGCGAGGTGCAGTCCCAGAAGAGCATAGAGAGGTTCGAGCATTCTCCCAGCGTCATTGCGCAGGTTGGCTGAACTGGATGAAGGTCGTCGTGGTAGGCCAGCAGTTTGGCGGTCAATGGGCCGTAATGTTGCTAGGCTGTCTGATTGAGCACGAGCGAGTGCAAGGAGGGCAGTTAGCAGGTGATGATGCGCGCTCGCAGCTGCAATTAAGTAATATATTTTAGAATCTATGCATCTTGCCCCTTTACCGATACCTTTCATGCTCAAAACTGCAGAACCGTACCATATTCATCTGCCACTGAAATGTGATGTCGGCTACATTGCCCCGCCATAGACCCCCCTGACCTACGCCCTTGCCTTGCCTGCCAGTTCCAGGTACTGACTGGCCACATCCACCACCATGTCCCTCCAGGTCTTAAACGTGAACCCAAAATCCAACTCAGTCTGGTGCGCATCCCAGTCAATGGGAATCGTCTCCTGATTGCCCCGGGTAAACGTCCCATCCCTGACAGCGTCGGGGAATCGCTCTTGCACAACGTCCCAAGCCTCATTCAACACATGCGCCTGAGTAGCACCGATGTTCCTGGACGTGACAGTCTGCTCATCCAGCGCGCGAAGAAAGAGCCCCGCGGCGTCGTCCACGTGGCAAGCCCCCGACGGCATGGGCGCGGGCGCGACCTGCCCCGTGACGACGCCCAGCAGGATCCGGTTCGTGCTGCCGGCCGCGAGGTCCTCGACCCGCCGCGCCCGCTCGTCGCGGCCGAAGACAAAGCCCGGGAAGACGTGGACCACCTCGAAGGCGGGCCGTTCGTCCCGGACGAACCGCTCGGCCGCGTTGAGGGCCGCGATCTTGCCCGCCGCGTACGCGGGGAGCATGGCGTCGAACGGGCCCGGCGGTGCGTCGGGCAGGCGGGACGCGGGCGTGACCTTTTCGCCGTGGGGCGGGTAGGGGGTGTTGGCGAAGACGGAGGACGCGATGACGAGTTTCTTCACCGAGGGTGCCTGGATCGCGGCGTGCAGCATGCTGGTGACGCTCTTGACGTTGGGCTCGTAGATGCCGGTCTGGGGGTCCAGGAAGGGGGAAGGCAGCGGCGAGGCGATGTGGATGACGTGGGTGACGCCCTTGATGGCTTCTTCGTAGGCCGTCGGGTCGGTGATGTCGGGCACCTCCACGAACGAGAGCCGGCCGGCCGCGTTCAGGGCTTGTTGCACCTTGGGGTGTTGGGCCAGCTCGTCGGATTTCGACCGGGAGCGGACGGCGGCTCGGACGGTGTAGCCTCGCTCGAGGGCGCCGAGCAGCACCTTGAAGCCGATGAAGCCGTTGGCACCGGTAAGCAGAACTATGGGAGCCATTATGGGATCGAATGAGTGCACTGCAGATAGACAGGCACCTATGATGGGGTAAAGGCCGTGTCTCCCTTGGGGTCACTACGGCGGAGAAACTAGTTCCTAGGGAGAGATGACCCCGCGACCAAAATATCTGGGGTTTCCAGGGAGGCTTGATCGAATCTGAAACTTTCTCTTTTCGGCTGCGACGGACTCTGCTATCACGGTAGAAATGAAGAAGGGGCTCTGGACTCGGGGTCCATGGATATATAGAAATCGGTCACTTGGGCGCAGCAGTGGTTCCTTTCAGCCATGGAAACAAATGGTTTCATCGATACGATTACCAATCCCGCGCTCTCCGACATTGGACGTCGAGACAAACCACCGCCCCCTTGCATACAATCATCATGAATAGCAGCGAATGGGGAAGGGGGCATAACGCCACCCGCAGTTGTACTGCCGATTGCCTCCCTCTCACCGTACTTTACTGGGCGCCACGTTCACCGCTATCTACGTACTTGCCGGACTCGACATCTGGACAATCATTTCAGCCAGCTCGGATGCGAAGTTGACATACGGCGAGTGACCAGAAGGAAGCGCCGCAGTGCGTATCGCGACCCCGGCATCCCCCGCGTTCTTGACGCAGAAGTCCTGAAACTCGGGCGGCAGCCACCGGTCCTCGGTCGCGCGGACATAGAGCGTGGGCACGTCCCTCCACGCCTCGTAGGTCGTGGTTCCCGCCGTCAAGACCGCCGCGTTGCCCCATTGAAGCAGGCGCCGCTGCTCCTCCTGGTCTTTTGGGGCCAGGTCCGGGTACAGTAGCGCGATGGGATCCGTGGGGAACCACGTGCCGTCGTCGGCGAACTGGACGAGCCCCTCTCGACCGGGAAGGTTGACCACCTGCACGACGGTGCGGATGTTCTGGTGGAGAGCGAGCAGGAAGGCGGCAGCGTAAAGGAGGTGGACCACGCCGCCTGGCAGACCCTGGGCCTCGCGGTCTTTGCGGGTCAAGCCCCGGAGTGCGGTCGTGCCGACTACGCCTCCATAGGAATGCATGAATACGATGACATCCTTGCCCTCGTCCTCGACCAGTCGCTGCACCACCTGTCGCACAGCTTGTACGTCGTTGTCGAAGTAGGAATCCGGGGGTCGGTGGCCGTTATTGGTCGGCAGCGCTGGGCAGTAGACAGCGAAACCCTTGGAATACAAGATGTCGACCAGCTTGTAGAAAGCGGCGGGTGCCGTCCAGGCTCCCGGGACGATAACCACGGTCGGTAGTTCGGCAGGCATGGCGGTATACCCGATTGATGGGGGATTCGATTGGCAACCGCTGGACAGCGAGAGAAGCAGGCAAGAGCAGGAGAGAGAAAGAGCCTGCGGCACGAGTAGACTCGTGATGCTTGGTAGAGTATGTCCCGACTGAGCCTTTGCGACGATGTGCCAAAGCCCTGAGGGGAGTGCCCAGAAGGGGCTCAAGATAGGCAGGCTCGCGAGTGCTGGAACCTACGAAGGGAGAAACAGTTGAGACTGGGGTAGGGGTGGCCATCCTTGGTAGGACACGTGACGACAGCCAGCTCCCTTACTTCAGCGGTCGGCCTCTATCGGCCTCCTTTGATCGCCTATCATTCTGGTGTATAGGAAGGTTTGCACCACTCAGTTGCTAAGGCCGGATGTTTGCCCGTCAGGCTTTGGGCCGCTCCGGCGCCAGTCTGATAGTGAGTGGGATACTATCTTCCCCAAATGGCTTCGGTTTGGCTGGCATCGCCGTCTCATTGAACGTGAATGGGACGACTAGATGTACGCGGCGGACTCTGTTCTCCAGGTCGTCTGACAGTTATTGGTCAATGCCACCAGCGCCGAAAAAGCAGATGCTGTGACATTGTGCGATCGAGATCTTTCTTGCATGCTCCTGTCAGGCTGCTGGTTATCACAGAGTCGTTTTCCCGATTACAACTTCACAATATAATATAATGAGGTGCATCAGCGATTGGAAGCTATCAGAAAGAATGCATCATTGGTCTTTTGTCATCTCGAGCTGAAGCTGTCGGCCGCCATAGGTTTTCCATTGATCATGGCTGTTTTAGGGCATTGAGAACGCCGAGGGGTATGTGGCTTGAGCGCTGTAACACCTGTGACGCTTGTGACGTAATGCCCATCCAAAACTTCGATCACTCAACCCAACGCGCTCAGGACCGCGATTGTTTACTTCCGGGGCATAGTGATCTACAAACCCAAGTAAATATCCCGGCAGTATTGACATCAGAGGTTGACATCATTGCCATGATGTAAATTCGGTCATAACTGAGCATACGCTTAGGGAAACATAAAGAGAAGCTGCCAATGCAAAATATGGAGGATTGAATTGATAATCGTATTTGCCCCTGCTTCTGCTCAGCACGGCGGACAGCACCAGTTGATCGCAGTAATTGACTTCACATCAAAACACACTATAAATTTCCATACTTTCCATGCCCACAATGGCGCCATTACTGAATGGTGTCTACAGAGTAGTTTGGTCTGATACCACGCGATCCAAGTTATCAAAAGCCCAGTCGGGAAGGAAAGCACGCAAGATTAATCGGCCCAAGTCTTGCAGGCCACCCTGCCGCGAGCATGAGAGACCATCAACCCATTTCTCGGCTTCATTAGTGGTAAATCCTCCCTCTGCGCTTCCCATGTCACCTCGGAACGTTGGCGCTGACCAGCCACAACGACAGGCGCCCGAGTCGCGGAAAAGCAATGCCCAACTCGTCGAGGACCTCAAATCCGCGCCTGGCGTGGACGAGTCCAAGCTGAAAAACCGTGTGGCGTTCGCCATCCACGAGGACGCCAATGACGTCCCGACGAGGGAGCCGGCCAGCCTGGACCCGGGCAAGAAGGACTGGGAAGTGCACGGCGGCCGGCTCGGGCGGGACCACACGTTGGAGGACGTACCGAACCACTATCTGCGGGACCGCCTCATGAGCTTCACCAACAAGTGCATGCCCAAAGACCAGGCCCCCGAGGCGCGGCGCCGGGTATTTTCCGACCTCAACGAAGGCGAAATCGCCGCCTACTCAAAGATCATCCGGAAGGACGAGGCCACCTTAGGGGACGGGTACCAGATGGGGAGCAGTAGCGAATGGCGGGAGCGGTGCGCGCGGCATGAGAAGCAGCAGAAGCGCCTGCAGAAGATGGACAGCATCACGAAGATTGCCCACGAGACCGAGTTCCTCAGCAACATGGGGCAAGCCGCCGAGCTGGAGGAGCAGCATAGGTTCATGGACCACATTGACCCGGGCATCGACATGACGCCCCACCCGATCGGGCAGCATCGCAACTACGACGACCTCCCACCCATCTGGGCCTCCGTATTCCACTTCGGGCACAGAAACGGCGAGCCCAGCAAGCCCTCGCCGCGGGAGCGGAAGGCCCTGCCCGCGCCCTTCTACACGGAGATCAACTACGACTGCGACCAGGTCCGGGCCCTGGTCAAGCGCTTCATCCGGGCCGACTTGCCACGGATCTGGGACCTGGAAAAGTTCCGCCTGGTGTGCGGTCTCGAGCGGCCGGAGCTCAATGAGTTCCTGGGGCAATCCGGCCCCGATGCCGGCGCCCAGAGCTCGGCGTACGGCCTCTGCTGGGAGTTTATGCGCCGCCGCCAGACGCTCGGCCTGCATCCCTTCTTCGACGAGAAGAAGGCCGACAGGATCTTTCCCTTACACTTGGCCAAGCGGCGGCCCGGCAAGGGTGGGAGGCCCAAGCAGTCAACGCGGCAGCAGCAGGAGAAGAGGAAACGCGAGGTGGAACAGGCGCGTAAGAACCATCGCCCTACGGATGCGGAGCTGCGTGAGAGGCGGCGCGCCGAAGCGGAGTCTAAAGAGCAGCAGCAGCAGCAGCAGCAGCAGAGAAACAGCAGCGACATAAACAACAGGAGAAGCACAAGCAACAGGAGAAACAAGAGCAACGGCAGCAGAAGAAGCGCGAGCTGCCCGTGGAACGCCCGGCGCGAGCTTCTAAGCGAATCAAGGCCCAGAAGGCCGGCGGTTAAGGGACAAGCACTGATGGCTTGCTTGGCGTGGTTGAGTGCATTATGCGATGTGTCTGCAAATGTCAAGACCCACCATATTCCATACCATCCGCACTGCATGTACGATAATCAGCGACATATGAATATTATATAGTATTTGTTATATGAAGTTCACGGAGTGCTCAATGGCAATGCTGTTTCGCGAAACTCGCCGGCGATGACGTCACGTGCGATCCGCGCCAGGGCTCCACAACTGCGTGATGGGTCGCATCATCAGATCGAATTGATCGCAAACCCCTATGTCAACATCAAGTCTAACCGGGGTTCGAGAATGGCAAAAGCAAAGCCAAATCTTCTGCTATGCTTTGACGCATTCGGCACCTTATTCAGACCAAAACATACAGTCGCCTTGCAATATGCCGAAGCTGCGCGACAATGTGGCTTCACAGGCTTTACGGACAGTGAACTTCAATCGACCCTGAAGGCGGCAATCAAGGGCGAGTCAAAACAGAACCCCAACTACGGCAAGGCGACAGGACTCGGCGCAACCAAGTGGTGGACCAATGTACGTCCTCTGTTCAACCCCAATCGCCTTTGTGCGACCAGCCAGGACGCTTGCCTGTTGACACCGAGCTGCAGGTAATCCATAACACCTTCACACCACTGAGCCAGGATGGCCAAGCCCTGCCCACGGATCTAGCCCCCAAACTCCTGCACCGCTTCGCGTCCAAAGAAGGCTACGATGTCGAGGCCGGTTTGGTCTCTACCTTGCGGGCGCTGAAACAGCAGCAAGGCAGCCCCGAACGGCGGTTCGGCAGGATCGTCGTCGGTGTCGTGACCAACTCCGACGACCGCGTCCCCAGCATCCTTTCATCATTTGGCCTCAACGTCAGCCCCTTGCGCTACGGCAGCCAGACCGACGAACCTGCCGTCGTTTCCAGGCGCGACTACGACATCGACTTCCACTGCATTTCGTACGACGTCGGCGTCGAGAAGCCGGACAAGCGCATCTTCGAGTCGGCTGAGCACATGCTGGCTCAGGTCGTCGCCGTTCAGGACGGCAAGAGTCTGGCGGAAACCGAGGCGTGTCTCGAGACGTGGGAGAAGGTGTACGTCGGCGACGAGCACGCCAAGGATGTCGTCGGGGCCACGAATGCGGGCTGGGACCCGGTACTGCTCGACGCGGACGGGGCTTTTGAGGATATCCCTAAACTAGCGGACCTCCAGGGTCCAACTCTGGCTGATTCGTTCCTAGGCCATTCCGTGGTAAAGGTGGTTTCGATTCGTGAGCTGGTTAGGTGGCTTACAGGGCAGTAGTGAGCTCAAAGACCTTTCAGCCAACCCCGCCCGTAAGCATCTAATCTGGCGTATTGGGTTCCGTCTGGTTCACAGCTGGTCAGCGACAAGAATTGCCAAATGACACCGCCCCCTCAATGTGAGATGAGGATACTTTTGATTTATCTGAATTTTCTTCATAGATCTGATCTTTAGGGCTGAGGGGTGGCTTCCGATATACATACATTAGCGGCCCATTTTCTCTAAAAATAGACGGCCGGGCTGGTTGGCGGGGTTGCGGGGGCGGCTGAGCCTGCTAGGGCCAGCATGCTGGGGCGACCGCCCAGAAGACCGCCCAGCGGCTCAGCCTACGCCTAGCACAGCAAAAGTAACGCCAACAAAACCCCAGACTTAGTACAAGCACGTTTCCCACGTTCGCATGATGGTCGAACAGACAACAATGGTTTTCTAAACGAAAAAGCGAACCAATCCAGACTCGTGTCGATCATCACATCTGTTACCCATGTTTTAATGACAGGAGCCTGTTGTGATGATTCCGGTGTCTTGCCAATGTCCTTTACCTGCGCACGCTCCTAGATAGGGCTGTGTAGTCCGCCTACTTATTAGCATGCAACCCCTGTAATATGCAGGCCCAGATGTCGAAACACCAACAGTAAGCAGGCATCAGGCATCCCCTAACCCCCACCTTGTTGCCTGTCAGCCAGCCTGTGCCACCATACCTGAATCCTTCAAATGGTTCGCGTCTCCCAACCTCGTTTCATGTCGGACAGAGGGCAGCCATTTCAATCATTTCCTCTCATCCTCTGCCAGCACGCGCGACCAAGGAACTTTCACTGCTAATCTTCTGGCTCGCGCGAGACCGCCACTTACACGGTTTTCTCCTTCAGCCAACCACGACCTGTCGGTACCTCAAGACGAGCCGAAAAGAGCACAAGCAAAGGCAATATGTCGAAATACTTCAGCCTCAAGTCGCAGCCCGTCGACAACGACATCATCCCCGCCGACGTCGAGGATGCGCCACCGCCCCAACGACAGCCGTCCTCCGCCGGCCGCGGCATGCCCCGAAACGTCCGCACCATCCAAGACTACCCGACCTCGGGCAGTCTCCCGCCGCGACCCGCCGGCCAGGGCGTCGCCTGGCAGCAGCGCAACTGCCCCAACGCGCGCTTCTGCTGGCCCTTTGACTGGTCCTCCTGGACCCTCGACACGGGCGGCGACGGGCCCGCCCTCATGCGCCGGCTCTGCATGTGGGTCACGCTCGCGACGCGGACGGCGCTGGCCGTCTTCTCGCTCATTTTCTTGTTCGTCGGGTTCGCGGTCGGCGAGTTCGTCGTCCACGCCGTTCTCGACGTGCTGGGCTTCTTCTTTATTGCTTGGTGCCTTGCGCGCATCGGGGACGCGGTGGGGGAGCGGCGGGTTATGGGGAGGTTGGTGGTAAGTTGTTCCTTTTTCTCCTGTCTTTGGTCGCAAACAGCACAGCTTCATTTATTTGAGGGGAAACATGGAAAGGGTGAAGGCTGACGGGATATCACAGGGACGGTGGCATTTCGATCTGTTCTTGCTCGGCTCGGCGGCCGTCCATATCGTCATGATCGCCACCGTGTTCATCTACAAGTCCAGGCTAGGCTTTCTGACCAGCTGGTACGGAATGTGAGTACTTGCCCTCGTTCCATGTCCACGTTCTTTTCTGGACAGTAACCTCTGATACTGACCGGTCCTTTAGGTGGATCTTGATATTCGCTGTGGCTTGGATCGCGGGTTGGGCGCCGGAAGGAGACTCATATGTCTAGGCATGAGCCCCAAAAGTTCTGGCTTCAGATATTATGTGAGATATAGCGATGTTGCTTATCAAGTGTGTCTAGGTCACTTTATATTATTGGCTTGAGTACCAGACTAAAAGTGATTCTCGAATCTACCATAAGGAAAATGACTCGGTTGGGTTGGTTTGGTTGATTGCGGATACGAGTCTGAATGTCGTTCCCACCCTTGAGTATCTATCAATGTTTATTTACTGCTGTTACTATGACTTAACCCCACTGCATGTCCTAGTTTCGGATTACCCTTTATGTTTATTGGGTAGGGTAACTTGTGAACTGTGCTGATCGTGCCTTTTGGTACCCAGAAGTCGCCGTGTGGTGTGCGGAATGTCACGGGGTGAAGATTCGGCCGGTCCAACTCATGTGCCACCTGCATCACTTGCTGGTACACGTCAAAGTAGGACTCCGGTTGGGATCGGGGCGGCCTCGGGTGACCCTCCCCCGTCAGGAGCGATCTCCATTTGGGATCGTACCGGTCGAGCCCTCTCCCCAGGTTTCTGTAGACGGTGAAGCGAACATGGAGCTCGAGCCCGCGGACCTCGAGGCTCCGCTCCAAGTCACAGTGGCAGACCTTGCAGGAGTGAAGGTCGCCCAGCCTGCCCCCATCACTGTCCCAGCTGACGTTCTCGGCTTGTTTGCCATGCTGATGTAGAGAGAACAGGCGGGTGCCATGTCGATAATGTTCATCGACGATCTGTTTCTGTTTCTCGGATAAACGCTCTGTATGGCGTATGTGCGCCGAGGCCCTAGGCCAGACATCCTGACCGGGTCGTAACATAACCTGAGTGAGCGACACGGTGATGTGGGGACACATGGTGATGACCAGATCCTCCGGGTCCGCGTTGTACAGGCAGACCACGTAACTGATCTCTTGCTTTTGGAGATATTCCACCGAGAAGTACAGCTCACTTGACCATCGGCAGATGGGGCTATTGGGGATCAGAGATTCGACCGTGCCGCTGCAGCTAAATGGCGGAACAAAGGATGAGATAGTTGCCCAGCCCTGCTCCTCGATGGTGCGACATGTGGAATGTACGTGGTAAAAAGCAAGGTGATAGGGCATAGCTGGATGTATGGGCGCCAGGGTCCCAAAGGATGCCATATCGAATGGCACAGAAGTTGGCCACGAGAGTTTGGGGTCGCCGCTTTCTATATACAACGAAGTATCGCCAGGAAGCCGCCCCGGGTAGTAGGGTACGTCAGGGACAGCGGTGCTAATGGATGAGTACGGTGGTGGTGATTCCTTTTCATGCTCCTCGGAATATTGCAGAGTACCTTCCTTGGCACCGACTGACGAGGTATTGTCCACTACTGTGCTGTTTCGATTAAAGGCGACGCTGCGTGACAGAAACTTGGGGAGCTTGGACGGTACGGACCGCATGAAAGCGAGGCGACCTGGCGTCTTGTGTTGCGTGTCAGGCTTTTCAGCCTGTTCCGCGCCAGAGTTGTCATTCCGCTCTGCGGCAGGTTTGTGAGGTTGTTCCGCAACAGGCTTGTCAACATCGTTCGTGGCAGGCTTGTAAAGCTGTCCCATGGCAGGATCTTCGCCCTGTTCGACAATGCACAATCGTCCCCCATCCTGTAACAACTTCATCGGCGCATTTGGTGGAAGCAGTGGGTTGTAGAACATTGATGGCTGCTTATGGGTATCGCAACCCCTGGCGGTTTGGCTGGCACAAGCCATATGGCCGTACCACTTTTGATTTGAACCAGTTGGCCGCGAGTCAGCATGCTGTGACGGCTGATGACGGCTGGCTTGTGATGAGGACATGGCGATGGTGTTCCCCGGAGAATGTTTGCGCTTGGTTGAAGGCGATAGGAACCTTTCGCGTGCAGCATGGGAATTTTTGGGAGTTGGGGAAAAGAATCCAGTAGTAAGCCGAACGTATCTAAAACTGGAGAAAAGAAAACTTTTTTCTTCTTCATTTTCTTTTTACATATAGTTTGAGCAGTGTTGGTTCGAACCGAAGAAGACAAAGTTTCCTTTTATGCGTCGTTGAGGTGCACGTACCAGCAAGACTGTAATCTGCTCTATGGGCTCAGCACACTCATCCAGTAGGTCCCTGTACCCATCAATAGTTAGAGACTTCAGCTGTAGGTGTTCTGGGTAACATGGCGTTACGTGTGGGAAGAATTAATGTTTATTTGCTACTTTGGTTTGGCCACGTGGTACATGAGAACGCCTCCAATGTTGACCACGAGAAAACAACCTAGGGGAACCTCAACAGCTTCCGGCGTCTCCACGGCGTGGGCTAGGAGCTCTCAGACGGCCCAAACAACCTGCGGCTCGATCTTGGAGGCTGCCATCGCACGTTGCGGCGGTACCCACCTGCAGCATGACATCCATTATGATTCTGTGATCAAGCTCTTGTGTCTTGGGCATTTTGCCTCGAGTATCCGTCACCCGAGGGTAAGCCTTCGCCAGACCTTGGGTTTCCTTAATGGTGTGACGATACCGTATCACAATTCTTCGATGGTTAATAATGGGCGGGTATGATGGTTATCGATAGCTAAATAAGAGAAAGAAAAGGCGGGGAAAGGTTCGGGCTACTGCTTCTTGGCCTTTGCCTCGGACGGGGGCTCGGGCTCGGACCGGGGCGGGACAGAGCGCTTTTTCTGCTGCCGGATTATTTCTTCCAGCCGCGCGATCTGCTCTTGCTGCTGCCCGTGCTGGTCCTTGACCTCATCCAGCTCATGCTGGATCCTCTCGTTAGAGGTCTTGGGACCCTCGACCAAAAGGTTTCAAAGGACGCCCCGGCGTCCCCACGGAAAAACGACATCCAACAAGAGTGCAGCCACAACTGCGACATACTGTTGGAGCGTCCCCGAGATATTATACTGGTACTGCCACCAGGAGGGCGATCCGGCGGGGCCGACCGGAGCCTCTCCCATAGGAGTGGCCGTGATGGTGACGGTCGCGGGGGTGATGGTGATGGTGGCGGGTGTGGGGTTGACGGTGATGTACACCGGAACAACGTGCGAGAGGCTCATGTTGTCTGTCTGTCTGTCCGTCCGTCTGTCTGTCTGTCCGTCCGTCCGTCTGTCCGTCCGTCCGTCTGGCTGGCTGGCTGGCTGGCTGGCTGGCTGGCAATTTTGCTAGAGGGCTCAAAATCGATTTTCTTTATTGTTTCGTTTAGTTCTTTATTTGTTCCGATTCCTTTTTGACTTGTTTCCCCCGGTTCTTGATTCGTTTTGTTGGGTTCTTATTGGGCGTGCTTAGCAGTTCGCTGGTTGGTTACCCATTGGTAGTATGTGATCGATAGGTTGTTCTCGATCTTTCATTCCGAAGGGTACTGGAGGTACCGAGTGATGTCCCCCGGAAGATGTGTTGGTGTGGTAGTATAAGAGGCGTGACGATGACGATGAGGAACGCTATGGTGGCCTGTTGCTTGTGCGAGTGCGTGCGAGTGCTTGCGTGCGTATGGCGGTGGCGGAGGAGGTGCCGTTGTTGTTGACACCTTTTCCAGAGTTCCTGGGCCGCGCAGCCAGAACTTGGTCGAGTGCGGCATCGACCCCAGAGCCCGAGGGGTTTCCTGTTGTGTCGCTGGTGCGTGTGTTCTCTGGGTTCAATTGATTGGTGTTTGCTCGCTCGCTCGCTCGTGCGCAGAGTGTCTCTTGAACCTCGTGTTCACCAAGTAATGGAGGGAAAAGAGGCGTCGTTGTAGACACAACCTGCCCGGAAGACATTTGCGATGTTGCTTCCTCGGCATTGACCAAACCATGCAATTCAGTCCGTGACTCCATTGTGGAAATGCAGCTTCCACAAATTCCTTCCGTATTGTTCAGTATTGCTCCAATGGAATAATCGTTTATTCCGCTGAATAATATCTGTTTGCCCAACCTGACTTGTTGATTATCCCGAAATACCCCACATCAACGTCAATACAGAGGGCCAGAATTGATACCGGCAGCAGCAGCACCACCAGAAGGCCTAGCAATGGCAGAAGCGTCAACATCAGCAAAACGATGGCGCTCCGCTGCTGCCGAACCCTAACAAATACCCGCTTACGACCGGACGCGTCCTGGCCTGAATCTGTCAAGAAGCAACTTGAGGCGATCCAGCAGCCTGTCGCCCCTGTTCTCTCTTATTTGGCCACCCATTATCATCCTACTTGGTTATCATCTAAGACATGTGATGCGGAGCAGCTGGACGAGATTAAGCAGAACCACCAGCAGATGATCGTGCTGCGCGAGCAGCAACAGCACCTCGAGCAGCAGAAGCAAGAGCGGATCGCGCAGCTGGAAACCCGAGTCTAGCAGTTGCAGCCTCCAAACCTGAACGACATCCCGCTCGACACCTACCGCACCCAGGAGGGCACCCAGGAGTAGCCCGAGCCACCACCACCCTTTTTTCTCTCTCTTAATTGGCCATCGGTAACCATCATACCCGCCCATTGTTAACCATCGAAGAATTGTGATGCGGTGTCGTCACACCATGGACCTTGCGCACGTTGTTCCGGTGCAAATCACCGTCACCGCCACCACCGTCACCATCACGGCCACTCCTACGGGAGAGACTCCGGTCGGCCCCGCCGGATCGCCCTCCTGGTGGCAGTACCAGTATAATGTGTCGGGGGCTTTGCAGCAGTATGTCGCCGTTGTGGCCGCATGCCTGTTGGGTGCTTTTTTCCTGTGGAAAAAGAACAAGGTCGAGGGCGGCCTGCCCCGATGGGTTAAGGCCACCCCAAAAGCCCTCGGATGGTTGTGCGGTTGGTTTTGCGCCTGGGTTTGGAAGGTCGTCGTCGGCTTGGCCGACAATATCAAGACGACTTTGGAGAAGCCCGCTCCCGCGGCGCAGCGACAGACGATCCAGCAGCAGCCCGAGGAGATCAAGCAGCAGCAGCAGCAGCACCTCGAGCAGCAGCAGCAAGAGCGGATCGAGCAGTTGGCTATCAATAAGAGACCCCAGATGTCCCCGCCAGTCGCCCTCCAGGTGGCAATAACACTACAATGTCTCTGGGGCTTTGCAGCAGTATGTCGCCGTTGTGGCTGCATGCCTGTTGGGTGCCGATTTTCTGTGGCGACGCCGGGTCGTCCTTCGAAACCTTTGGGTCAAGGATCCGAAGACCCCCGCCGAGAAGATCCAGCATGAGCAGGATGAGATCAAGGACCAGCACCAGCACAGCACCAGCACCAGCAACAAATCGAGCGCCTGGAAGAAATGATCCGGCAGCAGAAGAAGCGCTCCGACCTGCCCCAGTGCTAGTACTCTCTCCAGTCCAGCCCCGCCAGTCCCAAGTATTGGCAAACAAGTCGACGACCGGACCGCCAGCCTCCCGAGCTGGCACTTTGGGAGTCAGGCTGTGCGTGCTGGGGTAGTTGTCCCAGCAGAGGTCGGCATATCGAATGGAACGAGCCACGATAGGCTCCGCCGCGATGCGCTCCAGGAGATCGAACGCATTCCCCATGGGCCTCCACAGGGGGTCCTCGAGTACCGGGGGAGCGCGCCGCCGATACTCGAACCTATGGAACTAATGGCGTAGGAGACTGTGATGCTTCATTAGGGGCTTAAATAGCTGGTATATGTCCTTGCAGCTCAGAGCTAGGCTCTCGAATCCTTTTGGCAGAGCAGCAGATATAATTCCTAGCAGTAGCTCGGGGGGCAAATGTGCGAGGCCTAACAAGGTAGCAGAGTTGGGAGATAGAGACTACATCGTCCCATAGAGTCAGTAGGGTAATGGAGACATATCCCTCGCCTGTGTGATAGTCCTGGCGTTCTGCTGATACGATACAGTCAACGGATTTTGGTAGGCGAGTCTGGCAAAGAAAACGTCCCGAGTTCTTCAATACACTTGAAACGTCATCAAATTATAGAAACAATGGGAATGATCCTCATGGGTCCTTGGTGGAGGTTGAGCTTGATGATATACTGTTGTTGTCTCACGTGCACGCGTTTTGGGGGCTTGCATCATGTCAGCCAACACATCATGGGTCCTTAGTGGGCCTTCTTGTTTGAATGTTACGGGAATTCAGACGTTGGGTGAATTTCTGTGGGATTCGGTTTGCTACGAATCGGGCTAAAGCCTGCCCACATCTTTGCCCAAACCAGGAGAAGTATTACTCATTTGTGCCTATGCCACTATGAGCAACAGTACCGCCTCCTACGTCTGTGTGGAGGGCATGTTCGTAGTCAAATGTCTCCGTAATAGCAAAAGTGTTGCTCCCATGAGATTGAATAATATACAAACGATAAATCTAAAAGGAATAGAAGATTGTCCTTGCTGGACAAGCGTCTACGAGGAGTAGAAAAATAAAAAGTATTTTCGCGTAGTAGCCTGGAGTCGTAGTTATCCTAGCCGTTATTCTAGCTATTATCCTAGCTATTATCCTAGCTGTTATCCTAGCTGTTATCCCAGCTGTTATCCTAGCTGTTATCCTAGCTCAATGGCGCTATCCCAAGACTTTATCCATTCTTCTACAATGCCCTCATAGTCATGCGGCCTGTACTGCCCCAACAGGTCACTCAGCCACCCTTCCTTCCTCGCGCTGGACAAGCCCAAGTCGCCTAGCAGAAGATCAACGTAAGGGATACTATCGAGCACCAGGTCTGGAAACGCTGACCCGAGATGTCGCAGCCGGTTATACTCCGCCTGCAAGTACGCCCACTCGCTGCAAGCCAGGACATCTGTTGGCGGCGTCCTGAGCTTGCCTTGCATCCAGGCCGTGATCCATAGCGCCTGAGCCTGGGCCACGAGGACGGTGAGGACAGACTGGTGGAAGCCTATGAAGGCAAGGTTGTTGCGTTGTTGCTGGGTGCACAGATGCAGTGGGACCATGTGTCTGTAGAATCGCTGAGGCTCCTTTGGGTATTTCGACTGATCCCTTCCTCCAGAAAAGAGGAGTTCTGGGTATTCCGAGCGAATCTTTTCTTTGGCATGTGCCAGCGGATTCAAACTTGCTGATCTCCCCGTCCCTTTATCCAGAATCCCCTCCTTCGAGTCAGCATACTCAAACACGGAGGGAGGATGGAAAGCAATGTTGGACTTGGTCTTCCAACCAGTACAAGCCACGACGATGCCGATGTGGGTAAGTCTGAGGCCGCTAGTCAAGCGCAGCGTGTGTCCGTCTTCTTCAAAGCCTTCAACATCGGCGTGATGAATTCTGATCTTATCCTTGCGGACCAGCTCAAACCAGTCCGAGTCGTAATTGTGGACGGTCAGCGAGTTACCCATCCAAAAGGTGGAGTACCGGGGCCGGAGCGGACGCAGCGAGGCCCAAGAGCTCGGTGCGATGTACTGTGACGACGCCAAGACGCACAGATCCAGGAAAGTCCAAAACAGCCCGCATATCACGGCGCCAAGCCATGAGCGCTGGAACAGGCGCTGCGTTTCGGAAGCGAGGGGGTTGGGATTGAACCACGAAAAGAGCCGCGTGGACGCGAGCCGGGAGACGGAAAGGAAGTCCGTCAGCCCCCGGCGGCGCCACATCCAGCTGGGACCCCGACCAGAAGGCCGGATCAGCATGTGCACTCGAGCGCTCGGGGCCGACAGCTGGGCGGCCAAGTAGCACGCATCCATGGCCGACTTGTTGGCTCCGATCACCACGATGTCCTGGGTGAGCGCGTTGAATCTCCGCGCATGTGTCGGTAAGGACTTGGCGTGGAACATGTCGCCGCGAAAGTTGTCCTGCCGGGGCAGCTGCGGCATGTTAGGCTCGGAAGTAAGGCCCGTAGCGACGACCACTTTGCGGGCGTTGACGGCGCTTTTCTGGTCTGACGTGGTACTCCGGTACTCAACGCACCAGAGCTCGCCGGTGGCCAGGGAGACAGCCTGCACTTCGCTCTGCAGCCGGAGTGTCCTATGAAGATCGAAGCGGGCAGTGAAATCCACCAAGTACTGGTGCACAACCGGCCCGGGTATGTGGTCACCGGGTCTGATGCCATAATGAGCTACGTCGAGGGGGAAGTCGCTGAATTCGTAGGTACCGACCACATTGTTCGTTTTGAGCCCGGGGTATAGTCTCTCGCGAGCCCAGACGCCGCCAAGAGTCTCAGCGGAGTCGATGATGAGCAGGTTGCATGCCGGGTCGCATTGCAGGTACGTTTTCGCCATAGCCAAGCCATGCCAGCCCGCGCCTATGATAAGGAGGTCAAAGGTCTCCATTCCCATCGAATAGAGTCCCTGATTTGAATAGCTTCTGCTCGACCATGCAAATGGTGGTTGCTCATCTACATTTGGCAGGTCAGCCACGCGACATCTGGACAGTGCATCCAGAATACTTGGAAAACAATACACCACGGTGAGACTTGCGGTTAGTACCAGGCCGCGGTGCCGATCCCAGTAGCCAAGGATAGATATATAATACGCCGCCGGCGGGATTGTAGAATACAATATTGCATGTTATTACCCTAATGATTCAAGCGAAAGTGGCTTATAGGAAATCATCCATACATTAGAGGAGAAGTGTCTTTGAGAGATTGCAACCTTCTCTGATTCGAAAAAACTCTTCAACATTTCCAACGATGTAGATTACCATCTAGGTACGTCAAGTTGGCATGATTGTGACGTTGCTCGGCGTGTTTATTGCCGACAAGCCCTGGGAGGCACAAAACGGCCAAATCTTTGATCCCGAACAACCACTACAATTAAAACGACCAATAAAATGAAAAATTACTATTACAAGAAATGTAGCTACAGTTAGTGCCAAAGATGCCTAGGTGAAAACAGAAACTAGTAGCCTTGATCCTACGCGCCATAAAAGTCAAAGTCGTCATCCTTGAGCTCCGCGGCGGTTCCGACAACGTGCTTTTGATCTTCGGGGCTGATGCAAATACCAAAACATGTCTTTGAGCACCCTGATTCGCTCCTGCTCACCAAACACGTTCTGAACGACCAGGCCCCAGGGTATCATCATCCGGACTGAGGGCGGCGGCGAAAAGGACTCAGGCGCACCCAGCACCGCGGCCGCCCAAGCCCCGCCACTGCGCGAGCTCCTGAAGCAGCGGCAGCAGCCGGACGGGGGCCAAGAGGCCGCCGCGGCCCTCCGCGACGACGTCCTCGCGGCGCTGACGGGTCGCCTGGCCCGGGCGCTCATGATCCCCGCCCGCGAGGTGGATACGCTCAAGTCCCCCTCGAACCTCGGCGCCGACTCGCTGGTGGCCATCGAGGTGTGCAACTGGCTGCTGCGCGAGGGCGGCGTGGCGTTCCCCGTCTTCGAGATCCTGCAGGCGCCGAGCGTGGTGGCGCTGGCGGGGGCCATCGCGGCCAAGGCCAAGTACACAGAGGGCAAGAAGTGAAGTAGTGGATGAAAAAAAAAAAAAAAAAAAAAAAAAAAAAAAAAAAAAAAAGGCCAAATGGGGGTTCCCCGTGTAATATAATGTTTTTTTAGTTTAGTTCATATCTCATTTTCCCTGTACTACATACTGAGTCTGTACTTGTATGCAACGAGGCGCTGTGTCGCACCTCTCGGGTTGGTATCCTTCTCGTCAACGTTCAATCAAGGTTCAAGACAGAAACCGTGCCTCCTTTCACGTGATCTCCTGCCCGACCGCTCTGTCGCGGTCGCAATCAGCGCTCGCAGGCTAGTCCTTGATGAGCTACATCATAACCGAAACTTGCAGTCCTCTACTGAAAGTCGTTGGGCCAGCACTTCTCCTTGGGCCAGTTCTTGGCGTCGTGAGTGGCGGCGTGCGTCTCCAGCTGCACCTTGTTGGTGTTCACAATCTCCTTGCGGCAGTTTTGGCACTGGATAAGGGGGAAATTGGGCACAGGATCAGCTTTGCAATTTTGCAGTCAATACGCGGGGTCACGTCGGTGTGGTAAAGCTCACGATGGATGTGGGCTTGGGGGGCTTGACGGGCAGGCCGTTGGCCTTGACCGGGGCGCGCGTGCCGGCCTTCTCGGCGGCCTTGTGCTCGCGTTGCACCTGGGAGACGATTAGCTTCGGGGCTCGTGACAGTTGCAAAGGTTTGGCTTCACTTACTCTAGCTTTCTTACTGATAGGCATGATGACGGTTGATGTGTATGAAATCCTCACAGTAATTTGGCTGATGGTGGTTCAAGGAGTTCAAGGGAGTTGTCGCGGGGGGACGGAGGGAAGGGAAAATAATTTTTGTTTCGACCCTGCAGCGGACTAGCCGCCTAGGGCGCACAAAGAAGTGGGATGGTTAGCTGCGAGGCGCCCGAAATAGAGGTAGCGCTGGGCCGTTGGGCTCCATTTTCCAGCGCCACCATCAGGCGATTAAGGCCTAGCCAGCTGATGGTGCACAGCCACAGATAGCCGCCACAATGCAGCGCAGTGCAGTTGGGGCAGTGCCGGATGGATAAGACCGCCTGCAGCAGCCTATCTGGACGCCCTCGGGATTAAACCCGCCGAGCAGCATGTCGCAAGCATGCACATATGGATGTGCCATTGGCCAAATTCACCCCTAATATCTCGGTAGAAGATAAGCTCCATCGCTGATAATATTGCACGACTATCACGGACCAGAAAGGGTCGCATTTTGCCGAGGTGTTTCATGAAGTACATAATTATCCTCTTGACGGCATTAGCACTGCTCTTGATATATTACTTCTTGTAAATGATCGCCCTTAGTTAATTCAATCGGATGCAGTAGAGGTGAAAGAGACGTCATGCTAGTAGCACCTAGCGATCTCTGATATGTAACTACAGTACACAATCATCGGGTGGGAGCAGCGCTTCCGCCATCAAGCGAAAGTTATGCCTTCCGAATCAGGGGTATTTGGGTTTCGGGAAACCCTCCGACTTCCATCCGAATGCTTTCTGAAGTTGATTTTATGTTCTGGTCATTGCGTCGAGTTCCGCTGGCTCTCGGGACGTGGACAATTCTCTCGGATGTCGACCCATGATGTCATCATCTGCCCCGGGCACCTCAACGTAGTGCGTTGTGCTGCCCGCCTCCACCGGCAGAGCTTTGTTCGGCTCATCTGGACGGACCTTATGATCGGATTCCTCATTCTGACGGTGTCGTGTCCGGCGTTTTCTGAACAGGTATACTGCAGCGGCAGATCCGCCGATCAAGAGTAAACCGAGAGGAACACCCAGCCCAACGCCAATCTTGGCACCGGAGCTTAGTCCAGTACTGGAGCCCATCCCGTCGTCGATGTTGGGCGGACTGGTCGTGGGTGTGGGAGACACTGAACTCTCAGCAGGGTCTGGCCAAGTTGGGTCATCTCCTTCCCTCCTCACGACGATCCCTTGTGCATAGGCTCTCTTATTTTGATTGTGTAGGGTGTTCGTGGAACTGGCAAGCGAGGACGCTCCTCCGTCCGGTGTCGTCCACACGGCAACGGACATCGAACTGTCTGACGCGAACTTTGTATAACATGCGTTGGCGTCGTCCGTTCCCCGGGAGAACTGGCAGCTAAAACCACTGTAGCGGGCACGTGCACGGGGTTAATGAAATTATTTGCATAAGATAGCAAAATTGTTTTATGGCCTTGTTATTGAGCGTACCTGGGGCAACACGTAGCAATAGTAACGGTTTCCGATATGCCGCCGGTGCATGCGTGCTGATAACCTTGGGGACAAACCCCTGGAGAGTAGTAGCCGCTGATCGGTTCGTACCCACTGGGAAAACACGCCGGGGCGTCTGTGCCAACAGTCCCGTACTGGAGCCATGTATCACGGTTTCTCTGAGCTATGAACCAGGTCGAGCAGCTCGTGGCGGTGGGTGTGAAAGTGGTGGTGAGGCCCCCGATGTTGGTTGGATTTGTTGCCATGGCGTCTATGATAGACTGGAATTGGTTTTTTGAAGATGTAAGAGGTGGATATCTCGCAAGGTGATGCTAGAGGCACGGTAGAGTTAAAAGGAACAAGAAAAGTCATGGTCCGCGGCCGAACAAGGTGATGTTTGCTTTCTACTTGGTTCAATTATGCTCCGCTCATCCGTGCTATAAGGGGCGATGGGGGTACTTTGCATTTGTATTTGTATATTAAGCTGATTCTATTATAGGAGGGGACCTCCCAAAGGGCTGACGCTCTTAGATTGGTACCATGCAGGTGCTTGCTGCATTGAATGTTGATTGGAGGTAATTCTTCGAGTTTGCCGCGTAATCAGATTGCTTGCGTGAGATCACCAGAGTGGGTGTACCCTTGGCATAGAATAGCCTGCTCGAACCGCAGAAGGTAAATGTACAGGGTCTTGCTTGCCTTCCGAGGCAACAGACAGCCTGCTTCTTCATATGTTAGTACGGTGAAGAATAAGAAGAAGTTTTCTGACCCTGGTCCAGCGCCAGTACTTGAGAATTATGACATTGATATCATTCTATTACTGGAGGGTAAGCTTAGTATGAATCGAAAAAGAAAAGGAAAGAAACAGCAACCGGGAGTACTGACCAGCCACTGGCGCGATGGCCGACCGCGCGTAGGAGAGTCCGTGGCCTTGGCACCTTGGCGCAGTCGAGAGCCTGATCCCAAGTCCTGACGGCTGCTAGGCGCGAGCCGCTGTGGCGGCATCCAATGAATGCCCCCCCTCGGCCAACCAAGTGCTGCGATTCTAAGCGCCCCAGTCAAGAAAGTCGCAAATCTGATACTTCTATTCTGGCCTACTCAATTACACCCCCTTTTTTCCAATTACTGCCACGTCCCCAGGCAAAAATAGCACAAATATCGGTTTGCTTACCTTATTTACATCTGCGCGCTCAAGCGTACCTAGTTTTGACCATTCCTAGGCGTCCTCCACATGACTCAGACCCGGCTTAGCTTCATGACTCTGGACACTCCCTAGATTTAGGGTGGTGGTTTGGCCATGTTCTGCATCCTCTGTTGCCCGCCGCGGCATCGCGTGCCCGTACTTGGCTTTGCGACCCCTGGCCTCCCACAGGAGCACGGCAGGTAGAGACAGGTACGACAAAACAGACACGATAAGTAAGCACAGACTCGTCGCAAACGCGGTGATATACCATGGCGCGGCGTAGTCGGGGTATAACTGAGAAGAGACACATAAATATCAGTTTCGTGTAGCATAGAACAGAGCGAGGGGGGACTGTACCTGGGGGGAGAGGATGCTGGCCAAAAAGATGGCCCCTATCTGGATTCCGCCGCCAACGGCCTGCTCCGAAGCACCGTACAGCGTACTGCTACGATACGCGATGGCGACCGGCTGGGCGATCGAACTCAGTTGGCCGAGGTACATCATGCCGTAGAGCGAGATGTTGGACAGCCCTCCGAACGATTGGTGGGCGGACGCCCAGGTCCAGGTAGCATAGCAGGGGATGGCGCACAGAGTGGGTAGGATGAAGTGCCACATGCGTTCGCGCGTCCAGTCCGAATGTAGGGTCCAGATCCAATAGACAGGGATCATGTAAAAGTAGACTATGGCAACGTAGCTGTTGGCCCTTTGGGGCGAGAACCCCATGAACTGGGATCGGGAGTATGTTAGTAACGTGTTAGATGCCGCATCTACATGATAAAAAAAGATGAGGTTTCTCTATTTGTCGTTGAGAAGTTCAACATACCTCGTGCAAGATCGTGGGAGCAAATGCGACTTGAGCCGTCACAACAAGGGTTAGACAAGTAAACGAGCCGAAGAATATGTAAGTCGACGGACGCGCGAGTACTGCACGTACCGCCGCCCAGTCCCATGTCTTGTCGGTCTGACGCGCGGTGCCTACTGCAAGCCGACTGATCGCGATGTGGCGTTCTAGCTCGATGTCAGTTCGGGACCCGTTCTGGATCAAACGTGGTCATGGTATACGCACGGCGCTCACTGAGCATGTTTGATGTCTCGGGGAATTTCAGGAGTAGAAAGTGCACAGGAACGGCCATGAATACAGTGATGGCGCCCTCGATGAGAACCACCCACTGCCAAGAGGCTAGGCCGTGCCGGCCGTTCAACTTGTCGATCCCCACCGCGATGAACCCGGAGCATCCGGAACCGAGAGCGCTGGTGCTGAAGAAGACCCCGACCCTCCATGCTCGCTCGACAGGCTTGTACCAGAATGAGAAGAAGAGGATGCAAGCGGGCACGACGCCGGACTCGGGGAAGCCGAGGAAGAATCGCGTCGCGAGGAGGCTCGCGGCGCTCTTGGTGGCCGCCATGCACATGCCTATTGTCCCGAATAGCACCGTGACGACGGGCAGGTACCGTTTGGCATTGAACCTCTTGATGATGAGATTGGAGGGGATGATGAAGAACAGGACCGAGATGTAGGTGACGGATACCGCCTAGCACACAGTTAGATGGCTTTAATTTAGGGAAAGTCACATGAAGGTGATTCTTACCCAGTTGAAGTCACGCCCAGCCAAGTGGAGTGTATTCGAGATGTTGTCGCTTGTTTCAGACTGCAAGATCTTGACATTCCCAATGTTGGCGCGGTCTGGCCATATCCGGAATTAGACATTACATCCGTTTTGAGCGGCGCAAGCGCGGGACAACTAACCTAAGTAGGCGAAGAAGTAGACCAAACAGCACGGGAACAGCACCCTGAAGTCCAATTTTCGAACCAATTTACGCTCCTCTTCCACCGACCAGTCCGGCTCGACTGATGTCTTTGCGGCTCGGTCTTCACTGCTATCTGCGATGATAGAAGTGAGCGGTTTATCCAGGGAGGGGGTTTGGCGAGTCCTACCATGTACGTCATTTGTTCTCTTGGGCCACAGCACGTGGCGGGGAGACCACCCACCGACGTGGACTCCGTCTCTCTCAACTATGCTTTGGTCGTTGCCGTATCCCATGATGTTCTGACAGGTCTCAACGTTTCATGTTGACAGACAAGCAACTTTGGAAGCTGGTGATCGTTTTAAGATGACATCGTAAAGGGAAAACAGGATGGGAAAAATGCAATTTGTTTTACGGGCGTACTCGACACCAAGCAGGATTATGCCGTGTCACCGCCTCTTCGTGTCACTTCCAGATATGTTGCATCCCCGCATAAACACGGTAGCATCCGTCATAATCGAATCTGATCATGGGAATCAACGTGTAATAATCGTTAGCATGCTAGTAGGGAGACGATACATGTGTGGAATAAACAATACAATCTAATCCCTATCCCTACCAGAGGGAGTATTCTGCAAACTGAAACTTGTCCGACCCAAGACCATAAAATTGAAATCCCCTGGGACGGCCAGACTAGGCGGCCAAGTGCACGACAGAAAGAGAATCCCGCTAAGCCCTTCCTTCTATATATATCACTGCGATTAGAACAAGCGAGTAGGATCACTGGACCACTGGGCTATGCCGTCGGCGCAGCGGGCCCGACCTGACGGAAACATCTCCTGACACGACTCTCGTATATCCACTGGTGGCCCGTGGAGATCTACCCACGTCCTCGCATGCGACTAGCTCAAGCTTGTCGTCGTCTTCGTTCTTTTTGCTGACAGTCATGGTCGTTTGCCATGGCATGTCATCCCCGGCAGTCAGTTGTACGGTGGGCCGTGAATCGAGAGACATGATAACCAAGTCCGCCACGTCTCTCAACATGCGGAAGGTTCCCTGTTCGCCTCGTACAGCGTAATAGGCCAAGTAGCAAGAGTAAGCGAGCACCATGGCGACGTGTGTGAGGAGCACGGCGATGGCCAATATTGTCACGCCCGACAGTCCGTCGCCGTTATAGCCCCTCCATCCATACCCCCACCCGAAGCGTTGTATACTCAATGTGACGGCGTAGTTGTCCGACTTGTAGTACGAAGGATTGGTCGTGATGTTCCAAGCAGCCCAGTCGGCCACACGCGAGAGCCCGTCTGTGAACGCCACGCTGAGGATTCGGGCTGCTAGGGTCTCGGCCGAAGCCCCGTTCCACGGCTCGTCGTCTGCTTGGATGTAGTTTCCGGGAAGCCTCGACCATACGCTCTTTCCATCCGCGTCACGACCATATGAAGCCAGTTGCCTCCAAAATAAAGCTTCGATACTGGAGGCGGTTTTCGTGTATCCGTCCTGCAGTTGGACTGTACGACCGCCAGCATTGAGCATATCTGCCCAGTCGGCACCAATACGAATGGGTTTGGAAGCGCCCCATTGCTTGGCGCCTTTGTTGTTGCCCCAGTCGTAGTCTAGACTTGAAAGAACTCCCTGAGTGAGTTTGGCAGGGATGATATCGGTCTTGGTGGCATCCCAGCCCATGTTGATGGGAACCCATCGTGCGATCACGGCACAAAGACAGATGACGGGTTCATGTCGAAGAGTGGTGTCTTCCTTTGGGTTTACCCCAGACATACTTTGAAATGCCTGTGGCAACGTGACCAGAGCGCCAATCGACTGGTTATTTGCCATTGTCTCATCAATGTTGATCCAGGTCAAATTGACCATTGACCTCCGACTTGAACCGGTGGCATTCCAGTTGGAAAGAGGGATTGGATCAACAAAGCCCAATGCCTCGCTCTTAATGCTTTGATCCTTGGAGATGTTGGACTGTGGAAATGATTGGCACTGCACCTGGGTAACAACGCTCTTGGTACCAGTTGGCAACCGGAGATATGGGCGCTCAATTTTCTGGGTCAGATTCACGAATCCGTTTTGGATATCAATCCATAAACCAGTATACAACTCCGTTGCTCCGTTATGCAGAGTGGCAGCCAGGTCGGTGGTGAAGCTTTCGTTTCTATTATAAGTCCACGGGTACGAGGCTGCTGCCAGGGGCCTCCGGTATTGACCTTGTGATTGAGTTATAGTGAGGTTCATTGGTGTCTTTTTGATTGCATTGGATCCTGACCATTCGTTCAACTCATCCCAGCCGCGGCCTGGACACCACGTGGCCATATCGATATTTGTGCAATAGAAGCCACTCCAAACATCGAGGTCTTGCTTGGTCTCCAGGCTTATGGGGTACATCTGTTTCTCTGTGCAATTCATGACGGCCCACGGTTGCTTAAAGAAAGGATTGTGGACGGGCCACCATCGTAACGAGGGCAATATCAGAATAGCTGACGCGGGTCCCACCAGCTTCACCAGCAGAGCCGCCACGACGAGGACGACTGTTACCAACAGCACGCCAGGGTCTTTACGCCACAAAGCAAGCCGCATTGGCTTCCAAAGCCGGCCTCGAAGCAAAAGACTCGCAGATTGGATTTGATATCCACTGATGAGATGGCCAAGAGGTAGTCCCTTTGCGCTGTTAAGTCGCCGTAGTACCACATGAAGGACTATGGCCAGCAGAGATATGACAATGATAGTCTCGTGGGCCTTTGAGGCAAACTGGAGCGCTTTGAGGACTTCATATTGGGTCAAGTACCATCCGCTGGCCCATTCCTGCTCATCCGCCCAATACAGGTTCGTGTATGACAGTGAGACAAGGGTAAGGTTGATTGAAACCGCAACAATGTGACAAAGCCATTCGAGCACCGCCTCTTTGTTCAGACGTCCACTAGGTCCAGTTTCAGTGCCGATATGCTCTGTTTGCGTCTGAGTGAATGGGGATTTCCCAGGCTAGTCAACGTCAGCTGAAGTTCTACTGGGCTCGGCAGCTTGATCCAAGAGAGAGTTGCGGAATCGAGAATTATCCCCCTCGTGTATTCTCTCGTATGGTGCTGCTGCTCCATCGTTGCTGAAAATCGGTATCGTTACCATTTCAAAGGCGGGTGGTACCGTGGGTGGTGCCATAATTGTGAAAACCAAGTGATGAAAAAAGATTGGGAAAAAGAAAAAAAAAAAAACAGAAAAGGACTGATATTGAAAATCTCGAGGTGTATTTCGAGAATCAGGTCAACTTGGGATATATGTTTGTTCAAAGCACGCAAATACTCTTCAACGTGGTGCCTGGGCCATCGTTTTCAGCTCTGGAGATCCGCATATGAATGGCGGCGCCACCTCGCAGTATCATCCAAGCGGGATTGGTGGGCAGGCGCAGTAACCGGGGATGGGTTAGTAGAAGCGGCTATGATTTCCCTATCCCGGTCCATGTTTTTCAACCAAATCTGGCTTCGGCCAATCGGGGAGTGAATTGGCGGGTTCCATCGATCTGTACTAACTCCTCGCCCTCTTATTGGTATATCTTGCTGATCTTATTGGACAAACTCTCCAACCCTGCTGAGGGAGGTGTCTTCGCACGTCCTACAGCCAATACCTCGCAAGAACAAAACAACCAGGTCTAACACTGGGGAACTTGCGTTACGGTGCAATGACCACCAACAGCAGGCTCTACAACAATATCCAAGTCCAAAAAGTGGTTATTCTATTTCTTGGATGAATAGGATTACTACCTGTCGTAACCCGGAATAACTGGAATAATCGTGCTATTAATTGGTAATGGGCAATGTATAGTTTATTCCTGCAGCCGCTGGTCACCCCTACCCTTCTGTACTTTCTGAATGTCAATATGTACCTAAGGAGCGGATAGTAGAGCCTCGATGGCATTATCAACAGCCTAGAGTCACACGGCCCAGGATGTAGTTAACAAAAACATGATTGATATGGTATCTTAACTGTTTCTTAACAATATCCCTGCAATTCTACCACGAGAGCACCCTATAGATGACCGTAGAAAACGAAACAAGAAACCTGGAATGAATCCAATGCAGATATGAGGTGCTCACGTTACATATCTCCAGCTTCTTTCTGCGCCCCGATGCCCCAACTGCTCTTCAGCCTGATCCAGCTTCGCATTCAGCTTAGTCGCACGCCACTTGGCCAGCCCCGCGGACAACACGACGAGCAGGCACCCAACCAGGACCAGCCCCCCGCCAAGACGGTAATACGGCTCGTGCGAGCGAGGCCAAAAGTACGGGCTAAACCAGTGGCTGACTTGGCTGACGCAATTGGCAATGGCGATCAGCGCAGCCTTCTTGCTGCGTGGCGCGGGCACCAGGGTCGTCTCCCACGACAGCTGCAAGTTCAGCCCGTTGTAGGTGCCTGATATCAGAAGGAAGAGCCCGAAGTAGCGCGCGCCTACGTTGGTGGTCGAGATGAGCACGGCGCAACCCACAGCACTTCCTAGAATGGGCAGCACGATGTGCCAGAATGACTCTTGGCGGCGGCCGGAAGACCAGGCCACGGCGCAGGCGAACGCGAAAGCGAAGGCGTAAGGCGGGGCTTGGATGAAGTAGGTGGTGAGCTCCCCCAGATCGAAAGTGTTGACGATCTGCACGACATGTCAGCATCTAGATTCGGGTGGTCTTGTCCGTCAGACTTACCGATGGGAAGAAGTCCTTGAAACTCTGGGCCGTGATGAGGGCGAAATGCATAAGACAGAAGAACCAAGTAAAGGGGTCCTTGACGGCCTCCTTGACGCCGTCCCACGTCCCGCCAATCCCCTCCTCCTTGCCGCCGTTGGAGCAGAGCACGCGGTACTGCGCCATCTCCCTCTCGGCGGGGGTCAGGAAGCGCGTGTTGTGCGGGTAGTCGGGGAGCAGCATGAGAGCCCCGAGGGCCACCACGATGGAGGCGATGCCCTCGATGAGGAAGAACCACTGCCATGAGTACAAACCCGCTACACCGCTCATGGTGGTCAGGATGCCGGCGGCGAGGAAGCCAGAGATGATATTGGAGATGGTGTTGCCGGCGTGCCAGATGGCCATGCGCGTGGGGTTCTCTTGTTTGGTGTACCAGGAGGACGTCACTATCGAGAGTGTCAGAGCTGGTCATCCATGGTTCAGGCTCTGTTTGGGATCTGCTTACTCAAAGTGATACCAGGAAAGAAAGGGGCTTCTGCCAACCCAGTGAAGAAGCGACACGCAGCGAAACCGGCACCGCTGTGATTGATCGAGTCAGTAACGACTGTCTTTCATATTGTACCAAAGGGTTGCCCGGCTTACTCTTTCAAAGCGGGTGTGCAGATAGTACACGCGCTCCACCCCAGCATGGCGCATGGGAGAAACCACCTCGGGCTTGCCTTGGCCAACCAAAGGTTTCCCGGTAACTGACCAACAAGATATCCGATGTAGAACGCGGAGATGCCAAGGTTCCAAATGGTATCCGACATGTGGAGATCCTCCTGCATGCCGGCAAGTCTCGCGTTGGACACGTTGATCCGATCGAGGTAGCTGTCGCGCGTGTCAGGGGGGCTCGTCCAAGCTAGTAATTAATTGACCGGGAGTCCGACTTACCACATGAGGAACATCAGGGTGATTGCCGGCATCATCCGCATGTCTATCTTCTTGAGAACCCGCTTGCCCAGTGCTTCCATCTCCGCGTCGCCAAGGCTACGTAGGAGAACAAAGCGCCCTTGGATCTCGCGCGGAGAGAACTGGGGCTCGCTCTCGGGCTTCTTTTCGACCTGGGACACATCCACGTGGCCAACGTCCTTTCCGATGCCATCATGGCTAGTGCGAATCGATGAATTACTCATGGCTCAGGCAGTGCTCGAAGGGAAACAGTCAGGGTGGATCAGCGCTTCGTGGGCCCTGCACCCCCCTTTACTCCAGGAATCCTCGACAGCTATATATCCGTTTCGATTTTCTTTTTCTTGGGGGGATACGACATCGCTGCGGGGTCCTTATCTGCCTTTGTCTTATGCCCGAATACAACTTCAGCGGACATGAATCCATATCACCAACTGAAGGGATCGGTCGCAAACATTTCCTCTTGGGATTCAATAATGCAACAGCAGTCGCGGGGTCCTGTGAATTTCTCGAGCGTGGCATGCGGGGTGACGAGATAAGGGACAGGACAGGACAGGACAGTTAGTTTCCAAGAACCAACTGACGCTCCCACGGGCAGGGTTTGACCCAAGTAGGCGGTGTCCCCGAATGGCGGCAACCCTGCTCTTGGAATGACACTGATCCATGATTGATCGACTGGCCAAGTATCCAATCAGGCATCCTCGTATCTAGTGGAATAAACATTATGCCAATGGCACCGAATGGTTCTTGTTCCGTATGACTACTTAATCAATAACATGATGGACGCAACAGCAACGCCTTCTTCATTAAGGAGATATGTATGGCTTGTCGTAGTATCGCTCCCTGTCGTGTCGCACGCGCCAAGTTATACAAGGTTGCATTACGCAAGGGAGGCATCTTTCCCGCGGGAGCTAGATCAAGCCAATCAGGGTTCCTCCCGTGTCTACCCCTGAACCCCAGATCCACATGGTTGGCTTCCCGCGGGGTCAAGCATGTGCCGCCAAATACCCACTCCTCTCCCGTTCGAAATTCCTCCGAATGCTGACAGACAAAACATCCAATGCGATGCATTCAAGACCAGCGGGATCCGTGACTGCATCCGGCCGCCCTCGGCGGCGGGCTGCCGAGGCGTGCACATTCTGCCGAAAGCGCAAGGTGGGTCGGCTCGCCTTCTCTGTAGAATCTGTTCCCGGGCGGAAGAGGGCATCATGTCCTCCACAAGAGGCTGACCCATGCTCTCCAGATGAAATGCAATAACGAGCAGCCGACATGTGCCAATTGCAAGACCTATGACAAAGATTGCACCTACGTGCCTCTGACGGCTTCTCTTCTGACTCAGCAAGCTGCTTCTTCCGAGCCAAGACGGGTCTCGCAGCAGGTCCGGCAGGGAAAGGTCAGGGTCGCCGCCATATCTGATGAACGAACTCAGATTGAGTTAGCTCCACCCCAAGTGGAAGTTCGCAATGGAGATAAGGATGCCGTGCCTTCGCCGACCCATCCGAAGGAGACCAATCCTTCAGGCTGCCAACCCCCTGACAATGAACGCGACCCCCCCACAATCCAAGACGTCAGCGTCCTCCGGACCTCACCGCCCTGGCGTGTCGCGCATGGTGGTCTCGGCGAATGGCATCTCGAGCTACCATGGCCGGACCAGTACACTGTTTGAGGAGACTATCCATGAGCGCACGTCGGCCGCCGAGTCGAGACCCAGTATGCCGGACGAGTGGACGGAAAAGGGGCTTGTTGCCGAAGCCGCGAAACAAGGTATGCACCCACCTGAGCGCGGAGCTGATAGGCTTTGCTCTGGTATTTGACAATGAACAGGTCAGCTAGAGGAGTTCCACTATCGCGCCGGGACGCTGGACTTTGACGGAGTCGACCCGGAGTTGGGCATGCACCTCCTGTTCCTGCACTGGAACCGGCAGCACCACTCCTTTCTCATCACCTATCGGCCGGCGTTTATGCGCGACATGGCGTGTGGAGGTCCATACTTCTCCAAGATCTTACTGAACGCCATTTACTTCGGTGCCTCCAAGTTCAGCCCTCGGCGCGAGGTCAGACGCGACCCGGATGACGTTCGCACCGCCGGCTGGCAATTCCGGGAGCGCGTGCGCACCTTACTGGGCAGCGCCCTCGACCGCAGCGAGATCACCACAATTCAGGCTCTCTTGGTGATGACGAACTCACTTTTCGCCCTTGGCGATGAGCGCAGTGCCGCTTGGCTCTACGCAGGGTTGGCGTTCCGGATGATCATTGATCTCGGCATGCATGTGGACGCGCCGGATCTATCCGGGAGCCCTCGGAAGTTTTCCGACGAGGATGTGGAAATCAGGAGAAGGGTGTTCTGGGGTGCATTCGGTCAGTATAGCTTCCAACTCATGTACATTGATCCTGTTTGAAACCAATGGAAGCTGAATACCTTGTTAATGATTTCATAGTGGTGGACAAGATTCAAAGTCTATACCAAGGCCGTCCGGCAACCCTCCGAGAGTCAGACACCGCTGTACCGATCAAGTTTCTAGACACGTACGAGGAGTTCCAGAACTGGCAGCCATTTGCCTACTCTGTCAAGTCCACACAATACCCCGGAAGTCCTGCCTACAGCGTTTCGACCTTCACGTCTTTATGTCGCCTGTCGGTCGTTATGAGCGACATCTTGAGCTGCATCTACACCGAACGAACGTTTGACCGGAATGCTTCCGATCTATGTGTAGTACTCGAGAGCCTCAACGCCAAATTGGCGGCGTGGAAGGATGCTTTGCCGGCGCATCTCACCTTTGACCCTGCCAAGTCCAGCCCGGGTCCTCCGCCGCATGTACTCAGTTTGCAGTAAGTCGTTGCCGTTGTCCGGGGCCGCTATTGAAATTTGCTGACCGAAATTCGTCAGCGCTATGTACCATGTCCTAACTATTCTTCTCCACCGGCCCTTCGTTGCCGACGGGCACCTATACAATACTTCACGCTCCATACCCGTCAACTCCTTCCTGATCTGCGCTTCGGCAGCTGATAGCATATCAGCTCTCCTCCGAGTCTACGACGACACGTTCTCCGTGCGCCATGCGCCATATCTCATTTCGTACGCCACCTATGTTGCCGCTACCATCCATGTGCGCATCGCGGCTAGACGCAGTACAGCCTCGGAAGCACGCGAGAACCTCCAGACCTGCCTCGGTGTGTTCCGGGATAACGAGAAGACTAATTGGGCGGTGAGACGGGCCAAGTCGATCGTGGAAGGGCTTATTCAGAGACTTGGCGTAAAGCTATCTGAGTCCGGGGACGATCCGGGTGGTAACGCGCAGACCCAGGTTCGACCGGGATCTCCGAGCCATGATGGCCAGGCATCACAGATGAATAACCGATCATCCAATGGATTAAGCACGTTGACTACAGCAAATAATCGTCCGGCAGTATCTGAGCATACAACTTCCCCATCCGCGGGCTGGTACGACATCGATGGCATCATCCAAAGTTTCGTGCGTGGGCAGAACGGCAACGACGCGGACGATGCCGGCGCATCGGGCCAGGTGGAGAATTACCAAATGCCAAACGAGGCAACCAGTGGTATAGCACCCGTAGTGCGCGATTTCAACGGCAGCATTGGGGTCGATGGAAACCCGGCACCCTGGGTCGGCTTTCTCCCCGGAGGGGGAGCCTCGGGAACAGCAACCGCCTCATTCGATGACCTGCTTTTCGGATTCAATGGATCGGCGCTGGACAGCTCCTTCTACTAGTTTGGAAACAGCCAAAGAACTACTTTTTACCAGGAAGATCTCATCCTTCAGTGGCTCATGGGTCCACATGCGGAGCTAGGATGGGGAAGCCCCTTCCCGCGGGAGGACGATCCCGCGGGTTTGCTGTCTTCCCGCCGATACTGCCCTGCTCACCCATCGACATATCATCTGGACATAGCACTACTCAAGGTTATGCTGGCGAGACGGTACTGTGACCGGAGAGTCGTATATAGGGTAGGGGCAACGTGGTCGTCACTTACATCGTCAGCCAGATGTCTCTACCAGGTGACTAAGCTGCTTTCCCTGCCGAGTTGCCCTTTCGGTTCATCGCATGCTGCTCCTGTCAAGTGCTACGCTGCGAGCACCCTGTCGACGTATCCTAGCAAGGAGACAGCTCCGTCAATTTGCGCATACCACTACCGTCATTGATACCTTGCCTACACCACCACCGCCGCCCTTCCTCCTGACCATGGCGGTAATCCCGAAGCGCAGAACCCGACGCTCCATCCCAGCCGTGCTCATGCGCGCCGGCACCTCCAAGGGCCTCTTCCTGCACCGCGCCCACCTCCCGCCCTCGGAGGCGGACTGGGCCGCCCCCCTCCTGGCCGCCATGGGCTCGCGGTACCACGACGCCCGCCAGATCGACGGCGTCGGGGGCGCCAGCAGCGTCACTTCGAAAGTGGCCGTCGTCAGCCCCTCGCGGCGGCCCGGCGTCGACGTGGACTACACCTTTGTCCAGGTCGCGGTCGGGGCCGAGACGATTGATTTGACGGGCAACTGCGGCAATATGTGCGCCGGGGTGGGCCCTTTCGCGATTCAGGAGGGGCTGGTGCCGGTGCCACCGTCGCCTGTACCCGTCGTCGGGTGCCGGTCGGTGGATGTGCGCATCTTCAACACGAACACGGAGCGGCTCGTCGTCGAGACCGTAGAGGTCGACGGGGACGGCTACGTCGTCGAAGACGGGCACTACCGGATCCCGGGCGTCAAGGGCCCGGGTAGCGAGATCAAGGTCGCGTTCCTGGACCCCGCGGGCAGCATGACGGGTAGCTTGTTCCCGACCGGGAAGCGGTCCGAATGGATCCACGTCGAGCATGATGATGTTGATGCTGCTAGCATACTACTACCGCCCTTCAGCGTGGAAGTGACCCTCATCGACGCCGCCAACCCGTTCGTCGTCGTGAACGCCGAGACGCTTCCGGCGCTGGTCCGGTGCCAGCCGCAAGATTCGCCCCTCTCCCTCGGGGTGGCTGAGTCTATTCGGCGGCTCGGGGCGGTCCGCATGGGGCTGGCTGCTACGGTAGAGGCCGCGGCGAATGTGTGCGGCACGCCGAAGCTAGTATACGTGTCGCGACCACCGCTAGTATCGCCGACGGACATCCTGGCCGGAGTCGGGGGTGAGGTTTCGGCTCCGGCCGATGTCCAAGTTCTGGCGTACAGCATGGGCCGACCGCATCCCAGCCTGCAGCTCACGGGCGGCGTGGGTCTGGCCAGCGCCGTGGCCATGGAAGGGACGGTGGCCAGTAAGCTCGCGAAGAGAGGCAAGAGGATGGAGCCACCATCAGCAACGGACGGCTTCCCGCCGACGCCGAGGAGGACGCCCAGCCCTGTAACAGTATTGGCAAGCCACGACGGTAGCCCATTTTCGGCGTCGGAAGCGTCGGAGCTCCTGGCAGACGTGCATGACATCACCAGGAGGAACATCAGGCTTGCGCATAGCAGTGGGATTATGGAGGTAAAGACTTGGACGCGGCTGGTATCCGAGGATGGGCCGGCAATTGACAGGTGTGTTGTCTCTCGGACTGCCCGGAGGCTGTTTGAGGGAAATGTGTTCTACTACACGTAACATATGAACTTTACATCAATGATGAAACTGGGTGGTTTTGAAGTATTCTATTAGTCCCGCGTGGCGTGCTGGTGGATCGGAACGTCATCCGAGTCGAAAAGCTTCCAAGACGCCATGAAGGAACCTTTCCGATTGGTTGATATCGTCTGTCCTTGAACTTTAATATAGCTGCATACTGCATGTGCGGCTACCTGCGCTGTGGAAGCTCAACCGCAGTCCACAATGGCGGCAAAGACGACCATTCGTCATGGGCATCCGAAATGTCCGACACCCAAACGAGCCGGAAAGCTCCTACCCAAAACTCCCCCGATGCCTTCCACCCCCCCAACTCAAACCGTCGAATTCGACGCCGTCGCCCCCTGCGTCCCCGGCCCCCCGCCGATGCCCGCCTGGAACCCCGGCGCACCCGACGGCATATTGTTCGACGCCCCGCTCTTCATGCTCTGCGTCGCCTCGCGCGCCGCGTCCAGCGTGCTGCTCCCGCCGCTCCCGCCCTCCATGTTGTCGGCGCCCGGCTTGAGCGCGTTGAGCACGCCGCCGCCGCCGCGGTCCTGGCTCTCGTGCGCGGCGCCGCCGGGCAGCTGCGTGCTGTCCGTCTTGGCGCTGCTGCTGCCGGGTTTGATGGTGTCTTTGAGCTTGTCGAGGAGGCCGCGGTCGTCTTTCTGCGGGAAGGTAAGGAAAGGACTAGGTTAGCTACGGGGTGTGCGGATGGGGTTGGCGAGGGGTAAAGATGGGGAACGTACGTTGCCGCTTGTGGGAATACCCGCGGGTGGTCCACCGGTCGACATATTGCTGATTCTGGTGATATTATTCTGAGTAATTTGGGACTTGTGTTTCGAGAAGGAGAGATAGATGAGTTGATTGGAGCTACATACAGTGCGTTGAGCGCGGTACCCCACGGAACCTCGACTCTTATATCATAGCCTCGATCCCAACAAACATGTGTGTGTCGACTTGACGTAGTGCCACGCGCTTCACACGCCATGCGAACCTTCTCTCAGTGGTCCTGTCACCATGATGTGATGGGGCGGGGGCGACTCCTGCCGTGACTACCCAATCACTCCCTTTCGTAGAACGCGATTCCCGTACTAACTTGGTAATTATCCAAACTTCGCTGAGATAAGGCATTCGAATTGCACAGCTGCTCGTGATGTATGTAGTGGTAAAGGGATCTTGCTGTGGTAGGTCCCGAGTACTACGTCGTAAGCCTGAGTTCTTGGATGGTCGTCAACCACCATTTGACTGTAGGCTGGGAGCTTGCTTACTTGGCCAAGAAGCGGATATAAAGCACCGTAAGAGCAAATTCGTTACCACCCTGACACTTACTTACATGGGAAGCCCTTGATAGCTCAGTTGGCAGAGCGATGGACTGTAATTGTTACAATACGCTTGTATATCCACAGGTCGCCGGTTCAAATCCGGCTCGAGGGACTTATCTTTTGCATTTTTGCCACATTCAATTCTCCGCACATTGTTGTTCGCAATCGCTCTCTACTAATGCATTTTTGCGTGTTTGTTGCGACGAATGTCGCAATCAGAATCCTGGACGAACATGTTTTTGTAACGCAATTCGGGAAAGGAGTTGACGGATTCGCACTGGAGGTGCGGGGAATAGCGCATGCACGGCGACCAGCCATGTGTAGAAGCGAAACCACACATCTCCATGCATGGCCTCTTGAGGCTCTCTGGTCCAAATGATATGTCTCAAAACGCCCTCAATCTTTGGATATCCCATGTTACCAAGTAACAAGCGCATCTCTACCTTAAATCGTCTACCCAGGTACGATTTTTCCAAACCATAAATACAGGGTAGTTCCAGGGCAGCCACCGGGTAACTTACAGGGTAGCCTGGACACACTTACACAAACAAATCAATCCTCCCGCGCCCACCAACCGCCCGAATCTTGCCCCCAATCTCCAGCGGACTCCCCTCAAACACCAAGAACTCCTCCGCCACCTTGCTGTGTTCCTTCTCCTTGTCATCCAGTCCCAACATCTTATACACATTCCCTCCCACCAGCTCCAACGCCTCCCGCTCGCTCAACCGCCCCTCGCCATTGCGATACGCAATCCCCGCCAACAGCCCCATATCCCGTACCACCCAATCCTCCTCCAGACCGATCGCCACGACCACGCCCGCCCTAACGAGCGCATCCACCGCCGTCCCGTTCGTCAGCGGCGCCCCCGTCAACGCGCGGCGCTGGTCCCACGACGTGCGGTACGACTGCAGCGGCGACAACACGACGCCCACCTTGGCGGCCGCCAGCTCGTCCGCGACCAGGTGCGACTCGGCGCCGCCCAGGATAACGACCGTCAGCTTAGACTTGCCCGCCTCCTCGACCTGCCTCTTCAGCCTGAGCGCGCCCGCAATGCCGTCAGCGCTGTGGACCGTAATAGCCAGCGGCACCTCGCCGCGGACCACCTTGCGCAAGTAAGCCTCCTCCGAGAACGCATCGATCGTCGTCTCGTTGTTGTTACCCGCAGCCTCCTCCTCGCCCACCGCCTTGAGCAACTTCCCCGCAGCGCCCCCACAGCCCCAGACACCGTCCCAGCCCCGCCCGACTTCGCCGCCCCCTCCTGCAGCGTGTAGTGCACCGCGACATCCTCCGCAAACACAGCCCCGTCCGCGAGGACGGTGTCGGAGCCCAGGTGCGGAACCCGGCGCTGGTGCCGAAGTGCGTGCCCGCCGACGTGAAGGCGGGGGCCGAGACGGCGCGCGTGACGCCGTAGCGGTGCGCGTACCGCAGCTTCTTGGTGCCGAGGCGCAGGCCGTCGACGGCCCGGCTGAACTGCGAGGTGGACGGGCCGTTGTCGGTGCTGTCCTCGGCGTCGATGGCGTTGAGGCCCAGGAGGGAGCCGAAGGCCGTGAAGGGTTGGGTGAGGTACCCGTTCTTCAGGTGGACGACGACGCGCTTCTCGGCGGCCGCGGAGGCGAGCTCGGCGGGGCAGGCGCCGACGCAGACGACCTGGCCCTTGGAGACGGCGACGGTCAGATTAGTGGTTTGGGCGGACCCGTCGGCGGTCTCTAGGCCGGGGAGGTACGAGGTCGTGACGCCGGTGAAGACGACATCCACGACTTCCGTCGGCTCGTCCGCGGGCATCTCGAACGTAGTCTTGGGGTCAATCGGACCCTTGAGCGGCTTCTCGAGCTCGACGGGGTCGTCGAACTGCGCCGTGCCGTCAATCCAGACCTGCACGGGCGCCGCGCCGACGCTCAGCGGATCGCTGTCCCAGACCACGACATCGGCGTCGTAACCAGGCTTGACCTTGCCGAGGCGCCCGCCCAGGCCCAGCCGCTCGGCGGGCGCCGTCGTCACCGAGGCCAGGGCGACGGCGTAGGGCAGGCCGTACCCGAAGGCCTTGGCGGCCTCGAAGACGACGTGCTGCGCGTTGAGGACGGGGTTGTCGCTGACGTAGATGGGCGTCAGCCCCGCCTCCCAGAGGGTCTTGCCGGCGTACTCGGACCCGACGTAGGCCTCGGCCTTGTACCACATGTTGTCGGCGAAGAGGGCCGAGGCGGGCGGGGTGGGGCCCCAGGCGCGCTTGAGGATCTCGGGCACGAGGTAGGTCTGGTGCGCGTGGTGGAAGGCCCGGATCGAGAAGTTGAACTCGTTGGTGTGGTCGACGAAGGCCTCGAGGTCCGGGATCGTGTAGCAGTGCGCGTTGATGTGCACCTGCCCCCGCAGCGCGGCGCCGAGCGACTCCCACTTGAGGTCCTGCGGCAGGTAGCTGTCCATCGTCTCGACGCCCCCGGGGCCTGCGGCCAGGGCGCACCAGTCGTCCTGGGCCTGGTTCAGCTTGGCGGCCGTCTCGAAGGCGCGGCGGAACTCCCAGGACTCGCCGAGCCGGCTGACGGGGCCGTGCTCGCCGACCTTGCCGTAGACGCGCTTGGCGTTCTCGCCGCACGCCATCTTCATGTAGCGCCAGCTGCGGTCCGGGTCGGCCAGCATGTCGGCGACCGAGATCTCGCGGCGGCCGTCGGGCGGGCCCACGGCGTGCTTGATGGGGTAGGCCTCGCCGCCGATGTTGTTGCCGGACCCGGGCAGAACCAGGCTGGTCGTCACGCCGCCCGACTTGATGACCTGGATCTGGTGGTCCTGGGGCTGCAGGCCGTCGATGGAGCGCACGTAGGGCGTGATGTCGGCCGACATCTCGTTGGTGTCGTCGTTGCCCTCGAGCTCGGGCAGCGAGTCCACGCCGGCGTGGCTGTGCATGTCGATGATGCCCGTCGTCAATTGACGGCCCTTGGCGTCCCAGACGAGGGTGTCAGATGCGAGGCTCTTAAGCGAGATGTCCTGCCCGACCTTCTTGATGAGGCCGTACTCGATGTAGACATCGGCATTGATCCATTCGTAGCCCTTGCCGGCCCACGCGTCCTCGGCGCTGGTGCCCTTGGCCGGCTCGCCCACCCAGACGGTCGCGTTCCTGATGAGCGTCGGCTTGTGGCCGTCGACGTAGCGCGCATTGCGCTCGCGGCCCAGGCCGACGGGGTCCTCGGGCTTCTTGTGCAGCTTGGCGCAGGTCTTCAGGTCGGCCTGCAGTTTGTCCACCGACAGCAGCGACGGATTGCGCCGGGCCCCCGAGATGTTCGGGGAGCTGCTGCCCGAGATCTGCCGCCACTGGGCGTAGACGATGAAGCCGAGGCACGCGAGCCCCACGAACTTGAGGGCGCGTGTAAGTCGCGCCGGTCGGCGCCTGCGCCAACGCGGTACTGGTGGTGGGGCAGGCCCGGCAGCTCTGCTGTATGGTGGCAGCAACATGTCTCCTTCCTTCTCGAAACCCATCTTTGATGCGGATGAGTCCTAAGAAACGAGATTGAGATGGAGAGGGAGAGGAAGAGATAGAGATGAAAGGAGAGGTTGAGTCAAGTCATTCTTGTTGATCTTGAGATCAGTGCACTCATGAAGTGGGATGGTATCATATCAGCTAGGCTCAAGTTAGAAGGTGGTGGGGTTGCTTCTAAGTCATGAGCCGTCCGCCCCTCGATAAGCTATGGGATGGGGGTTGAGATGATCACCGGAATGGCACTGTGCATTTTCACCCCGAAACAGAACAAATGTAGTTCCTGTCGCTGCCTGCATGCACACTTGCATCATTATGATGCTCTCTTTTACGCTGCAGATTTTGTTAGAAGGAGTTCCAAGTTCTTCAGCTTTACTTTAAGTCTCTAAAACAGCACCAAGATCTTACGCAGCTGTGCTGCAATGCTGTGCGATCCGGCCTGTTTGGACTTGAATGCGGTAAGATGTTGGGGCCTGCAGGGTCCTGCTAGCGCCTGCCACCAATAGACCACTCCTCCACACCACTTCAACTCCACTCTTTCATCGGCTTGGGCATTAGTGTCTACGGCACTTACGCGAGCAGATCGATAGGTTCAGTATCTCCATGATGTAATCGCGAATGGTCAGCTCTGTATTGATTACTGGCCTTGCTCCCAGAAATGAGTATGCATGTTCTCCGAAGAGGTCTCCTTTTAAGTGTTCCTCGATATCATGTTTCTTCCAGGGTCGAGGACTAAGGCTCTTCCACTCGTCTCCGTTTCCCGTGGGCGGCGAACTTCGACACGACGTTCTCCTCCCTCTTGCTCCGCGGCGCCGTGACCATCAGCCCCGTCTGCAACGCCTCAAGGGTGATTGGTTCCTTCTTGATATAACACCACTTCGTCGCATTCTTCACCGCATGCTTGATGTCGCGCCCGTTGACCCTCCAGCTAGCCAGATCCCGGAAATCTGCCTCGGCCAGGCGAATGTCATCAACAGTCGAGTTTGGGGCTGGGCTCGGGATCGAAGCCGGGGTCACTGTCACGTCGTCATTGACATCGTAGAGTAGCGGTTCCTGGGTCGGCATCGGCAGCAGGTTTCGCCAGAGCTGGAGTCGCGTGGCGAAGTCGAGGCAGGGGTATTCGAGATGGATGTCGAGTCGGGATATGATGGCGGGGTCCACACCCTCCAGGAGGTTCGTGGTCATGAAGATGATGCCGGAATAGTACTCGAGCGTAGCTAGCAGAACTGGCCAGGGCATGTCAGCAGACAAAAGAGCCGTGAAATCAGGGGTCATGAAAATACGAAAGAAAGGCACCTACCACAGCAGAGGTCTTCACTGGCGTGGGTGTCCCGATCACGATCTCGGATCAAGGCGTCGGCCTCTGGAATTAGAGTCAGAGTCAGGAGTCGAAATTGGAAAGTAGGAAGCCGTATAGCTCACCATCTAACAGCAGGACACCGTCCCATTCTTCGCACATTCGATAAGCCTTTTGCAGCGAGGAACTTACCGTCGAAGGCTTCGAGCCCAACTTTCCCGCCTGCAGATGGTACAGAGGTTTCTTGACCTTGTCCGACACTATCGCGCTGTTCAACACAACTAGATCGAGGATAAAGGGGCATAACACAGGCCTGCGACACTTACCTGATTCCACGGTCAAAGTTTTCCCGGTCCCGGTTGGCCCACTCAGAAGAATCACCAGACCTTTGCCTTAACATCCAGTCAGATTGATGGGATATCATGGGGGAAAAGGGGCAACAGAGTTCTACCTTTTCCAGCGACAAAGTCGCACCCAAGCGCCTGGGTTGTTTTGTGTGTTTCCACGAACGTTCGCACGATATCCTTGGTGGATTCGGGCAGCACGAGTTGGTCAAACGCGCCATCATTCCATGACGTTGGTGACAGACCATCGATGGAAACGATCGCTGGAGAGACGGCTTGGTCAGCATTTCTCTTTGTTGTTCCACCTGGTATTGATTGGTGTCGAGTTATTGTTTACCCACCCCAAATCTTCTCCTTCAAGTGGTACGCCACTGTCGTTGGAGACATGAGCATCAGACACGTTCTGTTCGCTCCAATGACCTCCCGAAAAACGCCCTGTTCCTGGAGTGTAGGGCGTCGCCCTTGCGGGAACGGCCATCCCGAGCGATTGGGGACGTCTGGTGTCAGTCGGGACAGGTTTCTCGATACGGCGATGTGGTTTTTGCCCTGGTAGACATCGACAACAACTCTCCCATTTGACTAGATGTATTCGCTTAGTGAGTGGGTACCCAAGTGACAATCCAGTACCACTGAATACTTGCTTACCTTGATATATAGCCACTCATCTACAACGTCGTATTCATCCTCGGGGTCGTACCTGAGTACCTGTCTGCGACCATGTGCTTGGCCATCATAGTCGAGCAACGAAATATCTTGATAATCTAGAGCTTTCGCGCCACGCCTGGCCAACTTCTCTTCCATAGCTTTCTGCTCTGGATGGAAACGCAAAGGATAGGCTTCGAGCTCGTTGATGTTGCGGGTGCCAGTGAACTCTTTGAGCGTGATGTCGACTGATTCCCACCCAAAAATCGAGCCGTCGAAGGCCAGGGAACGGCATTCCAAACGCCAGTCTTGCAGCTTCACAACCTCCAAAGCACGGTCGTGACCTCCATGTCGGCTGTACACAATCGCGCCCTTGGGGAACAATGCCCATATATTGGCGGCGTCAATCATGCCCTTGCTTTGGTGGTCTTTCATCTTCGGGCCCATTTGGCGGAACAGGCCATCCATGCAATCGACCAGTAGTTTCATATGTTGCTTTTCTTCACCTCCGTCTTCCAGTTGACCAAACATGTCGCGGATCCGCGAGTACCCGAAGAAAAGCGACTTGAACGGTGCCCCCACGACCATGGCATCGGTGGGGTATGTAGCTCCCAACTCCGTAAGGAGAGGTCGGATCAGCTTCCGGATCAAAGGGCTTTGGATGTCGACGGACTCGATGGTGTAATCGTTGAGCCCGCGGACTGTGGTGGAGGTGCGGTCTTTGCATCTGTACAAGATAATGGCTGCGCCAATGTACTTTTGCTTGATTTCGGGGGGTACTTCGTCCGGCTCATCTTCGACCCAGTTCTTGCAGCAGATGCAGGTCGGGGGACCTTCATAGAAGGTTTGGACGAAGACCCCCTCCCCCGTCCAACCCTCGGGAACTGTGATGTTTGGCAACGAAGGGCAGGTCGGAAGGACTGTTGGGGTCTGCGGGAAAACGTAGGACGTGCCGCTGGTCCCTGTGGCAAACACATTGCCCTGCGGATTGGTTGGATTGAAGTTGTAAGCTAGGTACCAATGTTGCGTTAGACTCTGAGTATTGTCGAGAGGTAAAGACACTAAAGACCCAGAACCATTCCAACTTACCCATTTCACGTGAAGTAGATCTGGAAATTCAACACCGTTGATGAGTAAGGCACGGCTCGCCAAGAATTTGTCTGAAAGGTGGAAGACGGGATAATCAAGGAAACGATTGATGTATCCCGAAGATAATAGACTATGGTGCACTTCCCCGGACTGATGTTGCAACTTGCGAACTGCTTACGGCTACTCATCGCTCATGCTCAAGGCAACACTTGCCTTGTCAAACCACATATGGCTACCTGGCTGCAGACTCGCTTAATTGGGAAGCAATTTACAAGATTCAAGCTGCTGTGTAACAATGGTTGAAACTCCCGCTAGGGACGTCGCAGTTTGCACTGTCGGGTCATTGGTCGATCTGCGTCACCCAAGCCTGGAGCGGCCTCCCATTTGCAAACACGTTTGATTTTGGCCTTATTATGTAAGTATCGATGGCTGAGGTATAACAAGACGTTGACACTACTCGTGCAGAAAGATACACGAATGAGAAAATAGAACCGCCCAACTCCCTACTACTCCCCGTACGCCGCGACGGAACGCTTCAATAACCGACCCCAAATCGAACACACGTCCAGTCGTCCTACCCACTGTTCCCGAAACCCCGCGCCCAAGCCTGAAAGCCTTCTCTGGAATAACAGAGTGATAAACTCGTTCTAGTCCGCCTTGCAACTCTCATCCTTCCCCTTCATGCAGTCCGAAATATAATTGACCGTCGTCCGACAAGCCAACTTCGACCCGTCCGCGCGCCACTGGTCCCAGTGCTTGGAGCCGCACCTGGCCGCCCCGCTCTTACGGATATCCTGGTAGTCGCCCCAGAGCTGGTTGCCCGAGCGGCGGCACTCGGCGTCGCCCTCGACCGACACGTGGCAGCCGGCGGCGACGGTGGTGCCCTGCGCGCCCGCGCCCGAGCACGCGCCCGCGCACTGGTTGTACACGCTGGGCCGGTACCGGTAGGCGTCGTCCTTGATCAGGAAGTTGTTGACGGCCTCGTCGCAGTATTTCACCTGCAGGGCGCCGCACATGCCCGAGCCTTTGCGGTCGTAGGTGTCGCGGCTCGTTAGGGGCAGGGTGGAGGCGCTGGCGCCCGCGGCGAGGAGGGGGCCGAGGGCGAGGAGGGCGGTGGTGAGCTGCATTGTGCCTTGGATTGGGTGAAGAGAAAAGATTATGGTAGCGGCGAAGAAGAGGTTGGCGGGATAGTTGATCTTGCGGAAGAAGCAGATTGCAGCGTGTCGTTGGTGCTGGTTATCGGGTGTAGGTGGCGATGGTGTAGACGATGCGACAGCTGTGGATGTTGATGATTGATTTCCTGGTAATGTGCAGGACGTAGATCTCAACTATATACATGATGAGAATTTTAGGCACCTGTATTTCACTTGACTATTCACTATCAATTATCTCGACTTCCATTTGAGATACAGTAAAGTATATATGCTATATTGCACGTAGTAAGCACTGCCTCTATACGGTTTCGACTGCGTACAGTAATTGGCGATTCAGCGGGGTCGGCGCCCATTGCGGACGACTAGACGAACTACCACTGAGTAAAATCGCATGGTCTCCTGCAACGCTAGCGGCTGGCAAGTCTATTTTGAGAATATGTCAGTCTAGACATGGGCTTGTAGTCTGATACATTGTTGATCATTCATAATTGGTTGAAGGTAGGCGATGGTCTGGTTCGAGGCCAAGATGCACGCACTCTAGATTAACCAGCGTAAGCGCTTAGGTTAGCAGCTCGCAGGTAGGTAGGCCCTGTGTGAAACGAGCAAACCGCTGTAGCGCTTCTTCGCTTGGAACAAAGTCTAGCGTTTTTCGCCACGACGTGAATCCAGCAACACCAAGTTATTACCAGTCTTGAATTTTCCAATCTTACTTATTGAATAAGTTTTAAATTTCCAGTCGCATCCTCGTGTTTGGTACATGATTCTGCAGCAACATTCATGTTCGGACGAAGCCCCAGTCACTTCCGCTCCGACATGTTGCTCAGTTCATTTCCCGAACTACACGGCAAAGAATCCCGGTTGATCTACACAACGACATTACGCACTGCAATTACATTCTTGCTATTGAAGTATCCCTTTGATCAACGGTACTCACCCATGTGAGGAATGGGGCCCAAGAAGCAGCTCGGTCGGCTCTGTTCCTCGGATCTATCTAACCGCTGTTCAGCCATGACAGCATTAAGCATATCTATCACAGTCGCCCAACCCAGACTACCCGCGATAACTTCGTTGCCCTGAACAATCCCACTTTTCAATCTACTCATCTCAGCTGGAGCGTCGTCGCTCCTCTTCCTCTCGTAGTTTAGCGGCATGACGGTGAGCATACGGGTATTGGGTTTCGTCGAACATGGGACGTCCTGCTGCTGCCCTCGTCGCGTTGACTTGGTATTGCAGCAGCCCAATCGCGTCCAAGTCCTCCGTTCTAGTGGTTATGATTGGCGGGGGGTCATCATCGTATTCCCATGCGCCGTCCACGTCGAGGTACAAGTCCGCGCTGGTACCGTGAACTGAGTACATGCACGTGGTCATCTGAAAGTTGAACAGTATTGGTGGCTCGATGCGCGCTACCGCTTGTAGGACTTGCTCCCAGGTTCCGGATTTGAACTCAACCTCGAGTAACAGAACCGACTCGAGAGTATCCCGGCTCCCGCGGATCAGTCCCATCAAGTTCGCCGGCGAAATAGTCGTCCCCTGAAGCTTGAGTGATCTGAGGCGCCACGAACGGGGAGCAGCCAGGCCGTCCAGATCCACGGCTTCACAGCTACCCAGGTCCAGAGACTGAAGGTTTTCAGCCAACGCCACCAACTCGATGACATTCCCAATACATTCCCTATTCGAAGGGGCGTCGTACCAATGTCTCTGGGGGAAAGGCCAGTCTATCTGGCTCTTCGACTCCGTCAAGTGGATTCCCAGATGTCGCAAACGTCGAAAAACCTCTGCAATGTGATTGCGCGATGGGCGCGAATCGTCGTGGAGCAATCGAGCCAGATCATGTGCAAACGGGTAGTTGATATGGAGTTCCTGCAGCTTTGGAAGGTCTAGATCCAGCAGAGCCACGCTCAATGCTTTGAGGACAGGCTGGAGGATCCGGGTGTCCGCCGGGCTATGAACGAAGCCCAGAGCTGTCAGGTTCGGAAGTCTGGCAAGGCAAGGGGGCAGAAGCCCAGCCACATGCTCCGCGTGCCGGGAAAGCGTCGAGTAATAGGGTAGATCATCCGGTCTCGCGATGCCGAAATCGACACGCCGAACGCAACCGGCGAGACGACTCGTGGAAATCTGCCGTAGTCTCGACATCTCCTTCAACGCTCCGATCGACGAAACGACATCGACACGCCGGAAGAGCAGCGGGGTAGCGCAGCGGCAGCATTTCTTACTGACCAAGCGTAGGTTTGCTAGATCATGGAGTTGACGCGGGTTGGTTTTTGCAGGGTCAAACACGATCTCGTCGCCGGGACGGACACAGTCGTCCGCCACGAGATAATATGTGATCTTCAGATTAAATATCAACACAGTGTCCTGTATCTAGGATTCGTGGCAGACTTACCTCGCAGATCAGTTCGACTGGAAGTTGCATCTCTACCCTGTAGCTAAGCTTTTAAGAGACTCGATCCGGCAGCAAGCACAAGAAGTTGACGAAACACGATACAATTTGCTCGGAGCGAGAGCATGAATCTGTATGCAGTCTAGTATCTGCACGCGGGCATCATCGAATCCAAACCTGCTATAGATCAGGAAATCGATTCTCCTTCTTGTCTGCCTTTGAGGGGTGACTGTCAACTCATGTCTCTTTGGCTTGTTTGTTTGTTTGTTTTGAGGGGATGGGAGGGGAGGGGGGTTGGGACGCGATGCGGGAAGCGGCAGTACAGCGTCGTATCGGCTGCCTCCCGCACCTATGTCATAACGCCTGCAGAAGTTGGTACTACCAGTAACATACATATTGCCATTTCAGACTCGCCCTATAGCTGATCCTGACCGAGAATGCAAACGCAATGATACCCTGCAAAAAGACATCGTCATGATGTCTTGTTCATTTCCCATCCCATGCAGCATCTGAGCGGAGCGCGGCGGCGTCTATCAAAGGATACGACCATCCCCGCCGATGTACCGGAGAGATGCAGTTTAGATGGCTCGAGAAGCACCACTACTGTCCACCTATCCCCTTGACGGCGAAAACGCTGCTCCCACCAGATGAAGCTGTACTGTACATATCAGGGATCAGTTGGTGCTATTAGCATAATGCATATTCCGTTAAATAGAATAACCAGTTGGAGAACCTGGCATGTCAATCATCCACGAGAAACACAGTACGAAAAGCAGCGCTATCGCCATCAATGAGATACGTCATCCAAGAAACTTACCGCCGCCATCCAGCCAGAGCTTCATGGAGGAGGTAACGGATCCGGAAGCGTCCCATCCGCCAACATCCTCTCGTAAGCTGGTTGTTCGTCCCGGTAGCCAACATTGCGGCGGATATACCGATACGTAGTCTCGCCGATCGCGCGAAGCCCCGCGGCCGTTCTGTTCTCGTTGACCTGGAACTGCACCTGCCCGAGCGCGTCCAAGTCCGCCCAGTGGCAGGTCTCGATCGGGTCAGGATCGTCCGCTCGTCAGTCGAGGCAGCTCGCTCACTTTCTCCAAGACGTGCTGCCACGTCCCCGATAGGAGCTCCACGTCTCTCAGCTGGATGGACTCCAACGAGTCCCGGCTGGTGCCGACGACGACCTCCTCGAGCTTTTCCGACGGGGACTCCATACCCCGGAGGGCGAGGGAGCGGAGGCGCCACGTGGTCGGGATGTGGAAGTTGGCCAGACTCACTGTTTCCGTGCTGCTAATGGCTAGCGACTGCAGCGCTTGGGCGGCCCCTAGGATGTCGCGGAAGCTGCGGAGGTACAGTATACGTTGAAATGGACGCCTGGTCGGCGCTTCCTGTATGTGGAGACCTAGGTGTCGAAGACGACCAACCAGCGGCCAGATACGGTGTCCCGACGAAGGTGGCTCGCCGGCGAGCAGCTGGGTAAAGTCTCTGGCGGTAGGGAAGCCCAGATCCAGTTCCCGGAGCGGTGGGAGGTCTACGTCGAACAAGGCCGTCGCCAGCGAATTCACCAGCGAGTCGTTGATCGCGGGCGTCAATTCGCCATCACGCCAAAACGAAGTACGGCCGACAAAGTCCAGAGAACTCAGGTTGGGGAGGCGCGCAAGACAAGGAGCCAAGCCCTCAACAAGATCCTCGGCATATCGGGCATTCTCTGCGCGATCTGAAGATGCGCTGCGACCGGCCCCGAGATCAACGTGCCGCACATATCCTGCGTACGGACTGGTCGACACATCGCGCAGACGCGAGATCTTACCCACCGTCGCATCGATGTGCCGGAAAAGCAGCGGCGTAGCGCAACGGCAAAAGACCTTGACCAAGCGCAGGCAGGCCAGGCTCGCGCGGCCTTCGGGGTCCGTCTTCTCGCGGCGAGGCTCAATCTCGTCGCCGGGCAGGATGCGGCTTGAAGCCTCGGCGTAGAATGTGATCTTAGGAGTATCAGCTTTCAAGTGGTGGAAGACGATAATGGTTCACGGCACACGTACCTCGTCGATCAGTTCAGGAGGAAGTTCCATCTGTACCTATCTTTAATCATATATCCTCGAGCAGAACAACTATATATATGCAACATTCAGGGAACCTCGATGTGTTTTCGATCAGGCGCGCTTGGAATTATGGATGTGCTGATATGTAGGAACGTCAATCTCCAAATCAGCCTGAGTACAAGTCGGGAGAAATACGCCAGAAGCGGATCTGGGGGTTGGCCAATAAGAGATCTGGAGATGTGTCACTGAATCAAGTTAATGTAGAGAATGACCAAGATGTATGCATGTAACTGCAAAGGAGATCTATTTTGGTATCTATCATCATCAATCCGTATCTACAACTGCTTTTTGTTTTTCATGCTATCCAGTCCGCTCCAAGACAATCTAGCAACATCATGACGTCTTAGCAGCATCCTCGCCATTTGTCTTCGCTTCCGCCGCCGCATCCTCCTCGTAGCCCTCGGTCTTCATGTCCAACAAACCAAGATCCTCTTCCTCTTCGTGCGTCCGCGTGTAGTCCTCGCTCGTGATCTGCGGATCGTCCTGATCGGGGTCGACCAGCTTCTGGACGTAGCTCGAGGCCAGGGGATCCGTCAGGATGATGGTGAACTTCTTCTCGCCCTTGATGGCGGCATCCAGTCCGCTGAAGAACTCGTCCCACTTGGTCTTCTCGCCGCTGGCCAGCGAGTCGCCGCTCTCGCCCGACTGGAAGATCTGGTTGTGCAGGTCGGTCCGGACTTGGGTCAGGAGGCCCTCGACCGTGGTGAAGCGGCCGCCCAGTGTACCGGGGTTAACGTGAAGGCTGAGTTCCGGGCACTCGAGCGCACAGCTTTCGCTCTTCAGGATATCTCTTGCCAGATCCACCGATTCATCCACCTTGAGCGTAATCTTCTTGCCCAGTTCCGGGATCTCTCCTCCCGTCTTGACGTCGTTTGACTTGTAACCACAGTCTTCGCATGCTGTTGACATCAACACAACAGCCTTGAAATGTGGGACGTCGACCATCTTCATGTTGGTGGTGCAAGGGTGCATGCATCCAGGGCATGTAGCCGGGAAGGAGTAGACTGTGTCGGGAATGATGTTGTCCTCGGGGCTTGTCGTGGTAGCGTCAATGACGTTGGGGTCCTGCGCCGCAAGTCCCAGGGCAGCGTTTTGCTCCGGTGTCCGCAAGTAGTCGCGCTTGTACCACTTCCCAACGCCATCCTTGATATCGGGCGAGATCCAGGAGTTGCCGGATGGGTCGTCCAGCGACACACGGAAGGGGAAGCTCTTGCCGGCAAGCATGTCACGACCCTTGGTGATGATTTCGGCAACCTTGCCGTGAATCTCCGGGGCCTGCTCTTTGCGCGCCTCTTGGCCCAGCTCCAGGTCATCAATGATGGTCGACAGGAGACCCTCGACATTTGTGAGCTGTCCGCGGCCGGCGGGAACTTCGACATCGAGCTCGATGAATTTGACGACGGCGTTATCAGACTTGACCACGGTTCGGGCGAAGTCCTCCGCATCGTTGAGTCGCAGTTCGTACCGAGATCCCCTGGGCTGGATGGTGCCGGCGGCTTGGATTTCGGTGTTGGCGAAGTGGCAGTGCTCGCAGGAGAAGGACATGATGATGACCTCGCGGAAGTAGGGGATCATGGTCAACATCATTCTCGTCATGCCCTGGGCCGATAGATGTTAGCGCATGGATAAAAACAGATTGCACGAATCAGGTAAGTGGTGCGGCCTGCTTACGTTCTCGTGGCAGTTCATGCAGAGCGACTCAATCTCCTCGACGACCTTGCCGTCGTCTTCGCCATTTTCTTGCCCAGCGCCGTTAGCCTGGCCTGTCTGGCTGGCCTTTTGCCCAATGGTCTCGAAAAACTCGGCCGAGGAGAGGGTCTTCGTCGCGTCTTGGCTATCGTTTGCCGACATCTTGAATATGTTCAAGCTCGTTGTCCGTATGGCAAAAAGAAATATGTGAATACCTAACAAAATAGGTTGGGCTGCGGGCTTGTCGCAAAGTGACTCTTAAATGTTTGGAGGGGTTATGTTTTCGCTGCATCGAAAATTTTGGAGGGGCACATTAGTGCGTCCGCGGGGTCGCCAAGAGCCTGATGACATAGCCCAACCAGCTGGGGTCCAGAATGTTCCACACGGTTGTTAGCGGCCAGAGCCTGCAGCCAATTCAGGATCCCATCCAAGTAGGGTAACACTTGATCGAATTTTGATACAGATCCATCCGTAAAATGCCATGTTGCCGTGCCATTCGAGTCGGCATACAGAGAAGATCTCATTTCTTCATGAAATCAGCCAGGCTAAGCCCAAGCCCCACTTTGGGAGCAGATGAGGAGGCTTGCGACTGAAGCAGAGCCTGCAGGCCCTGTTTTCGGTTTTTAGCTCGCTTCTTGCTGCTGGCGTTGGCGGACGGCGGCGCCTTGACTGGCTCGCTGGGCTGAGGCGCATTCGCCTTTGCGCCGGGGGCTGTCGGGAGACCTGGCGTTGTCGCGGTACTTGGTTTTGCCTTTGCTCTCCGTGTAATTGTCGGGGGTGGCGGGAAATCGAGCTTTGTGTAGCGATCGCACATCTTGCAAGTTATGACTTTACGAATGCCCGACGCGCGACCAGGTTTTTTCGCGTCTGGTTTCGCGGCCACTGCTGCTGCCCCTTTCTTGCTGCGGCGTTTGCGAATAGCCTTGTCTGTTTCCAGTTTCAGTGCATCACCAGCGCCGGGAACCATTATGTGACCACATGAGCCGCATATATGTTCTCTCTGTCGGTCTGATAGCTCCAGATTGTTCTCAAACATGAAAGCATTCCTCTTGGCCATGATATGTGCGGAAGTTTCTGGCGCCGTCTGGGCCAGCAGATGAGCCGCGTCCGTCAAGAAACGCAGACTTGGCTCAAGAGTCTCCTTCTCCATGATGAACGTATTTGGTTCTTTCCCAATTGAAGTGACCAGGAAACAGAATATGATGGGGAGCCCTTGACGTTGCGAAAACACCTTGACATGAGAAAAAGGAATGAGTTTGAGGCTGCACAGTTTAGCGGTGGTCAGGGCGCGACAAGATAAAGACCCACTGTAAACCGTTTACGTTCAATGGGCGGCCACCTACAGAATTTGGATCATCAAATAGAAGGACAAGACGTACACATTTGATCTCTAAAACATCTTCAACTTACTACATGAGCTTGACAGCCTCGGCAGATAATGATACCCGGTGTATCTGGTAGCCTCTCCAAGGCGTGTGCCCATGGTCGCTCTTTGATGTCTTGCCTTACGACAAGCACTGCTGGGGGCGTTCCAAGTCGACTCGAAAATGAGCACTGTATTACGTGTCAATCGCAAGCCTACCTACGATTTGGCATAGCACACGCTCTTTGGATGTTTAGCGCCGACATGGCTGAAGACTAGGAGCTCCTGAAATGCAGGCAATACCAATGGGACAGCTGAAAAGCCGGGTGACTCAGTCAGCCACAGAATATGCAGTATCACCAAAGGTACCGATAATTGTTCGGTGCAGGTCATTGCGAAGGCGCGATCCCATATAATTTGCGGCTGGAATGGCAACCCTATATTTGCACTTGCGATTCCTAAAAATTCCGTCATCGCGACGACGAGTTCTCTGGAGAACTACCTTCTGACTAACAAAGCCCTTGTCGGGTGAGCCGGTAGCTGAACTTTGGGGCTAATTAAGGACTGTCTCTTATATGGCCTGCAAATATATAAGCAGTTCATCTCCCTGGCTGAGGCAACGAGACAGCACCAAGTCATTGCTATCCAATAACGCACACTAATACGGTTGGTCTCCATCGAGCAATCGGACTGGTATACCGCATCAGTCACCATAATGTTCAATTTGAACTTCTGCCTTTCGTATGACTGGATCTACTGGACGCGGCCGACCGGCCCGCCCTCGTCTCTGCCAGCCGGCGTCGAGCGCACCTTCGTCGAGACGCCCCAAGGCAAGCTCGAGCTCCTCTGCGCCCAGCCGCCCAACCAGCCCGCCAAAACCACCAACCCCGTCGTCGTCTTCGCGCACGGCGGCATGGGCTGCGCCCGGGTCTGGACGCCCTACATGCTCTACCTGGCGCGGCGCGGCGTCACGAGCTACGCCGTCTCCACGCGCGGCCACGGCGAGAGCTGGCACCCCACCTTCCTGCGCATGCTCTACCTGACGACGAAGCGGGACCTCGGCGACGACCTCGTGGCGGGCATCAAGGAGGTGCAGGCGCGTTCGGGCGGCGGCGAGGTCGTCTTGGTAGGCCACTCCAGCGGGGGCGGCTTGAGCCAGTTCCTTGTCAGTGAGGGGAATGTCCGGGTCAAGGGGCTGGGTCTGCTCGGGGCAGTACCCGGCACCGGATCGTAAGTTCGCACACGCGCCATTCATATATATGCCTAAGTATTTGCAAGCAATGAGTGGCTGACTCTGCCAAATAGATTCAAGGTCTATTTCAACTGGGCTTGCTTCGATCCCTGGTTCGCCATCCGCATGATCTTCCACGGATGGCACTCCAACTCACCCTTATCGCACCCGTTCTTGACAAGGCGGGCCTTCTTCAGCGAGGAGTACCCAGAGGATGACTTGCTGGAGTTCCAGCGGCAACTGAACCGCTACGAGAGCTTCTGGTGGCCGATCGGCATGCTGGCTCCCTTTGTCGACGCCCGAAAGCTTCTGGGCAACATCCTCGGCTGGAACAGGAGCAGCGACAGGATCCTGATCATGGCCGGCACCGGCGACAAGCTGATGACGCGAGACGTCCAGATCAAGGCCGCCGAGACGTACCGCGGCGCCATATGGGCTTCGATGAGGGCGAAGAAGCTCGAAGCCAACAGTGCACCGGTCAAGGAGCTGAAAGGCGATGGTGGGGAGGACAACAGTGGACAGGGCATCAGACTGACTTGGGTGCCTGGTGCTGGACACCATGTGCAAAACGATGTGCAATGGAAAGTCGGGGCCGCCAAGCTGTTTGCCTGGCTGGAGCAGCTCTAGAAGGGAGTTGCATTTCATTTGTCGTCTTTTGTCTCATACCTACCTGAACAGCATGCATTGTAATTCTCTCCACTTTGACAAAGCAGCCTTCTGTTCAGATATGCCCAATACCCTGAACTATTCTTAATAGAAAGATGAAGCCATGCGTGAGATTTCATCATTGCATACAGTATGTAGCACATCTGAGGAAGGAGTCATTCGTGAGTCACCCGAGCCCCTGTCTGTCATGCTCTCAGTGCTTGCAGTAGCGCAGCTGGTGAGATAAACCGCCTATGTAACAGCAGTCGCGCATCCGCACGGACCACATTTCAGCACCGCTACCGATTGAATTGACCCACTATGGTCGAACATTGGCCGTTGAAATAGAGAAAGGGCATGTTCCATCAGCATCTCTTGTTTACTTTGTCCGCCAACTTCAACCATCCAACATGGCGAGTCAAAAGATTCTGCAGGAGATAGGTGGTCTCCGTGTGGCATTTGAGGGTTGTGTAAGTACTGAAATATCCCAATTGCATGCGATTAATGCATGACGCAGGTACCAATTCGATACTGACCTTTTCGTCCAGGGCCATGGCACACTCGATGCCATCTACGCGGCCACACAGCACGCCGCCAAGGTCCGGGGATGGTCCAAGGTGGACCTCCTGATCATCGGCGGCGACTTCCAGGCCGTGCGCAACGTGGCCGACATCACGGTCATGTCGGTGCCCACCAAGTACCGGCAGCTGGGCGACTTCCCCAAGTACTACCGCGGCACCGCCAAGGCGCCCATCCTGACCCTGTTCATCGGCGGCAACCACGAGGCCGCCTCGCACCTGTGGGAGCTGTACTACGGCGGCTGGGTCGCGCCCAACATCTACTACATGGGCGCCGCCAACGTGCTGCGCTTCGGCCCCCTCCGCATCGCCGGCATGAGCGGCATCTGGAAGGGCTACAACTACAACCGCCCCCACATCGAGCGCCTGCCCTTCAACAGCGACGACATCAAGAGCTTCTACCACATCCGCGAGATCGACGTGCGCAAGCTCCTCCAAATCCGCGAACAGGTCGACCTGGGCGTCAGCCACGACTGGCCCCGCGCCATTGAGCGCTTCGGCAACGAGGCGGCCCTGTTTCGCGAGAAGCCCTTCTTCGCCAATGAGTCGCGGGACGGGACTCTGGGCAGTCTGGCGGCGACGTACGTCCTCGACCGGCTCCGACCGTCGTACTGGCTGTCCGCGCACATGCATTGCAAGTTTACCGCCATCAAGACGTTTGATGCGCCCGGCGCAGCAGCGGATCCGGCAACGAGCACAGAGGCTCCTCAACCAGCCGCAGTAGAGCCGATGGTGGCTGCGGAACCCGCTGCGAACCCAGACGAGATTGATCTGGATATGGATGACGAGGATGACAGTGTAGAACCTCCGAAACCTGCAACCGAAGCCCCGAAGCCCCAGGCTGAGGAAGCCAAACCCAGTGACGCGACTGCCACTACTACCAGCAGCATAGTTCCGGATGAACTGAGAGCTCAACTACCAGCTGCCTTTGCCCGGCCAACCCACAAGCCCAAGACCATACCCGGACAGCCTGTACCACCCACCATCACCAACACCACGACCCGCTTCATCGCCCTCGACAAAGCGGTCCCAGGCAAAAAGTTCCTCCAACTCTCATACCTTACGCCCACGAACCCCGCCCCCGCTGACTCGGAGGCCGCGGCGACGACCCCCGACAGCGAGCCCAAGTTCACCTACGACCCCGAGTGGCTCGCCATCACGCGCGTCTTCCACCAGTACCTCGCCTTCGGCCACGAGGACCGCGAGAACGCCAAGCTGCCGCCGGACCTGGGCGAGGCCGCGTACGCGCCCCTGATCGACGCGGAGCGCGCCTGGGTGGAGGAGCACGTGGTGCGGCCCGGCAAGCTGGACGTGCCGTACAACTTCGAAATCACGGCGCCGCCGCTGGCCGAGGACGAGCCGGTGCCCGACCTGAACCACGCCAACGTGCAGCCTCAAGAGTACACGAGCCCGCAGACGGCGGCGTTTTGCGAGCTGCTGGGGCTGCCGAACTTGTGGGACGCGACAGACAAGGAGCGGAATCTGCGCCGGCACCAGGGGCCGGCGCCGTCGATGCCGCGTAAGGATAGGGATGGGGCCCGTGGTGGAGGGGGTCGCGGTGGTGGCTTTGGGGGAGGACGGGGCCGGGGACGGGGAGGGGGAGGTCGTGGGCAGGGTCGGGGGCGTGGTGGACGGTACTGAATTGATACCCTAGTTGACAGTGTATGAACCTGTCTGAGAGCTACAAAATGAGAAGCGATGTATTCTGATTCATTAAGTTACTATCGTCGTATTAATTCAATTGACATAATAGTATTGGTCCAGTGATCTTCGAGCCATCCAGGGCGTATGCATCTCTTGCTGCAGCCTTTTCTAGACGGCCATCAATCTCTTTGGTCCACTTTTGATCGTCGAAACCACGACTTCCAAAGTCTCACACCGAACTACAGATCGCTCACAAGAGACAGTCAATCCAGCCAGCCTGTTGGCGAACATGGTTCTGGGGTGTTTTTTTAATGTGCGCACCATCTGAATAAAATATATTACCTCATAAGCCATGAAGTTTTCACAGTAAGCACAGCACCAACAAAAGCTTGTGTAGTGTAGTGGCTATCACTCCAGATTCTGATCCATAAGCTATCATTATTCTGGCAACCCCTGTTCGATCCAGGGCACGAGCTGTTATTTTTGCCATTTTTGCAACTTTTCCTTTCGCCCGGGCTCAAGCTTCCTTTTCGCATATGTTGTTAGTTTTTGCCTCAATCGGCGACGGTGAGGTTTAACATGCGTGCATATGGGCGGTGCATCCATGCAACATTTTCATTTGATGGAATCCGTGCAGAGGCGCATGAGGGTGTTGCCCAATCGTGGAAAGACCATTCATTCTAGTAGAGATTTCATGGTCAATGTCAGAATTCGCATTCGCTCTCCTTTTGATTTTTTTTTCTATCTCTCTATCCCCTTTATTTCTATTTTATTTTATTTTTCACTTCTTGTCGTTTGATCATGTCACTCAATGGCACTCGAGCTGGCTGCGCAGCTGCACAGTGACCCGACTGGAAGGGTTGGGACTCTAACGGTGGAAACCCGCGCAAGCCTTACCCGACCACCAGACCTGTTCTAATGGGACGGAGATAGATAGATGTCATGAATGGATTATCTAATCTACACAATTGTATACTGGACTGTCCACAAGAATCAGCTGTTTGAACCAACATGAAACTCGTAGCAGCCCATCAACCACTTACTCACTTGCAGAAATCGATTGCTGTTGTGTATGGGTCTGGAAGAACAGAGCCAGGCTCTTTGCTCCTTGAAGACAGTGAAAATCAATTGCTGCTCTTTTTGTCGGGCCAGGCAGCCCATAATTTGAGTTTAAGAAGAACGTGGTTCCCGCAACCGTTTGTTGGTTGGTAGGTTTCTCGGGCCATAGATGAAGAATGAATCAATAGGCGACCCTGAATCGGAGATGGGCTCTTCGAAGGCAGCCAGAAGCTGCTCGCAAGCTCGTCACATTGGTTGAATTTGCGAACCAGCTGTGTAGACGAGGCTTCTTCAGCAGTTGGGATTGACAGGCTGAACTTGATGTCCTGAAAATAAAGGGGGGGTTCACTGAGACTTATACCTCTACCCGATATGGGAGACGAGCCGACATCCAAATGCTATCCTGTCTGTCAAACCCATTCTATAGTGTCCCGTAGATTGAATCCTCCGAGAAAATTACCATTGCCAGTGGTTCCCTCAGTGCGAACACTGCAGGCAAGAGACAACTCCGAAAGCCCACCCCCCATTTTCCTAATCCCATTCCACCCAAATAATCGGTAGCAATCATCAGTGACTCGACAATCGGTCCTGAGAATATCCTGCTGCCTGGTCTATTCTCTCGTGATGGGAGAGGAGGGCCCGAGAGAAAGGCGGATACTGGTCCTTTGGAAACTCTATACTGCAAAACACCCATCTCCGGGCCTCCACCCCCGACTATATCGCCCATTCTCTGGTTCAACAAGTGGCCCAAGTAAAAGCTAGAAGCGAAAAAAAAAAAAAAGGCAGATGAATTGTCTGCTGCCTACCCGAAAACTCTATTCATGTCTTCTCCGAAGGCTGCTCTGCTCTTTCTGGCAGGTATAAATACTTTTTGATTTCCTGCTCTTATTACTTTTCCTTCCCTGCAAACGCTCTAATCTTCCAACTTCAATTTATATCCTCGGAATCCAGTCCAAACCAAACACAACCAACAAGCATTTGCTTCCTCACAAGACACTCCAGCACACAACTGTTGTCCAACCTCACTTGAGTATTTACTCTACTCCACAACCAATCCTCACTATACTATACTACACTGCATCAGCTGCTAGACAGTGATCAGTTAATTCATTCCTCATTCTTCTGTCCAAGGTTACTTTGTATACCAAGGACTCTACCATACTCTTTGACACGCTCACACACACAAACACCAAACACCATGTCTTCCTCCACCATGCAAAACATTATTGGCTGCTCCAGCTGGACTGCCGACTTCGACAAAGCCGTTGAAGATATTCGCGTGGCCGAGGCCGATGTCGAGCTGAACCGCCTGACAGAGGAGGCCGCAGTGGCCAAGGCACAGCAACAACAACAACAACAACAACAAAACCAAGTCTCTGACAAGGATGATGACGCATCAGCCACCCCTCAGTCTCTCCCTTCTGCTTCCGAGACCGAGAAGATCGAACCAGAGGCATGTCCCATCTGCCAGGAAGAGTCGAAACAGCCACAAGCTGACTTCGTCTCGCTTCCCTGCCCAGGCGCCCACCGGGCCCATCCCGAATGCTTCAAGGAATGGATCGAGTCCGGGTGCGGCGGCCACGACAAGTGCCCCATGTGCCGCGCGTCGCTGTCCCACAGCTGCGAGCACGTCCTGGACGTCAATCTCCTGGTGGCGGGCACCGTCATCCCACAGCAGGCCCTCGAGGCCCCTTGCAACGCCGGATGCAGGGGACTGGAGGAGGATTACCAACAACACCGCCGCGAATTTCTATATCAGTATAGTCGAGCCATGCATCAAGTTGGAGGCATGATCGAGGGACGACGCCGACGCGTTTTGGTGCGTGATCCTGCACACATCGACCTCGGCCGCCTGAGCCGCTTGAACGATGCCGTGACACGCAGGATGGGCCTCATGGTCCATCATGTTCTGCAATGGCTGCACGAGCTCCAGGGGCCGTCCCATGCTGGCACCAACAGATGGGACCGGGGCGTGGTAGACGGTCTCAATGATGTTTACACTCGTCTGGGTGCGGGCCTGCAATTGCTCCGGCGCTGGGAATCTGTAGTGGAAGGAGACCTGGGCCGACGCGAGGATGAAGCCTGGTGGCGCCTGCAAAACGAGATGTTGGAGGCGTTCCCCGACTGGTACGAGAATATCAGTGAGGGTGTGCTAGGTTTTCAAGAAGAGTACCTAGCCCAAGATCGCATGCAGCAGGCCCTCCGCCGCCGCCAGCAGCAGGAGGCTACGGTTGACGGTGACTCCGTGGCAACGCAGGAGAACGACGATGATGGCAACGACGACGACGAATCTGACGATGACTCGGAATTTGACGATGACGGGAATCTGACGATGATGAAGAATCTGACGACGAGGCTGATACGGTCCCAGCAGCTGCTCCTCCTACACCCATCGACCACGACTGGAGCGTCCACACCTGGAGCCGCCCAAGCATCGGGGAGGCACAGCCAAGCAACGACAATGCCGAGCCTGCCGAGGACTGGTCAAACGCCATCTCCGGCGCTGCAGAGCACCAAGAGCAGCAGCAGCAGCAGCAACCTGAGCACTCGCCCCAACTCTCTCAAGCACCAGTCGAGGCAGCACCTAGCCCATCCAACCCATCCAGACCAGCATCGCCGGGACTCGCAGCCATCGCGCGGGGAGCACTGGCACGGATGCGACCCGTCTGGATCCAGCCGGGGCCACCAGTCGTGCCAGGATTGACCTTCGCCCAGGTACTTTCTCAGCCCAGCGCGCCGCTGGGTGAAGCACCAGCAGCAGCTCCTCCGCGGGAGACGGAACCCGTCGAGGGCGAGACAGATGAGACTGAGGATGCGGCGGCGGAGGAGGCCGAGGCCGAGGAGACAGATTGGTCGGAGCAGTTCAGGGCGGAGGAGCAGGAGCGTCTTGAACGCCGGCGAGAGGGGCCCAAGCTGTGAGAGCTTCTCGGCGATGTACGGGGTGCAGGATGGAGAACGGCAGTCGATGGAGTCGACGACGGGGTGGAGGTTCGAATACTCTTTAAATTGGCATGGAGTTCGGGAACTGGAGTCCAATTGGATGATACCCATTTGAGATTGTTTTGGGACGCTGGCAAGCACCTTCCTTTAGTTTTGTTTGCTATGTACAGCTTATTTGCGTGGTGCCTTCCACATCTAGGTACACACTTAGGTACACACTTCACTATGTACCAATCTAATGTTCATAATCATCAAATATGAAGACATCACATTCAGCCTCACCTCTTCAGACATTAGTGCCAACCTTAGGCTTCTTCGGTTACATGCGCATGGACTCGTACTCAACATCGTACCGGTTCGTTGAGGCTAATCAGGTAATGTAACCGTCAGGGGATCCTTTTAGGGGGTAGTGCGGATCTCGTACAATTTTCGACCCCATCGCAATCCCCTCGGATGCGCGGCCCCAGAAACACTGCTCGGGCTGACTTACGTCACCTGGGCCACCCAACAGTGGACACAGGACAAGATCCGTGCAGGGTTCAGTTGGGATCGCGAGATCACCTGACATGTTGGTGAAGGTAGGGAGAAGTGTGTCCGTTGATGGTAAAAGAGGTGGTCTTACCAGCTTATGTTACTGAACATGTCAGATCATCTGGCGCCATTGGCATAACGTTTATTCTATAGGACATGATAACCGAATTGAAGGTAGGGTAAAGAAAGTTGTGTCCTTTGATGGTGAAATCGGTGATCCCACCAGCTTATGCCATACTGAACACACCAGGAATCACTTGGTGCCAATGGTATAACGTTTATTCCATGGGATATGATAACCAACGGGACGGATGAGTGGCATAATGATTATTCACGGGGAGTAAAATACCAACAGCAACGCTTTCGCTACCAAGTTCATGTTGAGGGGTGTATTTGAGCTGTGGAATAAAGCAATATTGTAGTAATCGTGATGTATCCCTTGATTAAAAGCTTGGTCTCCACGGAGAAACTGGAGCTTCGCAGAGTGACGGGGACGAATTTGCTTTTCCATCTATTATAGACGATCAACCCACGGAGGAAAGAGGAGATCGTATATGCTTAAGATGGGTGGAGAGAAGTTGGGACGAAATGAGGAGCGTCACATGGAGCCAATGGACCTGCTATACTTACCATCAAGGCACCAGGAAGAACATGTCTTATATTGGTGGGAGCATTGCTGCCCGTAAACACAGTAGTAGCTTCGTCGGTAAAGCCCGAATCACCACAACGCCATATCCGTAAATGAGTAACGTCCCTGCCCAACGCCGTCCGATTCATGCCTCGTTCAATCGTATCATGTTTGCTCTTGGGGAAGGAGAAGTGTGAGCGGTATCGCTACCAAGCTAGACCCCACGGGGTGGAGGTGGTTTCTTACTGTCGAGGCCCAAGAAGTCTGCCGCGACGAGAAGCTCGAGGCAGAGCTCGGCGGGGATGTCCATGTCCGGCACATCTTCCTTCTCGCGGTTCTTGTACCAGTAGTGGAAGTACTCGACGACCTTTTCCATTACCTGACCACTTGAACCAGATCCGTCTGTCAGTGCAAGCTCCTTCGGTTTGTGGATTCGGGTTGAGTGAGTGGGCAATGAATGCGCAATGCAGACAGAGAGCAGAGGCCAGATTCTCAGATCAAGTGTAGTTTGGTGTCATGCAGTCCACGATGAGTGGTCCTTCGGTAAAGACATAGCGAAATGTGGTTTCATCAAGGAGGCTAGCTCTCTTCTCTGGGAGGGAGGGGAGGAAGGGGACAGAAAGAGGGACTGGACCCAGGATGTCGAGATCCCGAATAGGAAATAGTGTAGCCTTACCTGATCTCCTCGAACTTGCATCGGCCGCTCAGACGTGCTTCTCTGAAGCTATCTATTGCAGAACACACTTACTTAGCCGAGTTGCGACATGAGAGAAAGGCACGGGAGGTGGTCCTCACTCTTCGTGTCGACCATGCTCTTGATCATGGGGCTGATGAGCACCGCCTCGCGCAAGACGACAAACTCGAAGCCGTCGTTGGAGACCAGCGTGACGTACTTGCTAACTTCTTCTTCGGCCATCACGACAGACGGAGCCGATCGCTCTGGGTCTTGGCTCTGGAGAAGGGGAGTAAGCGAGGAGGAGGCTCTTTTTCTGGTTGGTGAGAGGAAGGAAAAAAGGAGGAGCTGGCCGTCGGGCGCGTCGATTTGGACGTCAATTTGTAGGCAGAGATTTTTTCCAGTCGCGATGGGATTTGGCTAGGCTTGACCGCACTTGAGCTCGCAAGCGTGTGGGCGGCCCGTGCTGAGTCCTAGTGCCAATGGTCGCTAGAATGGATCGGTGATGACGGGATCGGGAATTTGAAGCTGAGCTGGCAGCAGGTTAGTAGGGACTAGGGCGGGACATGTAGCCTGGTTGAGAGCCTGGTCGAACTGGTGGACTGAACCAAGGAAGTCGACTGGGGGGGAAACAGGGAGATAGCAGATAACACGGACCGGAGAGCAATCTGTAACACATGCAACGCAGGCGGAGTGGGGCGGCTGCTCGTCCACTGCCAGCCAGAGGGCCTACGGGCAGTGAGGGAAACAGAGGAAACAGGCTATTATTGCCGGGGGGCTAGCAGCAGTGGTACTGCAGTGGTGGTACTGCAAGCTGATAGCGGGGACAGCTCTGGCCCAGCCACCCCTCTACTACCCGTTGCCCCGCCGACCCGTAGAAAGTTGGGCGTCAGCTCAAGCCGCCAACCACATCCATTAAACCGCTAAATGCATGCCTTGGAACGGCCAATGAAGCTGTTCGCTTCAAACAACAAGTCCGGCAGTGCAGCTCGCAACCCATCTCATTCCCATCATCCCACTTCGACCAATCCATCTACCTTGTGCCTGTTGTTGCCCATCGATACAGCTAAACACACACAACTCAACTTCTACTATCCCGCCTCACCCTCAACACGCCTCGCCCTTGCCTCTCTTCAATAATTAACCTTCTTCGAGAAGTCAATAAGAGCAGTCTCACTCTTCATTCCATCCAACCTCCGCCACCTGCCAATTCCCACCAACCAACCACCTCGAAAAAAGACCTTCTGTTTCGGGTGTCTCCAGCATTTCTCAACCCGCCCGCCCGCACACACACATTGACACACACAACAACACCGGAATTCAGTCATAATTCGATAGCCACTTTACTAAAAAGCTCGACGTTCCTCAACACGCGATCGCCGTCATGGCGCAGTACTCCAACCGCAATTCCTACTACGGCAGCAGCAGCAGCCAGCCGATGGGTGAGAAGTACGACAATGGTCTCCAGCGCAAACCCACCGGCGCCCGAGAGCAGCGTAATACGCGATCCAGCGAAGGCACCGTCAGCACCACCATGAGCTCCTCGACAGGTAGAGAGTCGTCGGCGACCCATGTCACGGAGGCTCCCGCCTACTCCAAGAAGATCGTCGTCGTCGGCGACGGTGGCTGCGGCAAGACATGTTTACTTATCAGCTACAGCCAAGGCTACTTCCCCGAGGTGAGTCAATTTCCTCCCCGCCACCAGCGTGCTCAAGGTCACCCACCTTGCTAACCACCACGCTTAGAAATACGTGCCCACCGTCTTCGAGAACTACATCACATACCCCACACATCAGCGCACCGGTAAAACCGTCGAGCTGGCGCTCTGGGATACCGCCGGCCAAGAGGAGTACGACAGGTTGCGCCCGCTGTCGTATCCCGAAACCGATCTCATCTTTGTCTGCTTCGCCATCGACTGCCCTAACTCATTAGACAATGTACTAGACAAGGTATGTTGACATCCACCTCTCCCTTTCGGACTGAGATAAACATGAATGCTGACCCATGCCACAGTGGTATCCCGAAGTTCTGCATTTCTGCCCCTACACGCCGCTGGTGCTCGTCGGCCTCAAGTCAGATCTGCGGCACAAGAAGACGTGTGTCGAGATGCTCAAGACGCAAGGCCTGACGCCCGTAACGACAGACCAGGGCCAGACCGTCGCCAAGAAGATGAACGCCCAGTACATGGAATGTAGCAGCAAGGAGATGTCGGGTGTGGACGAGATCTTCGAGAAGGCCATCGACACGGTTGTCTTTAACGACCGTCGCAACCTGGAGGCGGCCATGGCCGAAGCTGGCAGCGGCTCATCAAAAAGCACGGGCAGCTCCAAACGGGACAGCATGGGCATACCCGGCGTCCGCGCTTTTAAGAAGAAGAGACGGATGTGTCGGCCACTGTAAAGCGCGAGCGCAGGCCCACGCTTTCCAGCGCATCCACCGCGATGCCGTGATACGGAGGGTGCGTCCTGGGGAAAGGCGCAGGCAACGCTCTACCACCAGACGACCGGAGGAGGAGGGGTGGTAATGCCTACGACAAGAGACAACGCACTATTCTTGCACGATATTATTATTTGCCACGACGCTTTTATTTTCACGACAGACGACCTAGGGAAATCCTGGGGAACATCCAAGCCGTTGTAAGAGGAAGAGGAAGACGAGGAGCTGCTATGGACGACCAAGGGAGCTTCCTGTATATGCTGCTTTCCCCCCTCGCATCATAGATCTTTCATCGCACCGGCGTTCCTCGGGTCTTTTTCGATCTTTTTGTTTTTCTATCTGCCGAGGGGACGGAGGAGGTCACTGCATGGGACAAGGAGACACGAGAAAGGAGAATGACGAAACGCGGAGCCGCTTGGCCACTTGGCTAGACTGTGGCGTCTTGTATATGCCTCGATGGAGGTTGCCGCTACGTGCGAAACGAACTACCTTGTTTTCTTAAATTCTCTCTCTCTACTGGAGGAGAGAGAACAGAAGCAAGGGGATGAGTATTGAAACTTAAGAACACGAGTGTATTGATCATGGATGAAAGGTTTTATTTTCTGCAGGAGACGGAGAGAGAGAGAGAGGAGAAGGAGACAGTGAGAAGAATCTTTCCTTTTGTTGTAGCTGCTCTCATCATCAAGGATAGGGTGGTATCTTTTTTTTGGCTTGCGGTTTTGGTGTTTCACCTCTATTTTTTTTCTTGTTGATCCAAGAGACACACAAAACAAAACATCAGCATAGTGGTCCGGCTATAGGGAATACAAAAACACTTGAAACAGCTCTCGCATTTGCTTATGTTCCTTCTTTGTGATATCGTGACATGTCTATATCCTTCCGCAGGGTAATCGGCCAGAAACATTTGTAGGCCGTGAGTCATGTGTGCATCCTTGGGATTGACCCTCTTGTCTTACTCTATATCGCGGCTGCTGGCCCCGGGTATCAAGTGATGGTTGCGCTCCATCCGTAGCGTCAACCCCTCGTGGTTCTTTCGTAAAGCGTTTCGTTCCTTCAGTCCTTGGTTCGTGTTCAATCTTGACCCTCCTCCTTGATGCGCTCGGTCTGGTCCTCGTCGTCCTCCTCCATCTTGGTATCCTGCCCCTCGTCGTCCTCGCCCGCGGCGGCGGTCGCGGGCTGCTCCGGCTCCTTGGCCATGACGCCCTCGAACTGCGACCACAGGGCCTCGACCGAGGAGAACTCGTGGCCGACGGCGATGACGGCCTCGAGCGAGCGGTTGAGCTTGTTGATGTTGGCCAGGACGTGCTCGAAGTTCTGCAGCAGTTCGCGATTCGGTTAGCTCCGGGTCTTCTTGTACCAGACGCGACAGGAGAAACAATGGGCTGAGGGCAGAGAGGGCGTACCATGGCGATCTCGCCGATGAGGAGCTCGCGCTGCTGCTCGAAGAAGGTCTTTTCGCGCGCCATGCCGAAGGAGGACGCCGGGCGCTGGTTCGTGGACATGGTGGGCAGCGGTGGTGTGTGTGCTATTTGCGTGAAGTGTGTCTGTCGTCTGCTGGCTGGGCCGAGAACGCGCTTTGCGCTTTCGCTTTTAATGGTTGCTTGTCCTTGCTGGCTTCAATGGTGGGGTTGGTTGCCGTCCCCAATTGAACTTCCCGCCTTGCAGGCGGGCTACTTTCTCTAGGTGGCGTTACTGTAGTGCTCGGCTGGTACCTAGCGAAGCGGGCAGGCAGTGCCTGGGCTGCCAACTGACTGGGAGATGGAGTTGGGACCGGTGCGGGGTCGCCTAATGCTGCTCGTTCTTCCTAGGTTTCTTCCCGTTCCCCTCTCCCCTTCCAAGTGAGTGGGTGGGAGATGGGAATTGAATCTTGCCGGACGGCGTCTGCCCAGATAGAGATAGATCAGATCCACACAGGTGCTAGGATGGAAGCAGCTGTTTATTTTGACGACAGCCAACAACGACTTACCCCTCCATCGCTCGAGTTATTTCGAGAAACGATCAATTCGTGTCCGTCAATTCCTCTGGTACTGCTCATGCAATTCATTCAGTTAACCCCATTGACACCTGTCGCCCTCTTTGGATCTAGTCGACATGACTGATTTCTTATGTCATTATGTCAATGATCATCGAGTCATTGACTTGCAACTTATTCCGTATGCAGGCGATATATTTCCTAGATCCCGGTGATCTTGGGTCGTTTTTCCCCTGTTTGCCCCCCTAGCCTGTATGCCGCGTGCGTATAAGCCTGCAGGGCGGTGGACGTCATGGCAACGGATTCTATGCCATCCGGTCTGCTAGCGGCGCCCTAGTAGGGCCTGCCATCTGAAGCCTGCATACGATACGACGTGCTTTGTGCAAATTCGCCTATTCGACCACTTGAAGCCCCCCCGGTGTGATCCTGGTTGTCTGTACGGAGTATTTGTCTAGGTTATAATTGATTGAGCGGTGTCAATCCTGCTGCTCAGCTGGCTGGTCCACATCCAGATCCCAATTCTCTGTACCATGTAACCTCTCGGAGGGTCTTTTCGGAGGGATTTCTATCGACTATATATATGCCCGCGTCTCATTTGCCTGGCCTCACAAGGTTGTCTAAGCTTACCGGTTTACCACCTAGGAACGACGATTGCTAGCCAATATGATGTGCCTGTCTACTCGGCTGTTGGCACTTCTGGCCTGCATATCGACTATTGCCACGAGCAAGCCTCTTGAGCATACCGAGTTTGATCCTGTAACCGCTCTGCAAAGCCATGGCTTCCAAGTCGACCAGTACAGAGACCTAGCCTCTCTGGCATCTACCTCCTCGAACCGCGCCTGCGAGATCGCGGTAAGTTGCGATTCTCGTTACACTCACGGTCCTGCCATTTCTCTTTTCCTTCCTGGCTGACACCGTCATCTTGTTTGCTTGCAGTGCAAGGCGCTGGAACAACACTACGGTGCGGACTCGGTTGACCGTCCCGACGAGGCAACGTACAGCAGCTACCTAGGTACCTACTGGTCTGCTCTTCAGTCCGATGTGCATCCATACTGCATCTTCAAGCCGTCTACCCCTGAGGCCGTGTCGGTTTTGGTTCTGCTGTCCCGCTTCGCCCAGTGCCCCTTCGCTGTGAGGAGTGGTGGCCACGCGGCTTTCGCCGGCGCATCCAGCATTGAGGGCGGCATTACCGTATCGTTCCAGAACCTCAAAGGCGTTGCCTTGTCTACCGACAAGAAGGTCGCCTCGGTGCAACCTGGTAACACATGGGGTAGCGTTTACTCGGCCCTTCAGAACGACGATGTCGCAGTCATTGGAGGACGTATTGAAAACATTGGTGTCGGCGGGCTCACAACAGGGGGTAAGCTCAATTGGAACTGATTCCCCGATGGCAATGACGCTGGCATGCTGACTCTCGACTTTCATCAGGCGGCATCTCGTTCTTTTCCAGCTTGTATGGACTGGCCTGCGATAATGTAGTTGCTTATGATGTAAGATGATGTTCCCTCGTTAAGCACCCATCCTTGGTTCAATCGCTCACTACCAGACAGGTCGTTGACGGTCAGGGTAATATCGTGACGGCGAGCGGAACAGCGAATCCGGATCTGTATTGGGCACTTCGTGGTGGAGGCAACAACTTTGGCATCGTGGTCAGCTTCCACCTGGAAACCATCCCATTGCCCGGGGGTAAGATGTGGGGAGGCTCTCTGATCTACCAAGAGTCCTCCTTCGACGAGGTGTGCAAGGCCTTCTCCGCCACCGTCGACAACATCGCCAGTAAGGACCACCGCGCGGGCATGTGGCTAGCCATGGCTGCCCAAAACGGCACCAAGGTCGCCTCGATCGAGCAATACTACGCCGAACCCGACGGCCACAAGTCGCCCGCCTGGGACGCCTTCAAGGACGTGCCGGCGGTCTCGGACACCCGCCAGAACCGCGTCTTGTTCAACTACACCGTCGAGCTCCAGGCCTCGAACCCCGACGGCCTGCGCGAGATCTACTACGGCCTCAGCCTCCTGGCCTCGGCCGACGTGCTCATCGCCGCCAAGGACATCTTCTACGAGGAGATCGGCGCGCTGGCGGATGTGAGCAACCTCCTGCCCGTCCTGGCCTGCCAGGCCTTCACGCTGCCCATCCTGGCCAAGATGCAGAAGAACGGCGGCAACCCCCTGGGCCTCGAGGACGCGTTGGCGGCGGACCGGCCCGTCTACGTGATGCAGGTGGCGGCGTGGTGGGACCGCCAGGAAGACGACGCGACCGTCTACGGCGTCTTCTCCCAGATCCTGAACCGGATCAAGGCCGCGTCGGTCGCGCACGGCGCCGCCAACGACTACGTCTACATGAACTACGCCAGCATGTTCCAGGATGTCATCAGCAGCTACGGCGCCGAGAACAAGGCGCGGCTCAAGGCGGTCGCGGCCAGGTACGACCCTGCGGGCGTCTTCCAGACGCTGCAGCCGGGGTACTTTAAGCTGGATCGGGCGCCGGTGCCGGGGTCGGGGTACTTTTCGCATTAACCTAGGGCTTTCATTTTGCTTGTAGCTATTCACCAATCTTCGTGCCTTGTGGTCATTGATCGTGTTTCAAGGTCGTCCAGGCCAGGCCAGGCCAGGCACCAAACGACACCGCAAAGTTTTAATAAATGATGTATTGGATCTTTTCTGCCATGTTGTCCAGATCCTGGATGTTCCGGGTATCTTTTGCCGCTGACTGTCATTGCGCCTGCAGTGTTGCCCATCTCGCCAGCGAAGCCCCGAGTCTTCGAACCAACAAAGGGGTTTGTGCTTTGGGGAAACGGAAAGCCGACATACCCCAAATATGCTGTACATATCCGATTGGGCGACGCCTTGCAATCCGGGGGTAAAGTACAAGTGAGCCGACCCGAAGGTTCCCATTTACGCGCTCGAGGGCCGGCTTCTTTTAGCGAAGTGCGTCGAGTCAACCACCGTCAAGGTCAATTGACACCTAGCCGTAAGATCGAGCCGAAATAAAAGAACCACTAGCGTTGTTAGGAATCAAACCTAACTCCATTTATCACTCCGTCTCCAGCTCATTGAGGACCATGATGAACGGAGACTAGCCGGATAGTTGTTCTGGGGCAAGCCTCCGTAAGAGAGCCATGGTGTTTCGAGACCTGGAGTCCCTCTGAGACTGGAAATCTTCTGCATCGGCACGACTAACCTTTACGCCTTGCATGCAGGCGGAGATTGAGGACCATGATGGACGGAGACTAGCCATATGATATGGGTATGGTGCAAGCCTCCTACAGCACATCGGCAAGAGAGCCATGGTGGTTCTCAAGGTCCCGGCGGGACTGGAAGCAAGGAGACGTCATGGATTTCGCTACGAATCGTGAACCAAAACAGTAGTTCTTAAGACCCTACCATATTGAAGGACAAACCAACTATGACCCGTCGGCAAATAGCCGACTGCCCGTCCAGTTGGATATAAGACTGGATGTCAGGCAACAGGCGGATTCACGTTCAGTCCTCTAACAATCTCTCACATACTTCAATACCAACATTCGAAATATCGGTATCATGAAATATGCAGTCACCTATTTCTTTCTGCCCGCTCTTGTGGCGGGGGCTCGCCCAGTACTTGACTGGACGCTTATCAAAAGCAGCCCATACCCTCCCAAGATCCACATTCCCATCGGCGTAGCAGCACATACCTGGACGCAGAACATCACGGCCGACTACGAGAAGGCCAAGAAGCCAATCAACCTGTTGAATCCAGCTCTGTCCGGTATTGAGCAAGAAGGGGATGGGGGAGATTTGGAGGCCTTTGGAGCTTGTGACGTACTCGCTCCGGGGTTTGGCCCAGTTCCTTCACCAGACACCGACACTGCCTTCCTCCGGTCGCCCGCTCTTTCGTCCGCCGCAACCCAGGCCCTACTTCCAAATGGCCACGCCCGGCAGTTCCAAAACCTGCAGGCTAGTAACAGCGCGTACGGATACATGGGGTTTATTACCCTGACGGTGGGAGTCCCATTTCTCTTCTACTTGATAGTGAGGCCAGAAGACTGACAAACATCGCCCGACAGAGCTACGACACCAACCAGTGTGCTCAACAGTGTAATATCACACAAGGCTGCTCGTCCTTCAACATATATTATGAGCGATCTCCGACAGTTGGTCAGTCGCTCGCCCAGGCAGCGTATGTACTTGACTGATACCCAGGCTAACAACCTGAAACAGATCCCGGACAGGGATGCAATAATCCCCCATCGACGAATGTAATCAAATGCGTCTTGTGGGGTGGATATCTTTCTGCCCAGAATGCCAACAACCAGGGTCAATGGCGAGCTGATTTCCACGTCGTCATGGCGGGCAGCAACGGTTATCAGCGAACCGCACCTCCCGCCGTGAATGGCTTTACGGGGGCTTTTCTCGATAATGCCATCATCAGCAACCCGACTGACTGCAACGGGAACAACACCTGTAGGCCTTCCCCCTTTAACCGGCTATTATACCGCAACCGTCTCGTCATATTACTTACCGCAGTCCCGCACAGTGGTGGGTGCAGAACTATTCACTACCAGCTACTTCGATCCCAATCTTTGTGCCACCAAATGTCAAGCCACGAACGACCAAAGCACCAAGAACCCTCCAGCCAACGGGGCGAGCCCACTGCTTTGCAAATCATTCAACACCTATATCCTCGCCCAGAACGGAAACACCAGAGGTCAATATTGCGCACTCTACTCGCAGACCTGGGCCCCGGGCATGCAAAACTATGCTACTGCCACCGTTGCTCAGCCTTACCCGGGCGGGGACGTATACACCTTCGGAGAGAGCTACACCTACACCAACACCTCGTCCCCGGGTCTACCCATCTGCCCTAGCGACATCGCCTATCTGAAGACAGCAGGGGCCGACTTCTGCACCAGCTACAACCAGTACACGCCCCCCGTCGTGTCCACCCAGACCACGACCACAGTCCTCCACAGCGCGACAGCCACGGCCACGCAAACATCTACCTCCGCGACCACCACCCTGACTACCACCGTGGCGACTTCCGTGAGTACCGCCGTGGCGACCTCCGTGTCTACCACCGTGACCACCTCCTCGACCACCGCCGTGGCCACCATCTCGACCGCCACCACCACCACCACCACGCAAACCATTTACCCCAACAACCAGGCAAAGCTTGCAGCTCTACATGATAGTGGCGTCCAGGCCCGACCACTAGCTGCTGTGCATGCTACTCCGGTGGCCACCCCATCCTCCATCGCCGGATGGGAGGCCGCCTCTATTTCAGCAGCCTGCTCCCAGGTTGCCACGGGCACACAGACGTCTACGGGGACCATCTACAGCGATACTACTGCCACGACATCCACCACGGCCACCACCATCACCTCCACTACCCAAACCCAGGTGAGATCATGCTGAATAGAAGTCCATATTACTTGGTATTCATGCTAATTTGTTCTAAAACAGACCACCACGTCGACGACGCTCACGACCACGACTTCGACGACCCTCACGACCACGACTTCTACAACTCTCACGACCACCACATCCACGACTCGCACGACCACCACTTCCACGACCATCACCGGCGTGACCCCCACCCCAACCTTCCAGATCCAAGTCTTCAAGGACTATTATGGCCAAGGCGGCGGCAACAACAATGACGTCGTCGGCGGTCAGTGGCTGCAATCGTTCAAGGCGGCCGGCGATGGCGGTCGCCGCATCCAATTCACTACCCAGAGGAGCGCCGCCGACGTGTGGAGCCTGGACCCGACCGCCACCTACGGCGACTTCCAAACGCTGATCCCCGCCGCGGACCGCGGCAACCTGAGCTGGTACCGACCCCAGCAGATCTACAACGGCGGCGGACCCAACGGCGGGCCCAACGGCGGGCCCAGCCTGGTCTACATCAACGACCACACCATCTACGGCCAGCAGCAGGGGCAGGCCCTCACATGCAAGCTGCGGGGCTACACCCAGCCGGGCGCGACGGGCCAGATGCTCTGCATCCAGCCGAATGGCTATATCCAGTTCATGGCGATGTCTGTTTGGGGCGGGAACCAATTCGGGGTATCGCAGATCAATGCTAACCCCAACGGACAAGACGGGCCCGTGTCGGAATACCTGGTGCTTTACTATACCATCCTCTGAGGCCCGTGTCGAGGGGGTCGGAAGGAGAAGGGTATCCCGAAACATGGGTTCTTAGAGGGCACGCGATGCCTGTAACATTGACACCATTTTGTGGTCGAAGGTACCAAGAGGCAATAAACTATTACTATGAATGTACCATCTTTATTAATTAATTAATTGAGTTGAGTTCCAGCGTGTTTTATTCAGATTTGGTTTCTCTAAGCACCTAATTACTTTACCTTAGGTACTGTAATTACTGGCTTGGGGACACCAGGACCTGGAGTGATGCACACTTAGAGAATCCATCAACAGTAACTGCTTTGGATTCTTCAAGCCAACACAGAACAATCAAAAGACGGACCACCCGTCAATCAACAATCAAGTGTTCGCTGTCAAGTGAAAATCTGGTTTTCTCGTCCTTTGGATTTTCCTACAGGTTGGCAAAACCAACCACCTAAGCTTGCCTATCCCACCAACACCCAGAAACTTCAACATCTGCGGCCTGTGTTGGAATCAAGCTGCCCACCTCACTCCCCCACTCCCAACCTGTTTTCCTTTCGCAATCGAACATTTCCCAAACCAGCACATCAAATTTTTTGAGAACCCAGCATATCCTAAAAAATAACCTGATCAAGTCTGCGATCCAAACGAGCCTGATTGCCTCGCGAGGGCCCCTCTTCAGCGCGATGGCCATACCACAGGATCGGCGAAGTGCCAAGGATCTCGTGGAAAAAATCACGAGAGAGCACGGCTATGTCAGCGATGAGAAGTTACAGCATCTCGATCCGGCATTGCGTCGCGAGATCCAGGAAGCTCTCCTCAAGAAGGACCACATGATCGGTTCCAGCGTCATCACGTAGGTTGCCCAATTCCCTCAGTCAGGATGCCGCACAAGCTTCTAACCACCACTTACTTGTAGCTTGTCCAAGAACCTCTACACAAGCAAGGCGCGCTTCGTATTCGAGCTTCTGCAGAACGCCGACGACAACAGCTACACGAGAGCAAGAAAATCGGGAGCAGTTCCTTTCGTCTCTTTCCATGTCTACCCCAACCGAATTGTCCTCGAGTGCAATGAGGACGGTTTCAATCATGACAACCTCGTCGCCATCTGTTCTGTTGGTCAGAGCTCCAAGACGGGTGCCCAAGGGTACATAGGCGAAAAGGGCATCGGCTTCAAGTCTGTTTTCATGGCAGCATCGAAGGTACACATCCAGTCGGGCGCTTTCTCGTTCATCTTCACGCACAAGCCAGGTGATTCTGGCATGGGCATGATATCACCCATCTGGGAGGACGCAGGCGAGGATTTGCCTGAATCGCTACTTACGCGAATCACCCTCCACCTTCACGAGACCGGGGATAAAGAAATGATGGCGAAGACCCGCCAAACGATCGAGTCGCAGTTCGAGGAGCTGCAAGAGACTTTCCTGCTCTTCATGAAGAACTTGGGGGAGATCAACGTGACCTTTTACGACGAAGCTGGAACCAAGAAGACATCTGCAGCATATTCAGTCACGCGCCCACGTCCGAACTTTGCCGTCCTGCATAGAACCGAATTCAAAGGAAAGTGGCCGGAAGTCAGCACGAGGTACTATCATGTCACGACACACAAAGTAATAAACCTCGCCAAGAATGAGAATCGGAATTACTCTCAGGCGGAAGAGTCTTCTCGCGCCTACTCCAAGTCACAGGTCATACTGGCATTTCCTCTTTCAACAACTTCAGTGCCGATTACTCAAACTCAAGATCTGTTCGTGTTCCTGCCAGTGCGACCAGTTGGATTCAAGTTTTTAATTCAAGCCGACTTTGTCACGGATGCTGCCCGCCAAGACATCGTCCAGGACTCAATGCGTAACCTGGGTCTTCTTGACGGGGTTGCGGATGCATTCATCGAGGCGGTTCTGCAATTTTGCAAGCACGATACCTTACGGTACCAATGGATGAGATATCTGCCTGACAAACAACAAGGGACCTGGGGTACTCTGTGGCTTTCCTTGATTGACAAAATAGCGGATCGGTTGAGTAAGACTCCGGTCGTATTTGGTCAACGACTGCCCCAATTACGCATGATTAAGGATGTGGTCTACCCACTCGATGATTTTCTGGACCAGAATGGGAAGCCCTTACTTGAGGATTTCGACAAAGACCGACTTATTTCACAACGCTACGTTACAAGCGACTTGATCATTCTGAAGCATTTCGGCCTGAAGCACCTAACTGGTTGGAACTTCGTCGAGTTGGTTAAGCAGGACCTCTCTCGTGGCTCACAGTCGAGAATGAAATCGCCCAAAACACAGGAAAGCTGGCATGAACGAATTGCAAAGCTCCTCCATTCTGCCTTCAAGCCGAACGCAATCGAACAAACGGGGAAGAAGCTAAAGGCACTTGACCTTCTGCCGTTACAGGACGGTACTTGGGTGTCATCGTTATCCGGGCCTGTCTACTTCGCGCAGGTAGCCGCGATAGATATCCCTTCAGACATCGGGTTGCGCTTGGTCCCAAAAAATATAACAAATCCTCATCGGATAGTTCTCTTTCAGAATCTGGGTGTCACTGTGGCTCCTATAGATTTCGTGCGAAGAACGATCCAGCAAATGTACCAGAAAGAAACGAAATCACTTCTGCTTACTATGCTCATGTCCAAACGCCATCTCGAATTTCTTTACCTGTCCCACCATTCCAGGAGGACCGATGACACTCCATTCACCGAGATGGCAATATTCGACAGCTACTCCGGACTCCACCAACCATACAAAAAATGCATGTATATTGCGGATAACGACCCATATGGTGCTTCACAGCTGTTCAGCAAAATCAAAGCAGGACCTAACCCAGGCGATGGCGCACCTGGGTATGCTGCTAATTTTGTGAACGCTGGATACTTCGATGACAGTCCTACCACCCCTCCAGGTCAAACTCTGACATGGCGCGAGTGGTTCTACAAGGAGCTCTGGATACAGAAGGTAGTCGCTGTTGGCGATAAAACCTTGAGTGCAGAGGGAAAGTACTTGCAGAAGCATAGACCGGACAAGTTCTTAGGCTGTGTTCATTTATGGATCCAAGACAAGAACGAAACTTCACCAGGCCAGTTCGAATACCTCCAAAATACCAGAGTTCTATGTCAGGGCAACCACCAGGTTCCGTTGAAAGAAGCATACGTTCCTACCAAGGAGCTGAAAAAGCGTGTCGAACGATATCTGGGAAGTGGCGTCTTCTTCCCATGGTTACAGGTCGACATGCCCGAGACCCCGACAACTATCCCACCCGAGTGGGAAACTACAATGAAAGCTGTCGGCGTCAGTTCACACCCAGATGACCTCGAGTTTGCTCTAGCCATGCTTAAATACTCAGTCGAAGGCTTTTCGAGCAAGACCAAGCCCGAATTCAAGGTTAGACTATTCGAGCTGTATGAGCATATCTCGGCAAAGCAGCGCGAGGCAACCAATCCGGACGAAGCGAAGGCGCGGGTTCGGTAAGTTTTCACCCCCCATCTCAACTGATGAATACACTAACACGTTCAGGGAATGTTTTGACAAGAACAAATTGATCTTCGTTCCGCGCCCTGGAGACGGAGCAGTCTGGGCCTTTCCCAATGAATGTATCTGGAAGGCCCCAGAGGAAATGAAGTCGAAGTACCCGTTGAACCATCTCTACAAGGCAGACGAAATCATCCCAAACTCCCCTTACTTAGCAGCCTTCTTCAACGAGACGCTCATGGTCGGAGATGGCACGTGGAGTATCTTTGTCGACGAGTTGAAGGCTCTTGCTGGATCAGGATGCGACGATGTTGCCACTATCACCGGGATCTATGCGGCAATGGATACGGCAAAGTCAAGCATCGTTGATCCTGACAAGGATGGAGTTAGGTAAAAACAACAAAGTTCCGGATATTGAAGTAGTAACTGACACGAGGTGCAGCAACGCATTTGAAGCAAACGCACTGATTTACGCGCCGTCAGACGGCAACGAACCATGGCGCAAGGCATCTCAGTGTGTCTGGTCCAAGACAGCGACGATCCACGGAAGGGTTTCTCTGAACGAGAGATACCCACAATTCGAGGACTTGTTTGTGAAGTATTTTGGCGTCAAGCCACTCGACCTTCCTATGGCGATCAATGAGTTGATCCGCATCGGCCGCAAGAAAGGAGCTACACTGAAAGAAGCGAAGGCGTCGATTTGGACACTGAACTCTTTACTCTCCAGCTCGAAGCAGCATCCAGGCTACCGAGCTGTAGTAGATGAACGAACCTTCCCCATCCGAAAGGTCGATGGAACCTGTGTGCTTGGGACAAAAGAGACCGAGTTCTTCATTGACGACCGCGCGTCACTCAAGGCCATGTTTGAGAAGAAGGTCGGCTTTCTTGACTTCAGCCTGGAAGAGGTTGTGCGGCTACGACCCTTCTTGCACTGGGCAAGCCTCGAGTCCAAGTATCTCTCGACGTCAGCAAGAGAGATTACCTCTTTCCATGGAGGAGACGCCAAATTGACATTAAATCCGGAGCTTCAAATTCGGAACCGTGCCCATGCACTGCTCAGGTATGTTTCACAATGGCCGTTGCAGCGCATAATGCTAACAGTAGCTTTTGCAGAATCGCCTCTCATTTCAACAGCCCCCGAGTCAAGAGCAAGATTGCCATCGGTAACCTCTACGAATTCTTACAGCAAACCGAGATCTATGGAACGAAAGGTATATCGTCAGACTTTGTCCTTCGCGGCAAGGATGAATACAAGGTCCAAGGCCAGATCACGACTTTGCATATCGAAGAGAGCCAGGATAAACTCAAGTTCTATCTACCGACAGACAAAGAAGACCAAGAGTATATCTTCGGTTCGGCGCTTTCGGATAGACTATTCGAGTGGCTGATGAACGATCCCACTACGGATATCTCGCCTGACACCCGCAACGTTGGGCAGGCTGCAGTGCGCATTGTTCTTAACTCGCCACTTTCCAGAGTTTCCAGAGCACTGACCGACAGAGGCATAGCTACGCTGGATATCGATGACACTGACGAGAAAGCTTGGCTTGAGTTCAAGTCGCACAACGTGTCAGTAGGAACTGTCGAAGACCAGGTTGGAGTTTGCGATGGCGGCACTACTATCACAGACGAGCAGATCGCTCCCAAGGCTGTGGCTGCCCAGACGAGCTTGCAGGGGGCAGTACGAACAAACGAAGCTAGCGAAGCAGCCCCTACAAGTTCAATTTCGTCTTTGATCGGCAGCCTTTGGTCAGTCTCGTCGCCCGCAATCCCCAGGCTTACTGCCTCACCAGCAACTGTCATCGAAGACGAGCCGTACGTGGCTCTGCTGCAAAAGGTCATCGAATCGGCCAGACAGAATAGTCTGCCTCGTAACGGAGCCTTTGGACTGAACAATTTGTCTACGAGTCTCGTTACCACCGGTAGAGCGCCGGACTGGGGCTTGCGCGCCTTACCCCCGGCCGAGCGCGACTACAAAGTCGGCGCGGCGGGCGAGCTTTATGTGAGTGCAGTGGAACTACCATACTTTCACTTATTGACGATCCGAACTAACATTTGAACCGCAGGCTTTCGAGCTCCTGAGAAGCTTGGCCGAACCTCGCAAGCTTCCTGGGTTCTCCCGAGACAACTGGCAGAGCGGCATCAGGCGCTATGTGACGGTGCACCCCGAGTACGCCAACATGGCTCCCTGGCGGGGAGCAGAGACGGCAGACTTGGTCTACAACGATGCGCAGGGCGCCCTGACGGAATGCCTGATCGCCAAGGGACATCTGAAGAAGAAGGTGTGGCAGGACAAGCGCCCGCTTTACCTCATCGAGGTGAAGGCCACCACCTCAACCTGCGATACTCCTTTCTACGTGAGCAAGGTCCAGTTTGAGAAGGTATGTGATTATCGGCTTGCAAAGCGGTAGGACGAGTGCTAACCACCCCATTTAGATGAAAGAGAATTGCGGCAGCACGGTGGTAGTCTACGCCATCTTCCGCGTCTTTAAGCTCGGACAGGACGACATGGATCTCAAGATCTACCTCGACCCAGAGGCTTTGAGAACGCGCGACGACTTGACGTTCACTACCGAATCTTGGTCCGTGGTGCCCACCACTGGATGAGAGAAACGATTCAGGAGAGGATTAGGATACGGCGTGCACGTGTACATTGGGCTCCGAGCGAACACCCATGATAGTTTTGTAGGATAGAACCAATTTGATTGTCACAGAAACATAGTACATGGCCCCTGAGCTCACAAAGTGATCCCACTAGAATCGCCATTTCCCCACAGGCTGCAGCCATCTTGAAGACCCTATACAAAAGCAGGGGAATAGTAAGTGGACTTCGTATTACCCAAGCAAGGCTGTGGGGCCGTGGGCCAATATCAGGGGTTAGCCTTTCCCCCTTTTTCTTCAGTCCCCACTGTTTCCTTCCATCCTGCGCCAAGTCCCTACTTCTCGGCAATTGCCGGCACGTGGGCAGGGCGAAATCGGACCCAGAAAGGGGGCCTCTCCCAAAACGTCAACCACTTGAAGTCCTTCTCGAATGACAAGTCCTCGTAGTCGGGAGCCGCCTCGAGGTCGAAATGCCACAAGGTCTTGGCGATGAACAGCCGTATCACGGCCATGGCGATGGAACCGCCCGGGCAGCCTCTGGGGCCCTGACTGAAGGGCTTGGAGGCCGCGAGATTGTCGTCTTTGTATGCTGAGTTGAACCGGGGGTGGTCGGCCGGCAGCCACCTTTCCGGATGGAACTGGAGTGGGTCCGAGAAGTACCTCGAGCTCCTGGCCGCGGCGAAGTAGCTGATTTGACAGATGACCTAGTCGGTCCAATATCAACATCTGTTCTCTGGAGCGAAAGGGGCAGGGGCGCACTTACCCCTTTCGGGATGTATTGGCCGTCCACCACCGCACCGGGACTCACGCGCGGCAAGCCGTCGACTGTCGCCTGGTGGAGTCGGAGACTCTCCCGCTGGCAAGCCTGCAGGTACTTTAGGGTCGCGGTACTCTCCGTCGTGATCGCGTCGGGGGTCGCAAAGGCGGTCCTCACCTCCTCCACCAAAGCCCCGTACGCATCGGGCGCCCCGAGGAGGAAGAATATCAGCGAGTAGAACTGGTCGGCCAGGGGCATCCAGCTAGCCAGGAGTAGCTGCGCCGCCACGTTCTCCAGGTGGTAAATGTGCTTCCGGTCCTCCGGCACGAGCGCGTCGGCAGGGACGAGCTGCTCGAAGTAGTCGAGGTGCTCCGTCCGGCCGCGGCGCTCGATGCGCGTCTGGACGTCTTCGGTGTTCATGCGGATCAGCTTCGGCATCAGGGGCCAGACGGACGGCGGGATGGTGAGGTACATTAGCGGGGTCAGGAGGCGGAACTTCCGGGTGACCTCGCTCATGGTGACGAAGAGGTTCAGCTTTAGCGTGCCACTTAGTAGAACCGAGTCCTTCACTTTGTCGCAGGTTAGCAATGTGATCGACGATTGAGAGCTGTGCGGTCGCTTACGATCACGCATTTGGCCCATGTCGCGGCCGTAGGTCATGTCGGCGGAGAGATCCAACGCCAGCCAATCCGACCATCGTTGCATGTCAGCTCCTTTACCTTGCGTGCCGACTTCTCTCATCTGGTCGATGAAGAGGTCGATGTGCTTTAGGATGATTGCCTCTTTCGCTTTCAGGTTCCTCGTACTGAACGCGGGGGCGAGCTTCTTCGCGATTTCGCGGTGCCGCACGGGATCAGTCTCCCCCGAGATACCGCCATCGCCGGTATCCAGGGCATCGTAGCCGACTTGGACGAACAGCTCCAAGTTCTTGTCTACGGAGAGGTATATGTCTGTATCCAATTCGCGATGTTAGTTACTGAATGATTGATGGTGTATAGGGACCCAAGTACGGCAGGGACTACTGACCTTTTGCTGCTTTTGGTGTGAGAAACACCAGCTCATTGGGACCGATCCGGACCACGTCGCCTGATTTTACCATATCAACAACTCGCATTCACCCAGAAACAACAAGAGTATCCGACATGCCTACCGTACTGTCTGAGCACATCTTCGATGATCCATGGGTACCTCCCTGTCACCCTAATAGCCAGGGTCAGATTCGCCTCAACGGCCTGGATCCAGTGTACTGAGAGGGCACCGTTAGCACATACCTGACATATGCCCACCAAAGCCCGGTGACGGCAGCAAGCCTTGGCCCGGGGTATTTGGAGAGCGGATGGAACTGGAGTCGGTAGACGACTTGGGCCAGGCAGTATGCAATGACCTGTGTGGAACGTTGAAGCGATTTGTGTCAGTGGAAACTGGCTCAATATCTGCGTAAGCCCGGACAGACTCACCAATGCACCTATGATGGGCAGAAGCCTGGTGTTGGCTAAATTGCTGTTCACCCGGTCGCGAAAGCTCTCTAGAAAAGCCATGCTGATATTTCCAACAGCCGGCAAGAAAACGAAGCACAAATCTGCTACCTGGCGAGATGTCAACACCGGAGAGATTTCGAAAGTCCATTTTCAATTGAGGAGGCAGTTGCAGTTGGTTCTGATTTCCAAGCCTCAAGGGCCTAGCCAGCACCTAGCTATCCCTAGCTGCCGCCCCCTTGCGCTGAAGCGGGGTTTGTGGCACACCAATTGTGAATGGTGTGCCACGGCTAAGGCCTGCATGTTTGCGTATCGGTCGGCAGCAGCTCCCCGCGTTCTACGATGCCGATGAACTGGCGTGCTCAAAAGAACCCAGAGCTTCTAGGTAGTATTTGATGCCACCTCCACTGCTTCCGCTTGCTCGAATAGCAACGTGCACATGATTGTATGTATCATGCAGAACCCGCCTACTTGGACTTTATTGGAGATTTCGATATCGTTCATCTCTTGAAGTGTGCAATTCTATCACCAGGGATCGTGCACATGACGATCCTGGACCCTAAAGCCAAAGCATTCGTTGCCAGACCTGATGCTACCGATCATGTCCCCTATTCCCGACTTGCCATGATGTATCGGGTCCAAAGAGCTTGCCAGCTTGATAGGAACGGCTATCTGTTCTGTTCCTGTCACAGGGCATCCTAGGGATACCGGCCTACAGCCCTACAAGCTGTTCCCCAGGCTTTGGTAAGAAACCTAAATATAGCGCAGCCTTGCGTTTCTCCAGATGTCGGTCTCTTCCCGGTCGCCTTGGTTTCAGCTGACAGCTTACATACGCCCACGTTCACTCGGTAAGTTCCAGAGCAGTGAGCTGACAGGCGGGGCCTATAATTAAGCTGCATGCATAATCTTTGGTCCAATTGAACACCAGCGCAGTACACCACCCATCAAAGATGAAGACAGCCAGTCTCAAAGCAAACTTTTACAAGTGGTGGCTTAGCCCTCCAAAGTCAGACATCGCAAACTCACAAAGTCGCCCTACAAAGGCCTACTATGCAGCAGACAGTCAACCACATATGTCATTATACCAAATCTTACAACTCTGGGGTGGCTGAATCCGATAGTGCTGATGTTCTCAAGGAACTGATGTGGTTGGATAGCCTGATGTGAATAGAAGGTATATTAGAACGTCAAAATGGTCAATGTCTATCAACATAGCGCCGTCGCTCTGCATGATTGCTTATCTCTGTAAAATCGTCTAACCGCATTATCATGTCGTCCCAACTATTGAAGGATAGGGATACCCTCATAGACTGGTCAGCGCTGCCAGATCAGTCGCACATCTCCCCGACCTTTCAGACAGAGGGTTTCGCAACTGTACCTTTGGAGTCCGCATGCCCCCAAGACGATATTTCCTGCGAAGAAACTGCCTCCTCAACCCCTTACGAAAGTTCCGTCTTCTCCGAAAGCTCGACCCTCCCTGAGCTAGATCACCACCGTACCCGGACCTTTCGTGACAAGCTGGGTCTCACCGGGCTGCTAGTATTGACGATGGGAACCATTTGCCTTCTTGGGACGCCCTGCTTCCTTATCTTCCTTTGGCATGGGGCAAGGCAGGTAGGACTGCACCAGGACCCCGGCAGTGTCTGGACCAGGATCGTTTTCTCGAACTGGGCGACCAGGAGCATCACCATATGTGCCACTTTGATCCGCTCAGCTATCACGGCGCAGGCGGCACTCGTTACCTCCATGGTAGCTTCCATCCTTGTCGAATCTGCCGGCGTCAATATCGAGGACCTCCCTATGCTGTCGGTTCTGCGCGCCATCAAAGTCTCACCCCTCAATCTGTTGATCCCAAATGTTATGAGGGGCGGACCGCGCCGCCTGATTGGAACATTGTGCACAGCGGCCATAATTGCCAGTTCAGTCTTGACGATTGTCAGCCAGCTGACATCGACCATCCTTCTGTCCGACTTCAACACCACCCCCATACCCGCACCCCAGGCGGTGGATTATCTGGTCATAGGGGGGTTCGTCATCGGAGGCGACAGCAACAACTACGGCTACGGCTCAGCACCCGCCAACTGGTGGCGGTTCGCGGAATACAAGGGATCGCCCAGGAACGTCACGGAAGTTGGGGACACCACATTCACCGACACGGGCCGCGTCTTCCGGGCGGCCATCCCATCGTCCGACCAGGTGTTTCGCGAGAACCTGCGGCACTACGAGGGCCCAGCCAACACCTGGGACGCCCGCGTCGTTTGTCTGAACCCGAAGCTGTCGCACATCAGCTTCTCGACTAACGACTACTACGACACCGCGGAGCTGCACGGAACCGTCGATTTCGACCTCACCAACGACACCTACTCGGGCCTGCGAGTAGGCAACAGTGGCAACAGAACCAATGCTTCCTTTACATGCACCGTGCCCTACCGAGACGGAGCCTCTATCTGCATATTGGACTCTGACATCTCTCTGAAGGCTCCTACGGAAGATGTCCAACCCATATACAGCGAAATGGCCGGCCGTTACGTACTAGTCCGTTGGAACTTCTCGCCCAACGAAACCAAGACGGTGTCGGACGAGACCCTGGCGGATCTGAAGACGCTCGTCAACATATCCACCAACGCATGGCCCCGGGACTGGCAACAGCAGCACCGAAAGTCGTGGACGGAGCTGATCAGCCCGTCCGGCGCCGACGTGTTCGGCATCTCGGCCTGCTTCACCATGGACGGCCTCCCCACGACGGGGCAGCCGGTCTCCATGTCGGCCAACTCGTCCTCCCTCGAGCCCAAGCTGGGCTATACGCGATCCGCCTCCAAGCCTTTGCTGGCGTCCCAGGAGCCGACGCTGCAGATCCGGGGGCAGATGGGCGTGTACCCCGACGAGCAAACCCTGGAGGAGCGCGGCGTACTCTCCCTGACGTTCCAAGACGGCCACTGCCACAACCGCTGTTACGTCCTGTCCGGCGGCAACAAGAGCAGCAGCCACAGCGACACCGTCGTCCTCGGCGGCCTGGGCGCCGCCCTCGCCCGCTCCCGGACCCTGCCCCTGTCGGTGAACCGGCAGCTCCTCACGCTCGTGGACAAGAGCGAGCGGAAAGTGCAGCAGGCGCACGCCTGCCTCGTGCTCGACATTCTCGCCACGGCCGACGACCCGGCCCTGGCCGTGCAGTCGCTGTCGACGGCGCTAGTGCAGATGCTGCACTTCGACGAGGACTACCGCTGGAACACGACGGCGGCCGCCGCCTACACGGTGGCCGCCGCGGTCGCGGTGCCGTCGTCGAGCAGCCGCGCCGGGCTCATCGCGGTTATGGGTATGATCGCGGCGCACCTGTTCGTGCTGGCCGCCGTCGTGCTGCCCGCGTTCCTGGGGCGGACGCGGGTGACGCTGCTGGGGAACATGTGGCTCGCCGTGGCGCAGACCATGTCGGATCGGACGCTCGAGGTCTTGGCGCATAGCCACGACCTGACGGATAAGGAGGTGACCAAAGTCCTGCACGGTCCGAGGAAAGGGCCCGGGCTGCCGGGGGTGATTCGACGGCGACATAATGGGCGGGCGGAGTTTGGCCCACGATAATTGGGGAGGTGTTAGTGCTGGGGCGTGCCCCTTGCCAGCGGCCTTGCTCGACCGCATTGAAACCTACGGGCTACCTTGTACCTACCCTGTAGCCGCGCTTTACACCATATCCAAGGCCGTTAGCTGCTACCCTGTAGGCATTACCCTGTAGCTACCCTGTAGCTCTGCTGCCCGTTCAATAGGCCTCCTGGCCCTGACCGCACGGGAGACATGCCTGCCAGGTAGTCAGATCAAGTCCACAGCGTCACAAGCGAATAGAAAAGATGAAACATGAACATCTTCATTAATCACTTAATCATAGCACGTTATCAGAACTCCCAAGTCCTGCCATCATCTCCTTGCAGGGCTCAGGTCAGCAATCGGCAGTCGCTGCCAGACCTGTGTCTCACAATACATCTTGACTCTACCACTCGTCCCTCCCTTTTGCCGACGCTATTGCCGTGACTGGCTACCCATGCCGCTGACCTCAGCATCGGCACCGCCCCAAATGGCACTCATCACTGACTCCCCTAGCGTCACATGCCCTTTTGAAGCAGCCATCACCCAGAGCAGCGCAGCCAAGACGACCACCAGCACCAGGGCGAGCAGGACCTGGAACACGGCCCGCTGCAGGTCGTCCTTCTGCTTGATGACGGAGAAGCGCTCCGACGAGAAGGCGACCCGCGAGTACAGCGTCCGCCAGCCGAGCCCCGGGAAATGCGTCTGCAGCGCCTCCTCGAGCCGCCGCCGCAGCAGCTGCGGGTACTGCGTCGCCCGCAGACCGTTGCGCATGACGTGGTAGTTGTCGAGGGCCAGCTGGTTCATGACGGCGACGTCGGGCTGGCGGTGGGCGCTGTACTCGGCGAGGGGCTCAGAAGCTGGCGAAGACGACTCCAAGCCGAGGGGGTCAATGTACTGCTGCTGGTGCTGCACCTTTCGGCCGCACGTCAGACGGTCCAGGTAGCCGTCGTCGAACAGCACGCGCACGTCCTCGAGGCCCGTGTTGAGGCCCTGCCCGTAAAAGGGCACCATGGTGTGCGCCGCGTCGCCGACGAGCACGCACGCGTCCCCGTAGCTGACGGGCGCGACGCGCAGGTCGTGCAGGGCCGCGGGCTGTGTTTCCGAAAATTGGGCGGCCAGCTCGGCGGGCGTGAGGAGCCGCGGCACGATGCCCGGGAAGTGCGCGTCGAAGAAGCCGACGAGCCCGCGCGGTCGCGGCGGGCGGCGTGGGCGCGGAGACGGCGGAAGACGGCCTCGGGGGCAAAGAGGTTGCAGGTGAAGGTGCCCTGCGGGTTCGGCAGGGCGATGAACATGAAGTCGCGCGTCGGCCAGACGTGGAGGCGGTCCAGGGGCAGTTTGGGCTGGCCGTCCGGGCCCTGCGGGATGTGGAACTCGCACCACCACGTGTCGAGCCAGCGGGTCGTCGTGTTCAGGTGGCTGAAGCGGGCGAGGTGGTGGCGGACGGCGGAGTGGGAGCCGTCGGCGCCGAGGAGCAGGTCGAAGCGGGCGCGGGTGAAGGACTGGGCGCCGAACGGGTCCGACCGCGAGTCGGTGAAGATGGCTTCCTTGGCGTTCAGGTCGGCATGGAGAAGCTTCCGGTTGAAGAAGACCCGGGCGTTGGGGAGGGCGAAGACGCGGTTCAGCAGGACCATGCGCAGGTCTTCCCGGCTCACGACGGTGAGGTCCTTTCCCTCGGTGCTGTAGCGGACCTGGGTCGTCGTCAGTTCGCCCGTCGCGCTCGCGCCGTGGACTTCGCGCGAGTGCACGCCGATGGTCCCTTTGAGGACGTCGCGGACGAGATCCCTGTCGCCGCTGCGCTCCAGCGCTTTGAAGCCGCGGTCTGACATGGTGATGTTGATCGACTTTCCGACCTGGTGCGTCGTCGTCTTCTCTTCGCATCTGGGGTCTGCCACTCGGGTCAGCTATTTTCGCAGACATAGAAGGGCATGGGAAGATAGATAACGTACCTCCTCTCATCTCGTAGACCTCGACTTCGTGACCCCGGAGGCCGGCGTAGAGGGCCGCCAGTGCACCGACGGGACCGCCACCACAGATAACTACTTTCATGATGGGCTAAGGGAGTGATGGGGTGTTTTCGAGGGTTGGATGGCAGATCAGACAATCAAGATTCAGACAAGACGTTTCGATCTTCGTTCTTCTTATGTCTTGATCGGCGAGGGTGGAGAGATATGAGATGAGGAACTCTGGGCTGAGCAGAGCGCCGTCTTTTTGTACTCCACGGGAAGGGACCCTGTCCATCAGCAAGCACTTGACGTCGTGCTGTACCTTTTGCTTGTTCGCGCTGGGGAAGTCAGTCCCATCATGTCCTTGTCACTCAAAATGAGTTCCCGCCGTCGCTACATACCGCCTGATCTAGCCTCTCGCCTGTTCCCCCTACGTCGTCACGATGGCCAGGAAGGGCCCAGACATACCTAAACGCATAGCAGCGGGCATGATCGAGCACGAAACGGCCCTTGTGGTGGCAAATAAATGGTGGACGCTTACTCCTCCTGGTCCGGGGACCTGGGTATACAGGCAGATTGGCAGTTTTGGGCATTGTCGTGGAGCGGTTTTGTCATTGGCGTCTACACGTGCGCAGCCTCATACGCAGGGTCTAGTATGCAGGGTCCCGTATGCAGGATCTGCGGCGTAATAGTAGTAGGACCTGGTTATAGATTGGGGCTAGTCCTTGATCCTTGGCTTTCTGTGGAGGTCGGGTGGCTTCCCAGTTGGTTTCGGCTAACCCGGTCCGCGCCGGGGTAACCCGTAATTATCCTGTCCCCAGACAGAATGGAGTCGGAGCCCCGCTAAAAGCCGATCAGTATACTGATACTGATACTAGGGTCTGCTAGCTGGGATCGAACGCCAGATGGTCGTGTCTCCTTTCTGTTTCTTCTCCTTTTTATTGTCACCCGCGTGTCTCAAAAAGATGACGCGGTTCGAGTTGCCTGGTCTGATGATACAGCATAATGATGGACGGCCGAAAGTTTCCTTGGCGCAGCTTGGCTAGCGAAAGGCCACCCACGTAGACAAACCCAAATGAGGGCAGTCACTGTTATCTCAGACCCCCTACATGCACTAAACTGTCTTTATTTCGAAGTTGATCGCGGAGTAGGCTGTGGTTGTTAATAACGTCGCCGTGGCAGTGTTGAGCCCACGGCCGTGACGTCGACGAGGGCTCGAGGGCATCGGTAGATGGCTGAGCGCCCGAGCCGGGCCAAGAAATTGTCAACTGGCTTGGAAAGACCAAAGTAGCCTGATTACCTACTATTACTACTCCATACTTTATGTAGACAGATGCCTTGCAGGTGGCGCCACCTACGTAGCCACGCCCACCAAATAAGCATTTCTCACCTGGACTAGGTCCCGATCCTACGGTTCAGATACCCAGGCCAGATCCTTGGTAATCAGTCCAAGCTCACCATCGGCACCTTGTGCGTCATTGGCGGGCTGGGTGGCTGGTGGTAGAACGCTCCAGGGTCTGCATTGGCTGGTTCGTGTAAGCACTAGGTATGTATCATGTGGGATTAGGCAATCATTAGTGCCAATACCAAGCTTTCTCCTCCCCGCACCGTTTGGGGACCAGGCCCCCCCGGCCTTTACAACGTACGGACGAAAATAGAACGTGTACTACTAGTAGTACACCTCGGCCCACTCAAACCAAAACGTAGTCCCAAGTCGTTCCGTGAGTCTATTACCCCTGCTCCCTCCCACCACACTCGTCTCCATTTCCCCCCATTCCCTTCCTTCTTTGTCAATCGCCCGGTCAGGTTCGTGGACGTTCTGCGAGGACTCAAGACCATAGAATTCATCATGGCTGCAGCCGCGACCACAACGGTCGAGTTGTCCGACCTCCCCCGCGCGCATATGAACGGAGAAAAGGCAGCGCGTTCGGACAACAACTTGCGCAACACACATAGCCCCCACAACGACGATGCCGCCTCGACCACCAGCGGCGACGGCGCCCCGGCCGAAGCGCTCGTCTCCACGACGCACGGTCGGCAGTTCAGCGCGACCAAGTCGACCCTCATCATCGTCGTGTTGACGGGCGTGAGCTTCCTCAACACCATGGGCTCCGGCATCCTGACCGTCTCGCTGCCCGTCATGGCGGGCGACCTGGGTCTCGACGACTCGCTGCTGCTGTGGCCGGCCTCCGTCTACGCCCTGGCGGCGGGCTGCACGCTGCTGTTGTTCGGGGCCGTGGGCGACCTCGTCGGCCCCCGCCGGCTCTGGCTCGTCGGCGCCGCGCTCTACGGCTTCTTCACGCTCGGCGTCGGCCTCGCCCGCTCCGGCGCCCAGCTCATCGCCTTCCGCACCGTCCTCGGCGTGGCCATCGCCATGTGCCTGCCCACCGCCCTCAGCGTGACCGTCCACGCCTTCCGCCCGGGCCGCTGGCGCAACATGGCCTTTGCGTGCCAGGGGATGGGGCAGCCCCTGGGGTATTCTTTCGGGCTCATCCTCGGCGGCGTCTTCGCGGGGACCGACGTCGGCTGGCGCTGGGGGTTTTATGCGTCGGCTATCCTCAACTTTCTGTTGGTGTTGGCGGCTTTCCCCGCGCTGCCGGCGCCGGCGCGGGAGAAGGAGTTTACGTTCGGGTCACTGCTTCGGGATGTGGATTGGATTGGGGCGTGCTGTTTGAGTCTGTCGCTGGGGCTGCTTTCTTATGTTTTCTCGTATGTATCTTTCGATGGCCCCGTTGATCAGCATTCCTCATCTACACTCCCTTCAGCCTACTGACGTCACGAAATTGGGACACAGCGTCGTGAGTCGCGATTACAACAGCCTCAAGTCGGCCCCGAACATCGTGCTGCTGGTCCTGGCCGTCCTCCTCATCCCCGGCTTCGCCCTCTGGGCCGAGTGGCAGGAGCGCCGCGGGCGGCCGGCGCTCATCCCCAACAGCCTCTGGAAGAACGCGGCCTTTACTTCGACCTGCGTCATCGTCTTCTTCACCTGGGCCGTCTTCAACGCGTTCCAGTACTTCAGCGCCCTGTTCTTCGAGCGCGTGCTGCATCTCTCGGCGCTTCAGGCGGCGGTCCGGTTTCTGCCGATGGTCTTTGTCGGGGCGGCTACCAATGTGGTGAGTGGTTTGCTTTCTGTCACTCACCGGCTGCATATTGTTTTTCTCCAACTGACACGAACTGTGTTTTTAGGTCACGGGGTATTGTGTGGATAAGGTCCACGTTCGGGACCTTGTTGCATACTCTGCCGTTATCAGTATGGTTTGCCCACTCATTATGGCTCTCATTCAGCCGTCCTGGATCTACTGGCAAGGCGCTTTCATTGCGATGCTGCTTATCCCGCTGCATCCTGATGGTAAGTATTCTCCCTCTGCAGGCCATGCCACATTTCCCAGACTGACGTCCATCCCCAGTCCTATTCACCGTGTCGAGCCTCATCATCTCCAAGGCGTACCCCGGCAAGTCCCAGTCCCTGGCCGGGGCCGTGTTCAATGCCATTTCGCAGGTCGGGAACTCGGTGGGTCTGGCCGTGACGGCCGCCATCAGCTCGTCCGTCACGCAGCATCGCGCCGCGGACGAGGCGGACGAGGAGAAACTGTTGGCGGGGTACCACGCGGCGTTCTGGACCATGTTCGCCTCCATGGTCGTCGTGGTCTTCGTTTCCTTCTTCGGACTCAAACAGGGAGGGAAGGTCGGGGCTTCCAAATGAGTGCATAGAACATACATGTTTGCAAGTATATGAGACATAATATACAGTTAAAATAGATGGCCTTCATGTACCGATAGTATCTACCCAACTCACATATATATGCACGAGCTTACTTATCATGTCCAACCTCAACCCGAAGAAGTGTGCTGAACCCGGACGTCTCGCTTCACATGAATCTTGCGGTCGCCGTCATCAGAGGACGGACCTCCTGATTGGGGCTGGTGGATGCGTTCCGTACTCGAAGTGGCCTCACAGTCCACGATGGTGCGGTCGTGCGCCAGCCACGTGTCCATCTCGTGCGGGTGCCGGTACTTGTTCTTGGCATGTTTGCGGTCCTCCAACTCCGTGTGTCCCGCCGGCACCTGGCCGGACCCGCCGCCGCCGTCAGCAGCACCTGCCCTCCGGCCTTTCCCGCTCGACCCGAAGTATGACCCGTAGCTGCTCCCGCTGGGTCGCCAGAAGGAGGACCGGAACACGGCGACGAAGATCGGGGCGTTGACGACGAAGCAGGAGACGAGGCATTCGCGGCACGCCCAAAAGGCGGGGGCGGCACCGACCTTCTGTGGTAGATAGGTGTATGGGTCAGTCCAGGGTGGCTGGGTCGGTCCCTATACAAAAGGAGAACGACTTGGGGTTGTCAGGGAGGTTTGATCGAAGAAGACTTACTCCTGTCATGGAGAAGTAGACTCGCATGATTGCCGCGATCATGGTGAAGACGCTGGCGCACAGAATCACAGCTATGCCGATCTTCTTGGCCCAATGCATCCGGGCGTGGCGGAGGAGCTGGTTGCGTTCGCCGAGGTCAGCAAATGCCGACACGACAGTCGAGAAACATCAATGCAGGGATGCGCAACATTTATCATGGGGAATGGGGAAATTGCGTACCGGAATTGGAATCGCTGCAATGCCGAGATCTGTCAAACAGTTCATGACCAAAACAGCCATGTAGAGCCCGGTGGTGTCGGGATGACACCGTGCTGGAGACTGGTGAGTATTTTGCCGTTGGGATAGGGTGCAGGGTTATGCTTACTCCCCGGATCGGGATAGATCTGCCAGTAGTTGTGAAAGGGTATGCAGTAGGTTGTGACGATGACGACGATAATCAAGTAGCAAGTGATGACGATAGCCATCATGGGCTTGACCAAGCGCTCGACCCAGAGACCACGAGTCAAGCGCTTCAGGAGGAACAGGATGCACAGCTTTTCCGTCCACTAAATAGGCCAAGAGGGGTAAGCATTGAATACCTCTACGGTGAGAAGTCTAACCACTCACGACAAAGCCTGGGTAGGTGAACCACCCAACCAGAAACCACTTGGAGCCGACTGCCAATGCCTCGGCTACCTCTGGGGTCTCGGTGACAATCTGAAGTCTCGCAGCTTCATTCGGGGGTACTCTATCGTCTCGATTAGGTTGAACTACTTCGTGAAAGATGGCATGCCACCGAAGGTGTCAGGAGCTGGTGGTCTTACCTATTGTGGCCGTTTTCAGCTACACCCTGTGCTGCGAAAGACATGATCGTGATAATCACCTATCAAAGAACGCCAATGTGTGAGTATACCTGACATAGCGAACGATGACGACGAAAAGAAAGGTTGGGAGGCATCGTGACTGAAGGACTCTATTGACGTACAAAAGCCAAAACAGACAAGTAATCGTCGCCATCAAGGCGACGGAACCCCTGCACGCGGATGCGAACGGCAAGTCTGGAGCAGAGGATAAGTGTAATGGCACCATACTCGGCCCACTGCTCGATGACAAACGATTTGATTTCGGGATCCATGGTCGCCGTAGGCAAAGCCCTCACGTTAGCAAAGATAGAATGCAGGTGGGAACGCCCGAGAAGTGCGAACAGTTCCGCACGGGAGCTTATATGGTCCCCCAATCGCCCATTCGACGGCTTCTTAACAACACCATGCATCTCCGTGGTTGCTCCCTTGATGAACCGACTGGCCGGTAAATGACAGAGTGTGCAGTTTGCTTCGAGACAGGAACCCTGGGTGATCAACATTTCATCTTTGGCATTGACGAGACTGCAAAACAGAACGCAAAGGCTACCAATCGCACACACCGCATTTCTATATATCACATTTGAGACAAAATAGAACCATGTCGCGTTGTCCAGGTCCAAAGACCTCAAGACTGCCTATACCACAGATGCTTGCTCGTTGCCTGTTGATATCTGGGGGCTGGGCTGATTGCTGCTTGCAGCTGCTGAGAGTCTTTACCAGGTAAAGGCATCGAGTGACCTAATAAGATTGAGAATGTCAACAGATTAGTATTTAGGGGTGTGATATGTCATAATCCAGCAAGAGGCAAGGGCCTGGATTTCCTCGAGGTCACACCAGGGATAAGCCATGGGCGGGGTTTCCAGCGCACATCGCTTGAGCGGCTGCAGGCTGTAGGCACATTGTCCAGACGCACTGTCAGCTTGGACCGGTCGCGACGAATGCCCAGAGAAGGAGAACCAGGATTATTCAATTAGATGTGGATGCCAACGGGTTTGGATAGCCGTCTATTTCGGCCACGCTCGTATTCCAAACCCCATGATCCCTTCCAACAGAAACGCCAATACCGAAGCGAGCTAGCCACCCTGCTACTGCACCGTTGGCAGCGAGCCGACAGCCGACTCCGCACCTAGGGCACCCGGGACTTCAAAGTTCAAACCCCTGTCAACTTTACAGCGGGGGTACGGAGTACTCGGTACAGCCGCAGCGTTTCTGAACTTGGCAGCTTGTTGCCCTCCATGCGGAGGCTCGGATGCTTAAGAGACAGCACCCGCTAAATGGCAATGAGGCTTGCGCTAGAGGAATTGTGTTGGGCCTGACGTGACTTGTCATCCAGCAAAATTGTCAATTGGGCGCATGTCGCCCAGTAGGAAGAAACCCTTGGTGTAGGGAAACGCGAGAGTCGTCGGTAATGCCTGTGGTCGCGCCGTTGGATAACCTGGAACGACGTGGGTTCATGCAAGGGATAGGGGACCGTTGGGGAGCAAACATGTGACCGAATGAGGCAAAGACGTGACAATGTAACACAGCAGCGGTGAAAGCTACCTCGAGCATGGCGAAGTTCCGGGGAAGGACAGAGGCGGGGTTTTAGTCTTGTGGTGGTTTCCTGATATATGCCATGCTGCGCTCTTGTTGGGGGAGGCCCGGACGCGTCCAGACCTCCCTTGCACATCTACCTACGGAGACGCGATATCATCTCTGCTCTCAGCAAACATGGCGAAGCTTCTCAGTGGAACAGCCTTCATCACAGGCGCTGCTTCAGGTGAGCGATGCAGCCCTCGAGATCTTCCTCTTTCCCCTCGTCCCGATCCAACTTGTCACTGACCACGTTTCCACCCCCATCAGGTATTGGCTACCACGCAGCCCAGTCTTTCGCCAAATATGGCATGAACAACCTAGCCCTCGCCGACATCGACCAATCCGCCCTGGCCGAGTCGGCAAAAGCGCTGCGGGCGCAGCACCCAAACCTCCAGATCCTCGAGCTCCTGATGGACGTCCGCAAGACGGACGAAGTGCAGGCCGGCTTCGCCGCCCTCGTCGCCCGGTTCGGCCGCCTCGACGTGTCCGTCCACAACGCCGGCGTCCGCGGCCCGACGAGCGCGACGGACGCGACGGACGAGGCCGCGTGGGCCGACGTCGTCGAGGTCAACCTGGCGGGCGTCTGGCGGTGCCAGCGCGAGGCGCTCCGCGTCATGGTCGGACAGGAGGACCGCGGGCCCCGCGAGGGGCGGGGGCGCATCATTAATACTTCGTCCATGTTTGGGCTGTTTGCGCCGCCGCGGGGGCTCGCGCACACGCCGTACGCGGCGGCCAAGCATGGCGTCGTGGGCTTGACCAAGGCGGATGCGGTCATCTACGGCAGGCAGGGGATACGGATCAATGCAATTTGCCCCGGGTATGCTACGACTTTCCTAGTCATCCAGAACGCTCTCTTCTCTCTTTTTACTGGGGTCCGCATTGCAATGTTTCGCCTTGCATGGTATGGCGAGTTTTGCTGACTTTGATTCCCCAGATGGACGGCGACCCCACTTCTCCAGCAGGTCATCGATGACCCAGACCAGCCTTTACTGAGCCAGGAGATTGAGCGCGGGGCGGTGCCGCGCGCCGCTCAGGTCGATGAGATCGCCGATGCCATGGTGTTCCTGGCTTCGCCTCTGAGCAGTTTCATGCAGGGCGCGTCGTTGGTTGTGGATGGTGGTTTTACGCTGACGTGATTGCGGGAAAGCGTGGGGGTGTACAAGTCAATTTGCAGGGGGGGTGTTTGGCTCACTGTAGCAGCTGTGGGTGCTGTAGCTAAAGGCACTGGGCACTTAGGGGACACTTACTGGCATGTCCCTCATAAGCCTCACAGTTTAATGCGATTCAACGTACATCTAGAGAAATGAACCCGAACAGCATGAGAACAAGATCCGTCCGTGACTCGATAGTCTTTCGTATGCTGTGCTCTCTTAGCTCAACTTGCTGCTAGATGCTAGCCAAATATTGTCGATCGATTAGACTCCTGTCAGCGACAGTAGTTCCCGCGATGGGTCGTGGTCGTGGGGCGCGGGGCAGTCAATGATTGACAGCGGGATCTTGGGGTCTTAGGAACCAACAGCACCTCCTTGATCCTCTCTTGTTGAAGTGGGGGCGGCTGCAGGCTTGATCCCTCCACTTCCAGAGGCTACCTATGTATTTATGTTCAACCTCACTACCATTCTCTCCAAGGCATCACTTTCGGGTCATGCGTTTCGGGGAAAAAATCAAGAAAAACAAAAGACCAGGTGCTGCGGCTATGGCTCACTCATGTATGAATGGAGGCCCTCCAGCCGACATCTTGTCTCTGATTTGCGACCAACTTGTCGGCGATAACCAGGCCTTAACCCGCCTCGGGCGCGTCTCCCGGTCCTGGCGCATCTTCTCTCTCCCTTTTCTGCTCAAGCATGTCGACCTCAGCTGCCACAACAACGGTCGGATTCCAAAGGATGAGATCGTGGAGGACACTTCCCCATCGGTACCCGACTGCCCCCCGGAGAATCGGGTCGTCATGGCCGACTTTTCCGACGAGTACCGCCCTCGCAATCTGGTCCCGCGACAACGTGCGTTTCTCCGTCTCATGACTGAGCGCCCGGAGCTGGCCCTTCATGTAAAAGCGCTGACTTGGACTCTCATTTGGCGAGACTTTGGCGAAGAAAACCTCCTCGAGATCGACAGGTGCACCTGGGAGGTGCTCGGGCGTATGCAGAATGTCGTCTCCTTGGACCTCGCATCGCTGCACCAGATCGGCGACGAGCCGTACATCCGCCAAAGTCCCGCCAAGCTCTTCCCCGCCGTGAGGGAACTCCGCCTCGTCGGCTGTATGCACCGCGGTCTGGTCCAAGCCATCATCACCTCCCTAAACCCACCAGACTGCGCCGCGTGGCGCTCGACTATCTCCAAGACGAAGGCGCCATGCCTTCCTCTGCCCTGCGCTGCCCCCACGGCCAGCCCACGCCCATGCCAGAGGACTGGGTAGTAGCCCACCGCGATGAAACAATCTATGGGGCCCATCACAGTCACTTGGGCATCCCCCAGGAACTCTGTGAACGGCAAGACGAGGGCGACGCGGCTATCCTCCCGGGACACATGTGGTTCCCTCTGCGGGTACTGCGTAAAATGCCCTTGGCTTCGCTGACGGAGATTCGCATCGCGCTTTGCCCCTTCAGCACGCGTACTGATGAGCGTAGCGACTACGAGGTATTCCTCAACACGTCAGAGTTGATTCGAAGGTGGGTTGCGCATGCGGATTAACGCGTTCCCCGACCCTTTCCGTTTGAGTGACCACAACATACTTACCTAAGTACCTATACTGACCTAAATATTAGCGTGAAAGACACAGTCGAAGTCATAGTCATCAGCCTGGGAGAGGACCCCCGCCTCCAACCCGTTCTTTACTACGAACGGTCCCATTTGCATTATTCCACGGCTGAACTGCAATTGAGACGAGAGGCCCAGGCCAGAAGGATCCGGGCCCGGCGCTACCCGCTGGCCCGGGACTTCTTCAACCGCTTGTCTCTTGTACTGAACTCGGAGAGGTTACCCCGTCTGACACGCGTCGAACTGCGAGGCTTCGAGATCCTCGAACTCGATCGCGGTCGTCCACACATGGCACGCATCCCGGACTTTGAGGCGACGCGGGATTCCTTGCGTGCGTGCCTCTTTGTGGACAAAGACCTGACGAAAGCCCCGAATCTGGACTATCCGATGGCAATCACGGGCTATGCTTACTCTCTGCCAGACATGGACGAAGCTAGGGTCGACAAATTGAGGACGATTGTGAGGGGGAGTTAGTTGGACCATGTTTCCCCGGCCAGTTTCTACTATCGCTTCTTTAAAGATGCGTGTCTCTATCATGTAGTTCGTCATGTGCGTGGTTATTAGTGCGAGAAATTTGCATTCAGGTAATACTCTGATCCGCGTTTGCAGTTCAAGTACTAGAGGGGAGATGACCCCAAATCGGTTGCTACAAGGTCAATAATTGGCGAGATAGTCTTTGGCCTCATTCGCTCATCCACATGCCACCTGATCAGGAGTTACAACAGGCCAGCCAAATTTGGATCATCTCCATATACCCATCGCAAACTTCTGCCATTCACTGCTTAGCATACATCATCTTGCAGGAGCACATGCTCCCGTCCAAACTGCATCGACCCACCGACACGACGTTCGTTGCAACCCAAGACTGCCGGGGATGAGTCAGCGCACTGCATGATGCAGGAAATCCGGGGAATATATTGCGCACTTACAAATACATCAAAAATGTTTGGTATGGGTGAAATCAAGATTTTATTAAAAGAACCAGAATGCTCTCGGTCCCGGGCAATTTGCATTGATCCTATCTTTTCAATATAGTTCGTCTGAAATATTGCTCCAACGCTGTACGTTGAGGAACATACCAACAAATCGGATCAGCTTTATCTAAGTCTAGCTCGATGGCGCAGCGCATTCTCGACGCTATTGTACCGACCTCGGAGGTCGGGCTCGGGTCCGTCGTGGGATTCGCCTGGTGTCTCGTCATCGGCGGGGTCGCGGCGGTGGCGTGGCGCATCGTCTACAGCTTGTACTTCCACCCCCTCAGAGGCTTCCCGGGGCCGTGGTACACAGCTTGCACATCGTTGCCGCTAGGCATAGCCGGGTTATCTCGCTCAGAGCCTGGATGGATCTGCAGTCTCGTTGAGAAGTATAGTAGTAAGTGACAACGAGGACATCCCATCCTTCCCACTTTCTTCTCCATTTCTCAAAAAAGAGAGAGAAAATGAGACCGGCTTGATAACAAACGCATCGTCGTACAATGCAGAGGACGGATCCCCCATCCGCATCACGCCCGACCTGCTGCTCTTCCCCAAGGCCCGCCAGCTCCGCGACATCTACTGGGACGCCGCCTGCAACACCAAGGGCGGCATCTACCACCACAACGCCACCGGCCCCACCTCGCTCTTCACCACCATCGGCGGGGATGACCACCGCAAGCTGCGCAAGGCGCTCGGCGGTTCCTTCTGGTCTGTGAGCACCCTCAGGAAGGCGTGGGAGGCCAGGATCGACGACCTCATCGTGAACTGGGTCGCCAACCGGAAGAAGGCGTCCGAGATGGGAAGGCCGATGGTGCTGAGCAACAAGACTTCGTAAGCTACCTCATACATGACAGACTGAATGCTTTGTAGCCGGTGGCCTGCTAATATCACCGATTGTGGTCTGGTGAGAGTAGTGAGTTCGCCGCCGACGTCATGACCACGGTCCTCTTCACCAAGGGCTGGGGCTTCGTCCAGAACGACCGGGACGAGCGCGGCATGCTGCAAGCCTGGCGCGACGGCGTCGGCCTCTTCGGCCTGGCCATCCGGTGGCGCTTCCTGCGCGACGTGATTCTAAACTCCAAGTTGAAGGACTACATACTGCCCAAGCTATCGGATGACAAGGGCAACGGCTGGCTCATGACGCAAGGGGCGCGCGAGATCTCGAACCGGCACAGCCAACTACAGAAGAGAAGTACGGAAAAGGGTGGGGAGGAGAACAGCTTGCCTCCGTTCAACGATGCGCTGCAGACGGCCATCGACGCCCGCGTCGACGACGAGCCGCTCAACGACACGCAGAAGCTCGCGCACATGACCCTGCTCATCCAAGCCGGCGCCGACACCACAGGCACCGGGCTCGGCCTCACCCTGCGGCTGATCCTGCAGCACCCGAAGGTCCTGGCCAAGGTGCGCGAGGAGATGGCGGCCGCTGAGGCCAAGGGCGCCCTGAGCAGCCCCGTGGTGCAGTACGACGAGACCAAACGGCACCTGCCCTACCTGAGCGCCTGCATCCGCGAGAGCCTGCGCCTGGACCCGCCGATCCCCCAGCTCCTGTCGCGCCTCGTGCCGGCCGGGGGCAAGACCATCGACGGGGTCCCCGTCCCGGCCGGGGCGCAGGTGCTGAGCTACGCCGTCCTGGTGCAGCGGGACGCCGAGGCCTTCGGGCCCGAGCCCGTGGACGAGTTCCGGCCGGAGCGGTGGCTCGAGAGCGAGGAGCGCTCGGCGCGCATGGAGGCCAGCATGCTCACGTTCGGCATGGGGCCCCGGGTCTGCCTGGGCAAGGAGCTGGCGCTGATGGAGATGCATAAGCTCGTGCCCGAGGTGCTGCGGCGGTTCGACGTGGAGGTGCTCGAGGAGGGGCGGTACTGCGTTTGTGGGGGGCTGGCGTATCTGCGGCCGGGACTGCTTGTTAGGTTGACCCCGCAGGGGTAAGGGATTCTGGTCATGAGGTGGGTGGTTGGGACTTTTTCTCACAAGCACTTGTCTCGATTCATACTTGTTGGTCTGGCTTGCGTCAGATCATAGCCCTGTGGGATTAAGAGGGCAAGGACGGAGGCCAAGACAGAGCCCATTAGCGCCGGGTACTTCCAGAATACAGCGTAGTTCTGACCACTACAGAGCTTCAGTCACGGGTAGAATACCGGAGACATGCTCCAATTCTTCTTGACCGGTCAAGACCTCTATCAGTGTATTTACAGTAATCAATTGCTCACTCGGGCGCAGGGTTTGCATTGAAAGCCAGTGAGGCAACTCCGTTCTGTCCCGGTGTCTGCCTTGGTCGCCCTTATGCATGACAGTTCATCAGGTGTGGTAGTACAGCCCAGCCATAAATTGAACACAGCCTTACTTGCATCTTCGCAGGAAAAAATCACAACCCGACAGTATCATGGTTTATGAATTATGCTTTAAAAAACACTGCTTCACCAGCTGTCGTTTTCACTTGTTCAATTTGCCAAGGGATTGTCGACAAGCATCGAATTGTCCTCTTCGCTGATCGAAACTAAAACTCCTTTCAAGTACCTCGCCCTTTGTCCCATGATGGCAGATCAAAGCAAACACAACACAGGATTCGGGCCGGGCCGCCATACACTTATCACCACACTCTGCACTTTATTCGGAGATTTATGCCCGCCGACGCCAAATCTGCTGGAAGCTTACAAAAAGAGAACATCTGAGATCTCGCATGAGGTTGCTGTGAGACCTGATAACTTGTCTTCGGGCGAATTTTTGAGGTACACGGACGCCGAGAAGGATGCGGCATCTTCATGGATGGCTTCTTCGTCGTCCAAAAGTGCTGTACCAGTCCACTTGCTGGCCTGCATCATAGCGAGGCTATGGACGCAAGAAGAAGCGCGCGGGGTTTGGATGGAGATCATCTCAGAAAGACGACAAGGCATTGCATCCAAGCGAACGATAGGCAAGCCCTTCAGCAATTTTGTTACGGCCGCTGCTTATCAAGAAATCTCGGAAGAACAACTCATTTCCTTGGATGCTTCCGCCCGGATGTGGCTCGGAATTGCCGATCAGACGAAGCTAAGCCTTCATCAGCAATTCTTGCTGATTTTCAAAAGCTTTGGACTCTCAACAAAAGTCAGAAAAACTTCCTCTCTATATCACGACATGCGAGAGGTTTGGGTGTCTGCGCTTCAAACCATTGAAGGACTCGTCCAAGGAAAATCCCACTCAGTGACTGACGGGCCAGTATTCATGGCACTGACTGCATGGCACTTGTATCCTGACATAATTGTATCTGAACATCTTGGGTACGAAGAGATCAAGGTTGTGATGGTTGACCCCTTGATTAACCCCGGGGGTACATTGATCATCAGATACATGAAGTAAGCGACGTCTGCCATTCCCCCATCTCTCACTAGAAAACGCGCGAGATCAACTATGGGGATATAATCTATCACGTTTGTTAAAATTGTCCCATTTAGCAGTGCCTCTAGTTCCCACCACGAAGCTACTTCCCACTTCGACAAAACGCTCTCACCATCATTCCCGACTAGCGATGGCTCGCAGCCCGCACTCTGTGCATCTACCGCAAGGGATGGTGCTATAGAACAGTCTAACATACGCATCGATCAAACGCAGACGCAACGGCCTGAAGTTCAGCGTGAACTCGGATATCGCAACGACGTACCGGCCGACAAAAAGCTATCTGTAGCGATACCACATCTCTTGCAGAATCTCAGATGAAGAATTATGTGATGAGACTCCTCAAAGACTTATGTCAGTCGTTATCTATCAATCCGGGAGACAAGGTAGGTGCTGACAAGGTTATACATCTACTTCCACAACTACTGGTAGCACTGTCATCGGACATTGGTTACGCGGCGATATCCCAATTTCACATGGATATCATGCTCGCTATTCGCAGACTAAAATGGTAGGCTACTCGCTTTATTCATAACATTCCTTGATATTTTATTCGATTTGTGCGTCTGTCCTCGTTCTCTGACGGTTGCTAACTGGAATAGGCTCATCACGGAGGCCTTCATCAAGGACCTCCGATCTATATTAGAGGGCAAAGGGGCAGATGATTGCTCACAATATGACCCCATTTCCAAGGGCCTCGTTAGCAAGTGGATATTAACTTCTGGTGTGACCCACGATGTCCCCCGAGCGGTCCTTTCCAAGGACACGATCAACAACGAAATAATCGACAACGAAGAAGATGGGACTCTGGCAGGCTTCTCTGAATATGAACCTTTCATTCACAACTCGCCCATCTACCGATGGTTTCTAACTCGATTAAATCGCGAACTGATGCTGTCTTGTCCTTCCCACACCATGATGGGATACATGCGGCAGACGCTTCTAAAAGAGAGACCACCAGGTGGACCAGTGGACAGAAAGGTGGTGCCTAACAGTATCCGTATAGTATATGTGATTGAGTGGGATGTCATCGCCTATATGGACAGCCAGAATTACAAGGCAACCGAGGCTGGTACTATCGGTAATGCCATCACTATTACCGGATCGCCTACTGATGCACAATCTCTCAGCTGTGCACAGTACTTGAACCAGACTTGGCCTGTAACCGGCTTACGGATGATAAAGCTGATGGACATGTTAAGGAAAAGTCGATCTCGTAAAGCCCGGATATCCGGTGAGTGTCATCATCTAGTATCTCTGTCAGCGCACGGGAAGCCAAGTTAATCATCTCAAGCGAACATACCGAGCCCTATATTTGCGACGGCCTCACTGCGTGATGGAAAGCTCAGAGTGAATTGTTTTGGATTGCCGGAGCATGTCGTTGAGATGGGTCAGCAGCTGGCATGGATGGGTGCCGCACTTCGTACCTCACAGAACGAGATTTCCGAGTGCACAACAGTGTTCTCGGCCTCGCGGTGTAACAATGCACCTATCATTGACTGCGACATAACATTTCAAACGACTCCAGTCGAGGGGGGTTCCACCACAGGAGGCCAGTGCTGGCACGACATGTTCCGTCGACCTGTGATCGTCAAAGGGTTTCCCATCCGACGAAAACAGGATGCAAACACCGGGATCGAAATGAACTTGGATGTCATGGCGGCGCTTCTAGACACCTCGCATGTCAACATATTTGACTCAAAGGTCTTTATCAAGGGCTTCTCCGCGATGCTGGTGCCCACGAAGCAAGCGGGTGGTTTCACATACTGGCACTTGCTCCACAAGTCATCACCCAAAGAACGGATTTCTTACCTTGACTGCGACATCCCTCATGCGAAATTAACTTTGAAAGATCTTGAGGGTTCACGTCACATTGTGGGTTGGTGTTCCGAAGCAACGTCTCTTATAGGCAGGTATTCGACTTCTTGTCACGGAGATATCCACCCACTGACCTCTGGACAGGTTCATCCAAAGCCTCAATCGAGGTAGAAAGGTCCCACCTCCCGTATACCCACTCTAGCTGTTCTTTAGACAAGGTGGAGATTTCAGGAGGACAGATAATCACCGGCACAGCGTGCTTTTCGCTTGGAAACAGAGAAAAGCCTGTGCATATATCACGCCAAGGCTATATGACTCGGCTGGAGTGGGCTTCTTCCAGATACGTCATACTCTGGGACGAAGGAGACAAGAGTGGGTGGCTTTCGAACGGGCCCAGTGCCCTACTCTATCTACTTAGGGCTTCTCTTGCACACAGCAAGCAAAAGTTTGGATCAAGGTTCCTTATGGATCTCGATAGCTTCCCGGATACTGAGCCGTCAGGATCAGGGGATGCACTAAAATTTCTCTCGGACCTAACTATCCGCAATCTACCCCTTTTTGCTGACAGGACCGAGGTGATGATGGAGGAGATCAAGGGGAAGCCTGGTAGTACGGTGCTGAAGAAGCAGACCAAATACTATATCCTGGAGGACAGGGTGCTGCACATATTCCAGATTCTGGAGAAGCTTATCGATCATCAAACTGACGTTGAGCGAAAGAGTGGCATCAAGATTCCGCACCGACCCCGGCGGCTATTAGAGGGTTGGGACTTTCGCGACCTTGCCTCGGGTAGAGACCCATTATTCGCACGGGTGGCGACGCTGAATACGATTGGCAAGGGCTGGGTCGACTTCGCGCGCTCTATACATGCTGTGACGCTGTTTGGCAGAGGCTTTGGGCAACTCATCCGGCCCAAGGCGGAGGGGCAAGCCCACAACTGCCCGAGTCCTCGCTGGCCGTCTCTTCCGCCAAACAGGTTCTACCTAGCTGCCTTGATGTCGGACTTGAAGAGCATTGCCGAGGAGCATGGCAGCATCCTAGGGAACCCACTGAGACTGAGCCACAACGTATTGTGGCACTTTAAGAGTTCCGCGTTCAGTCAATGTACATGCTCACCAGGGGGGTCACCAGAGTCCCCATTCCGTCAGCAACGATACCACGAGCCAGTGCAAGTACTCTTTCCATCGACGTTCCTACATAAGCTCCGAAAGAATACGGAAGTCACACTGCATGATCATGGCGCTGCCATTTTTGGTCACAACAAGAATATCCACTGGCATTGGAAGGATTACGGCGACCCTGAAGAAGGCGACCCGCCACACGAGGAAGCAAAGGGAGTTCAGAGTATTGTGGAAGATAGCGGCCTGGGATCGAGTCTTTCGTCATCACAGGATCCTTCGACGAGGCAATCGCCTTCATCATTTTCTGACGGTGGAGGATGCCCTACACCGATTTCGCCGTCTGGGCTCAAAGAACAGCACCGTACTATCGAGATCGCAAATGATCCGGGGTTGCTAACAAAGGGAAAACGACGCATACAAGAAACGTTGTCGGGGATCAACAAGAGGAAGAAACCATGTGACACATAAGTGTATTCGTACATCGCGCCACTTTTATTTCGTTATGCTTCAATTTAAATTAATAGCCTCTTAGCTCTATGCACATGACCAGAGTTTGAGAAATACCTCTTTTTCATAGTCGTAAATATAATTTACTATGAGGCCTGCACATCAGGGTAATGTTGGAATGACCGGCTACGGAAGATCTTCAGCGGGGTCTTTCATGGTGGTTGTACTTCTGGATACCATAGTACGCCCGGTATCACTATTCTGCACACAGACCGGTCTTTCCATACCAGTAAGGCGTTTCAGAATGCCATGGTATAATCCCTGGGTTGCTGGACTGTTCGTGCTTATGGGGCCTTCTCCCCAAGCCGGGCGAGGCTCTGCTAGGTTCTATGGCACACCGAGACTGGTCGATCTGGTTGCCTTTCCATGCACGCATGGTACGTTAAGCTGCAGGCCGCATCCATGACCCCCAGTCTCATGTTCGCAGGTGGAAATACTTAAAAGCTGAACCGTTGTCCCCTTCCAAATCTTGAACCGTAAGATTGTCCACTTCTCACCACATCAACTTTTCCATCTCCCATACTACTCGGCTGATCATGGCATACGACTACTATTCCGAAGACGAAGAAGACGTCCTGTTCAAGGTTAATATCAAACCCTACCATCTGCGGAAAGATGTGCTCGAGGCGTGGTTGAAATATTACTTCAACGATACGACCATTAGAGTCACTGTACGCAATCGTTTGATATTGATATTGACATTGATATAATGGTGGCTAATTCAGATTTCAGACGGTGGCTGGCAACTATCAAGCGTTGTTGTTTCGCGATTTGAACCGCGTGAGTCCTCAGTGCGAAAAGTCTGCGTCGCCCGATGTTGATTCTTGGGCAGAATGAACGGAAGTGGATCAGGGATAACCTGTCGTACAAGCAAACGTGGACCCCGCCTGAGCAAAGCGGGTAGGGCTGGGTGGCAGGGGTCAAAGTGAACAGGGGGTGTCCTGGGCAGATTCATGTAGTCACACTCGAAACTGACCTCCAATTCGGCGGCCAAAAGTACCAACATGCGTCAGCACGTGACACATGCAAGGTCTGGCCACCGGGAAGGCTGATTGGTTTTCCTAAGTTTTCCTGTTGCATTGATCCTTTAGGCGCAGCAAGCCATGCATGTAATCAGCCCCACACCATGATGCTGGCATGCCTCCCAGGGCAGACCTCCATTTCAGCCTGCATGAAACTCGAGGGTTTCCGCCGCCCGATCATGACCAAATCCAATTTACATCATTCCGCTCAATAACCTGGCCCGCTTCTCCATATAACACTCTCACTGGCACCCTCATGCCCGACCGTTGTAGGCCCTTTCCGATCTTTCCTGGTTATTGAGCACACGCCTCTACTTCGCGACCATGGAATTCGATCCTCTAGGGCTACTTGAGGACGAGTGCGGCAATGCTGACCAGTACCCGGAGTACTCGGGTGTACCTGCTACCCTGCGTGATGACCTCTCAAAGACCTTCCTCCGCGAACACCGCAATAGGCTCCTAAGCGATGAGGACAGGCTGTTCAGGAAGATTGACAGCAAGATCACATTCTGGGAGAAACGCCCCAAAGATGAATGTAAGATCACTTTGTCGTCCAAACTTCCCCCTGCAGCAGAAAATATCGGATCATGCTAAAACGTGACAGTCTTCTATAAGAAACCAATCTGCACCTACCAAGACCTGGAAGCGTATCTCAACTTTATTCAACCAGATCCCGATTTCCGTTTCGTGTTAGTATACCTGTTCTTAGTAGGGTAAAGCTTTATTGGCTGATAATCGCATCCCAAAGGTTCTTCGAACCCAAAAACTCGAGGGCAGAGTTGAACTGCACAAGGCGGATGCTTCAAAGGGTATTCGCCTTCCATGAAGTGCATCCCTCTTTTCTTGACTATGTGCATTCTTTCGGCGATCAAGAAGAACCCCTTGATGCGGGGCTATGCCATTTCCAGTCTGATGATGTCACCACCGCCGATTGTAAGATGGCTCCCATATGGCTCTCATGCCCACTTGCTGACGTATACTATAGATTCTGCAGACTCTGCAGCAGTGAGAAACATCTTCATGGGTCTAGGCAGAGCCATCCCAACGCTGGGTAGATCTGGCAACGCATTGAGACACTCGTACCTGTTGCGCTCGGTTGAGCGTGTTGATGATCACCCCAACTGGCCTTGGTCCATCAGACAGGTGGCTGTATACCACTCTTTCGACACTGATACTGGGCGTTCGCTCTGGATCAACATCAAGGGCAACGGCGACCTGAGAAAAGCCATATGGGATGATAGCTTACATGGGAAAACCGTGTGGAACAAAAAGGTCGAGTTCGCCTTCCAGACGAACCTAACTCTACACATGATATACATCCAATGGTGTGGTGCAAATTGGAGATGGTTTGTACGAGACACTGAATCGGCCATTCGACCATACATGATGGACGCTCTCACGGCCCCTGTCGAGAAGAAGCCATATTTCAAGAATACTCCAACCGAGTCATGGCGAGTTGAAATCGGAGAGCCCGATCCCCCTAGTAAGAGGTCAACTGGGAGCAACTTCAAGGATTCATATCCCTATCTAGTGTCGGCAGTACGAAAGATACGGGGCCTACCAGCGACCCAAAACTGGGATCTCGATCCGGAGAAGAATAGACTAGACAGAGGCATGGATTCCAAGAAACATCAGAAGCGGGCCGTGCTGGATCTTGCGGGCTTGTATAGCTTCCGCGACTTGCAAGAGCTAACCATGATTGGGGAAAGAATAGAGGAAGCTCTACTCGTCCTCAAGCTGAATGTCAAAGTACTTCACAGTATACGGCGGTACTACGACGATTTGCAGAGGCGGGAGTCATTCCCGCTCCCGAGACGTGCGATACCCATCTTTCTATCCAAGGTCGAGGGTATCATACACTCCTTAGAAATTCAGCAGATACAACTGGAGTCACTCGGCAGCAAACTTGCCCAGTGCAGAAAGCTGGTAGGCCCGCATACACCCCATTGTTGTCCCTTTTGCACTGATGGAACATGAACTAACAAATGCATCTCCTGATATCAGTTCGAGGACATACTTCAGTACAGAGCTCTTCAAGTGAGCCAGGTCTTTGCAGAGAAAGCACAGGAGTCCACGAAGTCCATGGAGAGCATTGCATACCGGACGGCCAACGAAACGTCCTCAATGCACGTGATCACAGTGGTAGCTTTGATATTCCTCCCAGGGACATTTGTTACAGTACGTATCTCAACTGTCCCAATACGAGCGGATACTAACAGCACAGTCTTTCTTCCAAAGCGGTGTGCTTAACTGGGATGGTGATGCCGGTCCGGATACCTGGACTTTGAGATCAAGTGCACTGCGTCTATTCTTTGCAGTGTGTATACCCATGACGTTAGCCATCTTTCTCATATGGGGCGTGGCTGCGTGGTTCAACAAACCAAAGTCCGGGAGGAATAAGGAGAAGAGGCTGGCTTGATTTATTTGTAAGCAATATATGACGCAAGTGGGCTTATCTCATCTTGTCAGACTGAAAGGCACGGTGCTGTGTAACTTCATTCATCCAGAGTAGATAGTGAGATGCTGCTCTGTGGTGGCGACTACATCGCCAAGCACAGCATATCTGGAGCCATCTGGGATTGGCCAGCCTCAGCCGAGATATTTCCTACCGGTACTTCCAGATCGATGGGATACTTTCGAAAAGGGGGGTAGGTAGCATTAGACTTGGCTGCGAGGGCAGGGGGCTTAACCGCCCAATTTCACATCTCGCTCTGATTGGGTTTCCACGACGCCACGGTAGTAATTCTACACATTTCGAATGCAATGCAAATCTCCAATTTAAAATGCACAACTCCAAAGATAGCCTTTCGACCCATCGTATTTCTTCTTGTGCATTTCTCCAACCGACCGAGCCTTACCTGAGATAGCATACGCCGAAAACAACACCACACCGCCCAAGCACACCACCCCTGCCAGAAATTACAAGTCAATTCACCCTTCCCATATAGTGCATACGCTGTTTTTAAGTGCACTGAAAGTCCAAGACGAGAATTCATCTACGACGGGCAGCTAATACAATTCTCGCATCTAGAAAGCTCCACTACCGAGCACTATGGAGGACCAACGGCGCAGTTTTCAGACTTATGTCCGCAGGAAGCTGTACCAAGGATATTCTAGCTCCGTGACGAAACAATCATACATTTGCCCGCAAGACCTCTATGACTACTGGGATCACACAAAGATTGCTGGGTCGTACAACAAGGTTCCCGCCGACGACATATACGACAACTATCTGAAGATCTTCTCCATCCTTGTCTGGATAGGGGCTGAGCAGAGCATGGATAACTTTACTGACAGAAGGTCTGATGTCAACGACAATATGCTCCCCATGAGCGAAGATGCGTATGAAGCGTACAGGCTGGACCTTTCGGTGCATCACCGGGATGAGTTCCTCAAACATCAATGGATATTCGCGCCCCTTGTATTCGGCAAAGTACGACGCAGACAAAGGCTAGATCATCGGCATATAATCCCAATCCAGAGTCGTATTCCAGTTTCCACCATTGGCGACTACGAGTCCACCGTCCTGAAGATACAGCTTCATCCAAAGTGTGGCGAACACTGTTGCAATAACTTGGGAAAGGTAGGTCAGTTTGTCTTCAACACGGACAAATTATTTAACGAAAGTATAGGACCACGTTATATTCAAGCAAATGGAAGATCATGATATGTGGAAGCGGGAGGTTGATGCCTACATCGCCATCAACAACCCCAAGCCCGCCGATTTAGTCACCGGGTTCTATGGGTCTTTCTGTCAAGGGAACTCAGGCACCATTGTGCTCGAGTATGCCACTGGTGGTACCCTTGAAGATTTACTCAAGACAAAACTTCTGTTGGAAGGCACTGGCCAAAGGGAGTTCTGGGAGAAGATGTTTGACCTTACTCTAGCCCTGAATTGCATTCATCACAATGAGTATACCAACTTTCTAGGGTATTTGATCCCCTGCCATTCTCCAAGCTACGGGATGCTGATGTTCTTCAGGATACACCAAGATATTAAACCAGACAACATCTTGGTTTTCAAGGACACTGAGTCCCCCGTTCCAGTGTGCTTTAAGATAGCTGATCTGGGACGAAGTCACTTCAGATCGATTGCAGGAGCCAAGGAAGACCGTGGAGGAGTCTATACAGGCGCTAGCATGATGTACAGTAAGTCGATAGCCAAGCCGTCTCTGGAAATGGGATCATTCGGTTGACTGTTTAGGCGCCCCTGAGTTTTGCCATTTGCATCCGTCCTTTTCCTTGCGGCCAGCTAAAGCGACACCAGAGATGGACATCTGGGCCCTGGGCGCTGTCTTCAGCGAGACTCTGGTATGGAGCATCCGCGGCGAGGACGGACGCGACGCCTACACACAAATGAGAAAGAATGCTGTAGGTAAAAGAATGACGGATGCGGGGTACGATGGGTGCTTTCATAACGGCGAGACCCGGCTAGCTTTGGTGGATCATCAGCACCACGAGATTTTGACAGAGGCCAACCAGGACAATGGTGCCTTTATTGGACAACAAGTAAGCGAGGTAATACTGGGGAAGATGCTGCAGCCGCTCGACAAGCGAGGGGACGCCCGCGCCATATACAACCATTGGAACACTCGAGAAATCCCGGACACCACAGCCAACATCAGCGCAATTGCCAATGCTTCTGATTATCTTGATTCGGAGAGCGGCCTTGACGGTTCAAGACCAGCTCCATCGCCACGGGTCACGATTCCTGATGCACCGCTCTCGAACATGGATGGGGCGTCCGAGACTATCGAGTCTCTGTGGGCACAGCTGAAAGATAAGAAGCACCGGAGTCCTAGGCTGCTGGGAGCTTCAGCACGTTTCGCGCCTGGGTACGGTTGGATGCAGGAGAAGATCAGAGGGCACAGAGAGCCTGCACAATACGTCAGTGATGTCCGAAAAGAGAACTTAGAGTCGTCAGCTAATGCGCAGCTACCTAAAGTACATCTTCATTGATGACTGCAGGGATATGGAGCAACACCGAGGGCGGCTCGCGAAGACTGTTCGAGTTATGGGGAAATTGTTGAAACAGCCGCTAAAAAGGGGCTTAGTCACGGTTAAGTCTTCCTCTTCAGCGTCAAACCTCGCCAACACGAAGAAGAGCAAAGACCTCGAGAAGGCGGTATCCCGGCTGCAGTTCACCATGGACGAAGACCACATCGAAACGAGGTGGGGCGGCACCATTCAAGATGGAATCGAGGACTTGCGGGAGGGCAAAGCCAAAGTGGTGCTGTTCTACCTCCTGACGTCGGCTGCATGGGATCCAACCTTGACACCGATGCATCGTACGCTCATTGATCTCGCCAAATGCGATGACATGGACCTCAGCCCACCAGCCGCATCAATGCAAATCATCCAATACGGAGAGCACCCTCGCGCAGCTACCAACATATTCAGGATCCAAGAGGCCGTTCGACGTGGAGTTGGTGCACATGAACAACTGTAAGTTTGCGTCGATTGGGTATTTGCATCCAGCATAGTTGCATGTCTCTTGATGTACTAGCTGATGTGATCGCTTTGCAGCAAATTCATTTCCCACAGCTCGTATAGCGATCCTGTTTCCAAGATTATCAACGCGAGAGAACGGGCAGGCCTATCGCGGCCTGAGTCTGCAGTGAGCTCACAGGTAAACGTTGGCATAGCCAGGAGAGCACAGCCACTAGCGGCTCCCCCAATACCTCGGCGCCCAAGGCAATGGGTAGATCCCTCGAGGTTGAGCCGTGGGATTCACGGATGAGGCCCCGTATCACTGGTGCTCTTATAATCTTAGAGTACAAAGCAATTGTAGCATTTGAATTTAAAGATAAGGCTGATCATATGTCTGAAAGGTTCAATACGAGGTGTAAGCGTGTGATGCAAGAAGGTCGTAATATGTGTCTTACCGGAAGACCCCCAAGCCCTTTCCCTCCCTCGAGGCGTAAGGCGCATGCATGGGCCAGCCGGACCCCAACAAAAGTCCCAATTGACCCCCGGAATTGCCATTGCCGACTGCCGATCTTCTTAGAGGCTGCATGTTTGCCCCCTAGTACAGCGGTCAGGAATTCAGCCGTTCTTATGCCCTCACAGCCTGCCAACCCGTATTTCCCACTTTCCCACTTTCTTCCGCAAATAATCATCCTTGCCACCTTTTGCTATCTCCACCGACTTTGGCACCAACGAACTAGAGATGTGTAAGCGGAACTTCTGTCCTTGGTAGAATCTGGCAATCGGGAAAATTTGGACACTGAATGGAATCACATGACAGCCTCGAGCTCAAGTAGCTCCATAATGGTCGTGGTCTCGACCTACCGCTTGAGACGCGAACAGTTGCAAAAGTGGTTGTGCGACTACTTTTTCGACCCCAAGATCAAAGTTGAGGTAATATTTGCAGCATCATCACCTCTCTTCAATAATATACATATCCTCTAACGTATTCAACCTACTTATGCTAGATGAAGCAGGACTACTACACGGTAGATCTGCCACGACAACTGACAATGGTAAGTATTGACATGCGACATCCCGAGCATCGACGCAAGTGTCCCAAATGATTCCATCCTTACCACATCTTCCCATCGGGCTATTCCTACAGTTTAGGTATGCTGACGACGTCTCAAGGAAGAGAGACAGGAGATACGGAAGCTTCGAGCCGCGGAGAACCCGGAGGCGGAGAACGACCAGGAGAGCAGGCCTCTCAGCATCATGTAGGGATAGTGATAGCCATGGGTTCACTTGCTATGAGGACAGGCCTACGCTGGCGTGAAGGTGAAGCTGAGCCTCTGGGATCGGCATGTCTTCAATTGGGTCGTTAGGGACCATTTGAGTGATTTCTGGGTCCTCTCTTTGATAAGTTCTCAAGTCAGATGGACGAGCCAGTCCATTCTAGCAGATCTAGTGCTACAACTCAATCCTTCCATATGATGTCAAGTAAAACTAAGCAATGACCGTTTTCCTGTTAGTGACATAAGGACAGTGCCTTCTTGCCATATATTCAAACCTCATCATATACCTTACGCAGAAGCATCTTGCTTCCGGCCTACCCGAGACGTAGTCAGCAAGCTTGGGTGCCTGCTGTGCCATAATAACACTTACGGTCTGTGATTTGGTGAAGAGATAACAACCTGGTCGTATCGTCCTAACTCGGCTCAGCTTTTGAATTATTTGCCAGTCCTCTGATGCCATCGCGCCCTGTTCACTATCCTCTGTTGCGTGGCATGCAGAGTGGTGGCATGTGGCATTTGCTAGTGTCCTCGGGAGAGCCCGTCGTCTCATACATTGGTAGGTCGCCGCTGAGGTGGCGCGCCCCAGCAAGTGCGACGACAAGTACGACCTCTCCCCGGACTGTGTCTTCGCCGAGATTGCGGCGAAGCGCAAGTGGGGCGCCTGTACGGCCTGACCACGGTAGTGTCTTGGTCTGGATGCCAACAGGTACTTTCGCGAGGCTATCCGGTCCGGGGTTTCATCATAGGTCTCTCCGGCGATGCAAGGCATCTCAATCCCATGATCAGAATCCTCAAGGAGCCCTCGGAGTGGAAGTACAATTATCGCTGGGCGAAGCTCATAAGCGAGATCATTATCTCGTTCCTGGGCGGAGAAATCGAAAGATCGCCCCATGGCTATGCAGGAACTTCGCGTCGATGACACGCTCGCGGGCTTCGACGGAGAGTGCGACCTCAGCCAGCTTTGCCACCCGCTTGGCTCCCCGTCCTCATTCTCGTTCAAGGAGATGTCTCGCACATTCTGCGGCACGAGGGCGCAACAGCATAAACTCGCGGGCAGAGTCCAACGACTGGTCTTGGAAAACGGGAACAACTAAGCGGAAATCTTGTCGTAACTAATTGAATTGGAACCTATATGATGTAGCACCATGTTATATTTGTGGTGTGGGTGATTTGGAGAGAAAAACGGGGGAAGCTGAACGGCCTGAGCAGAGCTGGGGCGGGATTTTCAGGTCTCAGTCAGCTGTTGGCTGTCGCCGCGCAGTCAGCAACGCGGGGAAGTCAGCACAGAGGCAATGGTCAATTAACCAACGGAACGAGAAATTGACACCTTCTTAGCATAAGGATACATTCAAAACTGAGGCTCTAATTCTTTTTTCTTTTTTTTTCTCCATTCGTTTCTCTCCGACTCCAAACACCTGGCAAAGGTTCCTGCCGTCTTGGGCTGTGGAAAATGAGACCTCCAGAAGCTGCCGGTTTATCTTGGGACGGCGTGCTTTGTCAATGTTGCCGCGACGCCTTTGATACTCGCAGGAGGGAGCCCCCCCTCGAGTGGCGTCGATGGCAGCCAAGTCATGATTTCTCCAGTTTAAATAGGTGCACGGGTTATGGCTGCTGCCTGTGCGGTCTTTTGCTCGCCGTCATTCGCGATATTTCACGTCAAGACGATGCCGGCAGACAAGTCTCCAACATGGAAGGCGAAAGCCTAGCGCTGCTGAGAGACCATGATGGCGCTCTTCAATTTCATGCTATCATATCGGAGAAAAATGGAATATTTCTGCAGCCCGTTTATGTGCGTGGTCCCTGGATCACATTCCAAAAGCTTCCAGGTAGCCCCCACTCCTGTCTCTACAAGCTGCCATTCTTTTTTTCGTTCCTTTATCATACAATTAGCTACTGACTGCACTCTATCATCTATTTCCTAGAAAACAGCAATTTGATGGAAACTCCCTTCTCGAGCCCGACGACAGCGTCAGATCAGACGTTCGAGAAGATCCGGACCTGGTTGACCAACTGCCACAACACGCACGCGACTTGTCAAAGATGGCATACTATCACGAATACCCCCGAGGATCTTCCAACCAGGCTGGTTCAGATCGAGTCCGGGTCTGACTCCTTGGCTCCTGCGATCCGTCTCGTGCGAGGGCTGGACCTGGATATCAAGGCCACCCGTTACGCCACACTGAGTCACTGCTGGGGTCCCAATGGTGTGGCTGTCAAGCTCTTGTCTGATAACATGGAAATGTTTTCCCGCCAGATTCCTTGGGAAATTCTTCCATTGACGTTTCGAGAGGCCATACTAGCCGCTGCAAGACTTGGCCTCAAGTACATATGGATCGACGCGCTCTGCATATTGCAAGACTGCAAAACGGATTGGGCCACGGAGGCTTCCAAGATGATGCAGGTTTATACCAATGGCCATATCAATATCTCTGCAGATGCCTCTCCAGACGGCAGTGGTGGGCTATTTCGCCAGCGAGATGCAAGCATTACGCAATCCTTTCTCATCCCTGCCGACAGCCGAGGCAGCAACAGCCAGCCCTACTACTGCCACATCAAGAACTGGGACCCATATGTGGAGGGGGCTCCTCTGAAAAAGAGGTCTTGGGTCACTCAGGAGCGCTTCATGTCTCCGCGCGTCGTTCACTTCAGCAACGACCAGGTACACTGGGAGTGTGCGGAGCTCATGACTTCCGAGTCTGTCGCTGCTTCTTTTAATGTCATCCCACGCAACACTGAAACCCCACGGAAACTCCTTTGCAATCCTGGCCTGCAGCCAGATAGTCCCATAGACCTCGAACAGCTGTATACAATGTGGTACTTGCTGGTAGAGTCTTACACCTCAGGGCAGTTGACCTTCATATCCGACGGGCCTATCGCCATTTCAGGGCTGGCGCGCACATTTGCCCACCTCCTGAAGCTACAGCCGAGAGACTACCTCTGCGGCCTTTGGCGGCCACGCTTGGCCGAGGAGATGATGTGGGAGACGTACAAGATCAGTCCCGCCGAGCGGGTCCACCATTCCATGCCCTCCTGGTCCTGGTTGTCGGTCAAGGGCCATGCTCGGTTGCAGCCCATCCACGCCGTCAACCGCCAGTACAAGACCGTGTTCGAAGTCGTGGATGCAGGCACCACCGTCTCGGGCGACGACCCCTTCGGCACAGTCGTTTCCGGCTTCCTCAAGGTTCGCGCCCCGCTATGCCGAGCTACTATTTTGTGCGCACATGGGCCTAGGTTCGAGTTTGGTGATGGCTGCCGGGGTCGTGGCCAACATTCCCTCGCCCTCGGCCGGGACGAGCTGGAAGAAGTATATCTGAGTCTATACGAAAGCTCGCCGGAATTTATAGACAAACTCCTCCACCAAGAGATCTACCTTTTACTCGGGCAGGGGGTCGAATTCGCCGCGACCGACATAAGGAAATCCAAGAGGCCCGATCAATCGGACACAGTCAGCATTCGGAAAGGTCCATGTTATGTGTCTTCGGTTGCGGATGGGAGTCCGAGGTCCGAAGCGAGCTGGCGAGAGCACCTGGGACTTCATGGCGTAGACGCGTATAATTGCTTGGTTCTCATACCAGCCGAGGCAAGTAGGTCATTTCGTCGAGCAGGATACGTCTCATTTGACAGAGTCACAAGTTGCTCAGGAGCTTTGAGTTCTGAAGACGAAAACGTCAGTTGCGGTGGTATCCTAGATAAGCACTTCCAAGCTTCCGAGGTCCCGAGACATCTCTATGAGAACGTGGACGACAGATTCATGTACACTGTCACCATAGTGTAGGGCAAATGCAGGCCAGATTCAACAACTGGAGACATAGCGACATTGATTATTCCACGATGCCTACTTGGGCTAACTAATTCTACTAGGATAAACAGATTCTTTCTCCACTGTGTGTCTCGTGTTTACTCGTGAAATTCTGCCGGAGCTACCTGAGCTGATATGATCTTTGTGAGTCTTTTGTTTCTGCCGGGAAACCTTGGTACGAATCGAAAGAAAAAAAGAAAGAAGAAGAAAGCGACCTGTCACTCGTGCGAGCCCCGACTACGCGCATGTATCAATTGAAAAGCTTCAAGTTCGGAAGGAAGTGATTGATAATCAGAACAAATGTAACGTATGTTCACGTGACATGTACCATTCCCGCTCTTTCCTCTATGCTTACTTGTTCAAACCCTGCTTACGTAGCCTGATTGCACGTGACAGCAATCAATTCAACTTTCTCATCTTTTTCCTGCTTACGTCTTGCGTAAAAAGTAAGCTGATACATGCCCTCCCACACCACACACCTCATAGACTGTCTACATTACCCTACTCCCTTTACCGCCGTTTATATTGAAACCCGGCGTCAGACCGTGACTGGTCTCCTCATCTCAAATAGCTCATCACTGAGATTTGATGTTATATCCCTTGCCCTGCATGCACTTGAGGCAGTTATCTTGGCAACAGACGGACCGCCCCAGCAGCTACTTACGAGACGTCATGTACGCGTTAATCTACGATGAGCCTGTGTAATAATTGCGAAAGATTGTGGCGTAAGGTGCTGCATATATCTCGTGCGTGCAGGGATGAGGCCTTTGTGGTGAGGGGCGCATGGCAACACGACGAGAGTTGCTGCTTATGTGCCTCATACGTCTACCCCCATTTGGTGATATGCTCGAGGTGTGAAGATATGCTCTATCAAGAGCCATTTGAGCTCCAGCTCACTGTCTGGAAAGACCCGGTCAATCAACTGTGCGGGATCGTGGGTTGCCTAAAATTGAAAGATACAGATGAGACGGTGCCCAACATAGCAAGCTTCATCTTGTGGGTAGATGGCGGTATGTGTACATACTCGTTTACTATCAAGCGTTGGATTGCTGACTGGTATCAAAAACTCCCGCTGCTGCATCCGGTTTGTTCAGCACAAAACCACCTCTAGCTTCAGATAGGACGGCAGACGCGATAAGTCTTTACAAGTCTTGGCTTGCAACTTGCCGCTTGGAGCACGAAGAATGCAGGAATACCATAGCCGGGATCCAGGTCGACGTGGAGCGAGGCCCCGAGCTACCTACTCGTGTTCTGGACGTTGGTGCCGGGAGAACTAGCCAAATTCGCCTTCTGGAAAGCACGGGATCTCGAGGGGAATACTGCGCACTCAGCTACTGCTGGGGCCCCGTAAAGACGCAGACATTCCTGACCAATAAAGACACGTTCGAACATCGCCTCCGAGGGATTGACTTTGAAGACTTGCCTCGAACCTTCCAAGATGCGGTCCGGCTAACCCGCGAGCTTGGTATGAGGTACATTTGGATTGACGGGCTTTGCATCATCCAAGATGATACGCATGATTGGGAATCGGAAGCGAGGCGAATGGGTTCGGTCTACCAAAACGCCTCTCTTGTGATCGCTGCTTCTGGTTCAGCGAGTGCACAAGATGGTTGCTTTGTTAGCAAACCCAGAGACCTGACCTCTTTTGACCTTCCCTACTATACAGAGGACGGCCAGATCGAGGGACTTATCCATGCATGTGCCCGAGTGCCAGGGGAAGACTCCCAGCCAACCGACGGGCCACTTCAAAAGAGGGGGTGGGCTTTGCAGGAAACCTATTTCGCGAGAAGGGCTGTTCACCTCATGCCCGGAGGCCCATCTTGGAAATGCAGGGTCCTGGAGCTTAACGAAAGAAACCGATACATGGATCTCCAATTCGATCAAGACTGGGAGTCTGTGCTAAGAGACTATTCAAGCAGGAAACTCACGTACAAATCTGATCGCCTCATGGCCATAGAGGGGTACGCCACTGAGTTGCAGAAACAGACCGGGGACATATATGACCGAGGTATCTTTCTATCTAAGCTTCCTGGTCAGCTCCTCTGGATGGCTATGGATGGGCCAAAATCTTATCATCCCGCAGAGGACCTTGTTGAGGTTCCTTCTTGGTCTTGGGCGTCAAAAGGAGGTGCTAAGACCTGGTGGGCATCACCCCACCCACTTCGTTCACTTCGTTCGTTTCGTATGGCACCTGTCATCACCCATAACAAATTCGACATTATGAAGTCTGGCGCCTTGTCAACAGATGGACACACGATCCTGTGCTCTGTTATCGTCCACTCGGATACACCGCCCGAACCACTCCGAGACCTGTCAAACGGAACATCGTGTATGGCGCCCAGAATGCAGCGCAATATTTATCTTACCGATTCATCAAAGTCTCCGGGATCGAGACCTCAAGGAAAAGCTTATTTTGATGGTTATTTATATCACTCGGTCTTTTTCCTCCCACTCATGACGGCGGACGCGGACTGTAATCACTCACAAAGGTATGGACGCCCCCGCCCTCCTCCGCCGAGTGTCATTTGCTTCTAGACATGCCCCTTTTAAGACCCCAGGTCACTGACCCTGTACTTAGTATACCATCGAGTCCATCGGATGACGGCGCATCCGACACATCAGCGGGTTCATGGTGCACCTGTTCTAGTACATCAAGATCACCGTGCGATTGTAATGACCATGTAAGTGCTACAGTGCACAATGATCAACTTTTATTTACTAATGGGTGTGCAAAATTTGTTCAGAATCTTTTCATTGGTATTTTGCTCATCCAGAACTCGGCACAGGAAGAAACATATCGGCGGGTGGGGGTGGGGATGTTCTTCGTACCAAGCGACGAACCTGATTCTTGGCCACTCAAGACCATTCAGATTATTTGATGGTATACGCCGCGCAATGATACTTTCTTTGGTGCCTTTTCGAGTTGATAGGGACATGATTCATAACGTTTTCACTCATTGGTTACGGTGGCATTAGGTCCAAGGGCAATGTAGTGGTACTTACTCTTTCGGTAGCAATTTGGACATTGGACATAATTAGCTCACGATGTCATAAACGCGCAATACTTCAGCTATTCGACTGGCATTCTTCTCTATCTATGGACTCATGCAATTCAAATGCTGATCTTGGGCTATACGCCGTTAACGTCTCCTGGCTCTCCGCCCCTTTCCAGCTATTGTGGTCTATGAACTGAAATTCCAACGCACTAATCAACGTGTCATGCCTCGCCTTCCTCGGCGTCTTGTCTCGAACCGTCTCCGACCCGCGTCTACCACCGTACACATCATCGCCGCCGCCGCCGCCCCCTCTGCAAACCCACTGTCGCCGCCCATGGATCGCGGCTGATCATGCCCTCCTTGCCCGGGCTCTGCCTGACCGCGAGACTGGAGGTAGTGGAGGAACCCCGAAACGCCCGGCATGTTGGCGGTAATGATGGCGACGGCGAACTCGACCGACGTGACGATGGTGACGGAGCCGAATACGTAGGTGACGTCGGCAGTGTTGCTCAGCTGCCACAGCACGACGAAGCGCAGCAGCGAGACGGCGACGGCGCCGCCACCCATGTTGAAGAGCAGGATGAGGCCCAGGCGGCGCCGGACCGAGGCCTGCAGGCGCCAGATCGGGAAGACGGGCAGGATGTAGATGATGACGTCGATGGAGACGTTCTGTTGTCGGGAGCGGGGGACAAATTGCCGTATTGTCAGTTTCTGGGGCAGGCACAGAGATAGATGTGGTGTGTGCGTAAGGAAAGGAAAGGAAGGGAATTAGATAGAGGCCTACTAACCACAACGGAGGGGAGGTAGTACGACAGGCTCGACGCGATGCACCGGCGGTCGGGGTGCAGGGCCGGGTGGAAGTGGGCGTCGATGGGGATGCACTGCAGGCCGTAGAAGATCCAGGTCCCGAGCGTCTGGCAGCAGACGAGGCCCATGACGAGGTAGACGGTGCGTTGAAACCAGATCGTGGCGGTGAGGGCTCGGAGGTAGAAGCAGAGGAAGGACATCTTGATGAGGAACTGCAGGAAGAGGTAGTAGAACTCCTCGGCGAACAAATACTAGAGCCGTCAAGATCGTATTGGTCAGTCACCCTCCCTGAGCTTCGTGCCGAACGTGGTGGGATGGATGCTTGAGGCTTGGGGACATACAAGATTGATCCGGGCCACATTCTCGGCAGGGACGGCTCCTATGTGTCTACACTCACTGCCAGTTAGCGAATGCCAAAGTGGTCCAGGAAAACGAGGCCAAGCGCCCAGACTCGTCAACTTACAGACCGCCGCCAAGGATGGTCCACATCCAGGCGATGGATTGCTGGCCGATCCAGACGGGCAGGATAATGGCCATGAGCCAATCGTCGGCTCCGAATGCTTTGCAAATGTACCGACGGGTATAGAGGCGAACCAGGACGGAGGCCATGCACAACGCCGCGAACGGGATGGTGACGAACCACACATAAAACTGCATATTCTCCAGAACCACCGGACCCTCTGGGCCCGTCATCGGCGCCGGCGCCGGCATGGAAGATAGTCGAGACGGTCACTGTTGGACTCTCGATGGAAATGGTCATTAGTAAGGCCAAGATCAGACGAAAGGCCAAACAAGAAAGGTAAAGCGCAAATGCACTGGGGGCGCGCCGAGCGCGGGTGTGGCTTCAGTTATGTGACATCGGAAGTCTGCCGACGAGACCATGGTCAGAGCGAAACGGTGTAGCGACAGCCGTGTCGTCAACGGCAGTCTCGAAGTAAATGACGTGCCCAGTGTTGCATCCCGAGACACTGGGTCGTTGTTTTGCCTGGGTTTGTTCCAGGGAAACCGACGAGCCGGGTCCGGTCATTATCCAGACAGGGGGTATGGACCCGCCGAAGACACAGGATCTACTCCCATTTTGGCAGATAAAGTTCAATTCGTATAGACATCACTTGCATGCATGTTAGTAAGCCACAGGAACAGGAAGAAGATGGTCAGGTCCCGGCATTAGAAATGCTGCCTCGTCCCAAAGTCAATATCGTCGGTCGAACATAAAGGTAGAGAGTGTGGCAGTGTGGGGAGTTTCCTCCTCAGAGACAGATTGACTTTATTAAAGGGGCAGCCAGCAAAACACGCCATACAAGTTCACGAGCAGAGGCCAAGCGTTCTAGAAGATCTTCTCGGTGAATATGCCGAGAAGGGCATTTCGTAATCTTTACACCTTGGTTGCACCTGTGACACGACGACAGGTGCGAGCTAGATGTTTCGGGAAGGAAATGTGGAGGATGTGTGATTTGACAGCCATTCGCGGCACTGGTTCGTCCTGGGGATTCGGATGGTTACCGACCCACATATATAGCCCTTCTTAATCCGAGCCTCTCTATTTTGGGAATTGGATCACCCGTTACCCACTTATACGTGCGAAGTGCCTGCCATGGATCACCCGTCAAGCGGGGACTGCACCTCACATAAAACATCCCCGTCCACTCTACCGGCTTGCCGGGTGATGAAAAGGACGCGAAGATCGGTTTTCCTGTCGGTTCTGTGATCTCTTTTCCCGAACGGGTTTCCCGGTTTCTCGAAATCCCCGCCTTGGTTGAACGAACCCAAATCAAAGAAACACCCAGCAAGCAGCCACAGGAATACACCGTACTGACTCCATTGACACACCTGTCTTGATTATTCCACTTACTCCAGGTTACACCAGTGGAATAAACGAATACTACCGTAATAATATTCTCGACGAGACTTTGCCGATTTGTTCTTGCAGGGGCTTGCCAGCATTCGGTACCCATCACCATGGAACCCCAGGAGATTCGCGTCCAGCCCCTCGGGGAGACTTGCGGGGTCGACCGGTTTGAGCTTTCGGACATGGACCACACCATGCCCAAAATCTACGTGCAGATTGCCGAGGTATTCGAGCTGCCGCTGAACAACGACCGCGACGGCATCATACAGAACCTGACAAAAGGACTGGCGTTCGCACTCGAGCAGTACCCGGTCCTGGCGGGGGTGCTGCGCATGGACGCGTCCAACGGTCGCATGTGGGTCACCAAGAAGGAGGACTCGACGGTGGGTCTCTTTGTCAAAGATGCCTCGGCACCGAAAGCAGACCTACCATCGTTCGAGTACCTCGAGGCCAACGACTTCCCCGTCCAGCTGATGGACGGCCACAAGGTCCTCCCGAAGATCGTGACGGAGAAGCAGCTCTTCTCGCCGCTTGGCGAGAATGCCGACGACGATGCGACCATCATCTCCACCTTTCAGATCACGTTTATCGAGGGCGGCCTCATCCTGGCCGCCGCCATTCACCACAATTGCTCCGACGGGCCAGGCTGCAACGGTTTCCTGACGACGTGGGCCGAAAACTCCGCCGCGGCCTCGCGCGGTGAGCCCTTCAAGCCCATCGACGCGGTCAACACCGCCCGGGACCAGCTAAGCGCCCCCAAGCCGAGCCCTGAGCGCTGGCGGGAGCTCGACGGCAAGTTTCCCATCCTCAAGAACCTCGGGGCGCCGCCGCCGGCCCCTCCCCCAGACTTCGTGATGCCCAACCTCAAGATCCGGATGTGGCACGTGTCGCGAAGCTGCGCCGCGGAGCTCAAGGCCGCGTGCGCTCAGGCCGATGAGGGGAAATGGGTGTCGACCTACGACTGCATCATGGCGCTGTTCTGGAAGACCATCACCCGGGCCAAGCTGCCGTTCCTCAAGCCGGCGATGAACAAGGAGGTCATCCTGGCCCACGCAGTCAACACGCGGAACATGCTAGAGCCCCCGCTGCCGGACCGCTTCCTGGGCAACGCGGTGGCGCTCCCGCGCGTGTCCATCGACTCCATCGAGGAGCTAGTACGGTCCGACGGCGAGAGCAACCTGCCCCAGCTGGCGGCCGCGGTGCGCGAGTCCATCCGGACCATCACGCCGCAGTACGCCGCGGAGCTGCCCGAGTGGGTCGCGGGGCTCGAGGACCGGCGCTACATCGCCATCGCCATGGACTCGTTTCTGGGGATGGACCTCGCGGGGACCAGCTGGCAGGCCATGACCCCTTACGAGCAGCACGACTTTGGCTTCGGCTTGCCCAAGGCGATGCGGTGGCCCCATCCGCAGTTCGAGGGGTACGTGTTCGTGCTGCCGTCGCGGGCGGCCGTGAAGAAGGGTGGCGGTGCTAGCACCGGGGATGATAATGACGAGGGGTTGGAGATTTGCGTTTGCTTGGAGGAGAGCTGTCATGATCGGTTGCTGCAGGATAAGGAACTACTTAGGTATGCTCAGCCCCGTGGGTTGGATGCCTAAGGGGGAAAGCTTGGCTATGTCTTACGGCATGGCGTTCTCCATGGTAATAACTTTAGCCTAGAACTACAAACAAAGTCCAACAGACGTCGGACCACCTAACGCGTCTTGCATAACTCCGCACGCATGCCATGCGGCACAGTCGCGGCCGTTTCGAACCAACCGTTGTGCCAGGGGTTGCCATCGGGTTGCATCCGGCTATTTTCTGCAGTGCCCCACCCAAGGCAGTTAACCCCTCGGACTCAGACATGGAGCCGTGGTCAACTTACGACCGCGTATTATCCCACTTGATTATCCCACTTGACCTCTTCACACCACCTCGATTCATTTTGTTGTTCAGGTGAAGAAGTATTATACACTTCTGCAGTTCACCCACCATGGCCACTACCAACGAAACCGAGGTCAGACCATCAATCCACGAGCCCCAGCACCTCTTCCTCGGCGGCTCCGCCACCCCCAGCGCCGACGGCTCGACCTTCCCCGTCGTCAACCCCATGACGGGCGACAAGCTCTACGACTGCGCCTCGGCCACCCTCGACGACTGCACCCGCGCCATCAGCTTCGCCGCCGCCGCCTTCGGCCCCTGGTCCCGCAGCAGCCCCTCGTCGCGGCGCCAGATCTTCCTCCGGGCCGCCGACATCCTCGAGCGGTACCTGCACCAGGACGCGCCCGAGATCCTGTCTTCGGAGGTCTCCGCCACTAGGGGCTGGGTCCGGGTCAACATTTTAGGTACCGCCGGGACGTTCCGCGAGGTGGCTAGCATGGCGACGCATATTAAAGGGGAAATTATCCCGGCCGAGCGGCCGGGGATGACGATTCTCGTGGAGCGCGAGCCGATGGGGGTTGTTTTCGCCATCAGCCCGTGGAATGCACCGGTACGTCTTTTTGTTTGTTTCGGGACGCTCCCCGACTTGACCGGAACAGTCCCCGGACCTACCTGTCATCTCGGAACTGATTCCGGCTGACTTATGCCATCCCGCAGGTCAACCTAACAGCCCGCGCGGTCTGCATGCCCCTCATGTGCGGCAACACCGTCGTCCTCAAGCCCTCCGAGTTCTCCCCCAAGAGCCAGCACCTCGTCGTCCGCGCCCTGCACGAAGCCGGCCTCCCCGCCGGCTGCCTCAACTACCTGCCCGTCTCGTCGGAACAAACTCCGGCGGTGACCGCGCACATCGTCCAGCACCCCGCGGTGCGCCACGTCAACTTCACCGGCAGCGACCGGGTGGGCAAGATCATCGCGGGGCTGGCGGCGTCGTGCCTCAAGCCCTGCGTCCTGGAGCTCGGCGGCAAGGCCCCGCTCATTGTGTTGGGGGACGCCGATCTGGGCGACGCGGTCGAGGCCGTCGCGTTCGGGGCCCTCGCCAACGCGGGGCAGATCTGCATGTCGACGGAGCGCGTGCTCGTGCACGAGTCGGTCGCCGAGGAGTTCAAGCAGGCCCTGGTCCAGCGCTTCGGGGAGATCAAGGTCGGCGACCCCACCGAGGACGACACCGTCTCCGTCTCGGGCCTATTCAGCCCCGTCCACGCGCGGCGCGTCAAGACAATGTTGGAAGCCGCGCGCGAGGCCGGCGCCCGGCTCCTGCTCGGGGACTTGGCCCTCGCGGGGCCGCGGGGGACGATTATGGGCGCCCATATCCTCGACGGCGTCACGCCCGACATGGACATCTTCCGGCGCGAGAGCTTTGGGCCGCTGGTCTGCTTGACCGAGTTCCGCGGCGACGATGGTGACGACGAGGAGGCGATCCGGCTGGCCAACGACAGCGAGTACAGCCTGTCGGGGGCCGTCTTCTCGCGGGACGTGATGCGGGCGCTCGCGGTGGCGCGGCGGATGCGGACGGGGGCCTGCCACGTCAACGGGTCGACTATCTTCTTCGAGCCGACGGTGCCTAATGGCGGGACGGGGGGTAGTTCCGGGTATGGGCGTTTTGGCGGGATGGCGGGGGTGGAGGGGTTTACGCAGCGGAAGATCATTACGCTGGCCAAGGGGGGCATGAAATATCCGTTTTGAATTAAGAGCAATATTGGAGTCTACTTAGTGTCGGAAATCAGATGGAGTCATTGAGCCTTTTACAGAAATATTTGATTGTTGCGATACCAGGCACAAATGACCTGGCATCGCAAATGAAATATGAAGCATCCGAGCCAAAATTCCAAAAGATGTTCGGGTTGACTACCCGAGCTCTGCTCGGAACGGTCCCCGGACATGGGATCCATGACGACTTAAACCCAATAGCCTCGTTGCAGCAGAAGCTACCCCTGAAAGGTTTCCAGGCTAAATTTAGACTCTCGGAATGCTTCCCGAGCTGATGCCAATTACAAGAAACTGTCCCCGAAGTGTCATTTTAGTAAGAGGCCCTTCTTTACCTTCTTTGGGTTTTGCCCTGCTGTCTATGTCACATCCGGGTGGGCTCAATCGCCCAGGCGGATGGAAAGTGGCCCATCAAAGTGACCGTTTTGCCTTGCCAGTGAGGGGTTGTTGCACGTTGGTGCCTGCCCGCCTTGCAGCAACCCCCTGTTTTCTCGTATATCCGCTGCAGATGATTGGCAGCTCGATGTCACAATCATGTGACTTCAGGCTGGAACACATTCGAACTACGGGTTCTCGGTCGGGAGGCCGCGTTTTTCTTGCCTCAACAATGAACCTCAACCTACGATATACATAATCAAGCTCGCGTGCACGATGAGCTTTGTAGAGAGAGTCAAAGCGAGGTTGAAGCGCGATGCGCAATCGAAGAAACGTTTGAGCTCAAGTCTCTCGACTCCTTCGGTATCAACCCCGCCCAATACGTCGATTTCGGAATTGAATGAGACACCTCGTATCCTGCCAGATCCGATTTGTGAAGCAGAAAACAAGAAGGCAGAGTCAGAACCAAGCACAATTTCAATCAAACCAGCCCATTCCCCAATTTCCGCTGTATGGAGCGAAGCATGGGACGAGCTTGTCAGGAGCCCCGAGACCTCTGCACTGGCACAGCGATACGAGTCTCTGTTACTCGAATCGACTGCGACCTCCGTGCCGCCGGGTGCAGTGCTGCCGTACGGTAGGCATGAGCAGTTGCGGTTCTTCATTGAGCGCCAAGCCGAGGAGATCGAGAAGAATGAGTGGAAGGCCCGTTTTCAGGGGTACGACTTCAAGGTCAAGGCTCTCATCGAGCCCGCTGTCGCTGTTACCCAGTGTCAGTTCAAGTGTACAACCAATTGCTTGCGAGTTCTAATGGATCTGAAGCGGCGAAAGGCTTCATCGGAAGTGCGGTCGAAGCAAGTCCGCCAGCATCCCTGGCTTGGGCAGGACTATGCCTGCTTCTCCCTGTAAGTTCTTCGCAATAACTCACACCATCACCGAATGTGGACTGACCAAATCCAGCTTGTGCTCAACCCCAGCGAGGGAGAAGAAGCACGGGTCAAAGGACTCGAATACCTAGCAACCGTGCTTCGGCAATGCAAACTGCGCGAACAGGTCTATCATCGAAGATACGAATCGGTTGAGGGCGAGGCTCTGAAGCAAGATTTTGAGCAGGCTCATCTCGTGTACCGTGAAAGTCTGCGAGTGCTATACGTCAAGATCTTGAGATTTGAGATCACTTGCTACGTTTTCCTCGCTGGGGACACGTCGAAAAGATTTGCCAAGGGCGTCGCCAAGTGGAACAATTGGAACGAACTCATTGACGATGTGAAGGCTCAGCAGGCCTCCGTGACACAAATTGAGGACAACTGGCGCGACGTAAGGTTGCAAGAGGAGTGGGAGGCAAAGCAGCAAGAGCATCGTCAGCGAATGTCCGCGGTCGATGGAGTCACCTTGGAATTGTCCCGAATGAAGCAGCTTATCCACGAACAGCAGAGTCAGAGGGACAGGTCCGATTTACTGCGCTGGCTATCGTCTGTGGCTGACCCTTCGACCAATTATGCGGCGACTCGCGACAAACATACCCAGAAAACGGGCGAATGGATACTTCAAGAAGAGAAATTCCGCAGCTGGATGTCCAGCGGCAATTCGTTCTTGTGGTTACATGGTAAAGGTAGGAACAGGTCATCCGAAACTCGTTGTGTCAAACGCTGAAAAAAAGACTACGCAGCTGGCTCAGGGAAATCATTCCTCAGGTATATACCCTTTTTCTTCAAAGCATACTCGTTACGCATGGGTCACCAAAGCTGAAACCACTGGTAGCACCACTGTGATCAACTATCTCCAAGTTCACTGCTCCGCAGGCACCGATCAGATCTACAACACCGTGGCATATTTCTACTTCGACTTCCGGAACCCCTCCAAGCAGACAAGAACCAATTTTCTTCGATCCATCATCGCTCAGATCTGTCAGGGCCGGCCAGATACCCCAGAGGCTTTGCGCCAGCTATCCAAATTCCGAGATCTTGGCCAAGTACCGCCGGCAGAAGCCCTTCAGGCGGCCCTGCTTTCCTCCATCCAGGACTTCTCCAACGTTTACATCGTGATGGACGCCTTGGACGAGTGTCCACAGAATCAGAATGGCTTTGAGCGCGAGAAGATGTTGCAATGCCTTCAAGAGATCCAAGGTTGGGGTGTCTCCAATTTACACGTGTTTATGACAAGCCGTCGCGAGCATGATATTGCATCGTATCTCTATGCTGTCGCAGATGCAGAGAAAAAGGAGACAGGCTCGAGCTCCATGGCGCAAATGAGTCTCGAATTCCGCGCCTCGGAAATGGGCGGCGACATCGAAGCTTATATCGACGCGCAGCTGAGTGGTCTTCGATTTCGCCATTGGAAACACGAGCTCAAGCACAAGGTCCGCATGGCACTCGTGGAGAAGTCCCAAGGAATGTACGTACGAAAATCAGCATATAACAACATTACACTCGGGGAAAATCAATTAACGGGGGAAAGCAGGTTCCAATATGTGGCAATACAGCTCGAGGTTCTACACGGCACCAGAATTAGTCTGATTGAAGCGGCACTTGAGGAGCTGCCAGACGATATCGACAAGGTCTATGAACGAGCACTCCAGCAAAGTCCGGACTCATCTATCACCATCCGTGCGCTTAAGTGGCTTGCGTACTGCGAGGCTGAATTGCAAATGAACGCACTCGTCTTTTTTGCTAGACTGAAACCAGTCTTCCGTTTCGAGCCCCTGGAAGGCACCGTCGAGGTCAAAAGTTTGTATGATGAAGACTTGGACATTGCCTCCCCAGAGGATATCCTTCGCTGGCTTCCCGGTCTGGTGTCGGTGTTTGATGCACATGGCCATCAATGGGTTCGCCTGTGCCACTTTTCTTTACTCGAGTTTCTCATCTCCCCTCGAGCTAAGGAAGTGTGGCGCATTGAGCCGACCGAGGCACGGTTACACATCGCCCAGTCAAGCCTCGCATACTGCCTGTATGCCATTGATGAGGACTTGCCTCCACCAGCTACCCCGTGGGTGGCATCACAGTCGTTATACGCCCAAAACGTGGCGCGCGGCCTCAAAACACTAACAAGCATCCAAGCACAAGAGTTCCCGGGGATGTTGACCGCCTTGATCAGGACGCTGTTCGACCCGTGCTCGTATTACTTTGGTCGTCTCACAGACGTATTGCCATCGGTTGAGGTTAGCGAGGTCGGCTATCCGCCAAAGGTGGAAAGGCCCTTGCAGTTGCTGTACCGACGAGGCCTGAAATCACTAATTCCTGCAATCATCCAAGCGATGCCCGAAGTCATCAATATGGTTGAAACTACAGAGAACATTTCTCGTCCCAGGACCGTCTTAAGTCTCGCGGCACGCAAACAGGATCATGGAATGGTCAAAACTTTGCTTGACTGCGGAGCAGATCAGTTTGCCGACCAGAAGCCCGATAGCTGTGCCTTGCGAGAGTGCTTCGACGGATATCTCAGGTCGCGCGGCGATGACCATTTCGAACAGGTGGTCAACTGCGCAAAGCTCCTAATTGACGCGGGGGGGCCAGAGATCATGCAGCGGTGCTTAGGAAACTCGAGCGATTCGACCGGTCCGCTGTCATGGCTGATGATGATACCGCGGATGTGGGGCTTCAAGTTAGCTCCACACTTTGCCGGCATTTTGGTCGCACGCGGTGCAGACCCAACCATGGCACTGACAAGTCTCTCAAGTACCTATTATATGGATAGCAACAAGGCCACATGGCTAATTGACCACGGGGCAGGAGTTACCGAACGCACGATGCAAGAAGCCCAAAAAGAGCTTTTCGGGCACGGTCTTTGGTGCGGATGTTGGGACGAGTGTCTCGATGATGGCTCCTGCCGCCTCAACCCTTGGAGCCTGGACCATTTTTGCATCCTGCAGCTTCTGCTTTCCAGAGGAGGGGTAGTTCCGCCCGGCGAAGAGGAGCCTTTGGTCTACGGGCGCCAAATATGCGATCGCTCGCCTATATATGGCTTGCGGAATAGGCCCTGGGATGCCATCAGACGACGGTCGTTTCGCATCGTTTTCGGGGCCAAGAGCCGCGACGGCACCTACGTAAGGACGCCCGCAGAGGCCTGGGAGGATTTTGAGCGATGGTACCTGATCAACCGATTGCTGTTGTCGAGAAAGTCGTCCCCGTGGCCGCCAGAAGTTACCCCTCCAAATGACAAGGACATGGCTTTCTTTGAGAAGTGGTGGGAAATGGAACGCTTACAAGGTGGGAAGGAGTAGTCTATCAACAATAGAGGGTTATTTTTTTTTTCTTTGATATTCTAATCCACATATATCTGCTACAGACGTATCATGTCACCAATGCGACCCTGTAGATCTTCGGACACAACGAGGCAGCGTACTCGGCCCATCCTGGCGGGGTAATAGGCGTCCAGAGCAGGCCGTCTTCCGGGTCCTCGCTATGGCCCAGAGCCCCGGGGTAGGAATTCTCGGCCACGCCCTCGTCCTCGGGGAACTGGGTCGGGTCCCATTCGCGTATGCCGTCGAGAGGCGTCCACATGGCGCACTGGTAGACGAATTCCTGTCGGAGGTTGCCCGCGCGGTCGGGCACGTAGCCTTCGGGCCAATGTCGAGGGTCGGCGGGCTCTTTCAGCAGGGCCAGCCGTTCGCACAGGGCGTCCACCGCGGCGTCGGCGGAGATGGCCCGGAGCTTGCGCTCCAGCTCGTCGAGTCGGTGGGCGTCGGCGGTGTCGTCCTCCGAGAGCTCGATGATGAGGCGGTCGTGGTCGCCTTGCGACAGCACCTCAAAGATGGGGCAGAGGTCAAAGTAGGTCCGCCTCTTGTGCATGCGCAAATCCCGGCAGGCGACGCCTATCGACTGGAGACAGGGGAAGAACCACGGGTTGAACAAGCCCTCGGTGAAACAGTGGGGATAATTCTTTCGGCAGTCGGTGATGATGATATGGCGCACGCAGCTGGCCAGGTCATTGATGGCCTGGATCGCGTGGGTTTCGACGGCGGTCCGGGCGTAAGCGGTGCAGTTCGGATATCTCAGCTGGACCACCAAAGTGTCCCGCTCTGGGTCAAACCATGTGTATTCCACCGGCTCTGCCATCCCGTGTCTCCAGTGGAATTCCTCGGGGACGCTTTTGGCCTGGTCGGTAGTGACCAGTCTCCCCTGACCTGCCACGTCTCTCGCCTCCCGGCATGCGTGGGCGACGCCTGGCGGTCGATGGCGCCGTTCGAATTCATATACGGCATACGTAGGCCGAGGCTCTCCACTTTGAGGGTCCTCCATAGCAAAATAATCATCCTCCTTAAAGAGAATCTCCTGGATTGTTATGACCCGTCGAGGGAGTGCCAAGTCCCAGATCTGATGTCGCACTTCGGGCGGGAGGCGAGCGAAGGGATGAAACGAGGGCTGAGAGATCGGGTCATGGTGCTGGTCCCGAAGAGCCTCCTCATTTCGAAGAGCCTCCTCGTCCCAAAGAGCCTCCAGGCCTTCGAATTCCGAATCGGCCGCCTCGTCAGGCGTACTTGTGCCTGTCGCGTTGCCCTCCCACCACGTCGTCATGATAAGGTTGGAATAGTCTTTGCCCTAGACAAATGCAAATTTGGCGTGGGGACACATATGTGCTGGTGACAGGTGGCGGACAGCTGCGGCCTGACTCGTGTCGCTGCAACATTACCAGCTTCAGCTTCAGCTCCCTTTGCCTAGTACCTATGAACCATTTGCCAGCAGCATGTCCAATGGGTTTACACTTTCAGTCGCGCATCTTAACCAGGCCAGCCGTTCTCGCCAAGACATCTCACCCGTCTCACCACGTGTGGTTAAACACAGCCATGGTCCATTTTTATCGCAGTGACTTATGCACAACCACCCTGTTGTGTACCTACACTAGACCGTCTAGTTGCCGTTTGCATATGCACGTTATGCCAACCAAACCCCAGCTGAGGGGGCGCTGACAGGTTGGTTGGGGTCCCAAAGTAGCCATCAGAATCTGATCAGTAATGTTACACTGCTCTCCATGAAACAGAACCAGAAAGGAGGGGCGGCTTGCTGTCTGGAACGGGCATCGATTGGCGACGGTGCGGGGAGAGGTTCCGGGCTTTTGCAGTAATACGTGACGATCAGAACCCATGTTCTATCACATCCAGGCTGGGGCTTTTGTTCGGGCAGCAGCGTTTGCCGATTATGCGGGCCGGCCCCTGGCCGCTGAACGTGGTCAACCAACCGGCCAATAAGACGTCGCCATATTTAGCGCAGGCAGGGGGATATGAGATGTCCTGCTGCAGCTTGAAGCGAGCAGTCCGTCCCTGCCCCAGTGCCTGCCCTACTTACTTCTAGTATAGTGCCATTCATTGCCAAGCCGACAGTTCCGACACTGATGAGAAGCATGTCAGGCTGAGAGCGAAAACATAGTCCTCAGCCCCCCTAGACTTCCACCCGGCTTCGAATGCGCAAGGCTCGGGGAAGGCTATTAATAGCGCCAGTGATAGATGCTGAGCTGGGGGCTGAGCCAGCCTTCTCCGCACGCAGGCTCCGTCTCATTGGCTTGTTGGCGGCGTGCACGGCATGATAACATGCATGGCGATGCAACGGTTCTTTGGAGAATTGATACACCATCTGCACTGGCAGGGGTCGCCTGTGTCACTTTGCAAGCAGGCTGGGCTGATATGTCTTATGGAGGGGAAGAATTGGTGATCGGACTGGCCCTTTCAACGAACTGTTCTGGCTGCTGTCTCTGCTGCATCTCGCTGGCGGGGATCCCAGAGCTTCTCGTGCCAACGCGGGTATATCAATTCCATATGGTGCCTCCGCCATATTCCTTTCATAGCTCCCGTTTACTGCCCATTCTCTGATTTGGACATGTTTTAGTACCCTCTTTGGATCGTACCCAACACTACATTGAGTGAATTCGCGATTCGTTGCGGTTCAAACTTTTGTCCCGCGCCAAAATGGGTGCCTATGTTTCTGTTCACGAGTGTCAGAGTCGCTATAACGTGACCATTAATTGCGAGCAAAGCATCGATAATGAGACCAATACGTTCCGTTCGCTGGGGGGCGTCGAGAGAGGGCAGTTTCCCGGCGACCCTGATATCGCTGGAGTCGGGGTAAGAAAACCACGACCGATGCTCGACTTCACAATTTTGACTGACCGAAGAACTAGATCATTGGAGTATTCCTCGGGGTGACCTGCTTTGCCTTGCTCATCAGCGCGATTGATGTCTTTTGGCAGGCGCTCAAGACCTGTGGGATGAAATCGACACTTTCAGAAGAGTAAGTTGGGCCATGACGACCTGGGCGCGCGGCGGTTTGGGTGACGGCTGACCATCGAATTGTCGCCTCATCTAGGGAACGGCTCCAAAAGCCCGACCGAATCAGCCTCACGGACATCCTTGAAAGCATACTACTGCCCTGCAGCGACCAGCAGATCTTTACGGGCGCCGCCTACGCCATGACGTTGCGGTACTATCAGGGCTGCACCATCTCGGCCTACCACTACAACATCGTCGCCAACATGCTGCTGATCAGCTGCGCGACGCACCTCATGTCGGTGACCATCGTGCGCCACTACTGGCGCTACCCCCTTGTGGCGGGCCTGCGGGTGATCTGCATCACCGGCGTCTTCATCGCCACGGGCCTGCTGATGGTGAACCAGAACGCCGAGGAGACGGAGCTCCGGTTCCCCACCGAGATCCCCGACGCCAACACGACAACCAGCCTGCTGTTCCTGTCGGCCGCGTGCTTCGAGACGGCCGACTCGCCGCTGCGGGACACGTTCCACAACACCACCAGCACCGCCGACGCCTTCTTCCGCAAGACCCTGCAGCAGTCCGCCCCGGGAAACAAGATCCACGGCTGGAACTGGTTCGTCGTTCTGCTCCTCTTCTACATCGCCGCCGGCCTCGCCGAGATCATCCGCTTCTTTCGGCGCAACCGGCACCGCGCCGACTGGCGGGGCAAGGCGGGCAAGCGCATGTCGCAGCTCTTCAAGCCCGAGTCGATGCTGCGGCGATGGGTGTCCTTCGGCTACCTGCTCTACCTCGGGGCCGGCATCGGCATCAGCTCCACGGCCGTGGTGCTGTCGGCCTCGTACATTTTCGGCCTCCGCAACTGGGTCGCCAAGTCGGGCTGGATGGAGATGGAGAACGACCTGAGCCCAGAAGACGACTGGATCTCGTTCGGCCAGGCAGTGCCGATTTTCACCAGTGCTTTGGTCCTCTTTACGGCTCTCCAGGTCATAAGTGGTAAGTCATTGGTCATGGTGTTGCTGTTGTTCCTATGGTCCCCCAGCCCCTTTGGCCCCTTTCCATCGTCTCATATTCAAGAAGGAGGTCCTAGGCACACGTCAGGGTTCAACTCTTTTGAACTATCGCTCGATGTTCTTGATTAACTAGGAGGGTTTGCTGATAACATGCACAGAGAAAGGACAACAAAAGAAACAACACAAGCACGCAGACGAAGAAGAATCAGCCGAAAATAAAACCACTATCTTCTACAATGGGCCGAAGCAGCAGTACTCCCCCCTCAACAACAACGCCCCCAGCGACAACAAGGCTGACACCGCATACTACGGCGCCAGCCACCAGATACCATCACCGCCCGCCGGCCGTGGCTCCGGCTCCGGCTCCTCGCAGGTCTCCCCGTTCCACACCCCTACCCACAGCGCCAGCAACGTCAGCACCCCCCGGCCCGGCAACGCCGTCGACTTCGCCGGGTACACGCCCCAGCTGCCAGGTCTGGGCCTGCAGAACACCTCCCCGCTTCTCGGCCATGGTAGTAGTAGTGGCAATAATATCGTGTCGCCGCCGGCAAATGCCGCGACCGCGCTACCTCGGCCCCCGACGTCTCGGTACAGCAGCGGCTACTCATCCACTGCTCGACCCGTATCCCCGCCGAGCCCGACGCCCGCGGCGACGTCGCGGGCGTCCAGCGGGACGTACGCCCCCTTGGCGCAGCAGGAGGATGGCGCTGGCGGGGGCCCCGGATATCATCAGCACAGTCGAGGGGCTTCCGGTGCGTCGTGGTCGGCAGCCGAGGGGAGGCGAACCTCGGATGGTTCTTGGAGGTCGTCACGGGGTCGGTAGATCGAGCGACCCACGCTGTAGCGCATGAGATGAATTGGTGACGAATGCTGATGATGTTATTGGGTCAACATCTATGATGATTATCAGTTGCGAATTGTTGACGATATCCTATGTTGCCAAGTTTTGATTTCCCTTGCGGGGCCTGAATAGAAGCCCGTAATATATGGCATTAGTATACAGCTCGAAACATGAGATGGATGATCGGCGCACATTCTACAAGATGGGGAGGCTAGGAAAGGGGTCAGTCCATAACCAACATTCGCTACAGCGGTGTCTCGTTTGGCACACAAGTTTCCACATGTGTTCTTGCTTGCTCGGCAGTGACGTCTCTCGCCTAATCACTTTTTGATATACAGGAGACCCAAGTGTAAGTCACGGGATCCTGAGTATACCCCTTGCCCCAAAGCTAGACAGCATCACCGAGTGCCGGCAGGAATACCGAGCACGAACAGGAAGCTCGCTTCAACTGGTGCCTGGGTCGATAAGTCAACCACGAACGAACGGTCACAAGGAGTTACCCATCGCATCTACTGCTGGACAGAACATGAAGCGATGTGCTGTATGTTGTACCAAAACACTGCAAGTCGTCACCGTAAGATACGAGGCCAGACACCACTCAGCATCTCAAGATGGCATGTAGCTGTAGTATGCTAGAACGAACACCGAGACGCGAGGTTGTAGGGACAATAGCAGTATCTGAGACCGAATAGCCTAAGCCTGCTTCCTCACTTGTTCGCAATGACGCAATCCATACCGGTCTCTGTATCGCACCAGTCACATCGCGTCAAATCGTTTAGCAAGCCCCATGCCAGCCACAAACCTCAGCGCGAGCGTCCCATCCGCCAAAACTGGATGAAGACATCAACCGAAAAAGACGAAAGCTTGCGAGTTCAGATAAGGGGAAATAGCATAATCGTTCGGCGGTAGACCTTGGAGAAGGCACCATCGATGCAGCCAACCACGAAAAGTCCATAGACACGATGGACGGGTATGCACATACATACACGCCGCCCCCGAGCACGCTTCTCGACGCATGGCATATTGGGAAGCGGGCCAGCCAATCTGAGACAGACCGCGCAGTTGCCTGGGGTTACTGACCACATATGTATATAAAAAGGTAAGACTTGGGCTATGGCCCATTTTGCTCGGTCGCGAGGGAATAGGTGAGACATGTTGCTGCGGACCTAGGTAAGCTGGGCTCCCCAAGAGGTAGGTCTCAGTCCTAATTCATTCTCCGCAGCAAACGTCGCAACGGACGTATCCTTGGCGACGACTCATGTGCGTAGCATGTAGTCACTTCGCCGTGCAGGCAGACAGCCTAAACAGCCATAAGCGAGTTGCTGCATGGCAGCGCAATCTATCACACCGAAAACCGCCATCACCAACTGCGAGCAAGGAGGGCCTGCGTAATCACAATCAAATTTGACCGACGAGCTTGGCAGGGAGAGAAAGCTCTCTCGCGCATCAGGGGTATTATTGAGTAAGTAGGTATCTAGTCACGAGCAGCCACGAGGCAATGTTGGGTAGAACGGCGGGAGCCAATGTCTTTGATCGGCGAACCAAACCTGGAGAATTTCGTTTTCACCCCGTACCTGTCCGTTCCCTCAGCCATCAAACATGCCGGCAAGCGTCGTGCGGTGACACGCATCCGGCTGGATACCGATTGGACGGGCGGCCAAGCGATCAACCTACCGTTTCATGGAGCAAGCTGGACCCAAATCAAACCCGCTGGAGATTGGGGGAGGAGCCGATTTGCCAAACACACAACAGCCGACCACAATATACGACGCAATAAACTTAGCACTCATCAGAGAAAGCCAACCACTGGTCGACCCGTTCCATCGGATACTCGCTGCTGTGGAGCAGGCAAAGAGGGGCCAGCGTGTCCCGATTGAAGAAGCTGTCAGCGGCCAGGTATGTAGGTATTGTTACTTTGTTCGTGACCCGTACGGCTCGACGCTAGCTAGCTGAGCTCGCGATGGGGCATGGTTGGTGGTCGCACATGTGAATCTCTCCTTGTACAAGGCTAGATGCAGCTGCCACAGCAGCCCGCACTGCAGTATCTCGGCTAAGCCAACCGACCGTATTTACGCGAGGGGTCCATTACGGTGCTTCAGCTGCTACGAGAACTGATCTGATCAAGGGGGCTGACTGCAGGATGCGGTGCTATGCAATATGTGGCTTCTGCAGGTCCCCGCCAGACTGGCGAAAGGGCACAGAAGAAGTCGGATGAGAAGGGCATGGGGCTTGGGGGGCAGTGCGAACAGCATCAGCCGAAATGCTCGTCGACTGGTTCGCCGACGCGACGCACGCTTCGGATACGACTGCCAATATCGATGTTGTATAACGCGTCTCGGCCCCCAACCAAGTATCTCGTACCTGTAGCCGGAAAGTGAGGACGGTTGGAACGCTAGGCGCCTGTCCCTTGGTCTAGGGGACCAACGGCATATATCCTAGATCGAAGCACGCCGTCCGCAGCAGAGGGTCGCAGTCTCGGCGCAGATCCATGTCGTCAACGGGATATTGGTACGAGCAGGTGGGGTCTACCAGGAATCAGAACCCTAGATCGCAATCCAACGATTCGCAAGGCAGAGAGGAGTTGAATCGGCCATGGACGACGAAAGCCCGAGTCGACCAGGTTGACGGGAAATTGTAATATTTCATTCGTTCGGGGCGAGCCAATGACAGGGCAGCAGAGGTCCAGTCGGCATCCGGGGAATTGATGCCTCTCACCGTTGGACTGGGTGCGCTTGCTGCGCCTGCGAAATGTACCGCTGACAATTGAACGTACCGAACAGGACGGATCGCGCACATAGTTCGGGATGCACCAAGGCACAGGCAAGTTAGCTTGCATTCCAAGTCATTACATTGTTGGCTCGAGATTGCAGCCGGTTTTCTGTGGGGAGTCAGAACAGAGTAGGAATGCTTGGGAGCAGTGGTGTTGGTCACGAGAGTGCTCGGGGTCTTTGTGACAGTGACCAGGTGCGACAAGCTGTCGAGTGGCTCGTGGTTGCCTCGCATGCAGTAGGTGCATTCGTATGTATCCGTATGCACGCGTTGCTTTCGCCCCCAATACGACCGATCTACATTTGGCAATGCGAATCGAATCAGCAACGACAGCCTAGGCGGTCGGTGGCGCTTGCTTGCAGCGATGGCTGGGCGAATAGGCGCCATCCCCGGAACACTGCGTGCTGAGCCGCCGCCCACGCGAGGTCATGTGACTCATTATACCGTGGGCTTGGGCCAAGCAGCAAGGTCAGGCGATAAAAGAAGAATAGGGGTCGGGTCAGTCAGGGCAGTGAGGGGCTAGCGGCAGATCCCCAGCAGAGTCAGGAGAGCTTAAGCAAGGGATGATACAGGGGGATTTGCTTCTAGAAGACGAAGCCTGGTTCGTGATGAGGCCGGCAAGTTTGAGGCGCGGTCGCTCACCGTTGGACGGGGACTGTTCCCAGCTGGTTCGAGGGAAGCCGGCAAAGAACAGGCCATGACGGGCATATGAACCAGCCGCCAATGTATGTATGTCTCACAGCCTCCGAGTGGGCTCGACCTCGCTCATTCGCCAGGGGAGGACAGAAAAGAGGAAATCGTGGGTATTGTCTCCGCCAGAAAGAGACTGAGAGAAATGGGTCCCCACCTACTATTGAACCTGATCGACGAGATTTTCTCTCTTTACATGACGATATGTTGTATTGGCCGAGAACCAGACAGACCGAACTGGTGGTGATGATGAAAGAGAAGATGATGACAATAAGGAGGGCATTTCCCGGGTCTCCACCAACCAGATTTCCTGGAAGATCCCGAGTGGTCGAGAGCCGCCGAATCTGGCGATAGTCGATTACCGCAATCTAGGAACAGCGGTCACTTGAGATGCGCACGTTGAGCGGCGGGATCCAATATCGATGCGCACAACCAGCACGCAAACAACAACCTGGGGCATGCCGTTTCTGCATCAGGATCAGGACCACGAGAAAATGAATGAGACTTGCTTCAATAGACGATGCCAAGCCATGTGGTAGGTAGCTGACCGACACGCCGCTACAGTGCCAGTGGCAATGGCAGGCAACGTCCTTGTCCTTATTGAGATCTGTAAGAAAAGGGAGATGGAGCCTTCGTAACGGGCCGGATGGACGGACAGAAGAAGCTTGGCCGAACTAGGACAAGCCTAAGGGATGCCCCGTCAACCAGTCGCTGGGGGGCCGTCCGTCTTTTTTCGTTCGACGGGGGCCTAGGTGGATAGACGCAATTTCCGTGATATTGTTGTTGTTTTTGGTGAACCCAAGAATAAATACTAATACTGTACGGTAACGTAAGGTTAAGTAGATGAGCTGAGGTGACCAGCCGGAGCGTTGGTTGCTTGGTGTGACGCGCGCATTCGCAAACGGGAGAGAAAACCAACAGCGGCAGGCGTGTGTGTGCTGCGTGTGCTTGATGAGGTCATTGCGACACCTACTCCTCTCTCCCCAACCGTTAGCTGACAGACTTACCTGGGCATGGGAGCCGCGCTGACGATACGCGAGATTGGCTGGCATGAAAAAGAAGATGGGAAAAGAGACGTGGAATGACCGTAAAACTACTGTGTAGTATTCGGGTCCCGTCGACCCCATAACCTCTGCGACGATAAGGTGAAGGGAAGGACGGATGTATTGGAATCAATGGGATCCCCGACGAACATGTCAGTGACAGGAGCAGGCGAGTTTGAAGAAGAGGTGCTGTTGTCCGCCCTCCGCCGTCCCCACAGTGGACCTGGATGAGGCTGGTGCGCTGTACGTTGCTGGCAAGAACGGGAATCGGTGGGTGGTTGGGCGCCACAGCCGACCATTTTAGCAGCAACACTCAGGGCACCTCCACTAATCGCTCAACCCCTGTGCTGTGCAGGCAACGAAACGAAGAAGAAGAAGCCCAGATGGGACGAACTTGGTTCTCCCGTCACCGTCCCCCAAATCTGATGGAGAAATTGCCCAAGTCAAGAAGAGCCTTGCGAGCCGCCTTGTTGCAAATGGGCAGTATGTCACAAGCGATTGCGTTACCCAACGGTTTGCAGATTCGATCAGTCAAGAACTGCCGCTAAATCCTAACAGCCTCAGAAGGAATGGGCTTTTCCTGCCCAATGCGCCTCCCCTGAAAGGTCAGCTAGACTGATGCATTGGCCTGCCCATGATCCAGCACTGCACTCAGCACTGTCCCTCGCAACATTAATTGATTGATGATATCGTTCAGGAGCCAGCTGCCAGCGCCATAGCAAATGCGTGATCTTTCAGACAAGGTACCTGTCTAGATAGCCACTTGGATGCGAATCAATGTCGGTGATGTCATAAGCTCTATAATGATACCTCATACAGCAGATTGACCACAGCGGCGTCGGCTGACTACCTACCTAATGTTACAGATGCGGCGTACCTTACATTGAGCATGGCATTGATGCGTCAGGGACCGAGACCACACCAAGCTCCCAAACTCCCAAATCGTCAGCTTTTAAACCCCACGAACAGTGCAACGTGCCAACACCAGGCCTACCGCCCACTTGCAGTAAAAGTTGCTGCCCTTTCTGTCATGGAGATTCGAACGCTCGGGAAACTGGCTCGAGAGCCCCTCGAGATCAATGCTGCGATTGACATTGGTAGTCTAACGACTTTGGGACATAGCTTCGTGGTAGCGAATCTGGAATTTTTCCTATTCCATCCCATCCCGTTTCCAGCCCATTGCATGTTACCACGCTATTTATCCCCTGCTCTGAGTTCTCCCGAGGCTTCCATCCAATACTTCTAGAATGGAAGATTGATTGATTCATTGTTCTGTATATATGGAAATGCCCGAGCACCATTCTTTTCATGAACAAGAAAGAATCGCCTATGCGGCCAGCCGTGTATTGGAAGACGTGGGAAACGTGCTCTGGGCTATGTTCATATTCAGCCCGTCATTGCATTGAGCAGCTCCCAAACTTTGGTACCTGAGATGCTTTTTAGGGTTTGACAGCAATGCAGCTGTCAGCAAAACCTGCAGCAGCATTGGCTCACTACCTCGTGCTTGCCATCAGTAAAAGAAAGCAGGTGCATGAGACTACCTCGAATATATTGGCAGCCTACATCCGTATCCTCTGCTTGGATAGGTAAGCTGCCTGAGCCTGCCTCAGCTACTACTACTATTCAGCGTCTGCATCGACAAGAAACATCCTCGATTGGACGAGGGGCATCCACTTATTAAGATCGCTTCCTCGTTTTGAGCTTGGCCGGCTCGCCCTGGCTCCCGCTGCATCATCAGACACGCGCATATCATCTGCCCTACTCGCAAATCGCAAAACCCCCGTTGAGTTTCGCAGCTCGCGAACAGACAATCTGCTGATGCGCAGAGAGACTCGGTGGTGTTCTTGAGCCCCTTGGGCTGACTCGATGGATGCTGAAATGGGTTTGTTCAGATTCGTCAAGATCGGATTTCTGTACGGAGTAGGGGCGCTCTTTCTTCAAGCAAGTACAAGTACAAGGGTACCTGTACCTGCCCGCCGAGTTTAATAGGGAGCAAGCAAGCAGCCAGCCAGCAGCAGCAGGGACGGCCGGCTAATGGACGGGCCACTAAGAACATGGAAGCCAGCCCACTGGCAAACCCACATCCACTTTGGAGCAATAGGAAGCCCCATCGAAGCAGATTGGAAAGTCGAGGGACAAGGAGGGCTTCAGGGTTGCCCAGCAGTCTACGTTAGCGTTCCATTGCTGAACAACCTGACCCTCTTTCTTCAATGCCCCCATCCCACACTGGGACACACACCCACCACCCCCCTTTAGCTTTTAGGGAGAAGGCGAAGGAGAAGAAGAAACACATAGGCCTTTGCAGGAGAGAACGGCCTTCGTGTACAGTGCAGATACCACATACTAGACGGGGGAGACAGGAGGGCCTATCTCGCATTGAGCAGAGCTCTTTTTCATCTCATTGGATTCTGCACCTGGCGCATCACATTGCGTTGGAGCGACTCATCGTCAAAAGGTCACTGCACTGCACACACCACACCGACAGACATCAGGACCCCTGGACGCAAGCAGCAGACCCTTTTCCGTGTGTCTCTGCCGCTCTCTCCCCTCGCATCCTGTTTCTGTTTTTTGTTCCCGCTTCACCGAGCAAAAGTTATAGAGAGAGAGAGAGAGGCAAGAGAAGAAAGTGTGAAAAAAAGAGAGAAAAAAAGCTTAATACTTTTTTTTCTTGTCGTCGCAATCTGGTCGCAGGGCATTCTCTGCCTGTCAAAACACCCACACCCACACCTTACCTACTCATATACTTTTTTTCGCCTTACCTAAGTCGCCTGCCTGCGTATTGCCTACCAACCTACCTAAGCTTTAGGGGCAGCCAAAGAGAAAGAAGGAGAGAGAGAGAGAGAGGAGACCATCGTCACACTATTTTTACCAGCTTTACCTCCCGCTACCGAGCTACAGGTGCTGCCCATCCACCACCATCCACCATCCGTACCTTACCACGCACTCGAAAAGCAAGAAGCAGGAAAATCGGGTTTCTGGGTTTCTGGGGTCTTTGCGCCCAAACTCAGTTTTTCTCCGCCGACATTTTTTTCCATTCCTCCCGCCCTCCTCACCTCCCAATCCTTGGTCTTTACCTTACCTCATCAGACCGACCGATAGATAGACAGACCATTATCCTACCTGCCTGCCTGCCTCCGGATCTGTTGTTGCTGGAGTCTTGACGTCTTGGTCCTCTCCCCCCAAGCCTGTCTCGAGACAAGCCTTGTTATACTTGATCGCCTTGCCCTCCCTGCATCATCCCAGGTGCATACATCCCAGAAAAGCAGAAGTCGCTAACAGCTAACTCGGTATCCATCCCGTGACCGAGTGCGACTTGTTTTTTTTTCCTCTCCGGCTTTTTTTGCATCGCTCTCTCTGGGCCCCTCTCCTCCCAAACCCACCCTCCTGTTCAAATCCTGCCTGCTTGAGCTATCGCCGCTGCTTACTGGCTCTTTGCTCTCCGTTGCTTGGGCAATTTGTGCTTTCCAGCCATTTTCCCATCCCACCCCCCGTGCCCTGCACACACACTTGCAACGACAAGCGAGCGACCTGACCACCTCGTGCTCCTGCACCTCCAACCCTCCCGTCTTCGCCTTGGCCATCTCCAGCAATAAGCACAGTCGATCCGGGTAGAAAAGCCGCACCCTTTTGGCCTATCATTTCAAACCCCTCCGCCCTCACTCGCGACCAGCTTTTTCATTTGACCTCTACAAGTCATCTGCCCTGTCTGGTTCGCGTCGCCACAACACCTCCCGGACCAGCAAGAGATCGATTTGGGGGACAAGAAGGGATCGGCAGCCTGCTAGTTAGGTAACTAGCAGCTGCGTCTTTCCCTCGCGGATTCTGGTTATTCTCAATAGCAACCACACCCTCAAAATAGCTCCATCACCATGAATCAACAGCAACACGACATGTATTACGACTACCCCCCGTCAGCGAACAGGTCGCCGGGCTCAACGAGACAAGGCTACGCCACCGTCGGTTTGGGCTCGGGACTGCAAGGCCATCGTTCAGCCCAAAGGCCCATGGACAACCTCGGCGGCCCCCTGGGCTCCTCGGCCCTATACTCGCCCGACGAGCGGTTCGACGCGATGCATCGGTTCGACCGTCTCAACCCGAGCTCCATGCAACAACAAAGCGGTTACATGCTCGAGAACAGCCAGACCTGGGGATACAACAACGCTGGTGGCGCCGCAACCATGAATGGTCCCCTGAATGGTAACGGCCGAATCGGTTCGCGACCTGTCAATCGCAGAGCTGCTCTGCCTACCGTAAGTCGACCAGGCCTTGGATTTGCCACCTGCGACCTTTGCTAACTCCACTAATCCACTGTAGAACTGGACCGACCAGCAGGCACCTCAACACGTGCACTCTATGAACCAAATGTACGACGGAAACATGTCCATGAACGACAGCGACATGGATCTCGCCGATCGAGTCCTCACGACCCCGGCCTCTGGCGACTCCGAGCAGCTTATCCCTACGGCCATCGTCATTAAGAATATCCAGTTCCAGTGCCGGAAGGAGATGCTGCAAGGGATCATGGCCACCATGAACCTCCCTCAGCCCTACGCGTTCAACTACCACTTCGACAAGGGCGTGTTCCGAGGCCTGGCCTTTGCCAACTTCTCGACCCCCGAGGACACGGCCATTGTCATCCAGAAGATGAACGGAATGGAGGTCATGGGCCGCAAGCTCCGAGTCGAGTACAAGAAGATGCTGCCGCAAGAGGAGCGAGATCGCATCGATCGGGAAAAGCGAGAGAAGAGGGGTCAGCTCGAAGAGCAGCACCGCGCGCCTCTGCCAGTCCATCAACAGCACGCTCTGCAAGCTCTCGGTGTTAGCGTGAGCAAGCAGCCCACTGGATCCCCTTTGCGCGACGTAGATTTGAATGACCCTGACACACTCGAATACTACACGCAGCTTACCCTGTTCAAGAACGACCCCAGCCGCGAGGTTCACATCTTCCCGCCTGATGTCGCACCGGAACAACGCCGACAGATCCACATTCTGGCCCATAACATGGGGCTGGAGCACCGTTCCGTTGGTGAGGCTGACAGACGCCAGATCCAGGTCATGAAGCGGCCCCAGAACTCGCCCCCTGCCCACGTGCAGACTCAGCTGCCGCCCAATGTCTCTTGGGAAGACCACCGCAGAGGCTTGAGCCGCGCTGCCACCTTTGACTTTGCCGCCCGGAGAGACGGGTCCGGTGCCTACCACACCGTAGGCAGACAGGGGCCGACGTTGGAGGTTCCCGGCAGCCCCGAGTACAACAACCCGCAAAGCCTTCAGAAGGCCAAGAGTTTCGCCGACCTGCGCAAGAGCCCCAGCCCCGCTCCTTCTGGCTCGAGCTATGCTGGTATCGGCAACGGCTTCGCTTCCTCGCGTTACGCCGACTACAACCTCACCACGCCTCCTAACCTGACCCCGACCTCGGCTCAGAACACGAGCGCCGGCCCTGATGCCATGCTGGCCAACAACATGGGTGGCCTGAACCTTGGCTACGACTCGGCCCACCTTCGCTCTCGCGAGGCTCCTGGCGCTATTGGCAGCCAGAGACCCGGTGCTAACGGCTCTGCCGGCCGAACTGCCCCTGACCGACAGCCTAGAGGTCCCGAATGGGGCGAGGCCTTCAGCGGCCGGAATCGCGGCCACATGCAGCGAGGCAGTGGTAAGCTCACATATTCTGTCTATTAGTTACTGAACCCTCGTCTTCGAACACAGCTAACATATGGTGCCTTCTCCAGACTCTTCGGACGCAGGACGCAGCTCCGGCGCTTCTCGCTTCCACTAAGGGTTTCCTTCGGCGGAAGAATCCCTTGCTCCATCGACCCTGTCGCTTCCTCGACACAATGATGCTCGAACGAGAGACGATTTACGACATACTTAGAGATATAGAATGCTTCAAGCTTCCAACACTGCGTCTGTTCCCTGAGCCGATCGCCAGATGGGCTTGGAGAGGCTGACGTGATTTCTCGATACGGGGGACTGCTGTGCTGACCGGGCCACTCTCCCCCTCCTTGGCATTCGACTCAACCCGCTATTAACGCCTTGTAATATGATTTTGCTTTTATGTTCTGCTTTCAAATGTCGGAGGTGATCTGGAAGTCCAGACCTCTTGTGTCGCGGCTTGTTTGACGGAGTTGCATCAGTGTTGGATGTACTGTCCGGCGGTGGTGGAAGCGATTTGCCCAACTAATCGGGGGCCAAAGAACTGCGTGGAAACGGACGCGCCTCTCTGCCGGCCGTTCTATATGACTATACCCTTTTTACGATGACCGACGCCACCGCGTACCAACCGAAAAGTTAACTGGATACAACAAACATACAGCGACGATATGGGCGACCATTCACGGCATCACGATATCCAACTTCTATACCCTCATGGGATTCCTTGCCTGCCCTGGGTCGCCCACCCCTCGTGGTTTTTGATAGGGCCGAAGGGTACGGTGGAGTCTGTTCACGATGGTTACGCTGTTACGACGCATATGCACATCAATTAGATGGCAAGGCGATGCTGGTTGGCTGGCTAGCTGGCGAATGAGATGCCTAATTTAATCAACAATACACCTATCCGCAACATACATCTTGGGACGCGAAGCAGCAGCACCAAAACACCAGTTTCCGCTTGGGAATGAAGAACGAAAATATGAAGAGAAGAAAGAAAGAAAGAAGAAAGGAGAAGACGGGAAGAAGAAGACGACGACGACGAGACGTGGCATTATGCGCAGTGGCAGCCGAGCTGGACTGCCCAAGTTTTATACGAAGACAACAAACAGACCGGCCAGACGGGGAGGAGAGCCGGGGACGAAGAAGGGGCATATGTTGTGGATGGCACGTGGCGGAAGAAGGAAACGTATGAAGTCTCTTGTGGAAAGTTTTTCTGTATATCAGTGCATTTTGTTTTTCTGACCCTGTTTTTGCTCCATGTTCTGTGTGTTTTGTTTTTCGTTTTCCGTCATCCGCCATAACTGGGGTGTTCTGGTCTCGCGCTCAGTCATTACCACCAACCATCATCAATCCTATCAGCTCGTCCAAATCTCTCTCTGGTCTCTAAAAGTAATATCCATCTCTCTTATCTGCTGGATCCACGTCTCCGCTCTCCGCCCCCCAATTCGCTGGCTTGGGACCACCACCACCCCGACTTCTTTTGTAGCGACAACGACAGCGGAGTAGGGGCTTATTGACTGCTGCTGCTTCGGTTTGGGGATTACTGATACGGTTCATGGTTGGGAATAAGGGGTCGGGCTCTGTAATTTTGGGAGGGATTGTCTTGTTTTCTTCGTTTGGGGGTTCTTGGGCCCCATGTGGGAGGATAGTATATTTACATTGGTGTGGCCGTAAACCAACGCTCGCTCCTTAGATGGAACGAAGAGCGAGAGGAAAGAAAGAGAAAGAGAAAGAGAAATGATAATATATGCCAATGCCCTGATACCAAGGCGCCATGAGAACGAACGGGGTTACCGACAGCCGGGCATGGAGTTCAGTGGGTGAAGACCATGTGGATTTCTTCCACCTGGGCAAACAACGCATGCCTTGATGGGTCCGGTTAGTTTCCCTGCCTACCTATCATTTGCCGATACTCGACGGTAATGGAACCTCTTGACTTGAATGTAGTGTCATTGCGGAAACGTTTCTATTTCCCCTCCAAAAAAGAATATTCGTCGTAGTAGTCGTGGCCAAACTCACTTGATCGTGTATGTACCCCGCCATGCCATCCATCAATGCACCACGTACGTCAAACCTTCTCATTCACTCTTCGCGAATGGAAATCGAAATAATTTAGGGTTAAGATTTTTCAGTTAAACCTCGTGGCTTTCCGCGCATTTGGTTTGGACGACGTGCCGGCCCGCGGTGGACACTGGAAAGTACGTGTGTGGTGGCGACGGGAAGTCAAAAACGGGGTGGGTTTAAGTTGGGTTGGGCGTTGGGCGTCTCGCGTGGAAGGCAACAACAAGGTTCCGTCAAAGATGTGTCGATATGCGGACGGGATGAACCTTTTCTCGCATAAGGAATGAGGCAGGCACTTGGGCGAGTGGGATTGAGAAGGTTTCTTGACTTTGACTTGATTGATTGATAACCCCTAGTAAGATACTACGAAAGGTGCATCCCATTTTCCCTTCCTTTCCAACCAAGTATCCGAGTATTACAGCATTATGTACTTGGGAAGTAAATAAGTACGTATAGACAGATGAAATGCTTTTCCTCGCTGTTTTCCCGTCATGAGACATCACATCATTCGCCCCTACTAGATACCATTACGACGAAGCCGGACCAAGTTGAGCCCCTCCACACTCTCCCTAGGAAAGAAACCCCGAGAGCTACCAAGTAAAAGGAAAGGAACGCCCCTCGTCCCCTAACCCTTAGACGCCCGGCTGAGTGAACCCAGGAAGCTGGGGCCAGTCGCCCAGCCGCGCCGGGTCCCCACCGATGCGGACCCAGACCGCGTGGCTGGGCGTGGGCCCGTCGAGCACGAACATCTGGTACCACGACGGCGGACTCACGTTGGCGTTGGGCGGCGCCGTGACGGTGCAGCTGTTGCCGTTGCAGGCCAGCGCCGGGAACAGCGTGCGCTGGCCCATGCTGTTGCCGTGCGTCGAGCCGACGGCGGCCAGCAGGGACACCCGGATCGCGCCGCCACCCGACGTCGAGGTCAGTTGGAAGGTCACCTTGTCGCCGTAGGCCCAGTCCTTGTTGGTGATGGTGAAGGTGGGCTTCGGGGCGCCGGACAGGATGTAGTCGGGGGAGAAGTACTCGAGGCGGTGCTCCTGGGGGTGCTTGTCGTCTTCGGGGTCGGAGCCCGACACGAGGATGCGGCCGTCCGACATGAGGACGGCCTCGGAGTGGTACAGGCGCGGGATCGTCGTGTTGGCCCACATGGTCATGCGGCTGCCGAGGGGCTTGGCCGGGTCGTACAGCACCGCCGACAGGTTGGGCGGGTCGGGCTGCAGGCCGAAGCCGGCGCGGCCGTTGTAGGAGCCGCCCATGATGACGTAGCGGCCGTCGGGCAGGGCGACCATGAGGCTGACGACACGGGTTGAGGGCTGGGCATCGAGTGTTAGTAGTTGCTTAAGTCGCTACGATTAAGTGAACGAAAAGAAGAAATGACTCACCATTCTCTCGATGCGCCACTGGGCACCGGCATTGTCAGGCTCGGTGGAGATGCAGTTATCGATGCCGAAGTTGGCGCCGTCAGTGGTACCACCGCAGACCAAGACGGTCAGGGGGTCGGTGTAGGGCGCGTAGTGGGGCATGAGCATCATGGTGCCCTGGAGCGGGTAGTTGCGGCCGGCGTCGGGGTTGTTGACGGCGCCGGGCATCTTGGGCAGCGAGCGGATGCTGTGGAAGTCGACCTGCGAGATGACGCGGGCCTCGTTGTACTGGGCGAAGAACATGTCGCCCGACGGCAGGACCGCGACGAAGGGGTACGAGTTGACCTTCTCGACGTTGGCGAGGTAGTCGAGGTAGGTGACGGCGGTGACGCCCGGCGGCTTGGGCACGACCTCGGCGCTCGGCACCATGGGCCCGTCGGAGCCGTCCTCGCCGCCCATGACCAGGATCGAGCCGTTGGACAGGGTGGCGGCGGTGGGGTACCAGCGGCCGGCCATGAGGGCCAGCTTGGTGTAGTCCTCCTCCCACTGGTTGGTGCCGTTGGTGCCGAGCTCGCTGTCGGGCGTGAAGAGGCGGATGCCGTACAGCGAGTCGAGGGACCAGCCGCCCAGGTTGATCTGGCGGCCGACCTTGTCGGGCATGACGATGGAGCCCGAGCAGAAGACGTCCGTCTTGAGCTGGAGCTCGCGGAAGGCGGTGCCGTACTGCGGCGCCAGCGAGGGGTCGAACTCGAAGGAGCCGCTGCTGTTGGCCTCCTTGGACGTGCCGTGCTTCTCCACGAAGACGACCTTGTCGTTGATGCCGACCGTGCTGATCAGCGGGATGATGGGCGCAGACATGATGAAGTCGTAGCTGCCAGCGGCCGGGCCCGAGGCGTACGACCAGGTCGTCAGCTGGGGACCGGTCCACCGGTAGTACGAGATTCGGTTGCCGCCGCCTAGAAGGTGTCAGTACTTGAGAAGACACTACGATGAGGGGGAGGGGCGAACATACCGCATAGAATCTGGGGATCACCAGGGCAGGCAACACTGCACTCGGATTCGGGTAGAAGGGTAGCTTTGGCACCCAGTGGGACATCACCGCAGACTGCGAGTTTGGGTCAGTTACACTACCAAAGGCATCGGAAAGTCAATGCCGACTTACAGCATTGATAACCATACTCGAGACCGCCAGCTTCATAGCCGAAGCGACTGCAGCCAGCGATGCACTCGGAGATGGTGGCGTTCTCGATGTTGTTGGACATCCAGGGGAAAGTACGGTCAGCGATGTCATCCCTGGACTCAATATTAGTATGCAACGACTAAGTGCGTGAGTGATGAAGAAGGGGAAGCGACGTACGCGATACAGCCGACGTATTCCCAGTTGGCCGGGAGGTTCTCGGTCTGGGGCTTGGGCGGCTGGTACACGATGAGGGTGTCGTTGGAGTAGACCGACAGCCTGTTGCCGGCACCGCACTTCTGGGCCGGGTTGCCCGCGCAGGCCATGCTGCAGTCCGAGTCGCTGACGAGCTCGGCGCCGTTGCGGACGAAGTTGTCGCAGAAGCACTGCGCGCCGTACTCCATGCCCGAGACGGCGTAACCGAGGCCGACGCAGGCCTCGACGCAGGACTCGACCGTCAGGGTCTGGCTGTCGGGCTGCTGGTTCAGGAAGGCGCGGCCGCTGCTGCCTTCGGTGTAGCAGCCCTTGTAGGCCCAGGGGGCGGGCAGCTCGGCGGGGCTGCCGGACGAGGTGGGCTCCGAGGGCTTGGTGGAGATGGTCGCGGTCGGGTTCGAGCCGGACCCGATCAGGGACCAGACGCTGAGCCGGCTACCGCCTCCGCAGATCTGGGCCGAGTCGCCGTTGCAGGCCATGTTGCAGCCTTGCGAGACCTGGGCGCCGCCGTTGGCGTACTCGTTACCACAGTAGCACTCTCCCGAGTATTCAGTTCCTGCGATGGTGTATCCGTCTTTTTTGCAAGCAGCAGTGCAGAGGTCGTTGGTCACTTGGTCCAAGTTAGCTTATCCCATTTTCGGATAGAGAGGAGTGTCTCGACAGAGTACGTACTAGCAGCGGAACCGCCAGGCACGCCGGCGCCGTGTGTGAGAGTTCTGCCTCCATTTCCTTCTCTGAAGACCGGTCAGTCAGAACTATGTGCGGTAGGAAAAGGTGACGAGAAACACTGACGTGTAACATCCTTCGTACTTCCAGCCGTCAATAGCAGCCGGCGGAACAGGGGTCTTAGCGAGACCGCTGAATACGGACAATCTGTTTCCAGCTCCGCATGATTGAGTGTTGTCGCCGGCACAGGGGACGTTGCATTCGGAATCATTCACGACGGTTGAAGCCTCGTTGGGCTTGTCACCGCAGTCTTGAGATTGGGTCAGCGACGAGCAAGTATCACGGGCACTTGGATGAACTGACAGCACTCGGCGCCGTACTCGGTTCCAGCCATGCCGTAGCCTCTATCCATGCAGAATAGGGCGCAATCCTCGTTGGTCATGCTGGTGCCGTTGTTGTACCCATCGCCGCTTAGGGCTTTCTTACCCTCTGCATTGTCGCTGCGTGGGAAGGTCAGCTCGAGTGGGCACATCCGACAGAGCTAGTATCCAGACTCACATATAGCAGGCGACGTAAGTCCAGTTGTTGGGGATGTCGGTAGGGATACTCAGCGCTCTGGGCACTATCAAGCCGGCCGCAGCGAACTACATAGTCATGACTGGTAAGACGACGACGCCTTGGTGCTAGGTGCAAGGGCCTGAGGGATCATGAGACCTACCTGGGCAAGCAGCGCCGTTGACGCGACGGCAGCGGAACGAAAGGAAGCCATAGCGAGCTACTGGCAAGATGTCGAACGAGTGTGCATATCGAGTGACAGAAGTCGGGGTCAAGTGAAGGATCGGGGTGAGACCCTGTGCTATATACATAGGTAACCATGACAAGAGCCCTAAGAAGAAGCAGACATCTATCTTGTGGCTTACGGCCTGCATTGATGTGGAGATTCAGCCAGAGCTTGGCTGGGGTGTCTTCAGCTGGGGGTAAGCGATGATGAACATGATGGGGAGGGGGGGTTCATGTGTTCGCTGGCCCAATAGCATTTCCCTCACCGAACCCGAGAGGGCCGGTCAAGTGAAAAGGGGGCCATGCGGACTGCAAGACAGCAAGAAGCAAGCGTCGCCGAAGCAGATAGCGGAAAGTCCTACACGAGATGGAATAGTGATATCCACAAATACCCATTGGCGCGGCCGGCCGGTTGGGAATTGGGAAGCTAAGAAGGAATTTGGGGGACACGCTGCTGGGATCAGGCCATGGGGCGACAGCTCAGGTGGAGCAATCAGATATCGGGCGCATCCACATTGGGGGGGGGGGATGGATTTCTATATCCAGGCCGTTCTGATCGGCTCTGGCACGCGTTGCCGGGTATCAGTGCCATGGCCTTCCACGGCGTGCCAGGTAGTCCCGATGACATTTGGTGAAATCTCTTCTTGCCTAGTGCGGCGTCGCATTCTTGTCCCTGGACTTGCAGGAGGCATCCCTGTCGCGCCTTTCCTTGACGGCGGGTGATTGGGTGTGACAGGCGACAGCGAAATCTAAGAGCCCACTACGAAAGGCACCGTCCTTGTTGGGTTTGGATATCCAGGATCCCAAAGGCGAATCGGGGGAATGTCAATGTGATCAAGATAGATACTACGTCGTAGTCGCCATGCCGGTGTGGATGGGGCCAAAGCTCATCTAGGCAAGCCGAGAGGGTCAACTGCATGCAGCAGGCAGTCTTGCAGTCTCTCGATAGACGAGTCAACATTGGCACTGGCCTTGCTTTCGCAGATCATCACCCAACACACGACGCATCACCGTTGGGTCGCGCAAGCCAGAGTCAACGGACGGGTCGCCGAGATTTGACTATTGAACTTCGGGCGATAGCTTAAACTGTCTGCATGGTAAGACCCAACCGCCAGGCAAAGGCAAGAAGAAAAAAGCAAAAGCTGCAGTCAGACACACGCCCATTCAAGGCAAGCGCAAGTAAGCGATGCAGATGAATGTGGATTTACGGATTTGTGCCAGTGAGATGATGGAAGCAAACCGTCACTGATGAGGATGGGTGTGGCCGAAGAACCGCCAGTCTTTGGTTGGGAGGATAGAGGATACGAGCTGTGATGCAGCATCGCGGATTTCATCTCGTATTCGAGAGGTAGCAGATTGATTGATCGCGGACGATAAGGGTGATAAGTCGCGGTTACAAGGACCTTATTCTCCCATTAAATGTGGTGGGATGGGGGTTATTTTGCACTTTCGATTGACAGTGCATGGCAGGTGCGTTGTGATACGCTACTGCCATGCTGTTCCTAGCGGTTTAACGCCTAGAGGAACGCCTAAGGTAGCGCCTTCCTAGCACTTAACAGGCCCAACTAAATCGGCACCAACTTAACCGGTCAGCCCAAGGGAGAAAAGAAGACACCAAGTCCACCTTCTGACGCCGTCCACTATACTTAGACAAGAAAACGCTGCTGCGGGGTCCCATCAGTTCGTTGCTTCTCCTTTCTAATTACGAGCTTTCGATCCAATCAGTAGCTTCAAATGCACGCATCCGAGGACTTCTTTCTCATCCTCCCCCAGGTCAAGTCACCAGCCACGGCGCGCTCTTGACGATGATGCATGGTTCCCCAAGAAATGCTTCCCAGGGTCCAACAGGGACCCGACACCGTGGCGTCGATCCTGTTCATCAAATTCCCCTCTCAGCCTCCAGAGCTCGGGACTCGCCGAGAAACCACAAATACCTCGGGCTTTCCCTGCCAAGGCCCCGGATCAAGAGCAATCCTGCTTTTCAGGTGACAGGTTCAAATGCGGATGTGCGCCGCCCGAAGCAGGCCAATCCAAAACCCAGGATGCAAACATGTTATGGCTTCATGGTCAGACGGTCTCGACTCTTGATTTCCCAGCGCTTGACGTGGCGTTCAGCTGCATCTCCATGCAGCATGCAGTGCTACGCCGCCCAACTTACGATAGCAAGATATCAAGGCTCCATCCTTCTCCATCTCCACGCCTAGCCGACGACACCCTAGCCCGCAGGTCGCTGGCCTTCAGATCGGCCCTGTCGAACCTCCAGATAATGCACGCTGATTGCAGCTTCTTCCGATGCCCAGCCGCCACCGTTGGTAAGCTTGGTGGTCGAGGTCTCGATTTCGAGTCCTCGTGGCTGTGATGATCTGAGAGCCTCATCCATCAGGGGCAAAGGAAAACCCGACCCATCCCACGTTGTTTGGTTGTGGTCGGGGACGGCCCTTCCCTTCCTCCCCCTTTTTCTCATCTCATCAACTCGCAGCAAACGGTTCATCAAGATCTCTCTTAGTGAGAACTAGTGCCAGGTCCCGACCTTGTCGACCAGTTAGTTCAACGTCCCCAGCGGTCGTGCCCAGACTGCCAACGCAAGCAACCCATTCGCGCATGGCCAGTGTGAGTGGCGCCACTGTCCTGTCAGCAACAGCTCTTGGGACCTAACCTCATTGGTCGACCCGACCAGATGGCTGACACCTCGTGTTTGCTTTTTCGATATGTCGTATCCCAAATGAGCAAACTTCTTGATTCTCACATATTTCTGCTTCTGATGAGACATTTGGCCGGGGTTACTGCCAGGCAACCAGTGAAGAACAGCGGTGAATATGCAGCAACTCACACAAACAAGCCCACACACATCTCCTTCATTACAGGTCGGCGTCTACTGCAAGCCATCATCTTCAGTAAGCAAATCAACTATCGAGAACTCACATTCAAAGCCGCGACTATTTGCCAGCCGGATGACTTTCTCCTTGTTGCCTTCCCAATGTAGAAGGCATCCTGTCATGACGAGTGTGGTCATCAGGGCAGGACGTGTCGGCCACATGAACAGCAGCATCAGCACCACACCAGCCACTTCCACTGCCACCATCAATTCGTTATGCACCCGCGCTGATAAGCTTTCCTGCATACCACCCACACGATCGCAACGTACCGCTCCTCGCTTGCATTGTGTTTCCCCAAAATGTCCGGGTGCGCGACCGATTTTGATGGCCGCAATCTAGGCGAGAGCCTTTGCAGCTTTCGCCAGAGATCAGCGTAGCTGCAGCCTCAGCCACCGACGCAATCGTGCTTTTTCTCTTTGCGGGTGGTATGATGAATACTAATCCTCCAGGATTGCTAGCGAAAGAGAAAATAACTATCCTTGCCGTAGAATAATGGCGGGAATGAGGCAGAATGAAAGAATGAAGACACTTGACCTTCTCTTGTGCCCGCCTCGGCAAAACAAGACCATGGCCGAGAGTAACGCACACGACGTAGATGATGAGCTCCCGGTTGTTACACGCGCTGTGTCTCTTCATGATCGGGGATCATGGGGCGCACTTTCGATTATGCAGTTGTAGATGAATGTCGTTCGATGGCGCTCTGCCGTGATCTCCCCCCTATGCACAGAGGTCTTGCAACCCCAACTCGTGCCCCCCTTTCGGGTTGATGCTTCTAGTGAAAGCAAGGAAGCGCAAATAAGGAGGGGATCACCAACCCAATGGCGACTCCCCGCACAGACTCGGCTCGGGCCGACCCTAGCCACTTCTTAGGACCACCTGCTCAGGTTATGCCGACATCAAGCATGGTGACAAGATTCCCTCGAGAAGGCTTAATGGGGGTGTTCTCTTGCAGGTGTGGTGATGGTGGATGGCAAACCAGGCGTAGAAGCAAACGAACGATGGTGGTAGGGCGTGGTACTCATGCAAGTTCGAACGTTTAATCAAGTCGAGACATCTATCCCGAGCCGCTTTGGCTGACCATTGAGGCCAATGATATGTTTACCAATTGTTGACAACGTTCGCGAACCATGTAGTGGTGCTTGGCCCACCTGACCCCCCTTTTCTCTGTTATTCCGTGATCATATGATATACTTACATTGAACCTCAGGTTTTCACTCCCGAGATTGTTTTGTTGAGGTATCATTTAATTGCACATGGTAACACATATTACCTCGGTATATCATAGATATACGATTTGATGTATACGGAGATACTCTAATGGATAATCCGTCTACGGATATATCTTTAAAAGCCATGAAAGTCTGGTTGGACTGAGTCTGGGCGAGTCTATGAGTGACACTGAAGATCGGTGTTTGCGAGAAGCCTACTCAATAGGGACCACTTCCACTCTACCCCTATTCACACGTGGGCCTGGAGGCAAGAATCCTGCCTTGAACGGGATATTCAGCCTCCCCGTTACCATCTGCTTGATGTGCCTGACTACTGTATCGTTCACCGATAAGCGTCTTGCTTGAAGGGATTCAGTCAAGACCTGGAATGCCTACCTGCATGAGCCCCGTAGCCCATGCTGTATGTGGTACAGGCTTTGATGCTCGCTCTGCGGAACGATCTTTGAGTCTGTCGGGAGACTCCCAAACTATCTCTGATGGCGCCTAGCCTCGTGCATTCAGGCTGACACTGTACGAAGTATATGGTGGTTTCAACCCGTACATATCTAGTCAGCACCAAGCCAAGCTGCAGTAGTCTAGGGTAACAATGACCTCATCAAGAACTGGAGTTAAGGCCGGCGACTTCGTTTAAGGCAAGATCGACTGTAGGAGTCCTGTGGTGGCAATGCAAGTTTCAATGGGCTACCCTCGTTAGCCTAAAAGTCTAGGGTGTTTTCTGTGATGCTTGTCTTGACAGGCCCGAGTTTGAAGAATCCCGTAACTAATACGAAATTCCACCCCATCGGAGCCTACTCGCTTCGCACATGGGCGACCCAAACTTCCCCTCACACCTTGCCGACGGCGCCCGCCTGGAGATGATTCGGGGCTGGGTGAATCTCTGAAGCAGATACGCGCGCCTCGGTCCATGGCGGAAAACGGACCGGCCCGGTCGTCATCCGCAGCTTCAAGAAGCGACTGATTAGTGGCTTCGGGAACCCCGGGCACTAGGGCTCTTTCCATAACCGACGTAGCTACCTGCCGCAAATCCTGTTGTGACGACGGGACCACGAGATAAGGACTCTTACTCACATCACCAGGTCGGGCATATGTGGGCACACCTGTCGGGTCTCTCCAACTACTGTTTGACAGTTACCTGATAGAGTGCTGTCTAAAGTATTTTTCTAAGTTGCAGGGTGAATCGAGTGTTAATGGAAGAGCCCCGGTCCGTCTGATGCTGGCCCCTCGGTGCTCCACCGCCAGGGCTTCGGCTTCATGCAGAAAGAAGGTTTCTCTTTTAGTATCAGTACAGGACTTGGCAACGTGGTGCATAAGCCCTCGATTAGCAAGCATTGGGGAAACTGTTGTGATGTGGCAAGTGGAACTGTTATCGTGTAGGAGTTGCACGTGATGTTGTTTCTCTTTTGTCAGCGCCACCGATGCCATGCTCTGATCCACACTATCCGCGCCAACCCTGGCGAAGTATGCGCCCACTTCATAGCCATGCATAAGCCGGTCGCCAACCATCGTCTCATTACGTCAACGGAGCGGTAGCTAAGTGGTATAGCGTGGGATTGCAGTTGCTCTTCAGCCAATCATCCTAAGGTCGCGTGTTCGATCCACGCTCGCTCCTGGCTGTATTGATCTTTTGCCTCCCGCGGGCTTTACCTTTTGCCTACCCCTTTTTCAGCCAGCCCCTTTTTGACTCTTGGTCCGTTTTACCGTAGAAACTCTAGCTCTCCACTGTGGACCCACCTATAGTAGACCAGCCTGCCAGCGTGCATACTCGCGAACACACTCAAGATCCACGACGAGCTGACCAGCTCTATATTAAGAAAATATTCAACCGAGCCGTGAGGCGACTAACGTGGCCTTGCGATCAAATCGCATAGAAATTACAATCATTCCTCTTAACACTGGGAGAAAGAACGGAAGTTCGAAGGTCCCATGTGGCTATGCCTCTAAGTAAGAATGACCTATCTCACTCGCCATAATGGTGACTGTACCTTGTCAATCTTTAAGCTAGCACCTGGCTATGGATAATTTCCGGGTGCCCACAGCTCTGGGATCATTAAAGCCAGACGTCTTACAACGTAAGTGTTTCTCATTTGATGAGTGTCTGAATCGGAACTTTTGGAGTTGATATTGCCAGGTCATCCTCCTGAATGGGCTTTATTGATATGAGAAACACTTGATCGCCTTTGCAGGCAGCAATAAATTGAGATTTCACGTGTAATCGTGTTTTCTGAGACCCAATTCTGCTATGTTGATCTGATATCGAATAAAAGTTGAAAAAAGGATGGAGGAAAAGGAGAAACAGGAAGACAAGAAGAGACTACACTCCATAGCCTGGATATGATTCCCGATGTAGCCAGGTCACTCAGAGTCCCGAAGATAATATCCAGGGCATCCTTTTCAGCCTAGCTTTTCTAATCCCAAAAGAAGAAACGGCACGGCCTGTCGTGGTAATCAAGCCCAAGAAGGACTTCTCGTTGCCTTCCATGCACGTTGTTCGTAAGCGAAATCGACAGCAACTTGGCCAGGATCCGTGGCTTGAGCATTGCTTGGGTTTTCCAGCACCGAGCCTATAGACGGACTAGCGACGCTATCGACCGAGGCAGGTGCTTGATGTTGGTATGGGCGTGCCCCGTCTTCTGTCTGTGTCTGTTTTGTGTGCTGAGCCCGGTTTCCCGTGTCGTCGAGGTCGTTGTCGACCTCCTGCACCTTGTCCAAGGTGTTGCGCTTTCTCGACCGGGCTCTTGCCCGAAGATCGTCCCATTTAGTGGAAGGCTCATAATTGATGTGACTAAGGCTTTGTGGTCGGTCCCCGTCCAACCAGGACATGCGCCTATGTAGCTCAGAGTCTAGCGTCGAGGTCGCTGGGACACGCTGAACGCTGCGGGGGGTGCCACGATTGGCCGACTGCATCCGCTTTTCGTCGTAGCCCTTTCTGTTGCCTCGCCACCACTCGTGCTCTTCGGGGTGCAATCGACCGGGGAAGAACTCCTCCATGAGCGGTATCCCACGACCGTACGTCATATCAAAGTCCATGATGCCGTCCATGACCTTGTGTGTCAGGATGGTATCGCAGTGGTAGAGCGGCAAGTTTCTCTTAGCAGGCGGCAGCTCCACCGCGGCCAGCCAGGCGTTTTGGAACATACCCACAGCACCTACACCGAGGATGCACCACGTATAGTCGACGGACGCGGCCACGTTCACCAGAAGAAGAAGCCAAAGGACCGACAGCACCCAGCAGGTGATTTGTGTCAGACGGAACCCCATGGGGAAACCGAGGAGTTGCTTTGCTTTCCGCTCCTGGATGCCTACACTGGTAGCCTTTTCCGACTTCTCCAGATCCACCGGCTGGGAGAGCCGCTGGAACTTTTCCCAGGGGCGATTGACCCGGGGCGACTGGGAGGCCGACATCTCCTCCAGGTTCAAGCATAACCCCCTCCCGAGGATCACCACAATATCGGACGACCCGTTCCCCGACGTGAGCGCGTAGCAGTCCTTGGACTTCTGCCCGTTCGGCAGCTTCTCCGCCCTCCATTGCGGAAGTAATCCCGTGACCTGGATAAGCAGCGTGCCCACGATGGTGATGAACATGATGCCCCATTGCCGGTCGAGGATGATGGGTATCGCCGCGATGATTAGCTGCAAGATGGTAGCGCAGGCCCCGATCACGTGGACGAAGCTCCACGAGAACTTCGTGCGCTCGTTGTCATTTTCTAAAGCCTCGAAGACGGATATACGGATGCCCGTATCGTCGTGCAAGGGTCGCGTCCGTGAGACTTGCGACTCGATGTCGCGGAGCAGCCGGCCCACGACCCAGTTCTTGTTTTCTCGGGCATACCCGGACTCGAGGTTGAACACCTTGACGGGGTAGTCCGGGCGTGGGAGCAGGCGGCCGTCGCCGATAATGTTGACCAACGTGATGAAGGCGTAGGCGACGCAGCCAAAGGAGAAGCAGACGGGTGTATAGAGCTGTCCTGTCCCTTGGGCAAATGCATTCTGGACGACATCTCCGCCGATGACCATAAGGATTGTCGAGACATCTGACGGGTTGATCCACTGTTCCTGCAACTGCGCAATTGTACTCATGACGCCGGACGATGTGAATACTGCTTGGTATGTAACAAGGAATGACTCGCTTTAATCGTTTTAGACGTCTCGCATTATCAGTAGCTGCTGTCTGGCGCGGATACTTATATCGTGTTGTCGTAGCAACTCGGTTAATACTCCTCGAAATGTACAATCCCCAAGGCATTTACGAAGGCGATGAGGTGAGACAGCAGGTCACCCTCGGCCGCTGCGTTTTTCCTGTTGAGGGTGGGGTCAGTCAAGCCAGCCTTGTGCCGGGGCTTGCTTGCATTTGGGGAAGATCGGCTTTCTGCCAATTGATGTTCGGTCTTGCGCCGTTTCGACACTCTCGGTCTATTGGCTGTCAGCACTAACCACCAATGTCCGCCACGTTACCTTGATGCTACTGCGGCCTGAATTTCTGCCCATTGACACCACCCTCATAACATGAGGAGGATGCCTCCCCAGCGGTGCCACGAGGGGCTTGGGTACGAAATTCCCCTAACATCGCCTCATAGCATCCCTCTGGCTGACCAAGTCGCCATTCCAGCAACAGTGGCACTGCTTCTCTCCTTCTTCACTCCTCTGGTTTCCATGTGTGATGACCAATCTCCCGCAGGATATACGAAAAGCACCGGTCCATCCGATTTGCTAGTCAATCCACGCCAGCCACTCAATGTATTGCGACATTGCCCCCGAAGTTGACGGGCAGGTTTCGACAGGTACTTCCTCTGGCTTACGAGGAATCCATCTCATTTTTTCTACTTGACATGTCACGCTGATGAAGAAATTCCAGCAAATCAGAAATTGATATGGTTACAACCATGGTTATTAAGATTCAGTTTTGAGATAATCAAACTCAACTGTCCATGCGGATTTCATCGTTTCATTATAAAGGAATTGACACCAGCGCTCACCTTACTCATCCAACCTCCATCTGCTGACGTATTGCCATTAGGGGAGTTGAGGCAGTCTGGGGGCGGCATACCGGCTGCCGATCCTGCAGTGTTCAAGACTCCGTCCCCCAATGTGTTTAGGCTCTTCCTGGCCTGGTCACCATTGGCCCGCCTGTTCCTTTTCTTGTCGTCCAGCTCCTTGAAGCGTAGCTGGTTGGACGCGAAGTCATCCACGCACCAAAGCTGGTCGTCCTTTGTTCGCTCGCCAATGACTTGATCCTTGGACTCTTGCCAAGCCACGGAGCTCACTCGGGTTATTTTGATGCGGCTCAGTATGCGGGCGTAAAAGATGCTTTCTTTTAGCACCTGCTTCTCCGGCCGTCTCCAGGACTTGTCGTATACCTCGACCAGTAGTGCGGTGTCCGGCAGGCGCTCCTTCGGTCGGGGTCGGGAGACGATGACCGCTACCATGTAGTTGAACCTTTTGTTGTTCCGACGGGCCTTGATCTCTTCAATCTTCGGAAGTGTGTTCTTCTTGGCCAAGTCGACACGATACCATTCGTTAAGCTCCCGGTCGACAGGGAAATGAAACCCTTGACCCATCTTGTGGCCCAGGACCAAGGTCAGTTCTTCACAGTGGAGCATAATGCCGGGATATCTTACGACGAGCCCCTCTGGCATCAGTTCCGTGGCATGGTCCATGCGGCTCAGTGGGTAGGGGTAATCTTCGTTGCGGCCGCTGGCCCAAGTGGCGGGAGCCCATCCGAAGCCGGGTAGTTTCAATTTCTCCCCCGGTAGGAAGATTATGCCAGCCGGTATGGACCCGGGACAGTGCTTCGAGATGAGATGCAAGAAGTCCTTCATCATTTCCTTGCGCTGGTCTATTGCTGCCTGGGTTTTGGAATCTTTGTGTCGCGTCGGACTCTCCAAATGGGTGTCACGGAAGTCCAGGTTGAGCAGAGTAGAGAGTATGATGGTTTCGTCCTCCTTGTGGGATGTATCCTGTCTCACACCAGATCCATCAGCGAGAGCTTCATACGGTGGGCATAGCGCAAATACCTACTCGCCAGCGAGCAGAACGCCAGGCGCTTGCAATGAGCTTCGACCCGTCGTCGTGAAATGGGTCACCCATCCCGAGTCTTGCCTTACGTTCTTGACCCATCAGGTTCTCCAGTAAGTGGCGTTTGAGCACCTCTGCCAGTGATAACTTCAGGATCGTCGGCTTCTCTGTATCACTTCCTTGGTCGAGGGCCTGTATTAGCTGATCAAACCCTCTTCCCGGATAGGCGCCGTTGCCGATTCGCAACCTCCCGTTAAAGGTTTCTGGAAAACACATGGCCTTGCTCAGGAAGGCTTCTTGTAGCGTCCACAGGCGTCTCATCCACGTGCTGGTTAGCAGTCGTATCGCCGCGATCAGTTCTGGCTGCGTATGACTGTTCTCGCTGGTGCAGATATCATCATCGATCACCAGGGAGTGACATGATGCGTCGTATACGTTGTACATCTGGCTAATTGATCTATGCCTCAAATCAAATAAGTCCGGTGGTGTGTCGTCTGGCTTGGCTTTGTTTTCAACGGGGATTGCAAAAGTGTCCAACCAGAAGGAATTGCAGGGACGGCTCAAACGGTTCTGTTTCTTCAACGATGTAGAAACCCCGTCCAATGCGCCTTTGATGAATTTCAACTGACACTCACTGTATAGAACAACGTTAGTTGAAAGAAGTCGGTGGAATTGTGAACGCAATCTTTTGACAACGTGAATGATGAACGATTCGCACGTACTGTACCTCGTTGGACTTGGGATTTCCAAGGCCTTGAGACCAAACATGAGACACCGTAGTGTAACAACTGTCTTGTTGAACCTCCCTCCAATTTCTGACGATGACACTTGTTCCATTCCCACTTGTTTCAACAACTTGGAATACAGGGAAAGAGGCGTTGCTATCCCGGAGGATATCATACACATCTTCCATCTTGGGTCCAACCAAGTTGCATGAAGATCTGCCTGGCGCCCTGCATGCGCACCGCGGGATGTAATTCTCGTGAGCAACGTTTACGTGAGCATCGTTTCCTTCTGCCATCGAGTTCCCGTTTCGGGTTGGCGGGGAGACTTTGATGTACTTGCACTCCGTCTTGCTGCATCCGTAGTCTGCTCCGTCGTGCCACTGGCAATGCTTCCATGCCGCAAGCAGCAGTGTCGCATTGGGACCAATCTGACGTTTCAGGGCCTTTTTGGTGTAAGCGCACGAGTCTGGCATCGACTCCAGGACCCACGACGGATAGCCCCAGCCGTTCAAGTCGTCGCTTTCCCATCCCAAAATGCTCTCGCCCATGTCTCGCAGCATGCTCGATTTAACCGCCGAGAGCGTCTCACCCAGTACCATGATGGATAGTGAAACCAGGGGATCAATCTTGAGGTCTTCGCGCTTTTTGTCGTCGAGGTTCTCCTGAACCACCTGGCGTGCAAACTCGAGGACCAGGTCGGTCTGCATCAGCCGGAACTTGGCTTGCGAGCGGTCCTTCTTCATCCAATCATGCCACTGGCTGAGCTTTTGCTCCAAATTCTTCGTGGTAATATAAGTCTCTGTGCCGAGTCCCGGTCGCTCGAAGCGAATAAGGTCGCACATGTTGAAGGGCTCATCCGTACGGACGACGACAGTCAACAGGCAGAAAAACAACCATGATTGGACAAACTCGTTCGGGTCGACAATGGAATCGCTATATTTATGATTGTTGTTGATGATGTCAATCTTGTAGGTCTCTGGGTCAACCTTCCACCCATGGCGGGAGGGGAAATTGAGGAAATCCTGATACTGCTCACTATGCCGAAAGGGGGCCCGTCCATCGAGCCCATCTATTGGTAGACAACATGTACCTTCTCTGCCCTGGACCAAGCACGGAATATCCACGTTGATGGCGCCTTCAAAATGAATGCTCAGATGGTCCATGTTGTGTACCCGTGCAAGGCGACCTCAAGAATCGGAAATACAAGCAGGATTGTGGGCAAGAAACGAGGGAAGATGGAGAGCCGGCGAGGCTCTGAGGAGCACTGCAGCTTTGCTTCAAATATGCCCACAGGCACATTATTCAGCCGCTAGAATGCACATCCCCCAATGCGGCACCTCGATCATCTAAATCAGGACCAGTATCTGGGCGCTTACCGCCATTCGAACAATCTCCAGAGCCTCGCGCTATTGTATGCATTGTGTAGATGATGGTTCCTCCGAAATGCAAATCATACACCGAAGTGGCCTATCGTATTGCAGGAAGGCCCCTAAGCGAGCTCTTGCTAACGCCACGGTAACTGTGTGGGTGGAGATGAACGGGACGATCTTTGGTACAGCGACGACCCGATGTGAAGGAACCTCAGCTCAGCTCCGCCCACCCCTCTCGATCACTTCAATCTGCAGCCTGATCGGCTGTCGTCGCATTCGTTGTAGTTCGCTATATAGGTCGTCTCCACATCCATAGACTTCATACAATGAGCATGGTGTATGCTAATTGATATATATAGTGGCCGTGTAGTGCCACGCAAACCGCAGGGCTGCTGGCGCCCACTGGGTGACTGGAAGACGTTGGATTAAATACTTGTATTCAGAGTGGCAGTACCCCGCTGCGGTTGCGTGTTTGCCCCGTGTCTGCCGATCAGGCTTACTACTACGACTGGCAAGACAGTGCATTGGCCTCTTTGCATAGATGTTCAGATACAACCGCGAGCCATTGGTCATGGAGTGCATCAGCATGTAAGCAGTAGCATATCCATCACCCTTACCCGTCCAATCGGTTACGCCGCGAGCAGCTGATACGCCCCGCTGACTCCAAAAGCCACTGCGCGCAATCATGCCAATCATCATTCAACCACAGCCGCCAACGCACAGTGACATAAACCCCTCTGTCTCTCGTAAGGCACCACGCCCGACAGCTCGATTTTCGTTTCGTCTTCCTAGAAACTCGTCCTGCTATGTTGACAAAGATCAACGTCCGAAAGAGTCATGGATGCTTTCAGCCAAACACGAGTATGGTGTCTTTGCGACCATTGTAAAGTATATGCTAATTATTGAGGTTTAGACACCGACTCTGGAGGTTGTGTCGGGTGCCGAAAATAGCCCGCTTCAGTACGTAAAAAGAGTCTCACAATGTTTGCTGCCTGCTGACTATTGCAGCATTATCATCGTGCATGGCCTTCGGAAATGGCCACAGCTAGAGCAGATCTTAGAGAAGACCGTAAAGAAGGCCGCCGCCAGCCAAGGCAACGAGGCGCCTCGGATCCGGAGGTTTAGGTTCAATATCGAAGATGTGTTTGAACGGGGGGAGAAAGCCTTCATGGATACTTACGATGCCTTCAAGAAGACTATGACACGTCACGTAGTAAGTACCGCCGACCCTTACCGAAGTTAAACGCAACTTATAACCGAGGCACCATAGAAACCGCAGACGAGCTTCGACAAGCTCCATGCTAAGATACAGAGATCCTCAGACAGGCCGTTGCGAATCATCTTTATTGCCAATGGTATTGCGACATCACTTGTTAAGCTATTCTTGAATGAATGCCTTAATGAAGATATCCAACACCCACTCGCTAAGGAGAAGTGGCTTTCTATCGTTCAAGGTTGCGTCTTTAAAGTATACAAGTCGTCCAATACCGACCAGAAATACCAGGACTTGTTACGGCAAGAATGGTCTGCATTGACCAAGCGGCCTTCTGTGGCGGAGAGTGATGGGAAAGAGGATCATATGAGAGAGTTCGACCTGAATAAGCGTTGCCTCGCGTGTCTAATGGAACGCCTGATGTTCATCGACGAGAACTTCACGCTGAAATTCGAATCAAAGACCCTAAGGAGAAACACGTGGGTATTGCAGCCGAATATAGTAAGATTCTTTCGCACGCCGAGTATCCATACTATGTGGAAACATTTGCTTATTTGCCTTGTTGCAGAAACCCAGTACAAGTTTGGAACGAGGCGGGCAGTCGGCTAGCAACGCCCAAGACAGTGGGCTGAGCGGATCCGAACAAGAAGGATATCCCAACCAGCTGCAGGAAGCCAACCGGTCTAAGACATCGATAGCATCTATTAAAAAGCTGGGCGGCAGATTCAACAATTGGGTCCGGACTCCGAAAACGGAATCACATCGGGCCAACGACGCCGACATCATTGGCAAAATAATACGGCTGATAGGGGGCCTCGACCTCACGACAAAACAGTCCGGCGTTCTGAAAAAGAAGCTCGCCAAGTACCAGTACTTCGGGGAGAGCCCTGCTCCCGAGGTGTCGCAACCAGTTGAAACGTCCATCTCGTCCAGCCCGAGCCCGGAGCCCGGCTCCACACAGCCGATAGATGCAGCGAAACTGAACAGCGCGATGCCTGAGGACCAACTTTCTCATTCAATGAACCTTTCCCCACGAGTGAACACGCTGCTGATCAATGGCAATGATGACGCCGAGGAGCCCCAGGGTCTCAGGGACACATGTATAAAGCGCAGCGAGTGGGCTCAGTTCTATCTTGATAACTGTAGCTTCCACAACGCCACCGCCCTGTACGAGTCCTGCATCGTCATGGCCAAGGATATTCCGAGTCAAGGCAACTCCATCGAACTACGGTGCCGAATGCAGCTGGCTGTAATCAAGACAATGCGTGGACAGTATCAGGCTGCTCTTTCAGACTTGAGCAAGCTCGACGAGGAGCGTCAAAGAAAACTTGGCAGCAAGGACCCCTTGACTTCTGCTGGAATACTATATCATCTTGCTGTCGTGCTTGTGAGAGTAGGCGCGTTCGCAGACGCTATCGAGAAACTCGAAACCCTACGCTCATTCTTGAAGGACGCAGGCGACACGGATCTCCAGGTAAACCACGTCAGACTTCTCGGGCTAGCCAATGCTTATCTGGGTCGATTCTCTCTGTCATTTGAACATATAGCGAAAGCAAAACAGACGGTCGAGGAAGAGAGTTTCCGTAGCAGTGTACCGAAAGGTACAACTTCGGGACGCTCATCGCGTGCTGGCTCAGACGGAGAACTTGGCGGCAAGACACCTCTGTCAGGACTCGAGGCTACTGTACGGCTAACTGAGGCCCAAGTCCTGCTGATGCAGGGTAGTGCACAGAAAGGCCTGTGCATTATGGAAGCACTCTTGGGGGACATGGAAAAGAGTTTCGCCACGTCGCACGTTCTGACGCTGGAAGCGCGCTTGATCTGGTGTTATCTCTTGACAGAGACAGGCCGCCTTGGAAAGGCCAAGGCGATGTGCTCTGGTACCATAGACCTGATGACCAAGTACCTGGATCGAGACCACCCCTTCATCTTGAAGGCCACCTCGGCGCTGGTCGGCTTGCACAGGCTCGACGCTTGTCCATCGGAAGCCACCACCACATCCGAGAACCTGGCATATCGGGCGAAAGAGCTACTGGGAGAGGACAATCGGCAGACGCTCCGGTATGAGTCCCAGATGGCATCTATCAAGCTTTGGATGGGTGACTATGTCAATGCACTCAAACGACTCGAGGAGGTACTCGCCAAGTCGAAAAAGCAATGGGGCGAAAAGCACCCTTGGACTCTTTTGTGCATCATCGACCATGCTATTGCTCTATCTCTATCCGGCCAAAGTGAAAAGAGCAAGGAATCACTGGAACATGTGCTCTTAGCCCAGGCCCAATTGTTCCAGCTTGACGTCGAGGAGTCCAAGGGGGGCACTTTTATCAACCGGCTCATCGAGTATCTAGCTCTCGTCAGCCAGCCGGAGCCGGGGCCGAATAAGGACTCGACCAAAGTCCACCCCAGTCTTCTCGACGCTTTAGGCGCCTGGGCGAAGAATGAGCTCACGAGATCCTGCGCAGACCGTGATCAAGTCATCAGGGCACAGACGACGATACTACAGATCAGAAAGTCGTCCCCGTCTTTCCAGCCTGGTCAATTTGCCACGCTGAAAGCTGAGCTGGACTTGGCCAACACCCTCCGAGTCGATTCAGATCCAGAACAATCCAAAAAGGCCGAGTTCCACTACAGCGAGGTAGTCCAGTCTGGTGCTGCCCTGCACGGTCACCCCATCGTACTACTTGCAGAGCAGGGACAGTACCTCAGCAAGATGATACGTAACCCCGAAGATATGTCAGACGCAGATACGGAACGCTTCCTCAGCATCCCCCGGCTGATGAGCCTCCGCCTTGGCAGTGGACACCCCGACACCCTCCAAGCATTGCTGACCACACTAGCGCCCGCCTACTGCCTCAACACAACTCGCGCGGCCGAGATGTCCACCGAGTTGCGCCAGCGGTTGTACGACCCCAAGGTCCGCCTCCAACGGCTGATCGAGTGCATCCAGATCGAGGAGAAGCTCGGGATCATACACTACCGCCTCGAGAACAAGCGCGAGGCGGCCGAGGTGTTTGCTGCCCTCTCCAATTCACTGCGGGGCGGCGAGAGGGCAATGTTGAAGGATTTTGATCAGGGCAAAGAAATTGAGAAACGGCTGAACCAGGAGATCTCGAAGATTGTCGGGGATATGTTGGAGGTGCAGTGGCAGAGGGCCGAGGACTGCAAGAAGAATAGAAACTATGTCGAGGCAGTGGAGCTTCTCCGTCTCTTCCATCGCCTCTTCAAGGCCCTGCACGGGGAGTACGAGGCGGTGACCGAAACGGTCTCGCTTAATCTCGCAGTGGCCTTGTGGGAGGCAGGCCAACAGGGGGATAGCAGTCCGTCTGGAGCAGGCTCGACGAGACGCAATCCCAGAAGGCAGCAGGAGGAGGCTGTGGGCATACTACAAGGCATCGTAACTAGAATGGGCGACGAGAACGATTTGAAGGGCCGGTTGAAAGAAGGGCTGAGGGAATGGGAGGAGGAGCTGGCGACCACTTCTACCGTGGGGAGGGCGTCGTCGAGTTCCTTGAACTTTGCTGAAAGTATGGAGTCGGCAGTATCGCGGGAAAGCTGCACTGGTTCGAGAGAGAAAGGGGAAAGTTAATTAAACTAACTTTGCTTGTTGGATGAGGTGCTTCGGCTCCAGGTATTGCCGCTGATCTATATCTGTATACTAAGGGGAAGCCACATATGTCGCATGATGGCCCCCTTTTGCCGACCGCAGGATTCTCATCGAAGTGGGATCTGCTGTTGAAGCCGACAGTATTCTTTGCTCATAATTCTCAAAATGCCTTCAACTGGACCCTGCATATCGCGTACGTAGTAGCCGACGTTTCAAGCCCACTAATAGTGACCTCCTATTCGTCAACCGGCAACCATTGCTTATCCAATGATCGCACCTCCAGATCGACCAAGGCATTCTTCGAAGGCAGTACGCACACTTGATATACCGTCCGGCTTTAGTAAAAGCTGGAAACGCAGCTCATCATCACTTGAATGTCTCACGTAGCAGATCTTACCACCCCATCGATTACCCGCATGATCGTGGGACGCGGCGCACGAATAGCAAGAAAGCAAGTGCGGGGTATCGGTATTGCGCCCAAGGCAGATCTGAACAGCCACAGGCATGTGGAAAAGGCCTCAATAGGAGGGGGTCACGCAGTAACCAATGGACGTCGAACTCACATTTTAGACCATACAGCGGAACATTGTACACATACATGATGCATAGATTAGTCTGGTTCGCGAGGTGGTTGCCTCGTAGGGCAGGGCGACTGGGCTTGGTCCACTGCATCTGCAGGTCGCTCCATGGTCTCACTTGCAGTGGCTATGGTAAGGCTCTGGGATTTCAATCGGGAAAGATAAAGAGGAGTCCCAGAACCGCATATCGCAGATGGAAATGATAACGTCAAGTTTGAGAACTGCTTTATTCAGTAATATGGCCCCTCTCCCCCTAGTCTCAATCATTGCCCGACAAGACCTCGGCGTCTCCTCTCAAATTCGGGCACAATGGGCAGACCCGTCCGACATTATGTCTCTTTTGCTGCTTGTTGGCGCCGATGTCGTGAAAGGGGCCCTCGCCCAGCAAACGGGTGGCACTAAATGGCTTCCACCGCCCGTCGTTTTCTCCTTTGGGTGGGTCGCCTATAGCGTCTCCGGCATCCTCGCGGCCGTGGGCGATAAGACCTTCCTGCCCGCCCCTGAGCTGCCGGCGGTGGTGATGAGCACCGAGTGGGGCTACCACCGGGCGAACAACTCCTGGGTCATCAGCCGGCTCCTCCGGGACTACGAGGAGTACTGGATGCCAGACCCAGTGAAAGTCAGGCTCGCGAAGATGTTGGAGGAGGCGGGTCGCCGTCGCCGTCGCCGCGCCGGGTTATGCGTCTCCGTTTTCGAGGCAAGCCGGGGCAAAACAGCGGGGGTCCCCGACCGAGACTTTCTTTGGTACTCTGGGTATGCCGTAGCGGTCTTGCAACTTGCCATCGCAGCTATACCGTGGGCCCTGCATGGAGTTTGGGAAGAGTTCGCCGTGACGGCACTCGGGACGGCACTGGCCTTCCTCACGGCTAGTCTTCCCCATTGGACTCAGGAGAGGTGGGCCTGCAACACAGACTCCAATAAGACATTTGTCTTGACCCGCGGCAACGGGGCCCAACATGCCATCGTCGTCATAGGGGCCGGGCGCGGTCTCGACCTCGAAGACCTGGCCACCTCGTCTGAAGGACTTCCAGGCAAGCGGAGCACGCCCATCATCTACTCGGGTCTCGCAGTGATGTGGTGCGTCTTGCTCATCACGGTGTGCGGCATCGAGAACCTGACCTGGTTCCTCCTGGCGGTCGGCACCATCGGCATGATCCACACCATCATCGTCGCCGGGGCGCCGCGGCAGCCGGGCGTTTTCGGCATCCACCTCACGTACCGGGACGTGTTCGCGGAGCCCAAAGTGATGAAGACGCTGCAGGAGCTGGAGAAGGCCTACCCGGGATGTGGCCGGTCGATGATTAAGACGTTCTTCCCGGGCGAACTCCGTGAAGACGAACAAGTGTGGTGGAAGGAGGCCAGGGAACGAGAGAGAGCGGCGAAGGATTCGCCACCTTCTCCATTATCAACCACCCCTACGTCCAGACTGGAGAAGTCGTCAGGCTCCTCGATCCTGTCAAACACGACAACACTCTAGTGGGCACCCAATGACTCTACGGGAGGCACTTAGCGTGGTGTGCGATGGAGCCCCCTTATGAGGACTACGTAGGTAATACATTTGCAGTATAATTTCTTTTTGGGCACACAGAGATGAGTTGAAGGGGACGGTTGCCGCAATGCCCCCCTGGTGACGACTAAGTGGGTAAATTTGGAGAATTTAATTTGGCAATACAGAAAGTGAAGGAAAGGGTAAAGATAGTTACAATGGTATGCACGCCCCCCATGATTGATCGCTTCTCAAAATCTGCCTGCATGTCGGAAGCCACTCTACCGCATGCCTTTCACGGCCCCTACAGGTTGAGTAACGTCTATATCGGGCTTATCACGAACCCCTTCACGCATACAATACACCAACCTGCGGCTTCTGCACGTCGTGACCTTCGCATCCGAAGCTTAGATGCATGACCGGCTCATCATTGCCGACCGACAAATCTTTTGATAGACCATGTGGTATTGGTGTAACGCCCCAGCGCAGAGGCTCCCTGGATACTGCTATCAGGTACTCATTCTCGTCCTTTATACAGCGTAAGTCGTCTTGTACGGGCCCACTTGGCACGAGGGGTGATTTGGCCGTAGACGCTCCGTCGCTTTGCAAGTGCTCGTCTCGAGGGCGGATTACTGGTTCAGTCGTTTCTGTCTCTAGAATTGACCGTTAATAGAGTTCCAATCCTGGCGGTAGCAATGGAACGAGGGAAATTTAGGTGGCAAATACCTTCAGACTGTCTTGGAAGCAGGGGAATGTGGCAGGCTGCTGAGAGAACAAGGGAGTTGGTGCCTCCGAAAACCATGTCACTCTTGAGCTTCAATCGTCGGAAGACCAAGGGCGATATGATAAAGGTAGTCCCCAGGATCAGCAGGATAAGCATGCTCATATCAGAATATCCTATCCCAACGAATGTGCCACCTGGTAGACGGAAATCGTCAAGTAGACGGTCGTTAGGCTGGCTGAGGTCCTGTCCTTCGTAGCAACTTCGTGTTAGTAGAATATGCTGCGGCATTATGTTATATCTTCGACCACTTACTACCGTTGATAATGAGTAGAAAGAAACTGTTGGATACTAGCCAGTGAAGTAAAGTACTTATTCCAAGGAGTGGGACACTGTACTTGTATGGGAGCTGAAGTCTGTATGTCGATGTCTGCTGTCCTTCGGGGTATGATACTCGGAGAGGCTTGTATGATAAACCGTAGGTGTTCCATTCCTTCTCGACCTGGAGTTGTGTATGAAGCATATTAATATTGAGATAAATAAAGGAGAGAATCAACTGCGGAGCGTTAACGCAGATCAGTGTTGCAAGGTACCCAAATCCCTCCGTAAACTGGATGGTCTTTACGTTTTCAGATGGACCGAAGTCTGCAAGACGACTGTGAGATACGTTAGTTTTCTATGAATGCCATTTTCAGGAATTGATCAAGCTTGAAGCTTAATCAGTATGTGTACGTACCTTCCATCTCCGGATATTCCTGCTATCACCCAGCCACTAAATAGCCCAAGTATTGCGAGCGTGCTGGGGAAATAGATTTCGATCCAAGTTCCTCTGAGCAACGTAGAGCGTAGATGGCGTTGGGAATCCTTCCATCGGCGAGGCCTGATTGACGAGACGAAGTAAGTGCTGTCAGGGTTCGCAAGTACTGCTCGCGGGGAACACTGCAGACGTTCGCTATCTTTGACTCCGAGCGTGGCGAGGCCACGAGTGTGGATGTCCGGAATGGTGATGAAGGATTCGATAGCGTCGCCCGGTGTAACAAGAGAAGCATCTTGCTGATACCATAGTATCACAACGCATGTAGCAACCTTGACAAAAACGCAAATGAGGACGGCTAACAGCAGACCGTTGGATACTAGAACCTGACATGACTCCACTGGCTTTGCTCGGCAATATTGAATATTCAGTGCCGTTTTTACCGCCCTGTAATCATATCCCGTCACGTACACATTGAGGGTGTTTCTCGGGTCTCCGTCATTGATAAAGGACACGGGCTGAGTCATGATAAGGCTACAGTTCCAGTTCCAAGTACCCGAGGATGATTCGTCCCAGCTATCTAAGGCTGATGATTGGTCGTAGCCATAATGGATGATTGTGGATTTCGCGGGATGTTTATTTTGACATTCTGTCCAGAACCATAGTGGGTTAATCCGATGCGGCGGGACGTTAGAGTCCCACGTATCGCCAAAGCTGTTGTTTGTGAACTCGTATATCTGCTCTCGCGTCCATCCATCGGTATTATTTGTTCCACTGGAAACAATGATAATCACATCGGTGTAAGCAGAGAGATATCGGTTGTTTCCGTACTCCTCGAGGCACTTCTCCACATCCAGACGATCCCAGTCTGAGCCTTGCCGCGCTGTATCATGAATAGCTTGTGCTATCCCTGACGTGTGGTTCCAGTAGTTGGTCAAATTGATCGGCCACCCGTAGCCATGAAAGTAGCTATCAGTAGGTGGGGTTCCGGCTCCGGGGATCCAATATGGCTTGTGTTCGATAAACGCTGAAGTTGCAATAGCGAGGTTGTAATTGTTACCCTGAAACACAGTGTTGTATACAGCGCTGTTGAAAAACAAATGTATCGGGATGCTGCTCAAGAAGAGAATTGCCCAACTGACAATTTTGAAGTACGTCAGATTTGGGATATTGCCCCAAGATGGCAATCCAATGTCGAGCGGTCGGAGGAACTTGTGCGCCCTATCGATCTCCTTGCGTGTAGGCGAAGTGGTTATTTGCATGAAGAAGTTGGAGGAAGCCAAGATTCCCGTGGATACAACATTGATGGAAACATGTAATATGGTACTGAGCCTCGAGGTGTTGGCACATCGTCCTCCATAGATCTTGGTTGAGCGGAGCTTCGAGCTGTCCTCTGTGTGGGCGATGGAGATAAGAAGGCTGATCAGAATGACTAACCCACATATCAAGGCCAGGACAACATTAATTGCACCGGTACGACGCCATCCCCTTTCGTAAAAAACCGACTTTGCCTTCATGTTGTGTTATTCAAGTCTCGAAGATTGGGGGAAATATCATTCAAGGAGATATGGAAAATGCGACAAATAGTGTGGGTGTAACGAACAGACAACTTCTTCCGTTTGTTGACTTCAGCTGAAAGGGTCTTGTTGAGCTCTGGACGCCGTAATGTACACTAAGCAGTGGCGCCGAGATATGCATTGTAAGTGCTGTTGGTTTTGCAAGCCACATAATGTTATCAAGTTGCGTAGCCCAGTAAAGGTAAGTACTTGTAGCTTAGTAAAATTAAAGGCGCTTATCGCATGCGCAGGGGTACTTTTGCCTAAGTACGCCACAGAGAACGTACCTACTGTAGCTTAGCATGAGCGTCACACATTACCAATCAAAGTAGAAAGTCGGCATGGTGTCACCGATCGCCTTCATATAAACCCTCCCACCCAAATCAAAGAACCTCAGTGACCTCAACATCATTCAAAACCTCAGTCATGTTTATTACCAGGCGCTATTTGGCTTTCGGTAGACTGTTTCCTGCACAGGACAATGGATTTCACACACCCGAGACGATACCATTGGACGACTTCACCGGAAACCCGACAACCCTTCGCGAAAATACGATTCGACCTCGGAAGAGATGTATTCTCTTTTTGCCCCCAAAAGTTATTCGCTCAGTCCGAATTGCGGTGGCAGCGTTTAGCATTATCTTTCAAGTCATTGGGCACTTTGACCCTTTTTTATTAGCACAGGATGAAGGGTATTATGAAATAAGGTTGACTCTAGCTGTACGTTCGTATCATGTAATATCATGTTTAAATAACAACTTTTGATATGTCAGTATTACTTACAATCTGAAGGCTTTGGGTGCTGCATCAGTGATAATCTTAGACACTTATCGCTTGCTTCAAAGGCTCTATCCACCGCCGCCCGGAATGTCTTTGGAAATTGTCTTGCTGGTTGATGCTTGTGTCTCTATCTTGGGCATCACATACTTGGCCTTCACCCGGAACGGGTGGGAGAATCAAGAGAGCGGCACTTGGATATTGGCATTTGGGCTTACAGTCACTTTGATGTTGGTATATTGGCCCACAGCCAATACAGACGGTACTAACAGTTTTGCTCCGACAGCCTGTTGAGTCTTTGGCTTACTACTCGCCACCTGCAGCGCTACTTGAGAGTCCGGGTTCAGCGTAGGGAGTACTTTACCCGCTTGCCAACGATCGCCTTTACCAGTTCCGGCAACCCAATCGCTGTTTATCTCAACAACAACGTTACTGGAAGGCCACCTAATCAGTGACGCCTCTCACAGGGTAGTTTACCGAGTCACACAGGGGCAGGAAGAGGGGAGGAAACTCGGTATTGATGGTACATTCAGATCAGTGTTGCCAATCAACCAACCAACTAAGCGTCGTGTCGATGGTCGGTTGATGGAAATACTGGTGTATTTGATCGGTTGGTTGACAACACTGGGTGCAGTACCAGTTCTAATTGATCGAGCCAGTGTGTACGAGTGAGAACTCGCCATGGAAAGCGATAAGAACGGGTCATAGTAGGAGTCGTTTAGTTGAAGGCAATGAAACCCCATTTATAGCATGAGTGATCAAATAGCACTTAGCACAGCGGTGACCAGTGATCAGTAAAAGCAGACATCCTTACTGGGAATTGCAACGCTGAGGTAGGTGTCGAGTTTCCTATCAAAGAGACCGAGTCCGTATACAGACGTGGTTGGTTGCCTTCTCAAGGTACTTAGTTGCCTGTTCACCAATGCCTAACTGCGTTTGAATAAGGCTTGAAGAGTGTGAGCTTTTTTCGCTATTGATATGTGACCTATCATTGAAAAGACCACTCACCCAAGTCTGTTGGCTGATGAACATTTACATTCAATTCAAACGCTCCGAAGTCAACCAGCCACCTACACACCAAATTGAACCCCTCCCTCTCGGCGCTTTATTATCTTCATCAACTTACACCCAACTTCTGAAACCTTCATAAAGCAGAAGAGAAGACAGTCGCTGGCCAAGATGGCTAAAACCGAGGTTGGTCTGGGAAACCAGGCTACGTTAACCAAGATCGACAAGCTGCGCGAGCTAAATGTTGGCGCACTTATCCCATTGCCTCAGGTGAGCGAATTATTTCACTGACCTGACCTCGAAGTCGACTAGCTGATAGGATAATAGCTCGTCGTAGTTGGCGATCAGTCGAGTGGAAAGAGCTCAGTCCTCGAAGGCCTCACGGGCTTTTCGTTTCCTCGTGCCGCAGGCCTCTGCACTCGCTATGCGACTCAGATCACTTGCCGCCGGGCCGCCGAGCGGTCCATCGTCATTTCGATCATCCCTCGTCCCAATGCGGACGAGGAAACCAAGAAGCAACTTCTTGAGTTCAAGCACGAGCTGCCCGAGATGAACAATGACAAGCTCATCAAGATCTTTGACGTGGTAAGTTGATGCCTTTCCACGCTTTGGCAGCACTAACGTTACATTGATATTCTAGGCCAGCGCCGTTATGGGCATCAAGATGTCAAAGACCGACACGAACGACGGCCGGGCTGCATTCAGTCAAGATATCTTGAAGATTGAGATCTCTGGACCTGATGTATGTCAATCCTAAGACATGCTCGCCACCACTGCTAACATTTATGCCTTTCTTCAGCAAGACCACCTCACCGTGATTGATGTCCCTGGCATTTTCCGCGTAGCCACACCTGGTAAGTTGCGGTTTATTTGGTACTAATCAGTTATGCTTACGTCTACCCAGGACTTACGACCGAGAGCGACATCACCCTTGTTGAGAACATGGTCAAGTCGTACATGAATGACCGACGAACCATGTAGGTTTCACGGGCTCCTAAATAATGGCGTTGCTTATATCTGTACAGAATCTTGGCCATTGTCCCTTGTACCATCGACATAGCTACCCAAGAGATCCTGAAACTTGCCGAGAAAGCTGACCCGGCTGGTGTCAGAACCATGGGTGTGCTGACCAAGCCCGATCTTGCCACGGAAGAAGCCTCCAAGGACACAATCCGCGATCTCGTCCTTGGTAAAAGCAGCAACCTGAAACTGGGCTATCATGTTGTCAAGAACCGCGGCGCCGATGACCACATTTCGACACTGTCTGATTGCCTCGCTGCAGAGGAGTCCTTCTTCATGGATTCTACATGGTCATCCATCATTGACCATTGCGGAATCATTTCTCTCAAGCCAAAGCTTCGGGGATTACTCATGAACGTCTCCAAGCAGGAGATGCCGCACGTCAAGACTGACATCGAGCACAACCTGCAGGCATGTAAAGGCAAACTGGCGGCCATGGGTCCAGCAAGGGAGGGTGACCAAGCCCAAAGACTCTATTTGACTAAGCTGGCCTCAAGTTTTCAGGATGTTACTATAGCCGCCTTGAACGGCTACTACGCTGGCCACAACCTCTTCAAGACCGACCCAGATCTAAAGTTGGTAACAAGAATGATGAAGTTGAATGAAGACTTCTCCAATACTTTCCAGGATCGAGGTCACAAGCTGAGCTTCGGATCTGGTTCGGCCAATAACGACAACCAAGTTGGTGGAAAAGTTTGTGATATCAGTCTCTCATTCGGGATTATTTCGAACGCGTACCCGGAGCTTTCCGACATCCTCCATATGGAGACCTACGATTGCCCTAAGCCCATCGACAGTCCGATAATGGGTTTAATCGAGGAAGTTTTTGACTCCAGCCGCGGACCTGAACTTGGAACGGTATGTGCCCCATGCATTGATGAGGCGAGACCTTACTGACAGTCTTCTAGTTCGGCGGAAACGTTCTAGCCACGGCATTCGCTGAGCAGACCGAGAAGTGGGAACCTCTTGTTCTTTCACACACCAGCAAAGCCATCCTGTTGGTCCACGACTATATCTTCGAACTTTTGGCCATATTGTGCCCGGAAGATCAAGTCAGAGAGCAACTCTGGGGTGGGCACATGATGGACAAATTGTGCGACGCATACCGTCGTGCCATGAACCACGCCAAGTTTCTACTGAGTATTGAGCGAGGTGGTCGGCCTACTACCTTCAACCACTACTTCAACGCCACCCTCCAACGGAAGCGGGGCGACCGGATGGTAGAAGCATTGACGAGCAAGGTCAAAGCCATCTGGGGCAACAATGAGGACTGCGTTTCCATTGATGACATCAAGAACTATGCGCAGAACAAGAACAATGCGCATCAGGTGTGCGAGGACATCCTGGACACTTTGACGAGCTACTACAAGGTTTCGCGCAAACGCTTCGTGGACGCCATCTGCCAGCAGGTCGTCTTGCATTTCCTCCTCGAGGGAGAGCAGAGCCCTCTCAAAGTCATGGGGCCTGAGCTGGTAATGGGTCTTAGTCCCGACGAGCTCGAAACCATTGCAGGCGAAGATATCGAGTCGCAGCGACAGCGCAAGGCGTTGGAGGGTCGGAAGGAGAGATTGGAGGCGGCGCTGAAGGTGCTACGGACTTGAGACCAATTGGTTTCTATGGCAAATGAGACACGGCGTAACGCATAAAACATGTAGATGTAGTAATGACAGTTGACAAACTAATGGATGGTTTGCTTTGAGAAATTGCTGCTCAATACCACTGTTGGCTCTGCTGTCTTGTACGAATTGCACGCGACACGACTTGCGGTTGGGATAAGGATTATGGGCCCGATTACATGCTAACTCCACTGGACCACCGAGTGGTCTCACCTTGGCTGCCAAGAAAACACACCGAAGATCGCTTTTGGGGTGAAGGCTGATGCGGGGCTGTGGCTGCTAGCCTGGCGAAAGCCACAGCTCGGCCTCCAAGTTTCCAGTGCCTGAGCTCCAAGCCAAATAGCCGACGTCAAGTTGGCAGTTGAGATATCAACGCCGTTCAGCATAACTTCCACATACCGCCCCTGACACTCTGGAAACCGCGCTGAGGCCATTATACCAGGCCACAAGCATCATGGAATCCCTCCAGAACGGCCCAGACCCCATAGTTGGGATGCTACGGCCGGCTGGGTTTTGCCCTCCAGAGAGCCTCACAGGGTGATGGCAAGCACAAGGTCAGTTGCATACCCCCTTCCTCAGCCTTTCCCCGGGCAGAAACGGCAGGAACGGTAATTGCTACATCTGTTTCGTCTGCCGAGTGCATTTTGCCCTTTTTACCTTTTCACTGGCTCCAAGCGAAGCCCTTTTCTTCTGGCATACATGGCTTCGTATGCTGTGCTCTCTCCTCAAACTGCACCCTTGGCCCATCTCGGCAGCCGGAGTTTATCCGCCCGGCCCAGCAAGTTTTTGGGAACACTCCAAGGCAAACAGCTTTTCCCCAGCCGGACCCCTCATTGGTCCAAAACCCACCGAATGATGGACAAGCAGCCCAGCAGCCCGGGTGCCTGCCTGTCTGCCTGCCCGCCTGCCCGCCAAAATATTTTTGCAGTGGTTTTTAGGTGCCCAGCCCAGAGCAGCACCTTAGCCCGGCGGCCGAGCCTGCTAACGGGAACGCCCAACCTGCTAACTGCCTAGCCTGCCTTGCTCGATTTGGGGGGTTTACTTGGGGGAACTTGGGCGTTTGGTGGAACACGATTGGGGAGCGACCTCCCATAATAACAACGGGCCAATCCACGAACGGGGTGCACCTGCAAGTTCAACGCAACGCAAAGCAACGTTTTCCTACGCGCGCCGCCATCTGATTTTCTGACGACTTCTACGCCTGGCCTCCACGAAAAAGAGCCTTTCCGACCACCACCACCACCACAACAGAACATTCGCCCTGCCAATTTTTTCATCGACTTCACATCCGCTCCGACTTGTTCGATTATTGGATTTTGATTAATCCATTCCAACCTACCAAACACTTATTTTCAACGCGCATATCGATATATCAAAATGCCGGGCGGAAAGGGCAAGTCTTCTGGTGGAAAGAGCTCGGGTGGAAAGACTTCTGCGGTCGAAGGACCCAAGAAGCAGCAGAGCCACTCTGCTCGCGCCGGTCTTCAGGTTAGTTCTCACGATTCTCTATGAAGTCCTGCGGCCTCTTCAATATTTTTGCGCCCTTGCGATCGCGGTTTTGAGCTTCCGGAGCTTCGACGACAACTTTGCGCCCCAACCCCTCGACCACGACGACGACGACGCGTCAGCATTTCGACCCGATTGCTCCTCACGACCTGGTGCACCGAATGCATTACCCGCTGCGTCGCGTAGAAGCAACTGTTGCGTCGATGCCTACGATTTCTTGACCGGTGTTCCGCGAGCGACATCCGACCGCCTGATGCCAGAGCTTAACTGGAGCTGTCCCCGCTTCCCGACAGGCTTTGGGCAGCCTGAAGCTGTTTTTCGGTCGCCGAATCTACGAAACTACACGATGCGCAATGCCGAGAGAATGCTGCAGGCGCCATATACGAACGACCTATACTGACCACCATGCGTTTTTAGTTCCCTTGCGGTCGTGTCAAGCGATTCTTGAAGCAGAACACCCAGAACAAGATGCGTGTTGGTGCAAAGGCTGCAGTCTACGTCACGGCTGTGCTCGAGTATCTGACTGCCGAAGTCCTGGAACTTGCAGGAGTGAGTCATCCCTTTCTTACCCGTGTTGCTGCCTATCCCATCCCATATCTCGCCATTGGCAGCCCACGTGACATGACATTATCGTTGTAAGGCGACGAAAGCTAATGAGAAATATCCAGAATGCGGCCAAGGACCTGAAGGTCAAGCGTATCACGCCTCGCCACCTGCAGCTCGCCATCCGTGGTGACGAAGAGCTGGATACCCTTATCAGGGCTACCATTGCCTTCGGTGGTGTCCTGCCTCACATCAACCGCGCCCTGCTACTCAAGGTTGAGCAGAAGAAGAAGGCCAAGGCCCAAGAAGTGTAAAGGCTTATTCTTCTTCTTTTCTCGTTCCTGAGTTTTCCGGTGTTTTATCTGAATTGTCTGGTTGGTCTCGGTTCGTGGGAACAGGTTTCTGCTTCATGGAGTGAAGGTTGTGGCAAAAGGGTGGCGCCAGGTCAGCGCCAAGTCAGGCTGCTGCGGCTAGCCCACCGCCCGAAGAAAAAAAAGTTCACGAGTTGGTCGAGGCTGCGATACGGGTCCTCGACCACGGTTGGCTGCGCTGCCAGACGCTTGGTGGGGAATATCATACATGTTTAATGGTTCTGGTCACGTTGTCGGTCAATGCTCGATTATCAGCTACTGATATAGATATGCTGGGAAGCAAGGTGCGAGGCCATCTCATCTCCACTCTTGCCTTCTGAGAGGCATCAATGTACAACACAGGCTTACGGTTCGTCATGGGCGATTCCTCTTTTTCTTTTTTCCTTCTCTTGTAAGGTGATGATGATATTTATGCGGTACTCAATCTACGAAGACATATTCTTCTCATAAAAATGCAACTCAGATATCCATTCGTTCGCACGTCATAGTCTACCAGATGAGCGCTTTGTTGGGGTTTGTCACTCAAAACAGTGACGGCCGGATATGTAATTGAATTGACGGCATTTACGCCCAGACGGTGGTCGTAGACCGCGCACTGGCACTGCTGGTAAGCTTAAAGGTCTGTCAAATGCCAGCCACCGCCATTTATGCAACGCCGCGTCACCAATTGAGTTTTGCGACGCCCGCTGGCTGGCAGCCTGTGCTCTAGCGGCTCAGTTCTTATTGCAACCTCTGTTTCTGAAAGGTGAGTACCTAGATTACCATTTCAGAATGGCGGCAATTGGGGTTTCTCGTTCGCCATTCAAGCTGGGCAGGATGTGGTCCAATGTGAGATGTTGCTTGCTACCTTTTCCATGCGCCAGCGGCGAGGCGAGGATGCGACAGACACTCACCATGTAGATTATAATGTAAGGAATATAGCTTAAATAGCGAAGGCCCGTGAATACAGAACACATGTAGTAATAAGCAATGTCTTGATTGAAGAGGGAATAAAGAGAGCGCCGGAGAGTGTGCTGGAGAGCAGCTCTGAGATGGTACTACGCGCTGGTAGAGGCAGGGCACGTGACTACTACCGTCTCACCAATGCCGAATGTATAAGGCAGAAAACCCGCCAACGCTTCATCAGGCCAAGGGCGTGAACTCTCATCAGCATCCACGAAAGAGGAATAGGAAACGTGAGAAGGCGGTCACGCATCACGGATTGCAAGGGATGGTGAGTCAGAAAGACTGGCAACCGCAAAAGATAGCACCTGGAGCAAGCGGAGGAGCACAGCACGCAGGACAAATACCCACTGCCTAGCAGGAGGGTGCATCACGCTGCGGACAGACGATTTGGTGGCATAGCCAGTGAGAAACCCAGTAGTGTCGACATTTAAACAGACATTGGTCAGGACTCTTACTGAAAGGGCCGTCGTCTGTCGTCTACTGACGGTGCTGCTCCCCCACGCCTCACTACTACTTCTTCTTCACTGTTATCCCCCAGCACCAACTGAGGTCCTGCACTAATAGCACCATATAGGCAGTCTAGAGCATTCAATACATGGTTTATAGCCCCACCTTACTACTATTCCACCTTACATGAGGTTCACTATAGTGAAATAACTCCTCCCGCCTAACTGAGCTTTGCCTTCCACTTTCATTTCCACCAATTGATTTTTTTAATGAACCGGCTTGAGCCTTGCTAATGCACAAGGTGAACTCTTTTCTTGACAACCCAGTATCCTCATTCTGTACTTCACTGCCTGCCACACAACCAAGCTCTTCTGCCGAACCACTCGCCAACCAATTCCGACTGCTTATTGCATTCACGCTCTCAACAACCCACACTGCACAACTGGCATCCTTTTTTACTCGAGATTCCTTTTTCTTGGACCGGGAAGGGGAAAATTGCAGAATTGTAAGTGGGTGACCGTTCTGCCATCATTGCTTAACCTCCCACGCAGTGCACATTGGAGCTCATTGGGTTCCCGAGTTTTCTTTTCCTACATCTACAGAACGCACAACTACCTAGTCACGCCTGGTATCCTTTACTAATCATCCAAGACAGTCACTTTCTCATACATCACGAAGGCAGCTGAGAACAGGTCGACAATTGCTGTTTCCTGCAGGGCATTCCAGATTGACAAGGTACGTGACAACCTGCGCCAAATTCAAACACCCAATCCAGACACAGCATATGCACCTCACTCATTATGTAGAACGAGACATTCTGCTTGCCTTGTACTGAAGCTGACGTCTCCATTTCTTCCGCAGATACATTGCTCATACCTTTTCACACCGCACAGCCCGTTTTTGGTAGCCCGGGCAGTTCTTGGAATTGTGCAACCATGGATCCTCGACAGAACCCGGACCGCCAGGCTCCCAACTTCTCTGCCCAGCATCATGATTGGGATGACGAGTTCGGTACTGCCGAGAACAACGAGCCATTCTCGCGAGAGAGCTCATGCACCCTGGCCGCTGATGACGATGAACTGGACCACCGCTTGATGAACGAGAGCCAGCAGGTGATACCTACTACGATGGAGGCTGAGAGTGCGGCGCTCATGGCACGGATCGAGGCTGATCCTTTCCATACGCCCAAGCTACTGTCGGAGGCTCAACGGATCCTCGATTTGCAGCTGCAGACCGCCCAAGACAAGAACTTGACCTTCTTGGATAAGCATCCGGCCACTGCACCTTTTATCGACGACATGGTTCGCAGCATGGACCTGCGCGAGCATATATTCGCGTTCCAGACCATGCCCACGAGCGAGCATGTATACGCATTCCAGAACATGCACCAGGGACCGTGGCACACCGTCGAGGCCTTCTCCCGTCCTCTTTCCTTGGCCGCCTTGTTCCTCGCAAAGCACGCCGACCCCGATAGAAAGCTTCCTGACGCCGTCACGAAGCAGCTGCAAGTTCGTGGCCAGACGGAGATCGCCCGATGGGTGGAGGACTCGGACCACTTCGCCGACGAGCTGGCACTCTTCGAGTTGGGAGGTGGCGTGTTGGTCCCCTCCAAACTCTTCCTCCATGAGGGTCGTCATTACCATCACGACTTTGTCATGAACGACCCCCGGCCTTTCGTGGAGAGCGGCTACGAGTTCAACCGGGAACTGCCTGAGCCGTGGGAGACTGCCGCTCTTGAGCTTCACTCCTATTCGGATGAGGCGCTGGAACGGTTGGGGTACGGCGAGATGATTCCCGAGAGTGACCAAGGACGCGCCTACCAACACATTGACAACGATGTACCCGCTGCTGGAGGAGATCCCTATTGGCATGTAGGTGCAGGCTGGCCGCTGAACCTCGCGGACCATTTCACGCCGCCGGGCTGGGCACCTGAGCCTGAATTCCCGTTCTATGGAGAGGATCAAGACGCCGTCTTCATGGATGCCCTCTGGATGTGTATGCGTGGGTAGCAGGATAGTGACAGTTGCTACACGGCTAGGTGCCCTCATGCCCATTTGCCTACTATAGGCATAAGAACACTTGGGGCTAACAATTAGCAGGCCGATAACGGATCATGCGATTTGTAGCATAGTGATAATCAGAATTGCTATGCGAGGGCTATGATAACGCTTCTGGACACAGGTTCTACCCAGAAGTCACACCCCACAATTGGTCCTCTCTCCATAGGCTTGCTTGGGTAATGAATGCAATGAACATTACTAAACTCATACCCCCGTACATGCCTCGTTGCTGTGATGCTGGTCCATATCTGCAAGTGTGGGTTTTTTCGCGACTGTGATCTGAATGAATAACTTCATGTGAAATGTCATTACCAGCAACACCTTATGCCAAGCACTAATTCATGAAATCTGCTAAACAAGCCATGATCGTCTAATGGGAACTAGCGATCCTCATCCTTTCGCCTACTTCGCCGATTGCCGACTCCATCGGGCAGGATATCCGACTTCCACGTCGTACCTCTGCAGGACCGCGTGGATGCTATCGGCCACCGCTTCGCAGGCCTCGGGGTACGTCAAAGCGAGCCTCTCAATCTGCCCTACTTTCTTCCCCGAAATGCCAAACGCCACATTCTCCTCCGTCTTCAACGTCGCGACAAGAGCATCAGGATGACTGTCGTCGACATACTCGCCCGAAACGGGAGACGGATGAGGCGCCGAAGGCGGTAAGGCTCCTTTCTTAGTAATCTCGGCACCGAAACCGTCCCCGCTGCCGCCGCCGCCGGCCGCCTGCTTCAGTAGGGACTCCACAGCCCTCTCGAGTTCCCGCCGCGTACCCTCGCCGATCTGGCCCAGGGGCCGCGACCAGCGCCAGATCTCGATCAGCCGCTCGACCTTGTCGACCACGTTGCGGCCCACTTTCTCGAGGTCCCAAGGCGGTGGCGTTATATGGGGATGGTCGTGATGGACGGCGTGCTTGAGGATGAACCGCGCGTGGTCTGCCAGCAGTTTATTGCACATGCGGTCCACCACCTCGGCGCTGCGGAGGCTCATGAGGCCCTCTTGGCTCGAGGCTCGTCTTGTGAGTAGGTTTCGGCCCATCATGGCCGTTGCCGACATGGTTGACGCCATTTTATCAATGTCACGGGTTGTAATAGGTTGATAGTAAGGCCTCCAGGGCTTTGGGGAATGAAGTGTATGTATAAAGTATAAACGATAATTGAGTAAGTAACTGTCGACGGTAGAAAGCGTAGTAACGAATAGTAAGGTGAGGTTGCGAAGTTCCGGCCGGGTGAGAAGGAAGATGAGGCGCTAAAGACTGTTTTCGAAACAATAGGACAGGGGAACGTCATCTCAACAAGAACGCTCTTGGTATGCGTCGTCTATTAATAGAACCATGCTCGCTGCTGCTTTGTACGTTGCCGGTGGCAAAGAGTGTCTTTGTCTTCAGAGCGTATCTTAACCCACCTCTCCCCAGTCGGCTTCCTTTGTCCAACTTGATAGGGAGGGTTCGTATTACCTACTCGTCAAGTGCGAATTCCGCGATCAGACACATCGTGAGTTGGGCTCTCCCTTGCTACGTTTTGTCTTCATTTCTTAGGAGTCCAATCAACCCATTTCTGTACCCCCTGTACTACGTTCGTAAGTGGGGCTTTTTGCTGAAGTAGGAACCCCTATTCCATCCACATACAGGATGAGAAGCCAACAGGGAGGGATCAATGTGGCTTCCTCTCTGCTTGTTATGGCGATACCGATCCCCACCAAACACGTTGTGGTAGTTACCGCAAAGACACAATAGCAAATGTTAAGGGAAGCTTGATAGACGACAACAAGCATACCATAATACAGCATTTCCTAAGTCAAACCGTTGATGTTTCCCGTAAACAGATAACTCGTATTACTGAAGACTTCAGCACGTGCAGTGATTTACGTGGCTTGGAACGGATATCTGCTTTGCCACGATTGCCACGCCTCTGGGGTAACAGGCAAAGCACACGGCTGTATAAACTAACCAGTGAATCACGTAATTGAAGGGAAAACATAATGAAGTTGCATATATATTAAAAGACGAGGGGGTTCAGACGGTCAAATCAGCCGGTAGTAGTCCAAAGGAGCACATCACGGCATGGAAGAGACAGCCGGGGGATGTCTATCAGGGACAACACAGAGTTCAGAGAGACAACTTGTTATGAGCTCAGATAAATAACAAACTTATCACAGTATCAGACAGTTAAAAGATAAGAGCTTAAGTGGGGTGTTGCTCGGGCAGATTGTTATAGCACCCCGGGGAGCTCCCGAATTGGTGCTGGTTCAGGGCATAGGGCCTGTAACAGAGCATCAAACCCCCCATTTTATAGGCCTAACCACTATCGTCAACTTCGTCGATGCCTACCGGCTTGCATTCAATGTTTTCAGTCTACTTAGGTACCTAGACCACAACATCTTTCCTAAATTCCGTCACGTAAACATTTTCCTCCATCCAGTCAGGAAAACATCAATCCCAAACCACAACCGCAACCATCCTCCCACCTGATCCTCATCAGGGCATCCATCAGATCTCCATTGCTTCCACCATTCACAGCCCCATCTGCAGTTATCTTATTCTGTAGAGGAGATTGCATTACCAGGTCTACTGGCAGTCATTTCGCGTCGCTTGAGCATCTTCTGAAGTTCCAGGACTTCACTCGATTTGCCAACCGAGCATAAAACACCCACCACAAACATATTTCATCCACGACGCGTCGTTGGTTCCCCCACAACCCAGATTCATCAATCAGAGTTGATACAAGAGGATAACTGAACAATTTGTTTCTTCCAGCAACGGATTGCACTCTCGTTACACTTTTGCGAAATCAGACCTCACCAAGCAAGATCTGGTGGTCAAACAAACGCCAAGCACACCAATCCCAAACACAACTCTCCATTGCTACGAGTTATCCTTAAGTCACGAAGATGGCTACATTCACCTGCCTTCACCGCCTCCCTCAGGAGCTTAAGGATATGGTGTGGGACCAGGCGCTGCTCGAAGAGGTGGAAAGCCGCTTCGTACTCGTCAACCGCGCTTCAATGAAGGTCCTCCCGCACAAGAACACCACGCGAAGCGCCATTCTGGGCGTCGACAGGGAGCGACGAGCCTACGCCCTAAAGTTCTACGACCTCAAGCTCGACGTCTGGACGTTCGAGACGAGCACGAACTATGACCGCGTGTTCAACAACTTCTTGCGTTACCCACATGGTCTCGCGAGATACATGCAGCAAGGCATTAGCCCCTTGCGCATGGCACAAGGCGTCTATGGCCCCGAAGCGCGGCGCATTATGAACGAGAGTTTCTGGCATTCCCACTTGAGGGCCGACCTCCACGAAACAGTCATTACGCAGCTGACGAAAAGTCCCGCAAATACACCGGGAAGTCTGTCGAAGGGCACTGTCTATCTGAGCAGCCAGTTCGATAAATTCACCTTATCGAACACCATCAAGATCCGCCAGCCCTCGGGTGTATGGAACGTCGATCTCTGCGTCCACAGTTTCCTCCGAAAGCACGAGCGTCGCGTCCTGGGAGCTACGCAGCACCTCAACGAGTACGAGAGCCATCACATGACGGTCCGCATACCAAAGCAAGCCATGGAGCGGATCCGCCGGGTCGTCCACACCTACTACACCAACGGTCCCGAGCCAGCACACGTATGCGGGCAAGCGCATATGCGGGAGCGCCAGTGGAAGCTCGGAAGCTTCAAGGGCGCGAACCAGCTGTATACAGCTAACATGAAGTATATCCCGGCTGACACCCTGAGATTCGAGGAGTCCCAACGCCTCGTCGAGTGGAAGCGGACAGGACCGACAGCCGCTCTGCCCTTCGTCTGCGCCTGTGGAGAAGAGGATTCGGAAGATGGCAATGAGGGCTCGAGCATTGAAGTGGCAACTCCAGACGAGCTCCCTTGAACCATCGTCAAGAATACACGCTGCCTCGCGAAGAGATACACACCACAAAAGGACACTGAGGCCAGCACAGTAAGGAAACCCAAGAGACGTAAGTGCGATTCCTCCCATAAATGACCTGTTGCAAGACACTGACTAACCTCTATCAGCTTGCCACTTAATGTAAACTATGTACTACCACCACATCGACACATCACCCGACGTCTTCGACCTCATGCTGCTGCTCGAGACGAAAAACACATCTTTATGTATGCGTCCCTATGAGAGTCATTACGTTCCTCGCTTTGTTTTCTGGAAGTCATTGCATTCTCTCTCGAGGAGGTTTTCCCCTTCCCTCTTTGGACCTAGATCTAGACGGAGTTAGGGTTTTTTCCCTCCTTGCGATGAGAGACAAGAGAGGCACATGCATTGAGAGCGACAGCGCTCAGATATGAATTGTAACAGGCCATCACAGAGTCATGAATGGATAAATTAGTTAATGCATATGCGCTGCCAATTAAGTGCAGATTGGAGCTTGACGAAGTCACTGAGTAGTTATGCTAGTTTGTAAATTCCCCAAGCAATGAAACACAATTATTCTCAATTAGCACTGTTTTGATTGTTTTTCGCGTCCTTGTATTCAAAATTATTCCCAAGTTGCTAACGTTGCTACGCGACTGACTTTCACATCTTATCAAGCAACAACCCCCTCCATCCATTCATAAGCTCAGATCAAGCAACCACTCTCCATCGCCAAAAATAAACCCAGCGCAACCACGTTCCCTTGTTACCATCAACACACATCATCACTCATCCGAAAAATCAAGATGTCGACATTCCATTGTTTCGAGCGTCTCGCGCCTGAGCTGCGCCAGATGATCTGGGACCTCGCCTTGCGCGAGGAAACTGAATCACGCCTCGTTATCATTCACCGCCCCACGATGCGGGTGATGCCGCATCCCAGCCTCAAGATGACGGTCATGAACGCCTGCCCAGAGTCGCGAGAGTACGCCCTGGAGCATTTCTACAAGGTCAAGCTCGATGTCTACACCCTGGCTCCTGCCATCCTCAGCATTCCCTTCGAGATCGCCGCGTTCGCAAGCACGCCCGTCGCCCAGCGTCGCCGCTACGTCGGAAAAGGCTTCATGGCTATGTACAGTGGTCTCCACGGCCAGTTCGTTCAAGCACAGTTTCGAGATGAGTTTTGGCGCACCCACTTGCTACCAAAACACCGCCGTCATGTCGCAAAGCTGCTCCAGACGCCAGGCCCCCAGATGACGACGGTCGCGGGTGACGCCAGATCAGGCATACACAAGGGCACCGTCTTTCTCAGCCCGGAGCACGATCGCTTCGCCCTGGGCAGAAACTCAAGCGTAGGTGTATGTGAGCGGGCCTTTCTGCGTGACCAGCTGTGTTTTGAATACGCCCCGGTTCAGGAACAGTACGAGCGGTTCCTCTTCAGACGAGAACTTCCACCTTCGCCCACCCGTTGGAACCCCGACACCGAGCTTCTTGCGCGCCACATAGCCGACAAGCTGCCAAACAACGTGTTGCAGAAGATTCGGCGCGTCGTAAGCCTCCATGTCGGCCGCGCAGCAGGTGACCAACAAAGCCACGTCTGCGAGCAACGACATATGCGTCCTCGCGAATGGAAACTGCGATCCTTTGAGGGCGCTCACCAACTCTACACGGCTCGAATGTTCGCTTTCCCAGCCGATAGCAGTCAGGGATACCAGAATCTCCTCGAGTGGGCGCGGGTGGAGGACGCAAATGGCCGTGTTACCTTCAAATGCATGTGTAACAACGGGCGCGGAGAGAGCAGCAACAGCAGTGGCTCGCTCGAAGACAACGATGCTTATGTGGAGGAGGGGAATTGATAGTAAGTCTTTATGGACGAATACCTTCCATCTACACCACAGTATTCTGAACGCTGGCTAACGTGCTTCTTCAGTCCACCCATTGGCCATGGGATCATGCCCCATGCGGGTAACACAACACCGCTGGCCAAGACGAAACCAACACCAACACCGCATGGTAGACCGTGCAAGTAAGGATCTACCACCAACAGCACCATCTCATATCGGGAGCTGTCAGCGCTGGTCATTACCCAGTATCAGAGTCATGAAATCAGATGGAGGAGAAGATGGAGTGCGACATGCACAGATTCATTTGCTTCATAGTACATGCGATAATAGTCTCCCATGCTTGTTTTCTTTGAGTTCCTTCACCAGCAATGAGTAAAATCCTTTGTCAACCCATATTTGACATCCACTTACACGTCTCACGTTAACATGTTGGATCTACGTATTTGTGTAATGACTACCCTAAGCGTGAGCGCCAGTGTTTCGACGAATGTCATTTTGGCTGTGGCAACGCGATGGCCGTCCACACAATGTTTTATAGCGAAGCGGTGCGGTATGAGTCGGGTTGTCTCTATGTTCGTTACATTGTTCGGGCTTTGACCAACTGCGATTAACTACGCTGCTGTAACACTGCTGAAAACATTCTTACCTAGCTTAGTACCTGCAAAACAAAAGCTGATAGGAGCTACAGACCCGATGATAACCACTATCGCATCTTATCTATAGAAACTGCCTGACGTTGACTGCACATTCAATTTTTATCCAGCCGCAGCAAACATTAAAAAGTGCGAATTCAACAACACTCGATTCAGCATCGCTACACCAAACATCACTTTTATAGAGAAAGACTCCGTGGACTCGACGTCGCATTATTTTATTCGCATCAGCTCATCCTCCTGCAGTACCATTGCTTCATATTAAGCTGTTTGAATCTTTGATCGATAAGATGTCCTTCGCCAAATTCCCAGAACTCGCCCCAGAACTGCGTTTCAAGATATGGGACGAAGCCATTCGACAGGAGATGGAGGACCGCCTCATCTTGGTTCACTGCGCCACCATGCGCGTAATCCCCCATCCGAGCGCCCGAAGCTTGGTTATGAACGCGAACCATGAGTCCCGCAACCACGCCCGAACCTTCTACTACGATGTGAAACTCAAGGTCTGGACCGCCGAAGTGGGCGGTTTGAGCGTCCCCAGCGAGATCATCGAGTTCGCCAAGACGTCTTCAGGTCGGTCGTACACTCGCGACACCCACCCCAGAAGCGGACATCAAGGCCCCGTCGCCGAGTATCTACGACTCCCTGTAGCGGCCGATAGGTGGCTCCGTCAGCTACGACATGAGTTGCAGGTCTCCGTCAAGCGGTTACTAGACAATCCATCTCGGCAATCGGGCCACGGGCGCCCCAGAAGACAAGGCTGGATCTTCGTCAGCAGCCAGCACGACCGATTCGCGTTGGCCGGTACGACCCGCACCGACAGCCCCTCCTGGCATGGGAGCAGCATCGGCCTGTGTAAGAAAGCATTCCTACGAGACTACGTGTGCGGCCCCACGCGCGAGGTCATGCAGGCGCCCATGAGACCTCCGTCTCCGTCGGCGCTACAGCGTGACGGCGCCACAGACAACTTCCAGGCCCGGCATATGGCGGACCGACTGACCCAGCCGGTCCAGACGCGGATCCGGCATGTCGTGTGCCTGAGAGACCAGTACCGGTTGCGGACCAGCGGTGCCATTCGACATGATTGTGGGCCATCCGAACTCTATGAACTCCATGCCGGGAGTTGGAACCTGGACACGTTCAAGGGCGCCCGCTTTCTCTACACCGGCTACATGGACACCATCCCCGCCAGCAAGAATCTCCTCGGACCCAATAAGCTGGTGGAGTGGAAGAAGAGCGAGATGGACAATGGCCGTCTTGTCTTTACTTGCTTGTGCAAGAGCACTAAAACCTGTAAGTGAAATACCGCACCCGACTCTTCGACGGGTTGCCAGGTTATTGACCAAACGCTGAAGGCGCCAATGCCGTTGATCGCGACGACGACACGACAGCCGGACCCGAAAACGCCCTGGAGGATGGCGAAGAGGTAAAGCAGGAGATCTCTACTGACATCGACGAGGTGAACGATAACTAAAGGAAGAACAAATAGAAGGAGAAGAAACAGTGTTAGGGGATGATCATTGCGGCATACCCTCCTTAGGCCCACCATAGTATCAGGGTCATAGGCGGAGATTGTTGGAATACTGTAAGATGAGAACACGAGAGATACACCTTCTTTACTCTAAAAGTCATCTCACCTTGTCCGAGTCTCCTTCGATTTGACATCATAGAGGACAGCAACTATCTTCCTTCATGACAAGTTGTCAGATAATCAGTGGAAGCCATGGATCAGGAGTACAGTTGAGGTCGCTAGACAGATGGAACATGGACTCTCCCCGACAAGGTAGCCAGGTGATATGGGAGGCATACACTTTTATATCACGTATATACGTCGTTTTCTCCTTTTTTTTTATCTACGTCTTTAATTCAATAGTTACGTTAGGCTTGCGATAACGTATCGAGATATGGGATGTCTTGACCTTAGCAACCCAATGGGCGTCCACAAAAGGCTCTACAGCGATACGGTGCAAGCCGGGTGGCCTCCCTAGATCAGTCTAGTTACCTGCATCTAAATCAGGCGCATTGCTGTAGGGTTGTTAAGAATATCATCCCGTAGTGGGGTGAATGGTTCTACCTGGCCCGTACCTTCAGAAGGGTGTAGGTGCTATAGGCACTAAAGATAACCACTATAAAATGCAGTTATCACATTGTTTGTTTCAAGAACAGCCTCCCTGTTCCCTAAGCCATAAGCCAGCTCCACGAACATTCTCTACTAAAAATCAGGCTCTCTTGAATGTCCACACCCTAAACAGAAATCCTTTAATCTGTTTTTCTCTCATCAACACTCCAGCAAACAACATTCCCTCATCTAACACACACCTACCACCTTCAACCCACCATCAGACGACCATAGTCGACGTCGCATTCAGCATCAAGCCGAATAAACAGCGCCGGTTGCCACACACCCGTCAACGCCCAACTGTCAGCACAACCGCCCTTCTTACTCCTGCGAGCTACCTGAGCCGCGAAAATGTCGTTTCCCCAGTTCGCGAAGCTGCCTCCTGAGCTCCGACACATGGTTTGGGACGAGGCCCTCCGAGAGGAGATAGACTCGCGACTTATCCTAGTTCACCGCACGACGATGCGTGTGATCCCGCACAAGGGCACCCAAAGCCTCGTTATGAACGCCAACCGAGAGTCGCGCTACTACGCTCGACTGATTTACTACGATGTGAAGCTGGATGTTTGGTCCGTGGGCCTGGACCTGGACGTCGAGAAAGAGGTCTACGAGTACGATCGCAAACCTGCAGGCCAGCACTACACAGCCGGGCTTTTGCCCATGGGTGTATACAGGGGACTGTACGGTGAGCTGCGGCGCGCTCAGTTCACGGCCTCCTTGTGGCTGAATCAGCTGGGACCGACGATCCAATGTGGCATCAAACGGCTCCTGAACACCCATTCCACTCAGGAGCTGGACGAAGAGGAGGGATCCCAGCAGGAAGGCTGCATATTCGTCAGTAGCCAGCACGATCGGTTCGCCCTGGCCAAAACGACCCGTACAAGCGATGATACGAGTTGGGGTGCCTGGTCTGTCGATATGTGCGTGCGAGCGTTCATGCGCGACTACGTGTGCGGCGACATGCGCCAGGCGATCCAGGACCGCACGCGCCTGATGCAAGGAGCCCAAGAAGCCAACGACGATCAAGATCAAGATGCGAGCCCCGTCGACTACTCAGACCAGTTCCAGGCAACCCATATGGCCGAACGCTTACCCCGGGCCGTCCAGCGTCGGATCCGCCATGTCGTCAACCTTAGCCCACAGCCTCGGCTGCAAACGACTGGTCCCGTCCAGCACATCTGCGGGCCGTCCACATTCTACGCGAAGGATTGGAAGCTGGGCACCTTCAAGGGCGCGCGGTATCTATATACGGGCTACATGCTCACCATTCCTTCCGGCAAGGACCTCCTCGGCCCGAACAGACTGGTCGAGTGGACTAAGACCGAGGACGAGAACGGCCGGCCAAGCTTTTCATGTGTTTGCGAGACTGAGGAGGGTGAGGAGGGTGAGGATGGTGGTGATGAAGGCATCAACGATTGAATGAATGGTAAGACTCACTCCCAAACTCACTGATATTTCCATCATTCAAGATCAATAGACGCTAACACATATTGCTACAGTGCCATTATCGATATTTAGGAAGCATTGCATCTAATGCAGAACGCATTGAATGGGTTTTCATATGATCGTACAGATGGTATGAGCTCAAGTGGTGTATGTCTGTTGTGTATGCGAAGGAATGGTGGCACGTGCATTGTACGCACGTGACGCCCCTTTTCAAAGGGGGCTGGCACCGAAAGGCTGCACCAACAGAAAGTCCTATGCTGAGAAGAACTTGGATCGATCGGTAATGTAAGTGGAATTCAACCTCTTCTCGTCTATCTCCGACAATATACTGACCAATCGCCAGGATCGTGATGTTACAAATGTCGGAGTGCTGTATGATGAGAACGTAAAAGAGGCGCCTTCTACTTTGGGTAGACAGTTCTCTTGGATTATCCAAGCCTCATTCGACTTGGCATCACAACGGGCAGCAGTGATTTTTATTCGTCGGTGAGCCAAGCTACATCAAGGATCTGTGATATATAGGTAGACGAGATGAATAATGCTAGTTGCTCTTCGGGTCTGTCATTTGATGTTCTATCGGTTATCCAATTCTTATTCCATTGGTGATTTCACATTATTCCAGTGGCCATTCCACGGTATCCCATTACGAGGCTCACTTTACACCCATACTTATTCCTCGTTACTTCAGCATGTCAGTTGGGGCAATAGATATTTCTGAGCCGTACATGCTCGCCCGATGGGGTAATGAAATACCAGCCATGAAGGCAGCCGGATGATAGGATGCCTCTGCGCGTCGGGAGACATCAGCGCCCCAATAGTGCATTATTTTCGACTATTGGAGTCTATGTTTCTATTTTCTTTGCTTCTACCATTAATCAGCCGTTTTCAGGCAAGCTGTATAGCAGAAGACAGCTAGCCCCAGAAGAGTAGGACGAAGCCGGTCTCCTCATGCTCGTCCCAACTACGAGTATCAAGGCATGCAATAGCTGCACATTCACCAGTTCACCTTGCCTTGGGCGGGGCATCACGAATGCATGCAGAGGTCCTGTCCAGCCGTAAATTGTTGGCCACAGCACTTATTCCCTAGAGCTTGGGGAGCTAGGTAGCTTGTTGTGCAGGAAAGCTTCTAACTCGCCCTGCGCTTTGCAGTAGATAAGTCATTGGCAACTAAACTCAACAGCCCTACGTTTGCTCTACTGCTTTCTTATAGAAGCTTTCGCTTATTCACTTGGTTATTGCATAAACAACCTCCATCAAGCTTTCATCGACCTTCCATCAAGCAACTGTCGACCCATCATCAATTGCACAGAGCCGAACAGTTCTAAACCACCATCTCTGGGCATCGACTACACAAAAGATCATATCTCACTAGCCTTACGCGTTGGAAAGATGCCTCCCGCTTGTCTCGGCAGTCTCCCACTCGAGCTCCGCCAGATGATCTGGCAGATGGCCCTCGAGGACGAGGTGGAAAGCCGGACCATCATTATTCATCGCGCCACCATGCGAGTCCTGCCACATAAGACGGCCCGCAGTCTTGTGATGGAAATCAACCAGGAGTCACGCAACTACGCCCTTGACTTCTTTTACGATTTTCAAGTCAACGTCCACACACTCGCGGTAGATTTCGACCCCGCCATCGAGGCTATGAGTTTCGGAAGCTCGTCGCAGGCGCAGTATCTAATCGGCGACAGGAATCCCCTGGATGTCTATCGAGGACTGCATGGTGAGCCTTTGAGGGCCGGATTCACCCTCGCAATGTGGCTTTACCGTCTGTCCTCGAAGCTCCGCGGTGATGTTCTCAAGCTGTTGCGGACGCCGCCCGAGAAGATGGCGGAAGTGGGAAACGGCAGTGGTCAACCGAAAGGGACCATCTACCTGAGCAGTCAACGCGACACATTCGCTCTGTCTAGCACTCAGAAAGCCACCGAGATGCCATGGCTCGTCATGAACGTCGACATGTGCGAAAGAGCGTTTCTGCGCGAGTTCATCTGCAACGATCTTTGCCAGGCCCTCGATGACGAGGTCCGTCACAACTCGGTGAACTTCAACTTCAACCACCGCCCCGCGAACTTGGGAAATGAGTTTCTGAGCCGATACATTGGCGGCCGCCTCCCACACAAGGCTGTGCAGCGAATCCGACGAGTCGTGCACCTCCACGCCGACCCGCAGCCGACGGGCGGACAGACCCATATTTGCGGAACGACTGCCGCGCCCCGCAGCCGGGACTGGAAGCTCGGAGCATTCAGAGGCGCCCAGAAGCTGTACACAGCGCAGATCCCCTATATAGTCTCCTCCACCGAGCTCGGAATGCAGAACCTTCTCGAGTGGAGCAAGACGGAGGCAGGCGGCCAGATGAGCTTTATTTGCACTTGCCAGGAAGCAGAAGCACCAGATGGTGCTCAAGACGATTATCAGGAGAACAACTAGGATGAGGCACGTCTGGAAGGTTAGAGAGTGTAAGTGCGATGTATTAGCAACCTCCATCTTTACCCAGATCACTGACTAACTATTTTGCATTTAGTACTGCCCTCAGTCCAGTCACCGCGACTACAGGCCTGTCGTCAACATTCACGAAACGGTAGACTAGCGAGTTATTGTCACAATGTTGTATCAATAATGAATAGAGAAGTGCTGGGCTTAAGATGCCTACGCTATATACTCCAGAGTAATAGGCCATTATAGATTCTTTGACAGTTGATATCGTTTTCGTTCTTCGTTATATATGCACAATTGTATATGCATCGTGATGCTGGACCTCAGCATACAGTGGCAGATCCGGCATGTAGACTAGCTGCACTAGCATCTCCAGTTGCGGACGAGACACCGCGACTTCACGTGGTTACGGAAACGCACCTTTTTTACCACCGTTGCTTAGGCATCGTTATTTGGCAGGGGAAAAGGCTGTATTTTTTAAAGCACAAGCCAATTTTAACACTCCCGAGTCATTGAATGTAAGTTGACATGGGAACAAACAGTTATTCCAGCCTTGGTTCTGCTCTCAGCGTCTGTCAGACATTCCTCGAGCGTTGAATTAAGTGGCTAGCAGTTTCCTCTCAATTCTTCCGATTCACTTCGCGATCGATTTTCCATCGCTCAGGCTTTTACCTCGTTTCTTCATTTCTTTTTGAGAAACCAAGAACATTCTCCCAGAAACGCAGTTAATCGTGATTGCAAATCCCGAAAATGGCACCACCTGCTTGCTTCGACACTCTCCCGCCGGAACTGCGTCAACAGATTTACCATCTGGCACTGCAGGACGAAGCCGCATCACGAATGGTCATCGTCCACCGCAAGACGATGCGGGTCATGCCCCATAAGAGCACCAAGACACAAGTCATGAACATCAACCAAGAGTCCCGTGCATACGCCCAACGATGGTTTTACGACATCAAGCTGGACGTCTGGGCTCTGGCTGTCGACATCGACGCTGCTGCGGAACTAAAGAAATATGAAGATATAAGTTCGGCCCAGAGAGAACGCTTGTACGCCCTCGACTGCAAGGAGACTGCCAAGTCTGTATTAACATCCTGTTTCTGGAACAACCACCTGCAGCCTACACTCCACTCGCGTCTTATTGGACTGATGAAGATGTCGCCCAAGAAGATGGAAGGAAGCGCCGACACCGAGCGGCAGGGCTCAATCTACGTCAGCAGCAAACATGACCGATTCGCCTTGACTAAGAAGTCCATCACAGGACGTGCGCCCTTTGGCTGGTGGAATGTAAGAGACTTTCGGTGTTTATTCCTTCATATTCCAGTTTTCAGTCCACGTTATCCCAGTGGCCCAAAAGGGATTGAGTAACAGCTTTTTTAAAGAAGCTTCTACTATTTTCTTTTGAGACATCATTGTACTTCAGCAAAAGTCCATGCTAACCATGTGAGTCGATAGGTCGATCTGTGTGAGAGGGCCTTCATGGATCACGCTTACCGCATCATGAACGGAGCCCTGGCGGCCCGCTCGCACCTCAACCCGGATTGGCTGGCCATCGGCTCCAGCAGCCCAAGCAGCGATTTCCAGGCCCGGCACATGGCTGAGCGGCTTCCCGCCAGCGCTCTAAGAAAGATCCGCCAGGTGATTTGCCTACGAACCGAGGACCACGACTGCGAGGCCGGTAGCATCAGTGTCCGAGGATGGAAGCCGACAACATGCTTCAAGGGTGCCGAGGAGTTCTACACGGCCAAGTTGATTGCGATCCCCTCCGCTGCCGCCTTGCGACCTCAGCAGCTGATCGAATGGAAGAAGTTGGATGAGGCCAAGAGCCGTCTCACTTGCACCTGCGAGAAAGAAGACTCGGACGGTACATCAGAGGGAGCAGACATGGGAGTTTAAGGATGTAAGTGGAATGTCCTTCCACCTTCATCCCTCCCACTGGCTAACCATTACGTATCTAGCTGCTCATTTGCACAGCGTCGCATATCGGCGGCGATGCTTTTGTGCCCCTTTCATCGATGATACTCATACCCCTTTCATCAGCGATGTTTATGGCACTTTCAACAGCGATACTTGTGCCCCCTCTCGATCAATGACACCACTGTTCATTCGCCGTCCCCAAAGTGGTCAAAGGACAGTAAGACATAACATCATCATCACTCAGGGCCATGATATGCAAGATGGAAAGAAAGGGATATGAATAAGGAATTCGCTTTTCATCTAGGAAGATGCCGAACAATAGCGGGGACATGCGTAAAGGGTACACTGAAATAACCGGCTTTAGTAGAGTGCCTCTGGGCGTTTCTATATAGAAAGTATGCCATGAATCCATTGTTTCTCCATTTTCCTAAATTCTTTATATTTCTCATTAACCAAGAATGAAACCACAAGCCTCGACGAGTTACGAGCCAACGCAATAATTACTCGAAAGAGGTAGCAAATGCCTGGATGAACGAGGTACCGTCTCGATCGCAACCTGCGCCTCGCAAATAGTTTGTACGGTATTCGGATCCCTTCGCACCTTTACACCTACCATCACGAACATCCTGGAGAACGAATGGACCCCGTTGCAGAGTCTCGCAAATGGAGCATGAAGAAGCATGTTGCGATGATGGCAATGCGGTCAAACATCTTGCATTGATAGCACACAAGGGTTTCTCACCAGCCAACAAGGCCGACACCCGATTCGTGTTCATGAGCGATTTCGTCGACCGAGGTTACATCATCTGGAGAAACAACAAAAACAAACGCACGAATGCGCAACCATGGCGAGTATGCACAAACTGATTAACATCTCTGCAACCAATGACAAAACCACATCGCCGACATGGGGAACTAGCCGATATGGTCGAGCCCCGTGCCACTATCGCGAAGCCGAACGTTCTACCATTGACGGACATTACAAACAAGAACACGGCTGACATCCCATCTCGCCCGCGACAGAAGAATATCAAGATCTCAGAATAGGTACCCAAAACAGAGTGCGAGCACCAACCTTCAACCGACAAAGCCCTATCGTCTTTAAGATAGGACGCGCGCCGCGGTGGAAAGAACCAGCATCCAACAGGACCAGTGTCGTGGCAAGAACGTTCGCCGTTCAAAGAACGAGTGGTACGGGAACCAACTGGAACTCACCTCGCAAGGGCCAACAACAGAAAATAAACCGGGAGCACCATTCAATGCTACTTGCGATGGACCCAGATGCAACCTTTATACATTCAGTTGCACCACCTTAAGGGCTTCAGGTCGAGAAGTTGGTCTCCGTTGTAGTCCACATGAACGACCCCGACTGACACTGGGTCGCTGGATATGTTGCAGCCAATATAAACTGTTTCAAGACATTGAAGATTATCGCTCGATACGATACAAGACTTTCTATTAATTCAACACAATGGATAGATACCCTCGACAGCCTGCGACACCCACTCGAGGAGATTCATCTGGACCGTTCTCTCGCCCGACCAAAACGTCTAGCAACAGTCTAGAAGACAAGAGGGGCGAACAAGCACAAGAGCACACCAAGCACCATGTGTGTTCCCCATGCAAGCCGGCCGGCTGCGGGACCACGAGCGCACCGCCATGCTACCCTACATGCGCGCCTACCATGCGGACTGCCCGAGCCGATGATTACGCTGCTCCAGAACTCGCCCAGTGTACCACTTTCCCCCCAAACAATGGGGGGGAGCCGGTCGAAGGCCTTGCCCTGGACGTTGGAGGTGGGAGACTCGGTCTTGGCAGTCGCGGCGTGGGCCCAGGCTCGCTCTTGCATACCAGGACTGCCCGCCCAGCAACACGTCGTACCCGCTACCAAGACTTCCCGGAGTCGAACGTACCTGGCACTGCCATGCCTGTTGGTGACATGAACAACACCAATTGCGACATCGCCGGCGTCATATCAGACAGCAGACCTGTCGCCACCGAAACAGACATTGTTGCTTTCCTTGACGGCCTGGAGGACGGCAGCCGGGTGATCAGTCTCAATTTTGGAAGACAAACGCAAGAAGACAGAGCGATATCGATGCCGGCAAAGCCACAAATGGCCCCTTCAAGGAATCGAAGCCCGCTACGGCCTACCTCCGCCTTTTAGATGCCACGCAGGACTTCGCAGCCCTGCACTGCCTCTAGGAGAAGCCTAGATGGAGTCAGAAGGCAGCACCATGCGTCCTACTTGGAAACGAAAAATAACAGAAGACAGCACCGACTACATTGCTGTTGTTGAACAATCGGTTGGTAAAGTCAGTTGTTGTCGGGGAGGAAAAGGGGTAACTGTAGTAAATGCATATACCTGTTTGGTGCATAAGGAGTGTAAGAAAGTGGGGGGCCATAGAAGAGACACCATCGTCAATGGAACTCAATCACGACCCGCCGTCTTACTATTGTTGGATGACGATGCTGGCTGCCATGCAAATGAAGATGCACATCCTGCTTAATTGAATCAAGACAAGTTGTAGCATATTCGAATGATCAGTGGTATCCTGTGGCCAGCTTAGATGTGTGCCAAACAGCGGCTGGAGGAAGTAGCAAATCCTACCTACGTACGTCACAAAACATATACAGGCACTGAAAGTAGAGGGTTAAGTAAATGAATGCAATGCATAACATCCATCCAATACGTCTGGAGGTCATAATGATAGAGGCCAAAATGCGCTAATGCAATCAATGTTTGTCTACCTATTCTGAGCTCGCACATACCCCTCGAGCGGCTGGCCGCAGCAACATTGCGCAGTCCGAACCGAATGTGGTCGAGTACCTTGTGATTATGTAGCAATGTGCCATTACCCGCTATGCAGCTGATCCTTGTTCCCTGGACGGGAACGTTGCTGCTTCTCATCAATATGCAGCACAGCTAGGATAATGCAGTATTGAGCAATGCTAGCAAACAGATGATGCAGGACTTCCTTCCACTAATTACCCCACGCTGGCAATAACAGGCAGCAGAGCCAGTCCGACGCGCTCAATGTTATGGGGATTATGTTTCTGACCACACACCGAGTCTCTAATCGTACTTTTGATCAAGACATTGTTGATGTGTTTCAAGTAGCAGCCGGCGAAGCAGGAGACCCCTTCCCATCTCCAGCATTTGCCCCGTCTTTACCACCACCTCCGCCACGTCTGCCCCGACCTCCTCTTCCCCGCTTGGGTTTCTCTGAAGTGGTCGGCGTCGTGGCCGCAGCCGGCGACTCGGGAGCAGCCTTCTCGGCCGGCGTCGACTGGGCAGCTGCAGGTGTAGTGGAGGCAGCAGGAGCCGCGGCGGCAGCGGGTTTCTTGTCCTTTCTCTCCAGGACCTGAACGGTGCCTTGGGCAATGGAGACGGGACTGGCCGCAATGGCCTTGGCGAGTGCCGCTTGGTCTCCAAAGTCGACGTAGGCGAAGCCCTTGCGCTTGTCAATCTCGACGAATGTGACGGTGCCGAAGGTCTCCATGGCCTGCTTGAGCAAGGCCTCAGTGACGCCTTGGGACGGGTTCGCGTGTTTGACGAAGGCGCGCGTGGCTCCTGTTGCCGTTTGAGCCGCCCCCTTCTTCTGAGACTGGTTCGCTTTAGAGGAAGCGGCGCCTTTTCCTCCCGAGCCGGCCTTGGGACCGGTAGGCGGGGCTGGTGTCGCGTTCGAGGCCGTCGCGTTCTGGGCTGGTGTAGTAGGCGACGCGGAGTTGGTGGGAGTAGCCTCTTCCTTCTTGGTGTTTTCCTTTTTGAGGAGAATGATGGGCCCCGTGGTGGGCTTGGACGTCTCAGCAGCAGGTTTGCCCTTGCTAGGTTCCGTTGCGGCGGCTGCCTTGCCTTTGCCTCGTGATCGTCGCGAGCCTTCGGTGCTCTGTACTTTGGGTCCAGTGGGCGGGGCAGGTTCCTCCTTCTCGGCATTCTTGCCCTTTCGGTCCCGCTCTCTCTCTTTGCCCTTCTCTTTCTCCTTGGGTTTCTCCTCGTCCTTCTCGGGGGCCTTGGCGGGCTCAGGCTTGGTGGTGGTATCCGCCTTAGCAGCATCCTGGCGGGCTCTTCTATGGGCGCTCCCGGGTGAAAGACCGAGGTCGCGTTGCAGGAGCTTTGCCGCCGCCGCTATGCCCGCCCGTCTGCTCTTCGGGACTGCCCCGTTATCTTCGGCCGCCTTGCTCGCAGCAATTTGATCAGCGACAGCATTAGCTGCTTCCGCTGCTTCTTGTTGGGCCGCCTTCTTCGTCATGATCTTGACTGGCTGCTTATCCTTCTCCTTGCCCTTGTCGGATGCCTTCTCCGTCTTCTCCGATGACTTGGACTCCTTTCCCTTGCCCTTCTTCTTGCCGTCATCGCCATCCTTGTTCTTTCCGACACCCGAGGACTCCTGGCGAGCATGCTGCTTTGCGCTCTTGGCGGCAGCGGCTTCCTTTGCCTTGGCCTCCTTCTTCTCCCTAATAAAGGAGACCAAGGGAGTGCTAGTCACCTTGGGCTTGTCCTTCGTGGCGTCGTCGTCGGCTCCGAGTTCGGCGTCTCGGATGCTCGTGATGGGCTCGGTCAATTGTTGCAGGAAGGCCATGTATGTCGGATCTGTGTCGATGGTGCCCTGTCGGGGATCAATGCGGGCCTTACCCGCGGCGACCTTGCCAAATTCGGCGACGACGAGCTCTGGGGGCGCCCGGAGACAAGGATCGTTGAACGTGTCCTTCGCATCTTGCCATATTCCCGGGGTGCGGACGAGCTGTTGAAGGGCTGCAAAGTCCTGTGTTGCATCAAGGAGGCGGAGGTAGGCGGTAGCCGGCTTCGATTCCTTGAAGGGGCCATTTGCGACCTTGCCGGCATCGAAGCGAAGCCAATCTACCTTGCCGCCGTTCACCTTCCATTCGTCGCCGAGAATAGTCCAGCATTCGTCTGCGGTCATTCCAGGTGGGAGACGGCGGATCTTGACCTTCTTGCTCGTGGCGGGGGCCTTTGGCTTCTTAGCAACGTCGGATTTCCCTGCATTGTCGGTCGCGCCGGTGCCATTGGCCTTTCGCGAGGTCGCCACCGAAGCCATGGCTGCGGTGTTGTGTGAACTTGCGCTCGGTGAGAAATGGTGGTTTGGTGGGCGCAGTCGGGAAATCGGAGGGAGAATTGGGTGGTGGGTGTTGTTGGGCGGAAATTATGCTACGGCGGCACGTCGAGAAAAAAAGGTTGGCTCGATGTAAGGGTCAATGTCATGGTTCGGAAAGCGCAGCGGCTTCACCATGCAGTGGTGATGGGAGAATGTCTTTGAAAAAGACTTGTTGGTCGGTATGGCGCAGCCTCGGAGGGGTTTAGGACCAATTCAGGCCGTACCGTACAGTGGTGGGCGTTGAACCTCGTCCCCATCCGTTTCAGTGAGTTTGGTAGTTGGTCGGCAATCTGATCCGAAAATCGTAGGTCCCAAACTCTGGTTTGCAGATCCAAATGGAATACTTATGGTCGTCGTAATTCTTCAAGACGGCAGATGCAAAATGCGATGCAGGTGTCACAGACTGGACAAGGCAGAGAAAGAATTCAAGATGGCCTCGTCGGCTCCCCCACCATGGATTTGACGGGAATGGCAATGATGCATTCCACCGGGTCGGATACGGGAATACGGGAAGCACATGGCAATTCGAGCCCGGAAGTGGATCCCTGGAATCTCTCTTTTTCTTTGATCAGCAGCAGCAGCAAGCAGCAAAGCATTGAATTGATCCAGTCAGTTACTGACCTCAGCGCTGTGGCTCGGGCTTTTGGTTGGCCAACCAAAACCAGCCAAATCAGCCTTATCTAAACTTCTTTAGTAAGCAGCAAGCACCGCGAACTAACCGAACCTGGAAGGTGGTGACCGTTGGCAGCCTTGACGCTGGCACCCCCCTTCATCCACCTTTCGGGCTTATCCAAGCCGGATCAACGACTTGACTGGACATAACTCGAGGTGACCTATGTACAGTCACGTCGTCGGTGCTTCTACCCAAAATCCTCCCACTTGTAAAGCGGGGGCACCTAGACGCCTTCCAATCCCAGGATTCTGAACCTGCTCCCTCAATCGTAACAAACAACCAACAACCACAACCCCCCCGCGACCATGCCCGCCCGACCCGGTGTGCCCAAGCCTGGCCCGGCTAAGCTGCGGCCCGGAGCTGGCCTCGACGAGTGGCTCGAGGAGGCCAAACAATGCCACTACCTGCCCGAGCCGGTCATGAAGGAGCTTTGCGAAATTGTCAAGGAGGTTTTAATGGAGGGTATGCTGCGCCGTTGCGAGGTTCCCCATCTGCCAATCATATTTACCTGACGCATGCGTACCACAGAAAGCAACATCCAACCCGTCGTTACCCCCGTGACCATATGCGGCGACATCCACGGCCAATTCTACGATCTGCTCGAGCTGTTCCGCGTCAGCGGCGGCATGCCCGGCGAGCCCGCCCTTGACCCCCCGCTTAGCGCCAAGCCCGTTATTACGGCCGACATGATCGAGCCTCCCACAACCATCACCAAACCGAAATTGAAGAAGAAGATCAAGAGTTCGGAAGAGGTGCCCAAGACGGAGGGTGAAGAAACAACCGTTGATGATGAGGATGAGGATGCGACCGAAGTCGCCAACTCCTCGCAACCCGGATCGCAAGAGATAACCCCACCGGTCAACAATGCCGACACACGCTTCGTATTCTTGGGCGACTTTGTTGACCGAGGATACTTCAGCTTGGAGACCTTTACCCTGCTGATGTGCTTGAAGGCCAAGTACGTTGCCTTGCCGATTTGAGACATTCCACTGATGCGCATGCTAACCAACGAAACTACAGGTACCCAGACCGGATAGTGCTAGTCCGCGGAAACCACGAGTCGAGGCAGATTACCCAAGTGTACGGCTTCTACGAGGAATGCCAACAGAAATACGGCAATGCGTCTGTCTGGAAGGCCTGCTGTCAAGTCTTCGACTTCCTCGTACTGGCTGCGATTGTCGATGGAGAGATCCTCTGCGTCCACGGTGGTTTGAGTCCCGAGATCAGAACCATTGACCAGATCCGGGTGGTGGCGCGTGCCCAGGAAATCCCCCACGAGGGCGCATTCTGTGATCTTGTCTGGAGCGATCCCGAAGACGTCGAGACGTGGGCTATCAGCCCCCGTGGCGCAGGATGGCTCTTTGGCGACAAGGTTGCCACTGAGTTCAACCACGTGAACGGGCTCAAGTTGATTGCCCGCGCTCACCAGCTGGTCAACGAGGGGTACAAGGTATGTTATGGTCACCCATGGCCCCACCAAGGCAGACAGACTGACTGACATCTCGTTTAGTACCACTTCCCTCAGAACTCGGTTGTCACTGTGTGGTCTGCGCCCAACTACTGCTACCGCTGTGGCAACGTAGCGTCCATCATGACGGTTGACAGGAACCTGGATCCCAAGTTCAGCATCTTCTCTGCCGTCCCCGACGATATGCGTCACGTCCCGGCCGGCCGGAGGGGGCCCTCTGACTACTTTTTGTAAGATGTTTTATACGGATGAGCATGAAATGATACCACCATCGGCGTTTTGGTTTTCTTGGTTTGAACGTGGAAAGTCCGTAGGTACTTACCGTAGGTACGTGACTGATGACGACGGGTTCGTTGGGACTGGAAATGAGGAACGCGCCCACCACGCTAGGATTTACGCCCTGATGCCATGCTTGCTGGATATACATATTCTCCATAGAGCCTCCCCGACAGGTGCCGGCAGCACAGGAGTAAACAGCGTTTGTACATTATAGATCAGGATACAGGCCGCCGAGCTTCGGTGAAGTGGAACGGCGAGCTTGATGCATTTATGCCACAGAATCAGAAACTGCACCAGAAACCAGCAGCAAGCCCATCCTTTGTGACGGAAACGACTGCCAGCAGCTGGATGTGGGCGGCTTTCCCTGGCGAGTACATCCTTTTCCGCCCATGGGATTTTTGGCAACTCAACATTTATGATGGTCGCCGGATTGTCCGAAGCATGCCCATGCTCCTTCAGCCAGGGCAACCTGTTCTAGGGCCCAATTCGTACAAGATGTGCAGGCTTAGCTGCAAGGTACCAGTGCCGCCGGCAGACATCGGCAGCAAGCTCGTACCACATGTGCACACAATATCGGTTAAAATGGCACTTGGCCCTTGCATCGCACACCGGCCGCGCTGGACGATGTTCGAAGGCCTTCTGGAGGTCGCATCGGTGATGGCATTGATCTAATATTACCGGCAGTGGGCCAGCGTCGGTGGAGAGGGGAATATGGAAAAATACCACCTGCCCCAACCGTACTGAACAATGGGTGCACCTTGCACGGTCGCGGCAGCACGACAATCAGCAGTCTATCGATCAATCGTCTCTCGATATGATGGAGTATCTCTTCCTATCGGTGTGTGTATCACGATTGCGATGTGTGACTGTATCTACTATCTGCTCCTCAGCTTGTGTTGCTTTTGTGTCTTTGATTGGTTACTCACCTGCAAGCTGCAGGTCGCATCATCAATATAGGGGTGGAGGTTCTGGTTCGCTGTTCTTGCTTGCTGCGGCCTGCTGCCCTGCCCAGCTAGGCTCTAGGCCAGCCCAGCAGACAGGCGAACACGGTTAGGCGGCCAACGGCTGCTGAGGCCCCATCTCAAGATTGGACGCTAGCGGCATTTACTTGCTGGCCGCTACCCACTAACACGATCACTACATATTCCGGGCAATTCCCACCAATCAGCAGAGGCCGACCGAGATCCGCTAACGGGGAATGGGGGCCATCGAGCAACAACAATAACAAAGCAAAGCAAACTTGGAAGAACATCTTTTTTCCTCGAAGTTAAAGGAAAGAAACACGAGAAATGTTTGGTGATTATTCCGCATCTGGTAATCCTCCGTGGGACGAACCGGGAGGTTGCATAATGTGACCCATGCCCATTGCCCAAAGCAATCTGAACAAGTGCTGGATTGTGCCTGAGTGCCGTCGAAATCGAGCGGGGATCTTCCTTGGGGTTTGCTTGGCGGGTCGATCTCCGACTTGTGTCTCTCTGCCAGTTCGAGTGATGGCTGCAGTGTGACATAGCATAACTCCTCCCCTGGCCCTTAGTGCAACGAGAATACGAGATCTCGCGCGTAGCCGGGTAACATTTTCTTGCATTTCTCTGCCCTTTCGCTCATGCTGTTGTCACAACTTGATCCATAATAAGTAAAGGATGGCCCGTCCACCACACCGATACTTGCCCTGCCTCCCTTGCGAGCCTGGCTTGGGCCCCCGCTTCTGTGCCGCCTTTCGTCGTTGGCGATTGGCTCCGTCGCCAGCATCCGATAGAACCCCCCCAGGATCCCGTTTCCTCGTATAGCCGGTTTTCGCCCCAGTGCGGAGACAGCCCAACAGAACCCGCTTTCCCTAACAGCGTGCAGCTATTAACAGCTGAGCTGAACATACTCGGCCCCGCCTCGTATGAGGTGTCCGTGTGTACCTGTCTTAGTGACAGTGCTATGCGTTGGGGATGCAGGCTCAAGGAGTGCGTGCAGTGAGTAGGTAGGCAAGCAAATGCTGCGAGGGTTCAGGGATGGCAGGAAAGAACCGATGCCGAACCATCCTTTAGTGCAACTATACTCCGAGAGCCCCTCTCTTTCCTTCTCTTGTCCATGGGTGGGTGGATGGCTAGCCAAGGCCGGACCAGAGTCGCCTGTATGCAGAGTGCAGAGGTGTATGCCTCGGTGGACACCCAGCTAGCAGATGATCGAGACCCCCGAGCCCGTCTATAAAGGAAGTCCTGCCCTTCGAGAATACAGAAAAGAAGTCTCACCACCCAACTCACTCCAGTCATCGTTCATCCTACTCTTACTACTCTACCACTCTTAATAATCACCACCCTCTCCAACCCTCCAACCACCACCCAACCATCACCATGCAGTACTCCACCATCTTCGCCGCGGCCACCGCCCTCTTCGCCTCCGCCGTCTCGGCCCAGGAGACGGGCTACGCCGACGTCAAGAACAACTGCGACTTCCCCGTCTACGTCCAGTCCTTCCCCTTTGACGGCTCCGCCCCCGGCCCCCTGACCACCCTGGCCAAGAACGGCGGCACCTTCGCCGAGAAGTTCCGCACCGCCGGCTCCACCGTCAAGGTCGCCACCACCAAGACCCTCAACGGCCCCCTCTTCTTCGGCTACTCCTTCTCCAGCAACCCCGACTACGCCTACTACGAGCTCAGCACGTAAGTCTTTCTCTCTCTTTCTCTCCCACACATTCACCCTAAGATATGTGTATAAAATGGACGAACACTAACAAGAAACAGTGAGTGGGGCAACCCCTTCGCCAACTACCCCAACATGCTCACCCCCGGCGACGGCTGCGAGTTCTTCCACTGCGCCGCCAACGACGCCGCCTGCTACAGCACCCCCCAGAAGAAGCGCGTCTACGGCTGCCCTCTTCCCCTCAACGTCACCGCCGAGCTCTGCGCTTAAGCGTTTGGTTTCGCTCGCCCCGATGACTATGACTTTGATGATCTGGAAAGCTTCCCTTGGAGTCTCCAAGGAAGCACACACTTTACGATGATAATGTTATATATGTATCACGCATCTGACGCACCGAGGATGCATCATAATACTTTAACAATAATATGAAACAATACAATACAAACAACCAAACTTCTTGACATTGTGTGCATGATCGACTACCCGTCTGGTAGCACAGTAGTCTTGTGAGAAACACTCATCGACTTGGCATTGGTATATACTTTGGAAGTGAGCATGATCTCTGAAGAGGGAATAATGGAAACTTCTCGAATAATGAATAAGTGGCCACTGATTCCCTCGTGAGAGACTGGAAAACGGTAGATAAACGCTGGAATAAACACTGGAATAAGAATGAATAAACACCCAAAGTCGCTTACAACGCAGCTTGGCTTCTGACGCTCTTGTCTTGTATACAAGTTCAATCCAAAGGAGACCATCATCATATTGCAGGCTGCGCTCATGTAATATAAACCCTAAATGAAGCCACCTTGATATCACACTTCATCTGTCCTCCTCCATTTCCTCATTTGATCATAGATACAGTTCTCCTTCTACCGGTGGTGAGATGAAAGTCTCCTCCGTCGCGAAAGTAAGGTGTAACGCCTCCTGTCCCGTTTCCTGCACTATATCGCGAAGCTCGGGGGTCAGCGGCGTGACGCCCCAGCGCAGCCTGGACCGCGCAAGCTGGACAAGCGCATCGTCTTCCCGGTTTCCTTCTTCCAACATGGACGCCCTCTGTCCGCTCGGAGGAGCTGGCGACGGCTCTTCCGTCGCCTCGTCGCTCATCTGCGTCTCGCTCTCGCCACAGAGACGGCGTGGGTCGTCCTCCTCGTCCGTTTCGGTGGCGCTGACGATCGTGCCGGCGGCGGCTTGGCGGCGCGCAGGCACCGCATGGCACGCGGCTGAGAGGACCAGGGAGCTGCAGCCCCCGGCCACCATGTCCCCGGGCAACTTGTAGAGACCCACGAGGAGCGGGATGATCGCCAGGGCTGCCCCCGAAACCAGGGTACTCAGTATGGCGGGAGGAGAGAACCCAACCGTCACGACCGAGTCCGCAGAGAGAGCATGATTGTCTGAGTCTGTGCCTAGCGATGGATTCGAAGAAGAAGCCGTCCAATAGCCTGGAAAACATGTAATTAGCCCGGTGTCACTTCTAACCACAACCTGAGTCGGCCGGGGTGTACTTACCTCCCTCCATTATAAGGAGGAATATGGAGTTAGATGCCAACCAATGAAGTACAATGCTCACAGCAATGAGCGGTATACCAAAACGGTATGGGAGCTGAAGTCTCCAGGTCACGACTTGCTCCCCTTTTGGAAACGACACACGAAGAGGCCTGAATGCTCGGCTGTAAAGGTTAAGTTCCTTTTCGACGTGTATTCGTGTGAGTAACGAGTTGTACGAGAAGTAACACCATGAAAGTATGAGCTGGCCTATATTGGCTACAATCAGGCCACCGAGGTACGACATGGGACCCGTTTTAACGGTCAATCTCGCTTCCTCATGGCCAAAAGACCCCCCGCTGTGGTCCGGATAGGTAAGTATTATCTTCGAGAGCCAACGATATGCCAACTCACAAGTTGTACTCATTTCCCACATAGGAAGCTCTGGCTAGGTACGACAGCAACGACAGAGCTGACAAGATTGGTGCATAGGCCCGCCACCACGCTGAGCGAGGCATGGCTGACAGGACTGTTCGCTTTCTCGCCCGCCAGGTCTGAGCCACCGGGACTGGAGACAACAGACTAGCTTCTCCAACGACATGGGGTAGCAGCGGATAGGGTAGACGATACTCCATTCGATGAACATCGCGGAAGTCGCAAGCCCCAATGCCTCGTGTTGCTGGATCTGGTTTGGAGAGGAACGAATTCATGGCATCGCCAGGTGTGACGAGCGATTCGTCAGGTAACGCTCCGAGAATAGCCGCGCAAATAATGACCTTCAAGAAAATGCAAATCATCGTGACGAAAACCAGACTGTTGGCCACAATCACTTTGCAGTTTCTTGTCGGGGCCAGATCCGCCAGACAGTACTCGACTTCAAGCGAACTGAAGCTCTCATTGTACCCAAGAGACTTCTCAAGGGCTCTGGCTGGCCCGGTCGCATTTTTGAACAGGATTGACCACTCTTCTTGGTTCTCCAACTCTTTTACAGATTCAGGTGGACTTGTTTTAAGCCCTTTAGCAAACCACGCATATGCGTACCAGTAGAATCCCAGTGCGCCTGAACACGAGGAAAATGGCGAGCCAAGGGGCAGAACGGAGCTGTACCCCCCACTCAGGTTGTCATCCAAAGCTTTTTGGAATCTGCATTGTGCCGAAAACCAGAGGGAGTTTGTCTCATTCCGTGGTATACGATCATCCCACCCAGAGAGACTGTTTTGGGGGTCAGCATACACCTCGCCAGTGTTGCAAAACAACCAACCATTTTAACCAATATTTTGATCAACCAACCAACACCACCATATTGATAAACCAACCACGGCCTGCTGGAAAATGCTATCAACCAACCATACAGTCCATTTGGTTGCCAACCAGTTGATATGGTTGATATGGTTGGATTGAAGCCGGAATAGCCCCCATCTCACGATATTCCTATGGTGTTGAGGGCCGGTCCCATGGAGCTGGAGGCCGGTCCGACGGAATATCATTGTTCCGGAGTCCTTATCGATAGCCTTATCGATAACCTTATTATATGGGTCTGCTTAGCCTTTTTGGGCTTAGCCTCGGGGCTTCGAGCTCCATCCCCCGAGCCATCCTTCGAGCTCCATCCCCCGAGCCATCCTTCGAGCCATCCTCCGGCTCAACACCATATTACATCACCATTCATCACCATATACCATGGTCAAATTTGGCTTCGCCGGCTTCGCCGGCATCTCCCTCGAAAACAGAGCCTCGCCGGCATCTCCGTCGAAAAAAGAGCCTCGTCGGCGTTGCCGTCGAAAATAACGCCTCCGCACGGACCACAACACCAAAAAAACATCACGAGATGCGAACCAACCAACCGTCAACCAACCAACGCCCTTTTGATCAACCGTTTTACCAACCAACCAGCACCGAATCGGCGACAGGGGTAGTACCAACCAACCAGTGGTACACTGGTTGGTTGGTTGGTTGTTTTGCAACACTGCACCTCGCCACGTGTCCATCCGGCGGGACTCCCACCAGGCTTGACCACTACCACGACGTCGCCATATGTGTCCCGAGGCTTAGTATGGCAATACTCTTGGCGGCACTCTTTGCCTGAAAGCCGTTTCCAAAGACCAGCTTGCTCGCCCTTTATGGCGTTGCTTGATAGATGACTGAGACTCCGGCGGATGTATGAAGAATTGTCCCAGTAGTCAGACAGTTTTACTGGCTCTCCGTAGGCACCCCAGTAGTCCATCAGGGTATCGACGGGAGAGCAGTCATAGTACCTCCTGTCAGCATTGCACGCCTCGACTTCAAGTTCCACAGTCGGGTTGTAATCCGTAGGACTTGGACTTCCAGCAGGGGCTAGGCTCGCCCCGGGCGCAAAGAACGGCGACCCGTGAAGGAACGATTCAGCAGCAATTGCAAGCTGCCATGTTGAGCCGACGAAGGATGTTTCATAGACGGAGCTGTTGAAAAAGAGATGGATGGGCAAGGAGGTGATCAAAACTAGCGCCCAGAATAATCGCTTGGGTTTGGATAGATAAGACAAGTTTTTGAGGGACGGGATGCCTATTTCTAGGGACGTCAAATTCTCGTGTGCTCTGTCAATCTCGTGGCGGGATGGCGCATTGATGATTTGCATGAAGTAGTTGGAAGAAGCTAGCACTGCGCTGGATACCAAGTTGATCAGAAGGTGCAACCCGATGTTGAGGTACCGGCTATGACCACAGCTGCCGTGGAACAATACGGTGTCGCTGCGTAGCGAGGAATCGGACTGGGAGGTGCTGACCAAGAGGCAGCACAGGACGACGATCCCCGCCGTCGAGGCTGCGAGAACATTCCAGGCCCCCGTTCTTCTCCATCCCGTCGACCGCAGTGACCCGAAATATCCAGGAAGTCCTTTTTTGTCTTGCTGCGAAGAGAGCCAAAACATTTCCAACGGGTATGTGCTCGTGATTGAGAGACGTTCGGCCAGAGATGGAATGAATTGGCAATGTCATTAAGGAGGACGAGCTTGTCGATTGAACGTCCGGTAAAAAATTGGCTTGCCATCGCTTGGGTCATCTCCCCAATGAGTGGAACCAAGGCCACACAACTCCAAGTACCCTGGGCTACACATCACGTTGGTCGGCTTCGGTGGGGCAGTTGCTCCAGACTTGGGGGCCGCTTTGGGGGCTGAACACGATGTAACCCTCCTTCAAGTGGCCGTGCATTTTCAGACGGCCGCCGGTCGCTGCCTGGCGGCTCCAGAGACCCAAGAAAGCCTTGACCTTCGTCTCCTCTTCCTTTTCCACTTCATTGGGTTCCGACCATGACATTTATCAGATGTTCAGAAGCCACCAACGGTAGTGATACGGAGTTGAGGGTGTTCAACACTCCTTATTTCGCCAGCCCGTCAATTCTCCCACAAGAAGAGGTGTGCACCTCCAATCCCACGCAGCAAGGCCAACGACTTGACAGTTGCCATGGCTCATTGCCGATCGACACCCGAGCCATGCAAATTCCAACCACGTTGACTCCCAGCGGGCCTATTGGAAAAGAATCTACCAGATGGAAGCATCTGGAGTCGTACGAAAGATACCCGTCGTCATTTCCCATGACCGGCGTTTTACGATATACTCGCACTGTTTTGCTTATGGTGACCGTTCCCCTAACCCTATTCGATGAGTGCTTCAAAATCGGTTGCCTGCCAGCCGTAGGTGCCCCAAGACCCTGGACTCAAGATAACATCGTACTGACTAATGCTCAGACAATAATCCTATTGACCTGGTGCTTGCTTCAGCAAATTGATACCGTTCGAAGCCAACCTCCCGAGATTGGTTTTGCATCTCACATGGCCATCGAGATTCTTTTCATACTTGGCAGTCTTGCAATGCTTGTTTTGACAATAATTGCGCCGTCGTATCAATGCCGTATTAGACCGGATAGTGTATATAATTTCTTACTATTATTCCGGTCCAGTGTCCTGTGAGTTATTCCAGAAGCCCTGCCCCGCCGCGCCCCCTTGATTTGCACCAAGCTAAATGGAATTCATCTAGGCTAGTGGCCTGTGTACTGCTGTGGCGCTCCTTCAGGCTATATCCGCGGATACCAAGATCGCAAAGAAAGTTGAGACGGACTCTGATGTTTACCGAGACGGGAGAACCGGTGGCATTGATTCCTGAGCTGCTTCAAGCAGTTAATGTTAGACGACGATCTGTAGACTCTCTTCTGCAGGCCTGATGCGCCATGGCAGCTAGAGGGGTCGATAATTGGTTATTCCTCGGGCTAGGACAGATCTGAAGGCGAGGAAGCAAGTGGGTCTGAAAGGCTTATCCCGGATTAGGTCGCGTTGATTCCACGGTTGAGAGGTTGTCGCGCACAGCAAGAGATACTTGGGCTGGTTTACCCCAGTGAATCGAATCAATATTTAGCGTAGGAAAACGAACTGAATTCATGTTACTACTTATACATTACATGTAACTTATTCTACTAAGACACCTTGATTTCATCTCGGCCAACGCATTCTCGTATTTCAGATCCAGCCGAGAAGGGGTACCGTGAAAGCAGTGAGTCCACTTTATCCCCTTTCTTGTCAAACGGACACATCGTGCTCTCGCCGGTCGAACTCGCACGATTTGCAGTGGCACGACTGGCAATCGCACAGGTACGCCGCAGACTGGCAGGTGGTGCAAGCCGGAGGCCACGTTTCGTCATTGAACTCCAATGTAGGAGGGTTGTCGATATACCTTTGTTTGTTGATACCCCTGTGCGAGTGGTGGAAAGCCCAGAGGGCATAAATGTCCTTAGTGCCAGCTTTGGGCTCGTTGTACCAGTCTTCGCCAGTTGCATCCCCGATTGTTCCTTCAGGAGGCGAGTCCACGCTGGTGAAACCCGATTTAGCTTCCATTTCCATTTGGCTACACCACTGGGACACGGTTTCTGCGGTAGTGTCGGGACCGTACCCAACTTGTTGAACGCGTGCTTGCCATTCAGGGTATCCATAATTAGGAAGGAGTGTGATCTCTGACTCGTCAATCCCGGAACTTCTGTCCATAGTCTTGAACGCGGGCAAGCGGCAGAGCTGTGCCATTTCCTTTTGCAAGATTCCGCAACCATTTCGGTCTCGATGAAAGTAGAAACCATGGACAAGATGGGACGACGCCACCTTGTTTTCAGTATGGTCAGCACAGCGGATAACATCCGTGTCGGCTTTAGAGCTGTACGGTATCAGCCCGAAGCCCGGCGGCTCGCTAAGTGTAACGCGAACGCCTCTCCGAGTCCGACGCAATGCGCGTATGATATCGAAGGGGTACTCGATTAAAAACCCCGCGTATGGCGTAATTGCAGAGGGGTCATCACACACGACGGTTATCACTTCCTTCTCCATATCGGCATACATTGTTTTTATATGTAAGCTGCTCGGCCCCATATAGATTCCTCGACAATGGATCACGCGGGGAACCACTGGTATACAGCTGTTAGCGGGACATTGTACTGGTGGCTGTTAGGGGTGGAATGCACAATTACCCGGGAAGTCGCGAATGACTGAGTCCCCCCGGCCGCGAACTCGGACACGATGGCTATTACCAGATGGAGTTGATTCTTCAAGTTCATCCGCCTCATCGTCGATGGAAGGTAGGGCGAGCAGCGCAAAACGTTCGAGATGATTAATGATATGCCTTCGCATCTCCCATGTATCCGTGAAGGCGGTTGGACAGTACGGGCAGTCGCGATGGACATGCTCCGAGGGAGCAATCTTGGCACTCACGACTTGCTCGGAGAGTCTGTCGTCGGTTTCACCAGAGTGCACGCTTCTCAAGTGAGACAGGAACTCGGGCTGGGTCTCGAACTCCAGAGAATGTTCCCAACAGTGCCAAACTCGGATATGCTGGTCTTCATGTTCGATCCATTCCTGTCTCGTTCCATACGTTCGATGGGGATCTTGGCAGAGTTCATAGGTGCAATGATAGGGCTGCAGATCGTTTATTATATGGGTTCTGTCCAGCAATGAGCATATTGTGATGTGTTCGGCAGCTGAAGAAACTTACTTCCACGAGGTTCCCTTCACATATTTCGCGGGGCACAGTATCTTGCAGTAGGGACACTGGAAGAACTTCTCATCTTCTCGTAGCCTCGGTGGCTCTGGCCAAGGGAGCTCGTCTAGTTCAAGGTCCTTCATGGCCGAGCCACTGGTCTGATGCGATATGACTGATTTCATATCATCTGGTTTTATCACATTTGCTGGAAGCGGCGTCGCTGAAGTCGCAAGTGATTGACCTGCGTGTTGTGGAATTGGCTCATGTGGTGTTTCATACTGGGATCCTCGATTATCTGGGGTTTGGATTGGCAATTGAGCTTGTACTCTGGCCGGCTCGAACCGGTTTGCTTCAAGCTTAGACGCATGGTGTTTCCAGTAGACGAACTGTTGCTTACGTTTCGTGTTCGTGGTTCCCGTCCTTCTCATGATCCAGTTATGCGCAGATGCAAAATGGGTCAAAACGTCTTCTTGATTCAGGCCATCATGGTCTGCGTCTTGGCTCTCGAGGTGTTTCTGAAGGTCTTGTCGATGGAGATATGCCACGGTTAAAGTCTCGACTTCCTCTCGCTCTTTTCGGTATAATTGGCGGTCTGCGGGTGCTATATTTCCGTAGAGCTGGTCCACACCCTTTCTGTGGCGGTTCTGAGGGTTCCGGATCCGGGTCGCTATGCTGTAAAGTGTATCCAGGTGCTCCGCCAAGCATTCTGACCGAAAGACAGCTTCATCAAAATTGTCTTCATCGCTTGAACCTTCTTTCTCAACATAGGACGAAACGGAAGACGAACCCGAGCTGCTCTCGGAAGAACTGACCAAAATTGCCGCATCTTTATCTTCCTCGGTAGGAACCCGTTTGCCATTGGCAATAGCAACCAGGTTTTCAAGATGGTCCTGGAGACCTAGAAGAAGTTCCCGTATTCGAGTTCTGACAAGGTCAGCGTCTCGGACTCGATAGTCCAGGGATGCGTGGCCATCTTGATACAGCCCCAGGTGATGCGCCCAGACTTGGAATCGCTGTGCTTCTCGCTCCACACGGTTCAAGTTGATATGGTTCTCGGCAGATCCTGGAGCTTGAATCAAAGAATTGAACGCAGCAACTGTACCCGCTCCAAGATCCCTAAGAGTACGGTTTTCCATCCTGGCGGGATCAATCTACCAACCGTGTTCGTAGTATTTTTGAGCGGTAAGAAAGAGCCTGAGGGCAATCGCCCACGTGCTTTTGAGTGTCGGTCGATTATTTTGGGATGCGAGAGAGTTGCACCCAACACGAAAACCAACAGGCAAAGCCGACGAGGCGGGGAAACACACGAAATGATTGGATCTTGGAAAGTGCGACCCTGTCGTACGGCGCGGCCCGACGACGCACCATGGGTCAGGGGTTGTTTATCAACCCCGCATCACACCTCTCCCTCCCACAACTGTACACCCAGACATCATCATTTGTAGAGGCGGAATAATCTCATGAAGCCATGTCTGGGTTCGAGGTAGCCGGCATAGTGCTCGGCGCAATCCCTCTCTTGATTTCCGCACTTGAGCACTACAAATCGGGTAAATCCACGTTGGGGACGTTGATGAAATGGAGAGGCCAACTGGACACCCTTCTGTTTCGGCTCAAGAACCAGAAACTGTCCTTTCTCTTCGACATCCTCGAGCTCCTCAGAAGTGCCAACGTCGAAGATGCAGTCGACGGCTCGGACTTGACCGAAACCGAATGCCTGCTGGTACTCCAGAGTCCCAAGACGGGCGCTTGCCTGCAAGAGTACCTCGGTCAGCACTACGATGCCTTCGTGGAAATTCTGGGGCGGTACGAGACCTGCCTCAAGCTCATCGCCCGGAAGTTGAAGCACATTAGGCGATTGCCAGAGGTGTGTATGGTATAACCCCTAATAGCTTGTGCAGTTACGCTACTAGGCTCATCGCTGACTACCTGCCAGGTAGCCAAAGATGATCTTGTTGTACTACTGGCGGCCAACCCGCCTGGAGAGAAGGGCTTTGCTTTTCAGGAACGGATCTCGTTCTCGATCGAGAAAGGCAGATTGGTCCAGCTCATAGAAGAGCTGAACGAAGATCGCCTCTCACTCAAGACGATCATCAAGGGCATGAAGTCCCAGCAGCAGTACAGCATCAAAGAACCTACCAGGGACTCCAATAAGCTGGCCACTCTACTAGGCCAGGTGCAAACCCAAGCCCAGTCTCTGTTTACGGCTGTGAGTAAGAGCTGCGAATGCAGTTGCTCAAGAAGGCACAGGGTGTTGCTACAGCTGCATAACCGAATACCATCCTCCAAAGTGCGCAAAAGAACAAGCGCTGCAAGACAGCCCCTAATGACCTTCAAGCTTGCGGTGGAAATTGGAGATGCCATGTATGAGGCGATTGTCAGACCTGAAGCCCATGCTTTGCCGCAACATATGAAGGAGGACACAAGGTACGTCATGATTAGGACATAAGGCCTCAGGAGTGAAGAGTCCATAGGTCCAGGGATATTGGAATAACACTAATGCATCAATTCGAACAGCAGAATCACGAAACCTTTCGATTCACCGATGCATCTACCGGTGCCGTCTATAGTAGTAACTGAACACCATACTACACTCTTCAGGGCCAAGGACGAGCCTGTGGCTAGATGCCCGTTTGCACCCAAGATGAGACGTCCGAACTCCATCTTACAGTTGGCTATGCATGACAATGTCCTAGGATTAGTCGATGATAGACCGGAGCATGGAATAATCATGACTAGTCCACCAGAGCATGGGATAATCATGACTAGTCCATTGACGTTAGCGGAGGTACTCCAGCGTGGAAATCACAACGAATCAGCGCGTATGACATTCAAGGAGCAGACCTTTCTGGCCCTCGATATTTCTTGCTCCATCGTCCAGCTGCGAGAGACACGGTGGCTGGGCTCCCCGTTCACCAGCTGTATTCTCATGGTCGTCACGCCCGAGAAGAAGAACCAGGGACTCACCACGAAACCATTTATCGAGCGGACGCCCGACTCCACACTCGAATCATCAAAGAGCCCCGATCCCGAAACGGTCCTTCGCGAACTTGCCATCCTGCTCCTCGAGCTGTGGCACCATAGAACGTTGGACATCTGGTGTGCCAAGTGGGGAGGAGATACGGATACCACCACCCCTGACGGTCGCCTCAAAGCTGCCATCACCTGGGTGAAAGCCACCTCCGACCAAATGCCACCATATTACCTCGACGCGGTCGAACAGTGCATTGGTATTTGCTGTGGCAGACATCGTCTGTGGCACGACAAGGAATTTTTGAAGATCTACTGCGAGAATGTCATCATACCACTACAGGAGAGCTGCCGGGCGTGGGATGTCTCCGAGGGATGGTCAGAGTTCCCATGATATGGTGATTGATTGGGTTGGCAAGCTGAAACATCAAAATGGTTACCCGGCTGTACTTTGCTTGAAAAAAAAGAGTAAGACGCTCTTGACAAGCAAGCATGAATGAATGCGCACTTCGTGCGCACGATATTGCTGAGGGCAACTTGACCAGATCGCGATATACTTTAGTGCTATCACCATGGTTTTACCTATCCACGGTACTCATACCTGGTTAAAGTTACCGATGTCCAAGAGCTCAAAAATATGGGTTCTTCTCGCCCTATATCGGAAGGTCAATGCGTTCTAGTGCTCGCTTTTTTCAATGGACCAACGTTACCGGCCAACCTGGTCTGGATGTTGCCTTATTACTTGATTAGGAGTATGGCTTGGGTCTATTTGCCCAGCTGTTGTCGGATTAAGCATAAGGTTCATGGATGCAGCAATACGGTCCTATTCTTCTTGAGTCAAATCTGAATTAACTTTCCACAAAGCTTAACACATCAGAGTATTCCGCGATTGCTGGACCTTGGTACGGCTCTAGTCGAACCCTATCGGAGACCAGAAGTATATCGTCTCAAGTGGATACCTCAGTCTAATGCTTCTATATTTCAACTCAATAACGAGTTCTGTCTTTAAAAATTCTTTTGTATTGTTCTGAATTCCTCCGTCCATCCACTAACCATATCATCGAGACATGCATCTCATCCAATCCACCCATAGGTCAACTCTTTGTCGTTGACCATGGCGGGATCTTCGAGGACCGATATCCCCTGGGACCTGCTCATCACCAACTTCACATTCGTCAAGTCGAATCCTGATCGCTACTACCATGTGACCGACTTCTCCGCGCGCGGGGAGCCAAACCAGGGAAGAGACCTGAACAACTTCGTGGAAGTCCTGTCCAAGATACTCCCTGAAGCCGCCGCACACGAGCGAAAGCAATATGCAGAACGCTACGAGGCCGCCGCTCCTGACGAGATTGTGATTTCCGTCGAAGACGCTCTCAAGATTGCCCCCCACCTGCGCCGCCACCACTCGCAATGCGAGGTGGACGGACGCTACATGACCGATGAAGGACCTCTGTCGGTGGGTCTCTGCCGCCATGTGGGCAATACCAGATGCCGCTGCGCGCTGCGATACGAAGAGAGACGCATGTCCACCTTCCTCCACCCCTATATCGCGAGTGGCTGCCACAGCTTCGATCTTCGCAATCGCCGATCCTTCTTGGGACTAGAGATTCTCAAGGCCCTCCTCATCTACGGCGACATGGATACGGTGCTCCGGATATGCGCCCACTCAGAGGTGGACTTTCTGCAGTGGTGGGGGGCCCGGGAATGCCCATGCATGGCAGCCGACCTCGGGTGGGACATGCTATGCAGAGAGGCGCTGCGAAACCTCGTCGGCCTCGGCTTCATCCAGAAGTTTGCCGAGCGCCGCGCCCAAGAGCAGCCCGAAAAGGGCCCCGAGGACTTCCGGCTCACCCGGACGTACCAGCAGATGGTCCTGCGCAGCACCACGTCGGGCGTCCTGTCGGGAATCAAGGGGTACCGGTACAAGCAATTTTACGGCATCGGCGACGGCCAGTTCTGGGTCTTCCCCAAGCCCAGAGAGCTGCAGCGTTGGTGCAGGAACCCGGCCCACTTCAATTACAACCTGGTCCTGGGGCGTGTCTCCTACGACGAGTTTCTGGTCGTCGAGAGGGAGCTGCCGTACCTGCCGTCCGCCCAAGAGGTCACGGACGTGCGCTCTGCGGTCGCCACCAAGGGAAGGCTGCCCGTGGAGCTCGTGGACATGATCATGGACGCCGACCCGGGCAGGGAGGTGCGAGCCCTCACGGTGCCCCACGATCCGTTCCACCCACAGAACCAGGAGCAGCTCAAGCGCTTTCTGGGAGACACCTGGCAGCTGTTGCTGCGGTGCGACATGTTTGCCAGGGCGCTGGGGGACAAGGTTCCGTGGGACTTGCTGATCGGCAACGTCATCGTCCTGCTGTTCTCCTGGCCGGGGCTCAGGTTCGGCGCTGTTGACATAGATGAATCTACGAATGGCGGCTCTTTTCTACGGCTCGCCGAGGGTCGCAAATTCGAGTTCGTTTAGTGCTCGGGGGGAGGGCAAGGACGGAGGCCGTTTGTTTTGTTTCCAGACCCGACCCGACGGTGCAAGGACCCTAGATGGGATGGAAACTGCAGGGAAGCCAATTTGTTGGGAGTTTCCGATGCGATGCGACATGATGGCTAAGGCTTTGGGGAAGCCTGGCTTGGTGGGACGTGGTGATCAACGACTGTCTAGCCTTGTTGGTATGTCACTTGCCATGGTCTCGAATATGAGCCGGCAAGTGGTCATATGACTAGACGCGTTGCGCCCTGGCCAAGCTAACTCTATTAGTGCTTGGTAGCTGTTGCCGTGACTGGGGTACGTCCCTTCTTTCTACTAGCGTGCTTAGCTAGATATTCCCTTTGTGCATATAATATAAGCCGTATAGCAGTGCTGCTCTATTCTGTGAATTCTCTTTCTTTTAGTTAGCATTTTATATACTATCACACGCTCTCTCTCGTGTAACAATAGCACAATAAGAAAGTGGATAATGTTTAATCCAGGCGGTTACTCGAGATTTGGGTGGCTTACCCGTTGATTACGACGCCCGAAGACTTAGGAATCAACACCGTAGCATCGGGGTAGTAAACGGTTTCCTTGACGCCAATACCAATTCATGCCTGTGAACATGCCAGGGAGTCTGTGCTGAACGCCGTAGTTCCTGCAATCCGGTCGATTCGCGTAGCTTTGTACTCGGCTGGCATATTCCCCTCAGGGCCTTCTTGAATTCCAACTGTAAAAAGGGTTGGTACGCGACGTCATGAAGCTGAATGCAAGTTGCCAGTGGTGATAAGACGTACAGATGAACGTATAAACGAATTCCAACAAAGCCGGAACCCATGTTGCCAATGCAAGTATCTGGCCAAACGACCATGCCGCTATCGAGCTTCCTTCACTTGTGTCTATGTAGCCGCGAAACAGCCAAAGTTGGAAAGGGTGGACCACATCATTCCCAGGCAAAAGATGTGCGTCAGAAAATTCAGACGACCTCTTTTAGTGCTCGGGGACAAGTACATGCTGCTGGTCACCTGCCTACATGAAGGTACCTAATGGAGTGTCTTGGCATCGTTGGAGTGGAGAGATCCTACAGCGCCTACATTACCAATTGTGGTTCACACAGCTTGAGTTATCTATTACCAGAGACATGAGCGAGTCACCTGTATGGTAACATGTAAATGCTAGAATATATCTTAGACATTACAGCAATTTCCAGGTCTGCTGCCAATGACCATGCTGCTACTGAATCGATCTCCAAGTATTACGTGATCTTTCACTTGATCACCTTTAACTTACCCGTACGAGCACACACTCAGTTGATCAAACTCCCCTGTGCCTCTTTGTAGCGCTCCATTTGTGTCTGAAAGTCGCGCTTGAACCTCTTGGCGTTGTTAAAAGCCTTTTTCATGTGTTTCTTCGCCAGCTTCCCACTCCCACGATGGAACTGCTCGTCGGCGCGCGCAAGGCTGACCGCCGTTGTCACAATGTTGCGGATCTGCCTACCATCGAATCCCTCCTGGTATACATCCTCCTGGAGCCATTCCATGATCTCCTCATAGTCTTCAATCTGGTCTCTTCTGTCAAGACCACTTAGGAAGCCTTTGAAGATACCTTGCATCTGGTCGTCCTTTAGGCTCCTGAATTGGACGGCAAGACTAATTCGTGACGGGATGGCGACGTCGAATTCAGCAATCTGGTTTGTTGTAAGAAACATAATACCCTGATAGTATTCTATTGCTCGCAGAAAGACTATAGCAAATAGCACTGTCAGTGTGTGGTAGGGAATCATCAACAGCAATAGAATGGCCCACCGGAAACAAGAGCACTCTTTTCTGTGGTCTGCACGGCTCCAACACGGCTTCTGCTCTCGAGAAAGACATCTGCCTCATCCCTGAAGATAATTTAGCAGCCGACAATACGGATTGTTACATTTCGATAGCTTACATGAGTATGATGGCATGCCAGGCTGTGGCCAAGGAAAATATGTTCGCGAGATTTGCTTCGACATTCTTGGCTTCCATGCCAATGTCGCTGACGCTGACTGAGAACAAAGGTTTCCTGGTAGCTACTGCTATAGCCTCAGCAGTAGTGGTCTTTCCAACCCCAGGTGGGCCTATATGAACTCAGTGTAAGGCAGTTGCAGTGTAATACATCTCGAGCAGCTCACCATATAGGAGAATAAAGAGACCCTTTCCTTTTCCTGGCACAAAGTCATCGACTTTGAGTTCCTTCTCATCATCTTCGTCATCTTCGTCAATAAAATGGCTTCCAACTAGATCAAGGAGCATTTCTTTGGATTCCTTGTCGATCTTGAGCCTCGAGACCCATGATTCATCGGGCGCATCATGTGGGATGGCTTGGAGATTATCCACCTGCAGCTGTGCCCATTCCTTTCTTTGGAAAACATATCCAAGAACACGAGGAGGGCAGATGAGATATTGCTCCTCCTCCCAATCTGGGCTGTTGGCGGTCTCATCGAATCGTACACGATAACGTTTATTCAAGCCTTCGTTGTTGATGCAGTCGCCGCACGTACAATTCCCAACGTCATTGGAATCTGGTGACAGTGCTCCAATGCGACCCGCGTTGGGCCCGTACTGTAAGTATGATTCGAAGTCTACTATGGCTCGAGTATTTATCTGTGTCCAGACCGATGTTGGAATGCGATCAATACAATAGCTTCCGCAATCATTCGCTCGGGCAAACTCACTTTGGTGGAATCTGCTTCTGGGACTCCGGTATTTCTCGTCCGATTTCCTGCAGCCATTGACCAAAACAATTCTTCATACTGACTAAAGTTAGCTAATGCAACTCGTGGGGTCAAAAACGCATACCCTATTCTTGTCCTCAAAACCTGACGGACGCTTTTTCTCTATAACCGCCAATCCATCGTAGTCAAGTAACCTTGACTCGATATTCGCCTTACATATTCTTCTGAACTTTCTGCCACGAGCAACAAGCTTTTGCCGAACAGCTTGGTATTCAGAATGCAGATGAAATGGATAATACTTCAAAGCCGTAACTGGAAGGTGTCCATCGAATTGGTCGAAGCTGAGAATGAAATTTGTACGTCCAAAGCTCCGGTTCCTCCAATCGTATGACCAGACCTCGAGCTTCCAAAGGTCTTCCCCTGATATTGCACGAGAAGCCCATGTCGATAAGTTGTCCTTCACAATGAAAACCTGGTCTTGTCGCTGAAATGGATTGCCGTAGACCAAAGTACCCGGCGGGAATATTGTCCATAAGTCCTGATACCGAATGGTCTCCGCCTCCGATTTCTTGTAGTCTCGGCGCACGCTGAAGTAACTGTCCAGTTTAGAGTCTCCGGAGGAGCCGCTGCTTATGATGTCAAGGAGAAGTTGAAGATCTTCTCGGGCTTGCTTGTCCTTCTCATCTCGAGGAGGCTGGACGGCAGCCTTCTGGAGGGTCTCCCACTCAAACACGATTGGCTCGAAAGGAGAGAACAAGGTGACTGGGGTGCCTCTAAATATATGGTAGGGGTACCAGCCGAGATGTTCCTTCAACAAGTCCCAGAGACCGAGGTCGTAGACTTCTATCTCTGAGCACTCAAAACCATCCGATGTTCGTGGGACTGTTTTCTTCAGGGTGAACGCATATTCCTTCTGAAGCTCATCCAGGGGTCTCCATAGTCTCTCTCCCACCTCGATCGCCTCACCTTCCTGAGTTACTTCACAGGTGATGATGTTGGCTCGAGAGACTGGCATTGTTTGACGCATCTAGACCCTGGAATCAATGAATTGGTAGTATTCGCTTTAGCGAGGAGTCGGTATTACCTCGCCTTCGGATGCTGTCTCGTACTCAGAGGATTGAGTTCTCATTGCCTATATGCGTTGGAAAGAGTTCTCAGAAGTGGTCGTAGGAGAGTTTTACCTCGTCTTCTAACTTTTCCTTCTTCTCCGTGCTCGTATCGTCAATTGTGGATGCTACGACAGCTGACAAAGTTTGGTATTTTGATTCCAGTTCCGCTATTTTCGATTTCAAAGAAGAAAGCTCTTTGAGTATAATGCCAGTGTCGGCAGTTGCCGCTGCCACAGGGGGTGTGTTTTCGTCCGCCATTTCTGTCGTAGGGTCGATGAAATCAGTACATTCAGGCTACGATGGTAAAATGGTGCAGAAAGGGCAAGGGGACCAATTTTTAGAGCCCTCAAGTCTTCGGGTCCCTTCTCAATTGAATTCTAATGACTTGGGGAACCTGCCCCATTATTACGAACAGGGTTGCAATGGGCTCCTGATAGACCAGGAAGCCTTCTGATAATGATGTCATGATCTGGCGTAGTCATACAGTGAGTGCGCCCTGTCTGCTGGGACGCAGTTATTCTCGAACACGAAAGACCGTTGACATGGCGAATCGGCAATATATAAATACCCTAACGAGCCTATCAGAGTATAAGCCAAGCATCCAATGACGGCTGCCTCGTTGCTCACCCAAAGCCAAACCAATCACATTACGATTGAAATTCGAGTGGGTTACATTGCAAGGCAAAGCTTGCATATGCAGATACGAGATTGAATGGGCTAATGAGATGACGACTACGAGGCCTCATGACCCCTCTTCTTCATGCAGGGGCCTTGCCCGATCCTCACTGAAGTTGTTCCCCGTCGACCTTCGACTTCAGGTGGATTTCATCCCATTTTCCCACTGTCCTTGCGATTAGCCCTTTTCTTGTTCCGCGCACCATGCGACAGAAACTTTAGGTTTGCCCGAGGTTTTTCTTATAGAAGTACAACAGCATACCACATGGCCTGCTCGTAATGAACGAGACGGTAGACCAAGGCATTGGTACTAGGCAAAACCTCACCGTTATGCAGCTGGAGGAAAAGGACCGGTCAGTAGGGTCTTTCTGCTTTCTAAACTTATTCATTAACAGTTGTCACAGAAATAAAATCAAGAGATCCATACTTATCCAGCAACTGCTGCGTGAAAAGGTGGAGGCCTCGACGTACTTCAACAAGAATGAGAAAGCTGCACTGCAGCTCAACAACATAGAGGCGGCTGAAGAATATTTTCAACAGCATTCTTTTCGTGATGCACTGGAGGCTAGACATGATTTCAATCAACGACGCTCACACGGCACTGGCCGCGTGGCACATAACCTGAACAATGCCGCAGCTTCTATTTCCGATATTATGCAAACATTGAGTCCAATAATTAGCATGATACAAGAATCCGGGATACCGTACGCTGGGTTAGCTATTGGAACCATTGCTTTCGTCTTTGCAGTAGGTGGACAGACGTGTATTTACCCATACCTTCATGGCTGACCCACATATGCCAGGCAGCGAGTAATAGACAAACCAGCGAGAAACGGATTACCGATATGCTGACGACCATACACGACCGGCTCTTAGGCCTCAAACTTTACCGTCACATATACCAAGAACACCATGACCTGGACCAGCAAGTCCGTAGCAAGATTGCCAATGCCTACAACAGCTTCATCCAGTTCTGTGTTTGCGTTGTGGAGTATTATAACTTGAACAGCTTTCGTGAGTCACTCACTGATCATATTTCAAGCTGTGGTCTCTCGCGGCTGACCTCTACGAATCAAGGACGCTTTTTGAATTCTTTATTCCATTCAAAGACCCTAGAGGAAAGTGCCGCCAGTGTTGAAGAAGCAATTGCAGCTGTTCGACTAGTCGGGGAAGAGTTATTACATAAAAGTAATAATCAAATCCGGGAAGAGGTAGATAAAGTAAAAAGCATGAACCAGGGTGTGTACGATCCCCACGATCTTTTATATCAGAGTATGGTTGCTAACTAGTAACTACTATACAGAACTGACAAAAATGAGCATAAGTAAGTCTACATCATGAATTGAATCCAAAACTCCATGGCAGATATCCAGTATCAAAAGAACATATGTTTGCTTACTAACACTTCATAGGACAAGAGCAGAAAATCGAAGGTACGTACGAATCCTTAGCAACCACATACTTTAGCAGGTAGAATAGGAGCTCACACGCGCCACAGAGATCACACAGCAAGTTCAAGGTACTCGAAAAGATCCCTCTGGTTGAGAATACTGAACGTAGCGTCTCTAATGGACCATGAACAATTCAGGGCTACAACGTAACCAGGACCGCCAGGATTTGAATGAAATCCGCGAAGCTCTAGGATGCGATCATTTCTCCCTCTCTCATGAATTACTCAGAATCGAACAGCGACGAGAGAACATCGGAGCCCAATTCCGACAGAGAGGCCCGCAAGGAAGGAGTCTAGAAATTCGACTCGCCGAAATCAAGCGAGATGAATCATACGTATCATGGCAAGACTCTCCACGTTCGTCGGTCCTTGTCTTGGTTGGAAGGAACAAGTTTCAGCATGGATCTCATTGCTGGCTCTCTCCAATCGCTCTGAGACTGATCCATGAGCTCAGCCAAAAGTCACCACGACAGCCCTTTGCTTTCCACATACTTTCGGCACAAGAGAACGAACCTTTGGGAAGGACGCTGTTTGCCATTATCTTTCGCCTACTAAGCGAAAACCCGAGTGTCCTAAGGGACAGAGCCACCCGAGGCGAGCTGTGGACAGCCCTCGAAAGATATAAGAAGTTGGCCGCAGATGGAGCTACACATGAACACCAGGCAGCGCTTCGAGATTTACTATTCGCCACACTCAGCATGTTCAACCCGCAAACGACCATCTGGGTTATCTTGGACCGCTTAGACAGATGCAGACATGAAGGGGCGACCAAAAACGCCCATAGGAAGGGCGTTCTCAAAACCTTAGTGGGTTTGGCAGAAGACGAAAGGCTGAAGCCAAAGTTACGAGTATTAGCGGTGGTCAACTTTCATGACTGGAATGCAGAGGACCAGAAAGATGAGTTTGGACAGCTTGAAAATGGTAGTATCGTTGTACGGACATTCTCCCAGATTAAGCCAGTCCAGGCTAAAGGATGAGCTCATGTCGAGTGGAACTATGAACTGGGCGTCATCGGAAGATAGCCCCGACAAAATGACAGCAGCAGATCTCCTTGATCGGTTGTATTATGTATAGACTTACGGCCACGACACCGATAATTGCCAGAAGCCCAAGATGGCTCTATGGCTTATGAATAGCTCATTGATTTCAATGAACACCCGCGCGCCCCTGTTTGGGACAGGGAACTGCAGCATCAGTACGGAGATCGACAGTGGTGAGGTTATTCACGAGTTATAAGACATGAATACACTATGTCTTGTGCCCCTTATGCTTTCGTTCACTTTTAAACGGCTCCGTCTTTCACCACCGGATCCTTTCATGTCAGAACCTACGCCGCACATTTGCTGTTTCTCACATCGCCGCCGATGGAGGGGGAACCGCCCCAAGTACATTGCTACTCATGTGCGGCTTAGCCGCTTCTACCCACCTATTATACGTCGCCAGCAAGCCGCACCTCAGCTTCACGATGCGGCTCTGCGCAATGCGGCTTTCAAGACCTAGCCCTATAAAGCCGCAAGCTAAGGCCGCATCCCGCCCTGGACCCAATGCGGCTGAAAGGCACATTACCTTCGAATCAGTTTCTCCATCCCATGAAACTTCTGATAACACACAACCTACACCAGAGAAAATCTGGTTTTCAGCCAGCCATATCCCTCTCTCGCCCCCAGACTCGATCCGAGAAGCCCGTGGCAGCACCACCAAAAACCAGCAGTACTCTGATATTTTTCTCGCATATCAAACGAGGATTCGACCAAGACCAGCATTCGCAGCCACCGTGGTACAACGCCAGCAAAATGGAAGTTGGGACTGACAGACACGCTGGCCACACCAAGCCTGGCGATGATAAGCTGACGATACACCCCAAGATGCACGAGAACAAAGACACCGCAGCGATCTATCTCGGATTCGACGGCTTGTGGAAGCTGAATCGCTGCACCTTCCTTCCTGTCGTCATCCAAATCACCCGGCTGTTGTATCCCCTCCTGGCAGACCCCTACGAGCGCGCGCACCTCGACCAGATTTTCGCCTGGTTCGTCGAGTCGGAATCCGATGCACGTTTCCGCGCCAAGTACACCCGGCCCGCCTCGGAAATCATGGCCGCCCTGTATGGGAACGCCTCCGGCGAGAAGCCATCCGATCGTAAGGCTACCGCGACTGCCTGCCTGTTGGTGTGGGCTTATAGCCTGCTCTCAAGGATTCAGGATCCGTCGAGCCCAACGTCCCGGGACTCCGAGGCTATGGAGACTGAGGGTGCTCAGTATGACAGCCTGGTGGAGGATGTTTATGCTTCGATCGGCAGCGAGGCGAAGAGAAACCGCGATCATGTTGGTTCCAAGCGCAAGCGGCGGGAATCTGCGGAGGAGACGCTGGAGGAGGCATATGGCCCAATTTCGCATATCCTTCCTTTGGTAGGTTTTCTTTTCCTTTTGTGGTCTACGAGCCATGTTGGCCGTAGTTCAGAGGTTCTGTGCTAACCGTCAATGCCACGACAGGACAAATGGGTAGACGAAGTCCATCCCAAGATCCGCCACTACATCCAATTCGACGAGCACGAGTTCGAAAAGTATTGCCGAATCATCGTCCTCGTACGCCTATGTGCCCGAACCATCTTCAACCTCGCGGATACGTCGAGAGGTCTGGAAGCCAGAAGCTCTTACCGCAGAGAGGACGACATCATGTACCCTGATGGCGAAACTGGCCTCGACAAGGAAAAGCACCGTCATTTCCGGTCGCACGTCTCTAAACCGGAGACACTGACACCCATCGATCGGGGTGACAAGCCCTTCTGGATGCGGAAGAGGCGGACTTGGGTCACGTTTCTCATGGTCCCTAGCACGCACCGCGTCCATTCCACAGAAGACCTCCTGAGGGCGAATGCGAACCCCATTGAGCCTATGACGGAGGAGAATTGGCAGAACTTGATAGTCGGGAGCCCTTTTTTCCCTGTGGAGTCCATTACGGCGGATGTCGGCCAGCGGAATTGGGCGGATATTTTCTGCTGGCAGCACGACTTCCTGAGACCGGGAATGCGGAGGCAACTTGCTTCTCTGGCTCATTTCCACGGGTACTTCGAGGGGTACTCGCAGGAGGCGCTGGCGAAAGAGGAGGAGTGGACGCCGCTCTTCACGGATTCGAATGACCCCAGTGTCGGTGTTCCCTTCAGCTTTGATGATTTAATCAAGCTTCTGATGAACAAGGGCCCCAATACCATAGTGGTTGGTCACTATCCTCCCCACTTGCAAGGCGATGTCTTTCCCCTTCACGGCCAGCATTATCTGGAAATGCAGGAACAAGGTCGTTCAAATCGTCCCAGGAGTGAGTTTGCTGTCACATCTAGTGATGACGATGACGATGATGCATGAATGGATGTTCGGCTCACGATTCTACGCCCGCGGCATCTACCTCTAGAGATGAAGACCGGTGACAAACCGCCCCCACGAGCAGTATAATCACAAGTTCTCAACTGAGGCGATTGAGTTTGGAACGGCCTGAGGTCTTTTGCCTCATCAAATGGAGCATGTACTGGTAAAGATAGTATAGATCGTTAAATCCCCCCTCAATAGACAAAGGTTACGGCCGACAAGAAACCTGACTCAAGCGCACAATGACATGCTGAAGCTTGCGCAGAAAGAAGACCATCCTGGGATCGTGAAGTTGTTCAAAGAAACAAACGGCAACACTGTATAAAACAGTTTGGTCATGGTAATTCAGAACCGGTGGAGTTTTATATTTCTACAGTCTCCACTACGGCATCTGTGGAGTTACTATTTCAAGTCCTATATGTGTTGGAATAAGCGTCCTAATCGCTGTTATACCCACTCGCATAACCTACTACTCCCTGGTCATTTGATTCTCCGTATCTACACTCAAAACCACCAACTCCATCCCCGGAAACCTTCTTCTCGCCACCTCGCGCAAAACCCCCATCGTCCCCTCCCACGGCCGCCAGCCCAGCGTAGCGTAAAACAGCAGCCGCGGCCGTCGGGCCTCGTCGGGGGTGATGGGATCCTTCCAGTCGTCGATCGCGTCGAAGTGCACCGACCCATTCGGCGAGGCCCCGGGCGCGAGGAAGCTCACCGCCCACATCCGGTCGCGGACGTGCTCGATGCAGCCCGGCCACCCCAGCTTGAGGTTCCAGCACAGCGTGGCCTCCCTCAGGCGCGGCATCTGCGCGAGCGCCCGGGCCCAGGAGGCGAACAGGGGCTGGAGCGCGTCGTCGTTGGGGTGGCCCGGCGGGGGCAGGCTGATCTCGTACCCGTGGTGGACTTCTACTCGCCGGGCGTCGGGGTCGCGGGTGAAGTAGCAGGTGCCGTCTGGGCTGCAGGGCGACAGCTCCGTGGTTAACGTCTCGAGGTTCGGCCAGTGAGGGAAAGAGGCTAGGGAGCTTTCTGCTGGTTCGGCCTCGGACGGCCAGAATAGCGATCGGTCAAACACGCCAGAGATTTCCAACGAGCACAGGGTCTGTGACCAGTTGCGGACTGCGGCGCTGAGGGGGTCATATTGTGGAGCGCCTGCGTTTTCGGAGGCGGCGACGCAGTAGCTTGGGGGCACGAAGCCGTCGTTGCTCGGACACGCCCAGTCGCGATCCCAGGCCTCGTCCTCCAGTGTGGCATGCCGCAGGAGTAGGCCCGCCGCGAGGCGCTCATCCGCGAACGTGGCCGCAAGCTCCTGGCGCCATGACCGTACGGCATCAGCATTCGGTATGATTCGGAATTCCGAGCTCGACCATTCCAATGTCCCCAGGGTGATGCGGGTTAGGTTGGGCAGCCGCGAGGCCAGCTTGAGGCCGGTCCGTAGGGAGATCCTTCGCTCGCCCTGATGCTCGTGGAAAACCAACTCCGAGATGCAGGGGACCACGGACAGATCCTCCCAGTCCACGACGTCAAGGGCGTCCCGTTTGTAGAATGGTCGCGGCGAGGGCGGGTCGACATCCGCTGGGAACTCGACGTGAGCGACTCGGAGCAACATTATGCCACTGACGCTAGGGTCACTCTCCCGGGCTAATATCTGGAATAACCGCCGGAGCGCCTCGGTCATGACCTTGCAGAGATGCGCTTTCTGCGCAGTGGGCTGCATGGCGGGGTCATTGTGAGGGATCACGACGGTGAAGTAGATGCGTTTGATATAGCGGCAGCGACGAGGGGTGAGGACGCAGGCCAGGGCATCCAGTTGGGTGCTATCCAAGTCGACCTTTTCGAATGTCCGAGGCTCGACAGCCCGCTACCATTGGGATGAGATGGCAGAATAGCGGGCAACATGACGTTTCGAGGGAAGCCATGAGTCTTGGGGGAGGAAACTGGCGATGAGGTCGATGACTTCGGTTGGGAGGCGATCCATCGCGAGTTCGTGATGTTGTTTTCCAGTATGCACTTATCGTGATGCAAAAGAGGAGGTCTGGTTCATTGACGAGGTGGCGTTACGTTTTCAGCTGTGCCGCATGCCTGGTTCACCTGATTGGCTTCATTTTGATTGGCTATGAACGGTTCCAGACCTTTCACATATACACACGGACAGTTGAGGAAGGTTGTACATGATAATTCCGAGCCAAATTATATGTATACCGACCCAGAATGGTTCAGATTCTGCATCACACCCGCCAACCATACATGACAGAGTAGTAGACAGGGCCTACCCTAAAATCATTGTTGGGAGCTTCGGACAACATTGACTACTTAAGTACTTACTTTAGGGTCAACTGACCCCTGTCTTGAAATTGTCGCTCGACTGGCTTCCTTGAGAGAATTTGAGCAAGATACCACCAACCGGCAAAAGTTAGTCAGAGCGCGATGAAGTAGGGTATTTTGATACGCAGGTCCATAATGAGGTCAACATATTACTGCCTTAATGCAACCTTTTTCCGTGATTCATGTCTCGCAAATACTGAAGCCCATCGCGTCACGAAGTGTCGCCCCAGAGCGACGAAGCCTCTTGCACTCGGTTGCTCCTATCATTTCCACCAAATCAACTTGAGCTCTTTTCCCTGTTTCATTTCCCTCCTATTCGCTCCATCATTCTCAACGTCCTGCAAATTTGCCCATCATGTCCCATTTTGTTCCGCCCGCTCCCAACTCCATCACCGTGCTGATCGTCGGCAAAGGCGGCCGAGAGCACGCGCTGGCCTGGAAGCTGGCCCAGTCGCCGTCGGTGTCGCGCATCTTCGTGCTGCCTGGCAATCCGGGCACGGAGGAGGCCGACAAGACCCAGAACGTCATCCACATCAAGCCCAACGACTACAGGGCGATCGTCGCCTTCGCCAAGGAGAACGGCGTCGGTCTTGTCGTAGCGGGGTCTGAGGAGGCTGTTGTCGATGGCATAGGGGATCACTTTTTTGGTAGTAAGTTTGACCCCTTTCACTCTTCTACTTCTTGCCTGGCATGACATCAGATGACTTCTGTTTCCCGATGAAAGTTTTGTCTATGTACTTGAAGTCGGATTAATGCCAAGGTTGCTCGCGAGCACGAGCGTAAGTTACGGGAGCTTGAGCGTACAGTACGTTAGTTAGTGCGCGTGCGTCGCGTCACGCCCCGGAACAAGCCGCCGCCCGCTAGCCCAACGCGAGATGAAACACCATTAGCGCGCGTCAAATCCCCCTTTTTGCGTGACCCCGAGACGAGGCCATCGCGAGAAAAGCCACCTATGCCCCTCCAGCTAAACTCGTGCCATGAAATAGGCGGCATCCCGTGTTTCGCGCCCAGCCGCGCCGCGGCCAAGATCGAGGGCTCCAAGGTCTTCGCCAAGGCCTTCATGAGGAAGTACCGCATCCCGACCGCCCGGCACGAGTCCTTCGAGTACTACTCGCGGGCGCGGGCCCACATCAAGTCCCGGCCGGGCAACATCGTCATCAAGGCCGCCGGTCTGACGGAGGGGAAAGGCGTCGTCATCCCCCACAACCAGAAGGCGGCGCTGGACGCGCTGGACGACATCATGGTCTACCACCGGTGGGGCAAGGAGGCCGGCAACTCGGTCGTGGTCGAGGATTTCCTCGAGGGCGAGGAGATCAGCTTGCACACGTTCTGCGACGCGCACACGCGCCGCACGCTGAAGGCGGGGCAGGCTCAGAAGGGGACGTGGCCGCTGGGGCCCCATTGCGGCGGCTTGGGGGTGTACACGCCCACGACCTTTATTTCGGAGGAGGATATGGAGGTGATTGATCGGACGATCATCAAGCCGACGTTGGACAGACTCGACGTCGAAGGTAAGTCTCCATTCTGCAACACCCTGATATGGGGTTCGTAGATTCGGGTTCTGACACGAAGATTAGGACGACCCTTTCGTGGTCTCCTTTTCACGAGTATTGTAAGTGGCGCTAGCCAAGAATCAATGGATCTGGGGTGAAAACACTGACGAAAGGCGATGGCTAGATGATGACGAGCAAGGGGTTCAAGGTGCTTGGGTACAATGCCCGGTTCGGCGACCCCGAGGCGCAATCGATGCTGCCGCTCTTGAGCGACGATACCGATCTCTGCCACGTCCTCCTGGCCTGCGCCACGAACAAGCTCAAGGATGTCAAGATCGCAACCCGGCGCGGGTACGCATGCAACGTGGTGGTGTCATCAGATTGCTACCCGGTGTATTATGTAAGGGACCGTCCAATCGAGCTCGCGCCTTGCCCCAAAGGTTGACCACCTCTATCCCCCGTGCAGCCCCAGGCAGGCATGCGTAAGTAATTACATGGCTGACAGTTCTCCAGATATCCTCATCTTCCACGCCGAAACCCGTCGGGACGACGGCGTGCTCAAGACCGCCGGCGGCCGCGTGTTCTCGGTCGTCGCGCGCGGACGCACGCTGGAGGAGGCGGCCAGAAAGGCACACGGCGGTGTCAGTCTCATCAAGTTCTGGGGCATGAGATATCGAGGGGACATCGGGGTCAGGTAAGCCGGGGAATATGCGTTCTTAGGAAAGGGCCGTTTACTGACAAACGCAGGTTCTTTGGCGTACCGCCAAAGGATCCCGAGATCGAGGAGCCGGAGTGGGGCTGGGGATGCAATGTTGCTTGATTCAGTCGGTCTGCCCGTTAATACCTGCGTTGATGTTCCATGGGGCGTCAAACACGACATAACCACTCACGTAGATGAGATCTTGACGCCATTATGAGATTTGAAGGGGCTACGTAATCGTCAGGGCAAAGTCAACGTACGACGTTTGTGCAATCTGTGAGAAGGGCTTTCTGTTACTCACGAGTCACTTCCAAGCCAACTTTTCGAATCGATCTGCGTACGCGGATCAGCTCTCGTTTTTGTGGCCCCCGAGAACTTTCCAATGAGCAAAAACGCTGTAGATGAGTCGACAATGTCTTAAGCATGCATCGGCACCAAACAGATGCGATGATACGGCTGCTCACCTCTGACCTTACGAATTGGGATAGCCACCACTATTAATGCCCGTTTCCCCCCTGCAGTTCATGCTTCTTCTCCTTGACTTATCTGATCAACAAGGAACTATTCATTTATCCAGAGATCAACACTGAGTGCTAAACGAAGTATCAACAGTCTGCTATCACCATGAATCAGCTTACCCTTGACAGCATTGTCCAAGCTCACGAGCGACTCGAAAGCTCGGTGACGAGGACACCCTGCATCCTCTCTCGCGTGCTTTCGAATCGGCCGGGGCGCAACATGAATCCGCGCGATCCCAGCATGCCGCGTGTGCTCTTGAAGCTCGAGAACCTCTAGGGGGGCGGGTCCTTCAAATACCGTGGCGCCATGAACGCGTTGAGCCAAGTGGAGGCGGATGACCTCGCCAAGGGCATCGTGACTTATAGCTCGGGTAAGTAATTCCTTCTCGCGGGACACGGCACCATCGCGCTCGAGTTTTTCGACCAAGTCCGCCGGGACGAGCTGTCGGAATTCGACCGACACGCCTACCCCGGGTACGGCCATCGCCTGGATATCCTCCTCGTCCCCTGCGGCGGGGGTCACGGGTCCCGCGGGACGCGACGGCGGGCCCGAGCGCGGCGGACGGCTTGCGGTCCGAGATCGGCGACACGAGCTGGGCTCTGACGGCCGACGACGTGCTGCAGGTGGCGGAGCGGGAGGTCGATGACGCGCTGCGGATGGCGCGGGACCACCTGTTCGATGTGGAGGGGACGGTGGAGCCAAGCTCGGCGGTGCCGCTGGCGGCGCTGCTGTTCAATGGGGAGTTCCATGAGCGGCTCGCGCGGGGAGGGGGGGCGAGGCGGTTGAATGTGGGTGTCATTATCACTGGCGGCAACATTAGCGAAGCACCGCGTCTTTCTAACTCTTTTCACGGCTATTGAATGAGTTGAATGAGGACGAAATGGGCATCCCTGTGTAGCTTGGTGCCATATTATTTTTGTATTGGGAGATTCTCTAGATTTCAATTGTAGCTCCTTAAAATGGAGATATCATCTGATTTTATTCTGAAATACCCTCCAAAGCCTATTCCCATTACGTTTACTCTAGTATCCAACGCTGAAGACCCCTATACCTCGCGCCCCCTACGCCGCCTTCTACCTCACGTCAACGATCGCACATACTCCTCAAACTTGTCCGTCCTCGCCGCGGCCATGTCCAGCGCCAGCGTGCCCTTGGCGCTGTGTATGGCGATACGCGACGCGTTGTTGGTCGGCTGCGCGGGTGCCGCTCGAGAGAGCGCGTAGGCCAGGTTGACCGGGGCCGTCGCAGCGGGGTCGAGGCTCTTCACTGTGCCCGATTCGTTCCACTGGCTGCACCCGCGGCACAGCGTCGTCAGGGTCCAGTGCGTGCCGTTGGACGCGGAGCCCTTGAGGACGGTGTAGGTGGCGCCCGTGTAGGGGCTGGGCATGGAGTGGGCGCTGTGGTTCGACGTTAGTTGGTTTGTCATGCTCTAACTGAGATTCGATCCCCAAGAGAACAGGAGATATTGTCATCTTGAGAAAAACAATATCATTTGCCAATTACATGTAATGCGTCCATCACAGGAAGAACGAAGATATACTTACGTAGCCCACCGAGAAGAAACCACAGCCGCGTTCCCGTTGGCCCAGCCGAGCGTCAGGGGGTTCAAGGCCATCTGTCCTCCCCACGCGACACCGGCCCAGCCCACGGACTTGGGGGCCGCGATCTGGAGGAGGATGTCGAACGGGGCCGCGGCGACGTCGGGGATGGCGATGCGGTAGGCGGCGCCGCTGGCCACGACCTCGTAATAGCACACGCTGGTGGCGGCGTCGCAGTACTGGGCGGCCGTGGCGCTGGTGACGGCGGATGCCAGGAGAGCGGTTAGGGATAGCTTCATGGTCACGGCGTAAGAGGTTTTTGCAAGTATGTCTTGGGGAGATACTGGGCAAGCGCCAATTATCAAATAGGGTATGGTCGCTACCAGCTCTTATGGACGCACATCAGTTGGCGGAGACGCCGTCGCGAGTACGTTCTCTTATTAGCTCAAATACCGACTTCTGCTACCACCTAACCCAATGTCGTCATTCATGTGCCACACTCAATCCTGCATCTTGGGTTACTAATTACGACTTCATATCGAGTAGATTAGGTGATGAAATTGGCATCACGTTTCATATGAGTTAATATCGAGACCGACACGCTATCTACGGGTATAATTAACCCTATCTGGCTCTTGTCCTATCTGCCGACGTTCCTGCATATGGGGGGCAGTTGGGGTTGATTTGGCTGCTGCTGCTGTACATCGCCATGTCGTCATATTTGTCTATGCGTATATCGGCTAAATCTCACAAATGTCCCAGAGCTTTACGGTTCGACCTCACGACTGTGGTCATTGAGTACTCATAGAAATTAATGGAATTACTGTCCTGATCAAATCCGTCCACTTTCTTTTATATGTGAGGTTGGCCATGTCTTCCATATCATCCCCGACCAGGTAGCATCTACCGGCTACGCTAAGACATCTGATGATGGTGATGATTTTGGGACACAGATGATTTAGATACTGGGTATCTAGAGACCATTGAGATTGATTCATCATTTGTAATAGTAGATGCCGAAGACAGGTTGGGTACTGGCAACCATACTCGCCATTTCCTTCCGACTGTATCTCTCAAGCTACGTGATATCTGGATATTCTGCATGATGACGGCTACTAGGTCAGCAATATGATCTGTATGGTTGAGGTCCATGATGTACGCTATCAATCACGTGAGATTACATGTATGTATATGACGCAGTCAGTTTCTCATATTCTGGCAGGAGCCCTCCCACACAGGAAGACTGCGCCTGCTATTACATGCGGGATATTAGTCAACAACAATGATCGCTTTTCGGCCTTGGTTTCTATTCTCGCCATCACGAAAGGAGAGCGTGTGTGATTGCAGTAGCATTGCATGGTTGGGTGGGCGCCCGCACGGGATGCGATTGGCTTGTCATTGTCGCAAAGTTGGGATGAAACGAAATCCCTTGGAAAGGTCGTTTCGCACGGCTTGAATGGATTTGCAGAACGACGAACCCGCTTTCCTCGTAACCGACGTGGAGATCATCTACTGTTACTGGTCTCATTGGATGGCACCTGGAGAGAGAGAGGCGCATGTATCACTGGACTGGGTAGCGGTGACCATGAAAGAATAGACGAACAGACGACGGGGCCCCCGGGTAGAGTTTACAGACCTCGGACGCTTCCGTTGCCAAGAATGGAGGCTCTCGCGGGTTGCTTGCCCTGGCCAGCATGCCGGATTGCCGATCTTGTCTTGAGAAAGTACCCTACTGGATGCTACACCAGGGCCCCGTAGGAGGAGGTCGGTATCGGCAGCTTCGTTGTGTCTGGTGCGAGAAGTTTGGGCAGCAGCAGTCGGTATCTGAAAGGGAAACTTGTAACGAAAGGAGCCGCTTTCGATCTACTCAGGGTAGGCCGAAAATCATCCTGATGACAGGACGTTTGGACTTGGCCCAGGCTGCAGTTCCAGTCGTGACCCAACAGAAAGGATCCCACCATGCGGATTTGTCGGGGTTTGGCCATTGCCCTCCCCAACACAACGTGCATGAGAGAAGCAAAGATCTAGATATCGATAGCAAGCAAGTGGTATGGACTGACTCTGCTCTTTTCTGCCTCCATGCCGGCCATGCGTCTCGATGCTCGACTCAAGCTTTGCCCAGGGTTTCAATTAGATGACCGAAGACGACCCCAAACGAACATGGGAAAACTCTACGGGCAGAGCAGGGTCGCCAGGTCGCCCTTCGCGTTCGCCAAGGGAAGGGAGAAAGAAGGGGAGATCCTCGGGTAACTGCCCTGGCCGTATCCACCATGGGCGACGATGGAGACCTCCCCTTCGGGCAATTGCCAAATGCTGGACCACGCTCTGGCCAGGCACTGCAACGCTGGTCTACCCGCGGGAGTGGGCCCGAAAGTCTGGCCCTGGTCGGGGGTTTGTCCCGTAGTTCACCTTGGCAGACCGCATGCGGCAACTCTTGGAGCACGCCTCGAAACTAAGAGACGCCAGCACAGCATTGGAAGCTCCCAGACTCCCCTTGACCCTTGCGCCGATCAAGCCCGGCCTCCTCGTGCAGAAGTTTTTACGGCGCCGCCGGGCGTGCCGGGCCCCGGGCCTGCGTTAATGCCCGGAGAGTCGAGACTCTTCGGCGTCGCTTTGCACGACTCGCGAGGGGCCCCGGTGGAGGCGGGCTCGACTCGGAACGACGTGGGGTTCAATCTCAATCTCTTTTTCATCTTCTGCCGCCCCCCTGCCAACGCTATGGCTTGTTGAGATCTATGTAATTGAGTCCAACCAACCAACCATGAGTGTGCATGTGGTACCGAGTCTCAGGGGGGAAAAAGCAGGTGAAAATTGTCAAGTATCGCCCGGGACGGAGGTGGGAGGTCCCACTTGCAATTGCATGTCGGCAGCAGCGCTCAGAGCCTGAAAAGCGCGTGCTGCTTGCAAATCGGCTGTCGGGCACCACGCGATACTGAGCGAGTCGGGGTGGGATCCAAATGGGTTCTCTCATGATGCAGTTATGCTTGCTGTTGTTATGCTTGTTTCAAAATCTCGGAGTAAGCCAGTCATCTCATGATGATTCAGTTATGCTTGTTTCAAGCTTCTCTCCAGTAACCAAGTCGGGGCGATTTTTTCCTCTTTTCTGGCCGCTAGCTCGTACAGGCCTACCCTTTGCTGTCGGTGCTTGTCAAAGTGGTTGTCAATGTCACAGCCAGCCAGGACGAGATCAGGTGAGAATGGCAGGGGTGGCCCTGGCATTTGGCGTTCTGCTGGGCGGGGCCTCGCGCCAGGCACCAGGGCAGCAGGGCTTCCCATTGGAATCGCCTCTAAAACAACTAGTGGATCTGTTTTGAGGCGCATGATGCAACTGGCCGTCCGAAGGGGGGCATGGTCCGGGCATGGAGCCTTCGAGATAAATCCGCGAGATGGGTTCGAACCTCGAGGCCAGCGGCCAGCCATGCGGTAGCATCCAATTTGGCAGGGCCGACCATTGATGGGATGCTTCGTCGCGCTGCCGGTCTTCTAGGACGTCCCTGGATTGTAAGCCGCCTACCTATTCTCTTATTTCCGCAACCTAGCGACTTGGACGGTGGGAGAAGCGCAGAGCACGGCGCCGCAAATGGTTTCAAGGTGACACAGAAAAAGGAAGAAACCACCACCCAACCAACCAGCCTACATGTACTTAGTAATGAAACGAAACCGAGGTCGTGGGATGCATCGATTGCACCATGGGCGGCATGAGAAGCCTCCAGTTGAAAATAGAATATTGATGCACAACATGCATGCTCGCCCGAGAGGCGCAGACGACGGCGGCTGCCAGAGCCGGGCGCTCACCGATATGCACAAAATGCCATGTCGTCGATATGCATGGCAATGGTTTTATTTTAGAAGTCGCCAAGGGCCATGACTAAACGGGGACCCAATCTTCTGCGCATTGTTCAAGAGGCATGCGGGAGATAATATTATCTTCCACGATCCATCGAGGAGGCAGAGCCTCGGAGCAAAAAAAAGATCGTACATTGGTTGGAGTGGGCAGCTCGGCAATTCCTACTCGAAGAAAGCGCCGAGAGGTCCCAGCTGAGAGGTGTTCTGCAGAGGTTCTTACCTAAGTAGTGGGGGATCTCAGGTGAACCGGGCCCCCCAAACTATCCCCCAAAGAAGCCAAGGGATTAGCGCTCCCAAGGCCCTTGGCGAAGCGATCGCAGGGGGCCCGCCGAAGCTTGTCTCAGCATCCTAGCGCTCTGCCAGGCCCTAAGCCAAGAACCCCGCAAGCGCAGTTACACGATGGAACATCTGCGGCCGACCCCCAGCCCAAGGCCCCGGGCACCGCTGGCATTTCGCGCATCGCTACGAGCAAAAGGTTCCCATGGTCGGCATCCTCGGGCGCCCGGCCTGCGCGCACTTCGGGGAGCGTCTGTTTGCTGGCTGTCAATTCTGCACTAGACTGTTCGTCTGAAAGGGGAAGCTGGGCGTGGCAGTCGGATCGGCGAGGACGACAGGTTGGTTGACAGGCGAATTGACAGCTTGACGGGAGAGCACTAACACACACATCGGCTACAGTTGAATAGTGCCTAGCAGCAACACTAGAGAAACCACAACCCCAGGTTCGGCAACGGTCCGCCAACTCAGATATAGTATGTAGGAACGACTAGGACTACCTGCTTACTAACTTTGGGAATTGATTGATATGGATGGATTGAACTGGAGAATGGCGATTCCCAAGCCAAGACTTTTGTTTCCCAAGTGACAGCTATGATTTGCAATGATTGACAATGATTTTCGCTTGGTGTTTTGGCGGACGCCGATTGCACGGTAACCCCCCAAGCCAAGCCAAGAGCGAAAACAACCCGCAGTTCTCGCACTTTCAAGAGGGAAGCGGTGCTTGGAGCGTGCGGCTCGGACGGCAGGGCAACTCGACACGATACCGATCCCAGTTTACCCGCAGGGGCTTGCATGAGATGTCAGGACCCCTGCCGAAGTCGAGATCAAGCTACACCCCAATAGGATAGAATCAATCAGGAGGGGGGAGAGCTAGCCCATTCTCGTGGGCCCCCGAATCTGGACAGACCCCTGTCGCATACCCGTCGCAACACCCCTGCCAAGGGGTCAAACGCTTGACAGACAGGAACACCACACACACCAACAAACACCACCAACGCCAACTAGGTCCAACCCAGGCAGTCGGGGTGGATGCTAGGCTGGACCAGCCCAACATTGCTAGGCGATGGAGTGAGTGAGTGAGTGAGTGGTGCCGACAATGGACTTGCGAGGGTGGTGGGTGGTGGACGGATGGATACCACCAAAGAGGAGACATCGCGAGGAGGAGGACTGACGGACTCTAAGCGCCGACGACGAGTATATAACTCCCCGTCCTCGACCACTCCAATGCCAATATTCTCTCTCCTCATCATCAGCATCGTCAGCTTCTCACTCTTCACTTCGCTTCTTCTTTACCTTCACAACCGGTTGATCTGGTCTGTTCTGTTCTCTTCTCAACAATCTTTACCGATTAATTCCACTTTTTTATCTTTCGAGCCTCTTCTTCGCTCTTCACTGCAGTCTTTTCCCAATTCTCGGAATCCTTCAAATCAACCATCAAAATGTACACCGGCACTACTTTCCTCGCCCTGGCCCTCGCCGCCGCCTCCGTCGTCTCCGCCCACGGCAATGTCCAGGTCGTCACGTAAGCAATCCCGCTTCTTCTTAAACCCTGTTCGAGAAACATTCCCACTAACACGCCACAGTGGTAACATGGGTGGCAACGGTACCGCTCTCGGCATCAAAGGCGCCGTCGTCGCTCGCTTCGGCAAGAACGCCGCCACCGAGAAGGACACGACCGTCTTCCCCAACCAGTCGGCCAACAAGCCCCTGACCGACGGCCTCGGCAAGACCACGGCCAACGGCAACCTCAAGGTCGCCAACACGCTGAACGCCGCCATGGCCCTCTCCGGCCAGACCCTGCCCCAGGTCTCCAACGACGGCCAGGGCACCATCTCGGGCACCTGGCGCACCGTCACCAGCGACGGCACCGCCATCAACGCCCAGGGCGACCTGAACGTCGTCATCGACCCCACCGGCACCGGCGCCTACTCCAAGGGCACCCTGCTCAAGGCCACCTCCACCATGGTCGGCAACGGCAAGGGCAACGTCGTCCAGCGCGCCCTGGCCGCCATGGGCATCCGCAAGCGCGCCACCAACGTCGGCGCCGACGCCACCTTCTCCGTCAAGATCCCCGCCGGCACCACCTGCAGCGGCACCGACGCCGCCACCGGCGTCTCCAACTTCTGCCTCATGAAGATCGCCAACAACAACAACGCCGGCCCCTTCGGCGGCAACATCGCCTTCCAGGTCGCCGGTGCCGGTGCCGCTGCTCCCGCTACTGGTGGCGCCGCTACCGGTGCCACTACCGGTACCGGTGCTGCCACTGGTGCCAACGCCAAGAACGCCAAGGCTGGCAACAACCCCAACCAGAAGAACGCCCGCTCCTTCATCGCATAAGTCTCCAAAGACCGAGCAATGGATCGAGATGAGGTGATCGGGAGAGTCGTGACCCGCACGAGCCTTCTCGGGGGCTCTTCGCGATCGACTCGACCGGACTCTCCAGGGGGCGGCGACCCTTCCTTCCCCCTTTGACAGAGAGGTGGTTTGCTGCGCAACACCATCTCCCTGGCATCGGGATAATAAAGGGCCTCTTTTTCCCAGGGGTTTCTCTCACGATTGGACGATTGATTTGATTGATTGATTACTGCTTTTTTGATTTTTCGATAGAAGGGTTTTAGCCCAGGGGGAGTTGAGGGATGGAACAGTAGTGAAGAAGTCTGTAGATAGAGCTGTTAATCCGAGAAGCTGCGATGCTATGTATATACCCAAAAACCTCGTCTTCTCGACCCATGCTGCAAGTGAATGTTTGCCTCTAAGTGATAACCGTCCATCCACATTGCTTCAGCAACTTGAGCCATGCACGTTACCTTTCCCAACATATTAATAGTATCTACGCAATATCCCTGATCCAACCTTGCCACTTGTTTGACACCAACCCTATATTACACATGATAATGCGTTTACGGGCAACAACTTCCCGCTTGACTCGCCATGCAAACATTTCGTAATCGACGCTCTCTGCTGGTGATCAAATGTTGGTACCCCCTCGAGGTGTAAGTCATTTCCCTCCAAAGACACCGCTGGCCTCCACCAACTATTGTGTGCTATCCCGCAACTGCCTGGCATTACGATCCGCCTCCTGAATGAGCTCCCGCATCTGACTCGAAAACCCCTGAAGCTCTTGCCGCGCATCCTCCTCCCTATTTTCAGAGCTTCTCGGATACGGCCACAACCCTTCGAGCGGCAGGTCGTCGTAAATGCAGTTGATAGACTCGCGGGGCCTTTTGCGGTCATAGTGGTAGATCCGAGGACCAGTTTCGCTGCCCGCTGCGGCCGTACAATTATCGACCTGGTGGTGCGTGAGGTCGCATGGCCGTATCCGGGCCAGGGTCTCGAAGTTGGCGGCGAGGCACGACAGGTGCGCCATCCAGCGCGGGCCCCCTCCGCCGTCGTCTGGCTTCGCAGTGTCCCGCAGGTACCAGTGCCGAGTGTAGGGCCACTTGTCCTGCATCCAGTCCTCGGGCGCGTCTTTGGTGAACTTGACGCAGCCCTCCTCGTGGAGGATGCTCTCCGGGGTGATGACGAAGCCCTCCTTCATCATCTGCGGGACGTTTTCGGTCTTCACGCTCAGCCAGCCGAACCAGGCTTGTTCCCGCTTGGCCAGGCGCGGGTCGGCGAGGATTGCGAAGAAGATGGATCTGGGCGCGTCGTACCGGTTCCAAGAGGACGCGCCAGCTGTGGCGGGGGGTATGGGCGTGGGATTGCACGATTCTTCGTAGGTAGGGGGGCTCCAGGGGACGCACTGCTGCACCTCCGGTGTTTGGGTATCTTCGGTCATCGTGACTGTGCTGTTGACCGGACTTCATAACATAGGCAGTAAGTTTCTGCGATAAATGGATAGAAATATATAACTTTATTAAGAATGTGGTTTCGATAGCTTGCGAGGGTTTTATATAATAATATTTCGGGATGGTCCACTGCCTATCTAATACGCTCAAACAGGAACATATTGAAGTAAATGATTCACAAGTGCCTTGGTTCATCTTGAAGTTTAATCCGCTTCCTCCGATAGGAGAGGTTTCCTCACATTAGTTGAAGTGATTATGTATGCCGGCAAATCACTACCAATATATCCAACCCGCCTTTCTTCTCTCTTCCTCCCCTTACTCCAACCACCCAATCAAACGAGGGCATCTCCCTTTTACACTCGGTTTTTAGTCGCCACCACAGGTTTTGGTCATCATGCTGATACTTACTATTACGGAAGGAGCCATGTTGTTTTTCTCCCAGAAAGAAAGCGCGCTCACGATTTGGAGACCCGCATTCACGTCACATGCTGCAGCTACAGCCAGGTAATCGGCAGTCGCGAGTGTCCAGGCATGTTCAACCGCGCGCATCATGACTTTGCGAAATCTCTGTAATTGGTTTGGGTCTGATCTTGAGATTACGGAATTGCGCTTCCCCCGAAAGAAGTTTGACCCATCGCCGAGGCCAACGTCGTTCGTGAGGACGGCTTCATCGGCCCGACCGAGGCCCATCGGTGGAGGCGTCATTAAACGGCGTCACGCTGCACTACATCCTGCGGGACCTGCAGCGGTCGCCGCGCTGGGCGGCGCACCTGTACTGCATGGCGCGCAACATGCTGCCCGAGCTCGGCCGGATCCGGCTCGGCGACCTCACGCACCGCCACGTCCACATCTGCGCGGCCACCCGGGCGAACAGGCGGGAATTCGTCTACTACTTCCAGGTGGGCAGGGGCGGGATCAACCCCATTTACGGCGACATGCCGCTGGACGAATTGTGGCTGTGGCCCAGAAGGCTGGGCGAGGGCGAGGAGGAGAACACTGCGCCAGGGGGGGCTTCTACTTCGTCTGCGCACAGCGGGCCGGGATAGGGACGCATCTTTGGAGCTTTCGTGTCAAGACAGGCACACTTCGGTTTATGATTCTAGGATTGGCTCTCTTCTCGGGGCAATTTCACAGCGTTGCTTTAAATATCAAAGACAATCGGTAGAGCGCCGATGATGGAATGGCAGATTGGAGCCAGCGAGGATGTACAATAAGTCTAGGTATAAGGGTATCGCGAAACGAGCCACCACAGCTCAACCATTATCCATTTTTGTGTAAGTGGCAAGCGACCGCAGTAACGAACCTCCACCCACAGGACCTGTCTTGATGGTTCCGTTCACTCTAAATTGTGACTGCAAAATAAACGAGTACTGCTGTGCTGCAATGATACTTTCTTGAAGTTCGGAATTCCAGAAATGACTTGACCGGGTTATTCTCGCAGGGACTTGGTGGTTGGGCAGTTTGCCCCCGGCCAAGCCAAACTTTTGCCGATTTCGTCACCCGACAGGGGGCCGAAGACGCCAAAACGAGGGGTAAACTTTTACCCCACAGCGGCCCTCAGCAGCACGGCGCGCAAGCTATCGTGACGGTACCCCACGCGCGGTTGGAGAATCCAGGCTCAACCTTCAACCGCTCAAGTGCCGAGCAAACAAGTACTCCATCTATATCTGCATTGGCACGTACATAGTAGCCATGAGTCGCTACACTCTCTCCAACCGAGAAGTCTACCTCCTTCCTCTTGGGATCTCCGACGCAATTGATTGATCAAAGCTTCCACACTGGCCTCGTCTAGTGTTTACCCAATCTACACTTACTGCTCCGTTGACCTTGTCAGTCTCGCTCGCACCCCCCTCTCCCCACCCACCGCCGGCACCATGTCGACCCCCGGTATGCTCGCGGTGACGATGCAGCCAAAGCCCGAGCTGCCGCCCGCCCAGTTCCACGAGTGGTACAACAACGAGCACGGCCCCACGCGCCTGCGCCTCCCCCAGATCTTCGCCAACGGCCTGCGGTACCGCGCCGCCGACGACCAGCAGCCCGAGTACCTCGCCGCCTACGACGTGACGCGCATGTCCCACCTCGAGACCGACACCTACACCACCCTGCGCGGCAACCGCTCCCCGCGCGAGGCCGAGACCATTGGGCAGGTCGACGTGACGAGGCATTTCTGGGACCTGGTCTCGGAGAAGAAGTCGCCGCTGTTCCTACCCGTCGAGCAGCTGACCGACGACGAGGCTGCGGGGCTGGTGCTCGTGGTCGTCGAGCTCGGGCTCAAGGACCATCCCGACGCCGAGACGGAGCTGCTCAATTGGTACAACGAGGAGCACGCCGAGATGCTGTCCAAGGTGCCCGGCTGGCTGCGGACGCGGCTCTTCAAGACGTCGGTCCTCGACACCAAGGGCGGCGCCAAGACGCTCTACTACGGCGTGCACGACTACACCAAGGAGAACGGCCTCGGCGGCCCGGAGCACAAGGCGTCCATGGCGACCCCGTGGCGCGTCAAGGTGACGGACAACTACGCGACGCTGCAGGGCCGCCGCCTCTGGTCGCTCTTCTACGTCTTCGGCCCGGCCCCTCGCGACCTGTCCTCTCTTTCGGCGCTGCCGACCGCTGCGACCTCGACCTTCCAGTCCGCCGACGGCAAGACCAAGACGACCAGCGAGAACGGCCAGCCCGTCATCGAGTCCTTCGTGACCCTCCCCTCCGACGGGCTCGTCGTCCCCTACCGCCTCGAAGGCAACCCCGACCCCCAGGCGCCCGTGATTGCCTTCTGCAACTCCCTGCTGACCTCGCTGCACATGTGGGACGGCTTCGTGGCCGTGCTGAAGAAGGAGCGGCCGCAGTACAAGATCCTTCGCTACGACGCCCGCGGCCGCCACGCCGTGCCCGAGCAGCCCGCGACGCTCGAGATGCACGCCGACGACCTCGCGGGCGTCCTCGCGGCCCTCCGCATCCCGCGCCTGGCCGCGCTGGTCGGCGTCTCCATGGGCGGCGCGACGGCGCTGCGGTTCGCGCTGCGTCACGGCGACAAGGTGGACAGGTTCGTGGCGTGCGACTTCAACGCCGCGTCGAGCGCGGCCAACACGAGTGCCTGGAAGGAGCGCATCGCCCTGGCCGAGAGTACCGCGACCCTTGAGGATGGAAAGACCACCGTACCAGGGATCCAGAAGCTGGCGGGGCAGACGGTGGCACGCTGGTTCCACCCCAGCACGGGCGCCGAGACGGTGCGGTGGATGACGGACATGGTGGCCGCCAACGACGTCGAGGGGTTCCGCTACGGCTGCCAGGCGCTCTGGGACTACGACATGAAGGAGGAGATGAGGGGGTGCGCCGTGCCGGGCCTGCTGGCGGTCGGCGAGGGCGACGGCAAGGGCGCTCTTGTTAAAGCCATGGACGGGTTCCGGGAAAACTTGGGAGAGAAGGGCGCGGAGCTGGCCATCGTGCCGGAGACGGGCCACTTGCCTATGGCGGAGAATCCGGGGGCGTTTTGGGGGAAGGTTCAGGGGTTCTTGTGAGGGACGCAGGATACGTGTTTGAGATGGTGCGTGGCATGTAGATAGGTAGGTTGGGTCTGCCGTAGAACGTGGATATACAACTCAATCCAGTTTATACAGCCACCGGCCTTTTGCCATATCAAATGTAGCTACGTGAATGCTACGAATGATATGTGTTCATACATACTTCACAGCTGCATTTTTCGGGGCCATTGGGATGATAATGTGCCCGATCGTATCAGTGCCTACTTGGTTTATCAGTACCGTTCCCAGCATGGCCTCCAATCTCGACCCAGATAGGACAATGGTCACTGGGCCCCCGGTCGCGAGGACTGTCGCATATACCCGCGTCGACGATATCATTTGCGAGTATCCGGGACACCACGATGAGATCTACGCGGTCGCAGCTGGAGCCCCACGGCCGGCCGCGCGGGTGGTAGCTGTACCGCCGCTCGCCCCCGTGCACGTGCCGGAAGGTATCGATGCCGTCCAGGCCCCTGTCCTCCGTCTTTGGCAAACCCGCGGAGGCGGACTTGGGCTTGGCTTGGTACGACGACAGGTTGGGCGCCGTGTCGACGACGTCGCGGCTCAGGAACTTGGCTTGGAAGTCGGCGCGGTTGTGGACGTGCTGGATCGGGAAGGTGCGCAGGCGAGGGTGTCCGTCGGGCTCGGCGGGCGCCACGTTGAGGTCGCCGGCGATGATAACGGCGTATCCTTGGCTCTCGAGCTCGCGCGCTTCGCGCAGCAGGTCCGCGTGGAAGGCCAGTTTGCGGTCGTGGCGGGTGCCGGCGGGGGCGCCGGTGTGGGGGGAGCGGTAGGGGTTGGTGGTGCCGTTAACGGCGTAGATGTTGAAGATGGCGAATTTGGTGCGTCTGCTGGTCTTGGTGGTGCCGCTGTCGCTGTTGCTGGATTCGACAGAAGAAGTATTTTCGAGGGGGAGGTTCAGTTCGTGGGTCTCGATGACCTGGACGCGGCCTTCTTTGTCCCACGGGACGTCGCGGACCTCCTTCACGTAGGAGTTCATAAAGTCGCGGCGGATGATGGTCGCTACCCCGTACACCTTGCCTCCGAACCCTTTGGCGTTGTATGGATCGGCGGGTAGGTTGAAGAAGACATCATACTCGGGCCCTCCGTCTGCGAGGATGGCTGTCTGAGAAGGTGCAGCGGGACCAGCGTTCTTGGACGGTCCCGGTCTAGGCGCATCGCTCTCAGGTATTGGTCGCTGGGCATCGTTGACGGCTGCCTTCACGGCGTCTTGGGTCTTGGGATCCCGAGGCTTGATCTTGACTTCCTGCAGGAACAGGATCTGTGGCCACCCATACCGCTTCAACACCTTTCGCAGTGACGCCTCGCCTTCTTTTGACGGATCATCGTCGCCATAGCTACGTTCTTGGGCATGCAATTTGGCGTCTGTGTCACTGTCACTATCACTACCCGCGATAATGACGTCAACACCTGCCTCTTCTTCTCCCCCAGCACTACGACGGCGTCGCTTTCTGCCCGGCGATGACGATGGGGTGTGGGTCACCGCTCCAAAGAACGACTTGATGCTCTTTTGCAAGTATGGCTGGACGAACGGCGCGATGCCGTTCACGTTCCACGAGAAGATGCGAAGCGTGCCCGGCGTCGGGGTGATGGGGGGCGAGAAGGCGGACGGTGCAGCGATCCCCGACGACGGCGGTGAATGCTTCTGACGCTTGAGGGGCGGCGGAGAGATACTTGTTCTACTCATTGACGAGACCTATGTTTTTACACTTGGGTAGAAAGGTATGTGCGATTGGCTAATATGAATCGCGTATGTCTACAATACCTGATGTGATGCGACTAGTTGTGTGCACTGAAATCAGTGGCTGCTTTTGGGAGAGTTCTTCTATGGCGTCGGTACTGGGCGGCTGGTGGCCGCTAAGTGATTGCTTATTTGACAGGGTTTGGGGTGTTGTTAGGGGGCTTTCGCATTCCGCCACATACATAGGCCTTTTCCCATTCTTCATCCACGTGAACTCCAACACTATGCAGCATGCCGCCCAATCCGAGTATCGTGGTAGGTTGCTAAAAAACTGCGTATTTCCCTCTTCGCGATATATTTGGATCTTTATTTCGCGGCATCTTTGATACCCCCCCCTTTGGTGGACCTAGGTACAAACGAGATGCCCAGAGCCGGCTTCTCCCAGATCGTGTAAGCCCCGCAGCACTCGTGCCAGTCCTCCAACCCCGACGCGAGGGTGAAGTCAAAGGTCCACACCAGACGCGACATGATCAATTGCGTACCCGCGTACGCCAGGCTAATCTCATCTTGTTTGCCATGGTCCCTGATGTAATGTTTCATCCTTGTGGGACAAGAGGGTTCCGGTTGTCGACTTACCTTTTGCCAATGCAATTCAGGGGGCCGGCCATGAAGGGCGTTACCCCCGCCAGCGCGCCGTCCTTGAAATCATCGTCGCCGAGCCAGCACTCGAGACGGGAATCTTCGGGTTTGTGGAAGAAGACCGGGTCATGGTAGAGTACCCACTACCAGACCTCCTCCACGGTCTTTTATTTGTTCGTCAGTATCTGTCATTTCACTCTCCTGGTCTGCCTGCTAGCCTACAGAGTTGGATAAAGGGAAGAATCACACCTTCCGGAACATATCGGTCCACGATGTGGTCATCCCCCGGTGCGGCAGGGTGCCCACCGCCGACGGGAAGTAACGCAGGGACTCTTCGATGACGGTCTGCAGGTACGGCAGCTTCTGCGTACTAATCATGTCGATCTCGTCCTCGCTGCTGAAACTCGATTGGACCTCGTCGGTTAGCCGCCGGAGCACGTGCTGGTTCTTCGCTAGCAGATAGTTCATGCCGCAGAGGAGCGAGGCCGTCATGTCGGAGCCGGCGATGATGAGGACCGCCGAGTTGGCCACCAGCTCGTCGCGGCTTATTTCCTGGCAACCCATTGGGTGTCAGACAATTGGTGTACCCCTCTCTTATGACGGGTGGCAACATTGTATCGGAATGGGCTTACACTTCCTTGCTTGCTGCTGCCGCTCATCATCTTCCCAATCAAATCTCCGCGCTCCGTCTCCAGCTTTAGCCGCTTTTCCACCTTAACGGTCGACTGCTCCTCATGTCGTATCATCTTCATGGGGTGCGAGCGGGGGATCAAGAGCGCCAGGAGAAGCTTGCCGACATACCCGAACTGGAGGGTGGTGATCTTGCTGGCCGTCATCAGCACCTCTGAGGGTGACCCGGGGATTGTAGCGCGCTTTATCCAGACAGTAGAACGGCTCACCGAACGCCAGGTAGCCAGGTATATCGGACGTGGTCCAGTGGTACCAGACCGTCATGTCCTGGGGGGTATGGCCCCGGTCGCAGTTTTCGCAGAGCCGCTACACCAGTAGGCTGACGTAGCCCTGGATCATGGGTTGCTGCTCTAGCACTGTTCCGCCGGGGAAGCCAGCAAGCTGTGTCTTTCTCTCCCTCTCTTGTCTTTCTCTCTGTGTCTATCTATGTGTTGAGTTAGCTGATCAGGAAGCCACTTGCTAGCCTGCGACGAAAGCCCATTCGCCATGGCCCGGCGAAGGCGCGCGTGCCACTCGACATCAGTACCAATAATGTTCATCCATCGACTTTAAACAATGCATGGTCACCAGAAATAGAGCTTTTATTCATATCAAGACTCTTTGAAGCTATAAGCATTAGGCCAGGCCTCCTACTCACCCCTTATGGTCAGGGCTTTGGCTGGAGAAGCGGTAAGTGACAAACCACTGGCAGACTGGTGCCCCATCGCGAACTTCCGAGACAATGTTGAATCATCGGCGTCGCGTTTCATGTAAGACTTCTCGAATTATTCCATCTGTCTTTCGAAGCCATGTTGGATCATGCTGAAATACTCTACACCACTTCCAACGCCGCCTCAAATCAATTGCGTCTGGCGCTGCTAACGCCGACGAAGCCCCCGCCCTCCATCATCTCAGCCCGTCGTATGGCGAGGTCCAGCTCCTTGGTGACGCAGGACGCCGCAACTACCTTAAAGCTTTGGAACCCGCCGTCGTCATTCTTCTGACCCCAGCGGCCAACGTGACTCCGCTGCTTTCGACGGCCGACGTGGAGACAGGCCAGGCTCAACTCGAGGGCCGCAAGCGGGTTGTACTCCAACACCGTGCTGGCAACGTCGTCATCAAGGTTCGCATCGTCGTGGCCGTGCTTGTTCTTGCGGATCAGAGCGACGGTCGTCTTGGAAATGCGATCAAAGGCTTCCTTCAACTTGATGGATTGATCGCGCTGCCGACGCGTCTGTACCCCCGACTTATTAAAGATGTTGCCGGTGAAGACCTCGAGCTCAGTAATGGGGATCGAGGCGTGCTCAGAGTAGTCCATGGTGATGTTGTAAACCATATCCTCGTATGTTTCCCGGATCTTCAATGCTTCGGCCTCGTGCTGTTTCCAGTCGACCTCGCCACCCAGCGTCTCGATGCACTCCGACTCGATCAGCGAGATGAGGGCGTTCCATACGGGAGGTCCGGCAACGCGCTTAGTATTAACGCGGACACTCTCATGCCAGATTCTCTTCTCATCGATTGCGCGGTATAACAGCCCGAGTATCTTGTCCGATTCGTAGTACTTGAACCCAGGACGGTCGTTCTCCTCGTCCTCATCGTCTCCCTCAGGCTCAAGCACCTCTTCCTCGAACGAAATTTCCGTGCGACGCTTGATGTTCATGGGAACAGACGGCGCCATGAAGTCGGGCCGGAACTTGTTGAACCTGATACTGCGGATTTGAGCCATGTCAACAGCGATACCCGTCTTGGAATAGTCTACAGCAGTAGACGCCATTTCGGCCAGCTTCTTGCAGTCTGATTGGTCAGCATTTATAGGTCAATATCAGAGGATGGGAACACATACCATCGGCCACTGTGCCTGCGTCTCTCTGGTCTGCAAGTACCATGTGTTTATTCGAGAGCATGCCTGATACCGGACCTCGTTAGCGTTGCCGTTGCATACCAAAGCCTTGACATTTTTCGCTCACCTAGTTGATCAGTGGCCATAAACTGGACCTATTTTCGATACTGGTCAGCCTCTAAACGTCCCCCTGAAGTGAAGACAACTCACGAAGAACTCGGTCATATCGTCACGTTCGACTTCCCGACCAATGTTAAGCGGTTGAACGCGAGGATACTCAGCAGGCTCGAAAGTCAGGATATCGGCATTGATAGCGCCTTGATCCCAGATCACGCTGAAGATGTCACCGTCCAGGTCGCCACCAGACAGCTGAGACGGCATATCACGTTTTCCCTTCTGGGAAAACACAATGCAGTTTTGCAATGACCGTAACGGGTGGTCGTCGGGTGGAATCACGTTGGTGACAATTTGTATGTCACCTGGGTGCATAGCGGGCGAACTAGAGCCAGAAACGACGTCAGTAGGTAAGTACGGGGTGCTTGTGCAAGATGAGAACAAATGCAAATGACCTACCGGGTCACCAGCATCTGCTGTTGATCCAGCCCCATGTAATCAGCCCGAACAGCGTCAGACTTGTTGAATGTGACAAAAACTTCATCTTCCTCTAGAAACTTGGTCTCATCACAGATTCCGAATAATGTCACTCCATCTTCCATGGGGATTCGGGCTTTGTGCTTGAGAAGTCTACAAGAGCTCGTTAGTCATAAATCGGAACGTTCGAAGGAATCTTTCTGTTTTGGAGATACTGAAGACCACCAGAGGGGGGCATCCAACATACCGAACTTCCCGCAGTACAACCGCCTCGACAATCGAGCTCAAGAAACGATCTGTCTTGTAGTCGATCTCGTTTCGATCCAACCACCGAATCAACTGTGGAAAGCCGACCTGCTCCCCGATTCTTTGCCGCCTAAGGAACTCCACAGTGTTGACAGTGTGTGCTGTAATCAGACTGAGTCGATTGAGCTCCCGGTTCTGGTGCTTGAAGAAGAAGTCATTGGAGACCTTCATGTCTTCCATAATCTTGATCATCTATTGACGTAAGGTCTCGGTCAGTATGTTCATTTGTACAAAGGGGGGGTATACTAACCTGTCGGTTGAGCACCAGAGAAATAGGTTTGTTGGCCGTATCGCAGATCTCAAGGTTATCCTTGTCGTCCGTATCAAACTTGACCATGGACGGTCGGACGAGCATCTTTCGTCCAGTCAGTCGAGTATCAAGCGCAACCATACCTTTTGCTCCACCCCAGCGGATCTGGAAGCAAGTCGGAAAGCTCTTTCGCTGGGGCATGGCGTCCTGGATAAGTTCCACAACCTCCGGCGAAACCATGCCGACGCCGTCCGTGAATACGCTTTCCTTGCCTTGATCATCAATCCGAGTAATGTCAGAGATGACATGATCGCTGACTTCGTTGGCGGTAAGATCCACAGCAAAAGGCGTTTCTGAAAAGGCCTGTCCGATGCGCGCGGCACATCTGGCTGGAGAGTAGATATGGTTGAATCTTCCGAGGTGCGAAATGACGGTGAAGTAAGTCTGCAATGTCGATTCAAAGACGAACGGGGCCATGAACCAAGCCGAATGGCTCCGCAAAGACGAATGCGAGAATCCGAGGAAGACGTAGTGGCGGCCGCCAATAGCAAAGCCCCCCTTGAACACTTCCTTGAAACGCTCATATATGTTGTCGTTAGTAGCCTTGGGATTGAACCTCAGATTCTGCCCATCCTCGTCGCTGAACTGGACTCTGAGGAAGTAGTCAACGTGGTCGGGGAAGCGTCTCAGGATCCGATTCTTGGCCTCTAGCTCTGGACCATGGAAAGTCAAACCGGTGGGCGATACCTGAGCTCTGTAAACCCACGTAAGGTTGTTGCGGGCTCCTTCAGAAGCAAACTCGGCTGCCATATCTTCTCGAACCAGTTGCTCGAGCGAACAGAGATAGTCCCATAGACTGTCCGGGTCGAAAATGGATGCATCCTCTCCAATTCCAGGGAAGGGGATTTTGGGAAACAGCCGTTTGATGGCTTGAGCAGAAAAAGGCAACTCCTAACCATGTGTTGTTAGCAGGAACATTGGGTTAATCACATGGTAAAGTAGTGGTGGGAATGCTGATATTACCTTGTCACTGTGAATGGAGTCCTTCTTGCCGAGTCTCTTGTTGCTGTCAGCATCGTAGTAGTGTCTCATCAGCCGACGGAGAATGGCATCAACGGTCCAGGGCAAGAGATAGGCGTTTTGAACTAGAGCCTGGAGCTGGTACAGGATATCGAAAGGCAGCACCTTTGCCCAAACGTCAGTTGGATTGAAAAAACGTTGTCGAAAGTCATGGTATAGTTAACTCACCGTTGAACACTCCGAGACAAGAGCTTTAAATCTTTTAATGCCATGAGCGATGCTCTGATCTGCATAGGTAGTCGGGACGTGATTTTGATGACCAATGGAGAACAGCTCACTGGTCTTCAGAGCCTCGATCTTCTCATAAAACTCCACGGGTGAAACTGAGATGCGGTAGACAAGACACTGTCCGATTGATTGGCCGTGGTCAGCACTTCCTCCGGGGACCTTTGTCAACCGATCTCTGCTAGGCCGTTGAGGGCCCTTTTGAATCAAGAGGTTCGCCATGGCAGCCTCGAGAGGACCAAGTTGGCGCTCTCCAAAGATCCGAGGAGCCTCCCAGAGGGTCAAAGTGAGCGCGGTGGGCGTCGAGGATGTAACCACGTTCACAATGATGCGGTACGGGATCTCGAGTCGAATGGAGGTTCCTCCACACGAGCTATCAGTGAATGTCACCGTGAGCTGGTACTTGGAGAAGTTTGCCACTCCCTGCTGCGTTTGCCAGTTGACCTCGGGTACGTATACGAGCTCGCCTGATTGATATGTGTAGTAGCCGCAGGAAAGTCCAGCATTGGTCGTCTCGGGCAACGCAAATGTGACCTTCATGCTTTTGGGCTGCTCATATGGCTGCCTAAGTAAAAACGTCAGATATTCGGAGTTCATCAAAACCTCAAGAAACTCCGGCCAAACATGTTCAACTTACTGGTCAGATTTCTTTCGGCGGTCTTCTTCGGCCTTCTTGCGACGATCGTTGGCGCCTTTCTGCATAGCCTTCAGGTGGAATTGGTCGGGCTGCTGACGGCCTCTGTGACAGAAGATTCGCTCGTTGAACATGTACAAACGGGCTTTCTGCTTCGTCTTCCCGTTGCGGCCGATTTGGCCGGGCATGTCGAGAGCACCATGCTCGGCCAAGAATGTCTCGCCATCTAGGGCATGTAGGAAGGTGATGATTCCGGTCTTGGTCTTGCGATGCTTGTTGCAGGCCCAGTCTTGGAAGATGCCAATCGCGGCCAACTTGGAGGAGAGTTGCGTCTTCAGAGCCTTGTCGGAAATCTCCTGTGGGAGGTTGGATAGGAAGACATCCATGATGACGTCCAGGATCACGACCAGATGTTGATGTGCATCACTTGGAAAGCAGACGTAGATGCCTGCCTCGGGTTTGGGGCCGCGGTAGAATGGGCAAAGGAAGTTGCAAGGAAAGGGAAGTTGCAAGTGTGTGTGGTCAAACTGCAAGTGGTCGATGCAATCAATTCCGATGCAAGGGAATCGAATGACTGGCCTGATTGTCGTACTTGGAGATAGGCACGTACGCGCAGATTGGAAAAGCAGAAACAGTCTCGTTGAAGCAGACGTTTCCACCCCAGATAAAATTATTGAATCTTCATTGCACCTCCATTACACTGATTGTGCTCTGATTGCAGATGATATTGAGGTGCCAAGTATGTGAGGCTGCAGAACGCAATTTGTGGTGGGGTAACGCCGTGGAAGCCTCTGAAGCAGCTGCAAGCCCCACCACCACAGCATCGAGCCACTAACAGTCCACTAACAGAACCAACCGCCAAATTGCCCGCATGCAAGTCGCCAGGCATCTTATGTCATCGTACTCTACATAATCCGGATGAAGCTGCTCAGGGCATCACTCGTCAATATCACACACTTCCTTTTCTCTCATCTGAGAAAAATAAGTGTCTTCTCAATATAAAAACACAATGTGGCAATAGCTCTGAATGAAATTGTTTCAAAACCAAGGAAGGCAGCCACAGCTGTTTCCCTCCTTGCTTTACGTGGTCGAGACGCTTCAACGTCCTCCGCAGTCATATTTGAGCACATCTGGAAACAAGCTGAAAAGGAACATTGGCCACTATCTACTGCCAAGAAATATCAAATTCGACATGTCAGCTAGAATAGTTTTATACAATTGCTCAGATCCTGAGTTCTTATGGGCTAATAGGACAATTAGATACCATAATAACAGCTGAGCCATTTCAAAATCCTGCTTTCAAGACGACAGCGAGGCTCTAAATCGGGTTTCCGGGAGTTAGCTGCATAGAGAAGGAGTATTGAAAAGAACTGCGTGGGTATGGTTATTACTTATCATTATTGATGTCTTCAACGTATGCCATGCTAACACACGACTCTACATCACGGCTCTTAGACGCATTCCTGCCGTGAATGTAGAGTTAAAAACGACCTTATTATACTACTATATACTCAAGCATCACAAGGACGCTTGGGATGAAGGAACGGTCACCGGAAAGACCAGCTCCAGGCGGAGTGACCTCGATTTACAGGCCTGAGTAACACCTTCCCACCCGAAGACAAGCCGCCGTTGATTGACCATCTATGAAACCGAGTTGCTATCCTCCAGGTCTGCTCCGATGGTAACTTTGGCACTTAATAATTACTAAATTAGATATGAAGAGTATGTATTCAGAAGAAGATTATATTCAACGGCAAGAACCCTCGTTGTTCTTGTTCAACCCGCCAGCAATTTGATCAATACATCAAAATCAATGTCCATCATTGAATACTTCCTTGGCTACTTACTCAAATCGTATTCAACTTCGTAGCTGCTGCATTCACTTTACCAACGCATTTATAAGCAGGCCACATCTCCTCTTACTCCGACTCTTCGTTTTTCTCTCACAACAAACCCTCTGACCACACCCTACCCAAGTGGCATCCTCATCAACACATCTCATACGCACACTCCCGATTCTCAATCATCACCTGCATCACGATGCAGCTTTCCCACCACGCGTGGGTATGGCTCCTAGGCTTGCTCATGATGAGCGCCCTGGGAGCCTCCGACATCACTAATACGTCTTCTCTTGCTGACAACACCTTCGCTTCAACAATTGATATCGCCACTGATACGCTTGTCTGGACTGAGAAGGTCATTGTCACCTATGTCCGAGGAACTCCGACTAGTTACACTATCGAGGTCCACGAATCCGTGACTGATGTCTGGCCCGACCCCACGTTGCCATTTGATACATCAACCGCACCTGGGTCATCGTCTGGTTTCGTTACACCGACCGAGTCTGAATCTGGCACTGGCGTTTTGACTTCAACAAGTCGAAAGACAAGTGGTACCATGAAGCCGACCCAGTCAAGTGCTACCTTGTCAAAGTCCTCTGGTCTCGTCTCAACACAGACGAGTAACCCTTCAGCAACAACAGCAGATAACACATCTTCCATGGTCTCGATGACTATCTCTTCTACTGGGCGTATTTCATACTCGACACATTCGGGATCATCCACGTCAGTCTCTTCACACTCAGAGACAAAGTCGGGTTCTGGCTTGACAATCTCCAGCGACTCGACATCAGTGAAGACACAGAGCATCTCTCTCACAGACACAATGACGACTACTAAGCGACCGAGCTCATCCCAGTCTAAAGCCCAGTCCTCAACCATCCTGCAGAGTTCTAGCACACCATCAGGAACTACCACAAGCAGTACTTCCACGGGCGGGACGACAGACGCAACATTGTCAAGCTCATCCCGACTCGCTACTAGAACTGTCTCTGGCTTGACGGGTTCTGGTACCTCGAGTATGTCTGCTAGCTCTTCGGTAACCACAAAACATACTGGTACATCTTCCACAAGCTCTATAGCCACACATTCTACAGGCTCAGGCGGAACCGATTCCACAGGTAGCATAACAGACAAGACGTTGTCCAGCTCGTCGCACTCCGTCACACAACACATGACGGGCCCAACGAGCTCTAGCGACTCATCTCAGACGACAGAGAAGGCCACGTCTTCGATGACCAAATCGCATGCAACTCCCTCTAGTTCATCAAAGTCCGCTCCGCACTCTGGAACTAGCCATACACACTCTGTTAGCTCTTCAGCTGGTCAAACGAAGAGTATTCCCCCCACAAGCTCAGTGAGCACACTGTCCACTGGCACTACGTCCACTGGCGCTACGACTAATAAATCGCTGTCAAGCTTTTCTCAGTCCGCTACACAACCTTTCTCCAGCCTGTCAAACACTGCTGCCTCTTCAGCAATCGCAACACATAGCAAAGCTCCGACCGGCTCTAGTTCTACCTCTTTCACCGGTAGCACAAGTAGTAGCACAACGAAAAGTACACAATCAAGCTCGAGCCGACCTGTTCCTGTTACACAGCCTACCCCCGGCCTGACAACAACAAGTGCCCCGCGTTCCGGTACTAGCTCCTCGTTGACCACATCCAGCGCAGCTCCGCAAGCTACACAACCTGCCCATCCTCCTTCGACCAGTAGTCGTCTCTCCAGTAGACACAGCCAGACTATGTCAACCGTTGCACATACTACCGCCCCGCCAGCTCCAGTTGGTAGTAATGGAGGTTCGAACCCCACAGCTCCACCTGTACCTGGAGGCGGCGGAGGCGGCGGAGGAGGCGGCGGTGGAGGCGGCGGCGGTGATGGTGGTGGAGGAGGCGGCGGCGGCGGCGGCGGCGGCGGTGGTGGTGGTGGTGGCGGCGGCGGCGGAGGAGGTGGTGGAGGCGGCGGAGGCGGCGGAGGCGGCGGAGGTAACGGCGGTGGTGGTGATGGCGGCGATGATGGCAACGAGTCTAAACCGACTGACAACAAGCCCTCAACCGAGAATGAACCGTCCAAAACAACCGAAGAGACCAGCAAAGAGACGGATGAGTCATCTAAGACGTCTGAGCAACAATCCAGTACTTCGGCCGAGTCTTCTACCGAAACATCGACCTCTTCGGCCACCTCGTCTGCAACAACATCCTCATCAGCAACCTCTTCATCGGCCACTTCATCTTCAGCATCTTCTTCATCGTCATCGTCGTCCTCATCTTCCTCGTCGTCAGCTCAACCCACGGCGACTGCATGCCCCGGCCTTTCGATGTTCTCCGAGATCACCGTCACGATCGAGGGAAATGACTACTACGTGCCAGCCGAAGGTAGTCCCCTGAATCTCATGCTAAGCGATGGCACCGAGATTGTCCTTTCGCCCAGCAAGATCCAGATCGGCGGCGCCTCGGGCAGCGTTCCCAGCGAGCCGCCCTCTTTGCCCAGCCCTACCCTGATCGGCACCACCATGGTAACCTTCAAGGAGCGAGCGCTTGACATCCCGACTTTGTCGCCGCCGGATTCATCCGCCGGTCGGGCCTTTGCGAAGAAGGTGGCCCAGGACTACATCACCGCTTGCAATGAGACCAACAACCCCGCTGCCGCGTTTCTAAGCTCCGTCATCGACTTCTTCGCCCGTTACGACGCGCCCAACACCACCGAAGCCGCGAAGTTGCTGGGTACCGAGGCCGCAGCTCTGGCAAACGTGTCGTCATCGGCTCAGAAGGCTCTAACCATCTTTGATGATTCTCGCATAAATGCTTGGGACGGTTTCCTGTTCGGTGCCAAACTTTACAACATGTCCGACGTGAGCAACACCGGCGTCGCTAGAAGGCAAGCGCAGTCAGCAAAGACATACGTCCAGGTCGCATTCTCTGGGCTCCCCGGTATCGACGACCTGTGTCAGCGTGTCTCTTGGAGAATGGAAAGTTTCTTGAACCTCGCCCGGTTCTTGTCGAACGCGCAGGCCAAACAGGCAACCCTCGTGCCATTCCTCCGCAAGTACCGGTCCCAGCTCATGGCCACTATGCCCGATGGGAGCTCGGGACTCAAGTCTGGCGGAGGAGCCCTGGTCTACGGTGCAGCAGCATTCGACATGGTTTCCCGGGTCCAGTTGAGTACAAAGAGCATCCTGTTCGGCTCCAGGAGTTGGGACATGTCGATCAGTGATCTTCCTCTCTGGTACTATCGCTCGATGACAGGGTTCCTGGACCAGAAGCAAGGAGACGAGGTCGGTATCACTGAGTACAACGCTTATATCCTGGACTTTGGATACGTTTTCGACATGGACTTGATTCCTGCTTATTCTTTACAGCGAGCCCTCATGGTCAGCGGGAGGGTGGCATGGTTCGTTCGCTTTCTTACTCTGAATGTCGAAGAGCAGGGCTGGGATGATCAATCAGCATTCTTCGACGATGCAGCCAACAGCACGTACGAACTACTCGAGGACGACCATATCAGCAACACTTTGTTTTATCATGCCAAGAACAAGCGAGAGATGCAATATATTCCCCTGCCCCCCGCATGGCCCCATCAACGCCTCCTCTCAGCCAAGTCCACAGACCAGCAGCCACTCAATGACCAACCGTACGCGCGAGACTCGGCGCTCGGCGAAGGCATCACCGTCTTCATATTGGACTCCGGGTTCGGCATCGAAGGCGCCAACGCGGCGGAGCTCCGGATCGACCCGTCCAACCTCAAGGACACCACGTACGTCGTGCCCAACCAGCTCATCCTCAGAGACGCCGCGTCCAAGTCCAAATGGGTCCCCGAGAAGATGGACGACCCCGTCGTGGGGACCGGACAGACCTTGCACCCGGAGACCATGCGCGACAACCAGGGCCACGGTACCGAGGTGGCGTCCGTGGCCATCGGCACCACGTACGGCATCGCCTCGCGCGCGAACCCCTTCCTGATCAAGATGGCGTCCATGTACCAGAAGAACGACGGCAAGTACGCCATGCAGTCGTACACCTTCGAGGCGGTCCGAGACGCGATGCGGCGCGTGTCCCACATTGCCAAGAAGCGCAACCTGCAGGGCAAAGCCGTGGTCAACCTTTCCATCAGCGTGAGCCTCGACAGCTGCGCGTCCGTCGAGGGTAAGTGGGAGAAATACCAGGCATTGTTCGAGCGATATGTGCACGAGTGGGCTCAGATGGGCATCCCGACCGTAATCACAGCGGGAAACACGGGCTACAAACCGCCCAATGCACAAGGTGTAGCTCCGCCTGTCAAGTTCATGGGAGAACGAATGCCGCCTGCACTCGGAACCCCCGACAATACGCTAATTACAGTTGGCTCGGTCCATCCTAGCGGTAGATACTATCGTGGAACCAGCCCTGAAGGCGCGGGATCGAATCCCAACGGCCTCACTGGGTCTATAACTGTGGTAAGTCTTGCAATCTGTGCTGGATACTCGCCATTCCGTTAACCATTGGCTAATAACATTTTCACTACAGTGGGCCCAAGGTGTGGTAGTGGACTCCCTGAGACCTAATGGCCAGAAGCAATTCGCAAGCGGTACTTCATTCGCGTCTCCGGCTGTGGTAAGTGATACCTTTTCTGCGCGTATCGTTTTGGAAGAAGATGTTCACACGTCAATAGGCTGGACTTATCGCAAACTTCATGTCCGAATACCCCGACCAGTTCCAGTGGAAAAAGGGCTATACACCAGAAGACGGGGTCCAGCTCGTCAAAGAGATCAAAGCCTATCTGGTATATCTGGCATACGAGCGCCACCCGCGAGAAGACCAGGTGCCCAGTGACCCTCTACCTTACCCGCTCCCTAACCACTTCAAGGTCGCCTACAACGGGGCATGGGGACTTCAAGTCCGTAAGTCGTACCAGATGCAATTCCGTTGCGAATCACTCCAGCTGACGAATTATAGCGTGTGGTTCTCAGTCGGGGCCTGGCTCCCGGTCACGTAGACTTGCCAAATTGCGATCCCGACAAGACGCCGGAAACGGAACTTCCTCTGATGACCCTGATACCGAAGCTGACGACCCCTCCTATCAATGTCCCATTCCTACGAGAAGCTTCACGACTAGCTACAGCAGTAGTAGCCTGAGCTCATCGGGCACGGCCAGCAGATCCCGCTCGCACACCGGCTCAACTTCTTCGAGCTTGACATCTAGAAGTTCATCCAGGACATCACCGACGTCCTCATCGTCGTCATTGCGGACAAGGTCCACGAGATCTGGCACATCCTCAACCAGTGCGACTAGCGACACCTTCGTCCCGGGTACTATATCGGCTTCTGCCACCTCGTCGAGCTCTAGTTTGCACTTTGCCCATCCTGGCAGCAGCCATATGCACCCCACGCCGTCGTCCACTAACAAATCAGGTTCATCGACTGGAACATCGAGCTCTAGTTTGCACTTTGCCCATCCTGGCAGCAGTCATATGCATCCCACGCCGTCGTCCACCAGCAAATCCGGTTCGTCGAGTGGAACCTCGAGCGGTGCGTTGACCACTTCTTCAGACTCCAGCTTCTTGAAATCGGCTTTCACAATCGCCTCGCCCCATATGTCGTCCACGAAGCATAACTCTTCGGCCCATTTGACCCACTCAGCATCGTCGAGTGGCCGCACCACCACGACATCGAACAGTATCTCGTTCTGGACCACCATCTGGATGGAAACCCCGACACCATCCCCAACCACCCCGCATTCGCCCGCCCACAGCGCGACCACCATGCCCAACAGCGCCTGCGTGAACGAGTCCAAATGCGACCAGTGCATCGACGGGTTCCAGCTCACGTGCCGCCCGAACCCGTACGCCGCCAACAGCAACATCACCACCATCTGCCAGTGCGAGTGGCAGTCCGGGTGCGCCAGCGGCCTCCGCTACGGCGACTGCGCGACGCTGGACTGCGGCCGCCAGGACCGCAAGAGCTTCCACTGCGACACCGACCTCAACCCCGGCATGTACCCGGACGGTCTCTGCCACTGCCGCGACGCGCCCTGCCGGGTGGACAAGTGTCCCGAGATGGACTGCGGCGGGCCGAACTACCAGGCCGTGTGCGACCCCAACGAGGAAGAGTAAGTCTCTTTCTATTTCTTTCTGCCTTCTCTGAACCACCCCTCCTCTCTCCTGTTGGCCTGAACATTGTGTATTGACCTTTCTGGACCCAGTTCGTGCATATGCGCCAAGATCGACTGCTATAATAAGCCCGACCCGAATCAGTGGTGCGAGGACAACTACCGGTGGTGCCCCGATGGCACCGACGCGCGGTGCTACGTGGATCCGCACAACGAGGTTGACCAATGGTGTGAATGCAACAACCCCTGGACTGCCAGGTTCTGGTAATCATGTCTAGTTGAACGCATAGTGATTGCTCCGACATAAGCATAATGAGAAATAATTGAGGAAAAGTATAACCCCGGCTACTGCAAGCATGTGATGTGATGGTACTTCCACGATACTAAAAGGAGGAGGAACCTTGGATTCCCGATCAATAGAGAAACCATTGATCAACATGATCAGAAGGTTTTCCATGTGTCGATTGCTCGACTTGACGTGGAAAAAGAAGCAATCACTACGTCACTGTCCCCCCCCCCCTTCCTTCAGGGGACCTACGGGGAAAGCTACTAGTTACTAGTGAAGGTGATTAGTATGAGCCGCAAATTATGGGGCATACCGACATCACGGGCGTCATAGACTCGTCAATTGACAAGATAATGAAAACCCTGCGAAATGTTATATGAGCAGCGAGTGGTAGTAGATAATTATCTGCTGTTGTTCAATTCGGTCTTTGTTTCACTCACACTCAATCCGTTCAATCAGCTATCAAGTAATCCTTACCTAATCCGTCTGCTGCAAGGCGCCCCTTTGACTCTAAGAACACCACCACCACCTACCGACTAAGAATCATAAACCAGTTCACAGTGTCTACTAGGACCTTCTCATCCATTACGACGTACATCCGCAACCAAGATGTTCTCCAGATCAGCCGCTCTGCGCTCCAGCGTACGCGCCGCACGCATCAACCCCACCAGCATCTCGCAACGGTCCATGGGCGTGAGGCGCTACGCGACCGAGCCGGAGCCGACGCCGAAAGAGGGCGGAACCACCAAGAGCGGAGGCAACACAGCGTAAGTGTCGACTATCTCCCCACTCTACCAACAGCCCTCCGTGAGCGAGCCCACCCAGCTGACCAGAACAGGGTGATCATTGCCGGCGTCGTCGGAGTGAGTATCGCAGGAACGTATGCCTTCCTGATGGGGAACCCCCGCAAGGCTCAGGAAGTGGGCGGCAACTATCACCCGCAAGCCATATCCAAGGAGGAAAAGTTCAAGCAGCAGCGGGGATAGATCCAAAACCCCTTGTCTTCACCGTTGTTTACCATCAAGCAGACTTTTCGAGTCGTGGGCATTCGTATCGTGTCCTTGACAGTGCCATTTAGGGCCGCGCAATACATTCGTGTGGGTAGCGGCGGCGAGGCGAGCCGCTGAACCTAATTCTGATATGGAGCGCGGAGATGAGGCACAGAGCAGGCTGATGCACCACCGGCTATGCATAGTCACATAGAGAAAAGAAAATAATAAAAAACATTTGAACACCACTTCACGTATGATAGTCTCGCAGCTATAGCCCATGTTGGGTAGTTTGCATGTTGCATTGACTGGCGCATCGGGCAGGTGACATTAGGAACCAAAAGCGACACCTCCCGTACGTCTGGTGCTCCCGCCGCCAGTGCATCTCCAAGTGGCATCAGAATCCCGTAGACCCGGTCGGAGGCAGTGAATGGTATCCATCAAGGTCCGTGGGTGCTTGCTACAGCGCGCATGAAAGCAAGTCTCGTGTGGTACGATGCGGCGGACTGGCGGGTAGCTCAGCCCTAGGAACCAAACTTCGAGCAGGAAATCGTCAGACCACTCGTAGTATACCTGTATGTATGTAGGTACTGACTTGCCATGCAGGGCCAAGATGGGAAAAAGCACGAATGTGGCCCGTATTCCGGCATGCAAAAAAGAAGACGGACGCACTACGGAGAGAAAATGAGTTTGATGAGCATGGACGGCAATGCAGCTGGAAACGGCCGCATGAAGGAGTTGTGTTGAGAAGGGAAGGATGGATGGATGGATCGAACCGAGGCCGTGCGTGGGGTGTTGGTCCCAGGCGATCGGGCAGAGATTCCGGATGGGTCGCAGGCATCAAACTGAAATCCGGTGGTCCAAGTCGGCGCTTGACCCGACACATATTCGCCTCAATCCGACTTCACCCTACCTAGTTCTGACCTATCAGCATTGCCCAGGAGCACAAGCGGTTGCTTCTACTTTCTGGGTTTTGATAGTTTTACCTGGTTCGCTTGATAGAAGCGAGTCATGCAAAAGGGACAGTGGCTGGCGTCCAGCATCTAGACTGGCCGTCAGAATGCATTGCTAACGGCAACACCACCCTTCCCAACCGAGGGGATAGTCGTTCTGAATCAGGAAATCACTTCGTGCGATCGGCGGCGGGTGTAACTCTGAAGGACTTGAAGGTGACTAAGCCAATGCGACGACTCCTTTGGTGGTTGATGTTCACAGAGATGAACCAGTCGCCAGTCGCGTGGGCTCCGACAATATCTCCAGATTAGGGAGCAGGCCCCATAGAGTGGCAGGTCTCACGGCAGCTGGGGGAGTTTGGGGGATTTGGGGGGTTAATTGGGGCTCTTTGCAGTGGGGCACCCTGTCGGGATTGCGGAAACAAGGACCTGAGCCAGAAATGCTAGGGGATCTCAAGTTGAAGGAACTAGAGGGGGTCGCCCCCCAAAAATAACAGGTCCATCGGCGGCCGACGGCGTTTAGGTTAAGCTGCTTCTATGGTCGTCGTCGGTCCAACTGCAGATACGACGACAGCTTTCTGCTCTCTACGAAGTCCGCTCATATCGGCCCACACGCGAACTTATGTATGTGGGAAAACGATCTGCCGTGCATGCCATGACTTCGTCGGGCCAGTTTGGCTCTTTTGTGCGTCTTCTGTGTTGTCTACTTCCTACATGATTGCCAATACTCGGTTGGGGGGATAAATTGAGCCTCCCTTGGCAGCGACGACAGGAACCAACCACCGTCGAGCTGCCCGCGGATTCATAAGACTTACTCATGATGATAAATGGAATACATGATCTGTAACGACTGACAGCCACCCCGTTCCATCCCACCGGGATGCTGCTGGTGGCATCAGAGACAGAGACAGGACGGGAGATCGAAATCGCGATGCCCATCACTCAATTGCTGTCGCATTCTGACCGAGGCAACACTCGGCACACACATCATCAAAGCATCCAACGCAACCAACGACGGACAGCTACATCCATCCCCCAATTGCCAACTGCTCGGCTATATTCCGGCCGACACGACTGACATGCTAATCTGCGACTGGGGATGCTGCATGCCTCAATTCTGACCCCGGTCCGCATTCTTGGCACGTATCCAAGTCATGCGTCTGCGGGGGATTCTTTCCCTGGCCGCTGGCCTTGCCGCACTGCCGCCAAGCACGTGGTCAGCTTGTTTGCCTCCTAACCACGATGAGGACGGATCCGCGACTTGGCCCCCCGTGCTGGAGATAGATGTAGATAGCAGCGAGCTCGAGATAGGTGGGAGGGGCGGGATACTAAAGTTGGCAAAGGGGTCTAGTGAGTATCAGAAAGGCAGCACATGACTCTCGTTCGATTCGGGTTTGCGCCATGGTCGTCTTGGTCGAACGCGCTTTCGCGCATCTGTGTTTCGGAGCTCAACCTCCATTGAGAGGGACTGCCATCCATCCCCGCGTTGGTGGTTTCTTGAGATACTTCCTGCCATGTAAAAGAAAAAGCGGAGGATCTTGGCAGCTATTTTCCGACCAATGGAGGGGTCTGGCCTTGCATACCCCAGGGTTACATGGATAGATGCTGTACAAATCAATGACCAGTCCGACTTCACGGATGACGGTGCAAAAGGGGACCGCGCAATATATGCTACGCTTTAGGCTGTTTGGGCGAAGGGGGGTGCTGTAATTGATGTGTTGTTACCTGCGACACAGGCGATATCCGGCGAAAATGACCGGACGACAATGAGGATGGTGCAAGTCAGTCAGTCAGTCAGCTGTTTTGGGGCCATTGAAACTAGAATCTCTTGTCTCGACAAGCGAAATCTAGCGAAATCTCACGGCTGGCGTCGAGCCAATCGCGATGGCGCGAGTATGCGGTCCAAGGGGCCGTTGAGATATTGGGCCGTCCAGGGCGCTGCAAATCATTCAAGTCAGCACCATTCAATCAATTAAAAGCAAGTAAATTGATAGGTCAGGTCGAGCTGTGGAGGTGGAGGTGGGGCAGGCGAACGACTTAAGAATTGCTGATGCCACTTCGGCCCGGGGTGCCGTAGCGGGCCTTTCCCACGCTTTTCCCCCATCTTGTGTTTACTGGGGACAGCTGGGGAATCGGGGATTGGTGCAGATGGGAAGCTGGCCAGGACGGGCTTCTGGACGGGCGAGAAGGGCAGAGAGGCAGAGAGGGAAAAGACGGGGTGCATCCCAGTCACACCCGCCTCTGCCCACAAACTCCACGTTACTTGCGACGGGACGTGCGGTGTATGTACCCATCCCACGACACGGCACGATACAGATGTAGGTAGTATGTAGCAGTCTGGTCCGGGTCTGGTCTGGAGACCACCTTCTGGGGCCCCGGGATGGTTACCTTCGCGCACCCTCCAGGCACTGAGCTTTCCCGTATTTAGATCCAGCCCAACCCCCGCGGCCAGTGCTGCGCTCTCATCGCATTGGTGAGAAACGAAAAAAAGAGAAGAGAGAAAGTGAAAGTGAGAAGACGGAATCTGAATGGCCGAGCATTGAAGTTCCACGACGATTCGAATCCGGCATCGGGTTGGTTACCAGGAAAGGTCAGACGACAGACAGACACCACGACAGCAACATCGACAACAACCGTCAATCACATCATATCACACATATTGAGCAAGAGCAAGAGGGAAGCACGATTTCAAGAAAGAAGTCACAGCAACACCACCAGAAGAGAGAAGAGGACAAAAAGAGTCGGGGGTGGAAATTGAAATATTGGAGACATCGACAACACGCTGCTCTGCGCTTGGAAAGGCTTGGCAGTATTGGGATTCGAAAGGAGAAGACAGGACAGGAAAGGACCCCCCATACTTTTGGCAGGCGTCTGGGACTTAGAAGCTGTCTGGAAGTGGTTACATGGTGTTTCTGCCAGTCTCGTCTGCTATTTGCCATTCCATTTGCCATTGCCCGCACTGCCTTGCAGCTTGCCTTGCCTGCTTCTCCTCACTCTCGCTCCTGTCTGGGTTAGTTGAAAAATAGGCCCGGTCCCCCCTCCTCGCCCCAACGAGATGTCGACGGCCGAGGTGGTGGCACAGCGTGGTGCCAACGGTCTACTCCCCGCACACGCAACCGCTGCCACCATGTCCAAATCCCACGCTGCCATCGTCGCAGCCGCCACGGCCACGGCCACGGCCACTACAACACTTCCCACGACCGCTAATAGCGCGGCAACAACGACTTCATCCACCACCACAACAACAGCAATTAATACCCCAGCTGCGAGGCCAACAACACCAATTATCTCATCGGTGGAAATACCCTATCCCTCGGAGTATTCGACGTCGTTTTTGACCCCGCCGACGACAATTGGCACGAAGCGCCTGAGGAATGGTGACCACAAGGAAGGCCGGAGACCCAAGTTGAGACAGCGCACCTTCACCAAAACTATGGAGCCCCCGGTCCTATCCTTTTACGGCGAACAGCCCGTCCCGCTCCCCTCGCGCTTCGGCTCCCTCAAGCGGAAACTAGTCGCCGGCCACGAAACGGAGCTGCAGGCCTCGTGGTCGCGCCTCCTCGACGCCTTGCGCGACGAAATCCAGCACATCGAGAGCCGCGGCACCGACCTGATCCCCGAGATCCAATTCGGCGACATCGGCCGCAGCGCGCAGGTCTCGTCCTTCTGCGCGAGCGTCAAGCGCTACGGCATCGGCGTGGTGCGGGGCGTGGTCAAACCGGAAGACGCGCGGGCCTGGGTCGACGAGACCAAGAGCTACCTCGAGACCAAGCACGAGTTCAAGCCGCCGCCCGCGCAGGACCCGACCTGCTTCGACTTCTTCTGGTCGCCGTGCCAGGTGCGGGCGCGCGCCCACCCCAACGTGCTGGCGGCGCAGAAGTTCGCCATGTCGCTCTGGGACACGAGCCAGGACGACAACCGGCTCGCGACGCGCTGCCCCATCAGCTACGCCGACCGCATCCGCATCGACACCAAGACCACGAGCAGCCTCGCGAGCGGCCCCGCCGAACACGCAAGCGGCAGCGGTACTGGCAACAGCGCGCCCCCGCCCGATGCCGTCGACGTCGCGGCGCATGCGCTGCACCCCGCCGTTCCCGCCTCAACCCTGATCGCGCAGATCGACAACGGCAGCCTCGAGCGCTGGGAGCTGGACGGCTACGGTCAGAGCGGCACCTACGACCAGATCTGGAAGGGCCAGTGGGAGAGCTACAACCCGTGGGACCCGACGGGCCGCGTCAACGCGACGACGGACCTGTACAACGGCGCGGGCGCCTGCAGCATGTTCCGCATGTTCCAGGGCATCCTGGCGCTGACGACGGTCGAGCCGGGCATGGTGCGCCTGCTGCCGTCGCCCAAGCTGAGCACGGCCTACTTCCTGCTGCGGCCCTTCTTCTCGCCCAAGCAGGGCCCGCCCGATGGGCGCGAGCAGGCCAAGGAGGAGTGGGCCGCGTACCTCGACGCGGATAACTGGCAGCTCGACAAGGACCAGAACACCATCATCCATGGCGCCGTGCCGGGCCACGCGCAGCGCGTCACCGAGTCGTGGCACCCGCATCTGCAGCTGCGGTCGAGTCTAGTAGCGCCGCCGACTTTGGAGCCCGGCGACTACATCGTCTGGCATCCAGACCAGGCCTACGCGTTCGAGAAGGCGCCGCCTAGCACCTCGATGCTGGTCTACACGCCCGCGGCGCCCCTGACCCAGACCAACGCGTTGTTCCTGGCGCGGCAGCGCAAGGCGTTCCAGAGGGGCCACCCGGGTCCGGACTTCGACTCAACCGGCAGCGGGCTCGGGAGCGAGGCACCCCACACGGGGCGACTTGAGGAGAAGGATATTGCCGAGGTTGGCGGCGAGGCAGGTCTGCAGGCCATGGGTCTCGCGCCGTGGACAGTGAGCAAGTCGGCCTTGTCGACGCCGCCAGCAATCTCGTCATCCAACAAGCTCGACGAGAACCATTCGGCGCATGCCGCCGCTGCCGCCGCCAAGCTCGCGGACAGTAGTACCGACAGCACCAATCATGCGGCCAAGGACGACCCGATGACCGTGGACGCGGTATTAGAGACAGCAAGCGACAAGTCCGCCTCGAGCATCTCGGCGGCCGAGGCCGAGGTGGTCCGGCTGGCCAACATCATCCTGTTCCCCGACCGCTACGACTTCTGGATGCCCAGCCGGGTGCCCAGCCGGGCCGGCACGCCCTTGAAGTCGGAGCAGACGCCCAAGGGCAAGAGCGGCTTGTCCAGTAGTGTGGAGCCTACCAAAGAGAAGGAGAAAGAGAAAGAATCAGACGCAGTAGAGAAGGACAATTGATTCAATGGGGTCAATCTGCATGAGAGATAGACAGCGAGCGATCGAGCAAGCGCACAACGAAAGCGCAGCACGCGGTGTTGGGGCGGATGGGGATGATTGTACATATTGGTGTTTTTGTTTATTCTACAGTACCCATCCTCTTTTGGCTCGGATAACTGGTCGGTCGCCTAATCAAAGTACTACAAGAGATCACCAATATGTCTCGGGTTTATTCCGAGTTGATTCAACATGTCATCATGCCGACGTTTAGCACTACTTTTGAGATAGGCTTTTTGGCATTGTTAGGTACTTAGGGCCCATGAGAGTGGCCGTTGCTTTTCGCCTGTCGATTTCCCAGGGCTATCGGTCGCACGCTCGTCTGACCCTCATTAAGACGGCCCATCACTTGTACCGGGCTTCTCTAGCTTCTGCCCCATCGCCAAACTGTGACTTGATTTCCAATTCTTGCAAATAGGATGTTTAAATATCATGGACACTAGAAAATTAATGCAGCGATTGTAGTATTAGCATCTCGTGGTGATGCAAGCCCATGTCCGTCAATTACACCTCATCTGCTCAGGGTCCCAAGAGTTACATGTTGCCCTGTCCCAAATTTTGGTTTACGATTCAAGGAAAAGAAGACAACGAGGCATACATACGTACTTAAGGAGACAGGGAATCTCCTTCCGCCAACAATTTAGTCTCCCCTCCAGGTCCCTCCTACTGGATGACCACATTCATTTTCTCCACCGAGTCATCTTGCAGAGACTGGTCCATGGCTTCGATGCCCATGATGCCGTGAACAAATCATTGGCCCGCCAGATGGCACGTCCCATTGCCATGGGACCGGAGCAGTAGCGGCATGTTGCAACTTTTGAGGATGGAAATGGTGTCGCCTTGTCTCGATGCCTTGGGGCCATACCAGGGTAGCATCTTGCAATCGTCACGATGCGTCTAGAAGTCAAAACTGCATTCAAAATATAAGTAAAGATGTGGGCCTTCTCTTGAAGCCAATCCGAATAGCCATCTGCGAGCTCCATTTGAGTTTATTATTTTTGAGGTAACCTGCTCTTTGTGAGTCTTTTGTTTCTGCCGGGAAACCTTGGTATGAATCGAAAAAAAAAAAAAGAAAGAAAGAAGAGAAGGTTGGCAGAGGCACTCCAAATAATTTGAAGCTTTCGTCAGAGCGCTACCATTGGACCAGCGGCAGGGTTTTGTTTCTCCCTTGATGTTTTTTCTTATTCTTCGAAGTCCTCGTGCTTGCTGTCCATGCAGTAGGGAAAGTACGCAAAACCGTCGAGGAGCTCGGTCTCAACAGTCTGCCCCGCACAAGCTCCAGGTTCATGATACCTCCCCTATTTATGAACTGCCACGAGGTTTCATTCATTAATGAAATGTATCCGATGATGGGGTTACTACCACCCGAGCTGCCGGGAGCACCGGATCGTGCTCTTCGTGGTAGAGTTTAATATCTCGGCTGCATCCGAGACCATCGATTATGTCAAATAGAATCTCCTACGTGTTAGTAAGCTCGTGGCAGGCTCCTTCTAGGTGGATGGCTCCTATCGACCCTGCACGTCTATTCTTACGAGCCGGGAATTACATTTCGAGAGGCATATTGTCGGGATGGCCATTATGGAATGCATGAAGGGGGATTGTGCTCATTGCTGCTCTGGACTCTGTGGCCCAAAGCCCGGTGTTCACAGTCATGCGAAACGTTGGCGGCTAGCAGATAGATATATAAGATCAAGTCTTCCTGTCTTCTCAAAAGTATCGGAAGCTGATTGACGCCTAAGTGGTTAAGTCGACTGAAATTAGCCGGAAATACATTCATAAGTTCCAGCTGGCTGAAGAAGGAAACGCCACCCAGATGGCTGATTGGCAGATGGAATTTTACCTGTCAGCAAAAAGCCGACGCGTCGAACAAGGAACGACCGAATTTCTTACCCCTCATCTCCTCGATGATGCGACCCCCGACTTTACTGGGAAAAAAAACACCCTTGACTAGCGTTGCCATCTTCGATTTCACTCGCCTTCTGAAGGTCTCATTGGCTTCGTTCGGCGTTCTGTGGCACTACGCCCCCCAAATAAGTGATAGCGGTAAATATGTCTACACTGTGCTGTAGCGTCTGCAGGGATCTTGAGAGGAGCGGTGACCCAAGTTACGTCCGGTTGGCCCTTGACTTCAGCCCAGGCGAACTCGAAGAAACATCAAGATCGTGCCCACGTTGCACTTTCCTTCTCAGGAGTATCCAAGCCTTCGAAGAGTCGATTGGAGATTTTCCCGTCGATGTGAGACGTGTAAACGGCTACGGTCTCTTTGATGCCGATCCTAAGGCGACCTTGTTTCTAGAGCTCTACTTCTTCGACGAGAGACCTAGGTTGTCGTTGGAGATATTCTGTGCTCGATTTCCCTTCAGAAATCCAGAACCAGCAAACGAAGACGTCATCAGCCCAGACTCTGTTCGCCAATGTCTCACATCAGTGATCAAACCCCGAGACTTGATCAGCCTTAGCCTTTCATCGTCGCTAAGATGGGCCGAGTCATTCATTCAGGACTGCATTTCGAATCACCGAGCGTGCATGCAGGTGGATGCTTCTCGCTATCCACGACGAATACTAGCATTCCATACCAACTCCGACGCTACGATATCAGTACGACTTGAGAAAGTTGCTGGGCCGCGGACACGATACGTTGCCTTGAGTCATCGCTGGGGATCGCATCAAACATTGGTGACTACCACTCAGACTATTCGCCAGAGACAGAGGGCCATTCCATGGGAAATAATACCGAGGACATTTCAAGACAGTATCAAGGTATGTCTTGAGCTGGGCATCAGTTACCTCTGGATCGACGCCCTGTGCATTATACAGGACGATACGAGGGACTGGGAGATCGAGTCCTCCAAAATGGCATACATATATGAAAACTCTTACATCACCATCGCAGCTACAATTGCGAAAGATGACACGGCCGGATTGTTCAGTCAAACGCGCGATCGTATTACGGAGCGGCCGCTAACTACACAACCCAATGACTCTTGCTTTTTCCCGGGGATCTACGTACGTCAGAAACTCCAGCATATCATCAATCAGAAACACAGAATCGATGACAGAGCTCCATTGCTGAGCCGCGGATGGGCGTTCCAGGAGAGGCTCTTGGCTCCCAGGGTCTTGCACTTTTGTGATGCAGAGCTTGTATGGGAGTGTCGGCAGTTGACCACCTGTGAATGCACCGCCCTCGACTCATGTGACGGCTGGAAACAAAGCTTTGAATTGGAGACAGGGCCATCCTCTGTTCATGAAGTTCTGGAAGTTGCACCAGGCGGTAATGCAGATGTGACTGAGACGGATGTTGATGAGGAAGTGTCTAATGTTGGTACCCTACCCAGCTTCACCAGATTTTGCCACATTGACTGATTCAAGTTGTAGGCCCACATGCGATCATCAAGGCTATTGGACAGACTTCGGCAAAGGGAAATAATTCTCCCAGAACGTGATGACCCAATACCACCGCCGTCACGCTCACAACCACCCCTGCCGATAAACCCATTGCCGTCCACGTCAAATGAGCCGTCCATGGGTGGTGGAGAGCATCGAAAATACAACGAAGGTTGGCACAATATCGTCGAGCAGTACTCCAGATTAAAACTCACCAGAGAGTCGGATTGTTTGCCTGCACTCTCTGGGCTTGCCCATCGACGTGGATATGACTCCTCAAATTACTTGGCAGGCCTCTGGGCAAGCACCCTAACTTTCGATTTTCTCTGGCGTGTCGATATACTTGAGGAAGGGGCTATCAGACCGACAACGTATCGAGCACCTTCATGGTCCTGGGCGTCCGTGACTTCACCAGTGAACTACTGGGGAAAAGGCGAGCTACAAGAGTACCTGAGTATGGCCCCAGTGACGGGAAACGACTACATGACTTCGGCATCTCAAGCGCCCTACCAACCAGAGAGGATGGTGTGGCGTGTGGGAAACAGAAATATACCTGGAAAGTTGTCATGGGGCGGCGAAACTGTGCCGAATGGTCAAAATCTATTCGGAGAGGTCAAGAGCGGCTGCATTTCCATATATGGCGGTATCTTATTGCCTGCGAGGGTCTTATACACAGACTACAGAACGGGAAATGGCCAAATAAGCCAAGACCGGTTCCGATATGATCTCATCATAGATCATAACAATAGGGATGGGAACATTCAATTCCCCTTCCACGCAGATTACATTCTGAGTGAGCCGGGTACCGGGCAGGTATCCAACTATTCCCTTTTGGAGTTATTGGGCATTATCACTAATGTATTTCTTGTTTTGCGGAAAGTTGGAGACCAGTATAAGAGGCTCGGAGTTTTCAAAGTCGAAAGGTCGATGATGATTGACTTTGAAGAATATCTTAATCTATACGCGAGGAAAATGGATGTTGATATTATCTGAAGAAGCGAAACTTGGATATAATATATACTAGATTTGAAGTAGACTATTACCCACTGTGAGTCTTGTTTCTCCTCAGGTGATATAGTGTGATTTCTTTTCTTTTTTTTTCGATTCATACCAAGGCCCCCTGTAGAAACAAAGGATTTACAACGATCAGATGTGAATGAGGATCAAAGAAAATAAAGCACCACGCTACTTAAACGTTGGTGAGAAACCCAGAAACTGCCTAAGGTTTGGTGCGAGGTAGTTTAAAGTGCGATCGGTAGACGATATCTATGATTGGGAATGTTACACATGTAATCCTCTTGTTTTCCTCTCCATTCGTTCGAAACTCCCTGGGCGGAGTATAATATATAATCGAGTAATATTTGTAAACAGTCAAATTCCCATACTAATACAGACACGGATTTTGTCGTCGGTTTCATAAAGCTAGCAAAAACGTCGGATTAACGGCATGACAGGTTTAGAAGAAAGCCATGGCGCTGAAGAAGAGTCCACCGACGAGGGCAGCAGTACTGACAACAGCCGTAGATCCCATGCTGCCCGGGGTGTCCTTGTTACCGTCCTTGCTACCTCCCACCGTATCCGAGCCACCCTGCCCCTTGCCCCCATCGCTGCCCCCATTACCGCCAGTCAACTTGGTGTTGGTGCTGGCACTAGCCATCAGCACACTGTTCAGCGCATTGAGCACGTCCATCTGCGCAGTCGCCCCATCCTTCCTAGCCGCCTCCCGAGCCTTGTCGCCCTGCTCGCCGGCGGTCCAGAGCGAGCTGCAGAGGCGCCGGTTCGCGCCCTCGGTGCAGGTCTTGACGGCGGCGGCGGCGCTCGACTTGAGGACGGGCAGGATCTGGCCCTTGGTGTAGGGCGCCGTCCGCATCGTCTGGCCGAGGCCGCGGTGCAGCATGCCCTTGTGCTGCTGCATGTCGCCGTTGCACGTGTAGCGTTTGCTCTCGCACGAGACCTCGGAGGCGACGCCGTCGGGGAAGAAGAGCTCGAGGGTCCGGGCGAGCAGGCCGTCGAGGCGCTTCTTCCAGGTCTGGTCGCCGTTGGTCTGGGTACCCATGTCAGCGAGCGATCTTTAGTCACCGGTCGATGATTACGGGGTACGAAAAGATGGGGGACATGGCACAAAGCAGCACTCATAATATATGCCGAACTTACCTGGTTATACATGTACGCGGCACCGGTCAGGAGCAGGCCGGGGTTTTCCGAGACTTGCAGACGGCTCACGGTCTTGCAGTCATCCGTTGTCTGGCAGCCGTCGTAGACGTTGAACTTGTCGTCGATCAGGCCCAGCTTGGTCAGGATCTCGTAAGTGCTGGTCGCCTGTTTGGCCAGGGTGTCGTTCTTCGTCTCGTGCGCCAGGCCGGCGGCGAGGGCGAAGTAAGCGGCGTTGGAGGCGGCTGTTTCCCGAAATACAAATGTCAGTATTTACCCAGCATTTTCGTATATCAATGCATATCGAGTCCAGACTGGTCACGTACTGTTGATGTAGTTGTAGCCGTTGTTGAACATCAGGATCTGCCATCGCAGAGCCCCCTCGGTCGTGCCATTGTCGATGCGTCGCAGTGCCAGCTCATCCACGACCTTGTGGGCCGGGGAAAGCCAGTCGGAAGTCCCGTTGACCGACGGCGCAGGAAGCCCCGACATGGCGGCAGTGAGGGCCGCGTTGGCCCAGATGCCCTGGTCGTCGTTGCCCATCTGGGCGGACCAGTTGGCGGGCGCAAAGTCGCCGCCCTGACCCAGCTGCCACTCGAGGCCCTTGACGGTCGTGTCGACGTACTTGTTGTCGCCGGTGACGCTGCTGTAGTCGATCAGGGTGTTCCAGAGCAGGCCGCCGGACCACCAGTAGTAATCGCCGAACGGGGCCGGGTCGGAGAGCATGCCAGGGATGTGACCAGGCTTGTCTCCATCGTAAAAGCTCATGAGATCCTCGGCTACCAGTGCAGCCGCCTTCTTGATGGAGTCTGCATGTGTTAGTGGGCGTTAGCAAACGTTGTGGCTGCAGTTTGTGGTTGTCGTCGACGAAAAAGTGGTGGGACTTGCTGACCTTCATTGTTGATATCCACTTCGATGGCAGCCAAAACGGCCGGGACCGAAACCGAGAGCAGAACCCGACCGAGGACGGAGTTCAGGGGTCGCACCATGTTCGCGACCGGAAAAAAGACAGTTCGGGAGGTCTGGGAAATGAAATATAAGCGAGCGTCTGCAGTTAGTAATCCGGAATTATGCGAACCCCCTCCAAGTAAGAACCCAAACGAACGTCAGCAAGGATGGATGCGAGCGAGCAAATGAAGTCACAGCACCAAAAGTCGGCCAGCTGCGAAAGGCGCGACGGTCGGTTCATATAGACGCCGCCGAGTGGAAGTAAGATTACTATGCAAAGTAGCGGCGCGGTTACGGGCCTTCGCTAGGCAGAAGACTCCGCTAATTCAAACAAAACAAAACCAACGGCTTCACTAGAATACCCCATCGATCGTGCCGCGCGCGACCTGGGTACAGTAGTATGTCCATAGTACCGGTAATTAGTTCGCGATGCAAGGGACATAGAAGCTCAAGATACAGAGCTAGGAAGCATGCGAGCAGAGGCTAGACATGAGAGTGACAGATGACGACAAAGTTCAAGTTCTGGAGGATTCAAAGGCCCCCTCTGCCCATCTGTCAGCTGTCGGGTCAATTGAGGACCAATTTGTCGGCTAAAACCACTAGGGAGCCCATGCTGTAAGCACTACCCGCACAGCCCCCTCGCTTCTTGAGCCGGCCGACTGGGGTCGGTCAGGCTTCTGGTCAGGCCATCTCGAGAGAAACATGAGCCAAGTAAAAAAAAGCTCACATCATATTGAAGTAGTATGAGGTGAATGAAACATTGGGGTCCCGAGGGACGAATGACGGACGCATGCCCGGCTCCGGCATCTGCGCCGTACTTTTTTACTAGTTTGCTCGAAGTCGGAGAAGACGGTTCTTTAGCGAGTGGGTTTTTAGAGTGCTTATTTTCGCAGTGGCAGCGGCAGCCCACCCGTGGTCACAGTCCTGGCCAATGGGCGGTCAAGGGATCAGACACAAATAGACATGGCATCATGGGGCTTGGCGGTATCACCACCATTTACCTAATTCACCTCTGAAAGTGGGCTTGAGTAACCCATATTCTTATTCTACTATCTTACAGACAACCCCCGCCCCCTCAAATTTTGGGGGGTTTTCATGACTCCATCTAGGTAAGTCTTTTAAGCATTGCCCTATTCCAGGGAAGTGCAGGGCTGTGGGGTGGGCAGGCAGGCCTATGGGGCAAATGCGAGCCTTTAGTGCTGGGGGCACGGGCTTGGCAGCCGGGTCCGTCAGCCTAAACTGCTGCCTGGGCCAATCGACCCATCCACCATCCTGTTCCTCCCGACGCCATCCCATGGTCCTGCCCGTGGATGAGGAAGGTAGGTACGGAAGAATACTACTATTATTAGCTTCTTAATTTCTTCGGAATGCCAAACCGTGACGTATAGAGAGAGACTCTGGACTGATATGGAAACTTCGCATCGAGGGACGTTCCCCTGTTGGATCGTGCTGTTGGATTTCTATTCAGCCCAAAAGGTTGCGTTATGGGTTTGGCTAAAAGAGACACTCCGCCGCATGTCGCTCTTAGATCGCCGGCATGTGGTCCTTGTTTGAGTCCATATCCAGAATGTGAACGATCCAATGAGGACCTGTCCCAGCAACGGCCGACCCAGATAATCTTAAGTGCTGTGCCATGTGCTGTGCCTCTCAGCCCTAGCGGGTCGGCCAGGGGTGGTGGTGGAAGATTCCTTCTACTTAGTGTCAACGGCTGGGGACAGCCTATGGGGCATGCTGCGTCGACTAGTTCTGTGGCAGGCACATGCAGCTGTATGTATACATCCCAGTACGGGTATTAATACGGCACATTAAAAAGCAACGAAGCCCGTTTCGCGACTCTTGCCACTTATTCAGCAATAGCGCATGCTTCTGTGCTCCGGCTGATGCGACTTATACAGACAGCCCTTCCCAGAGTCAGTTAGCCATACTCTACAATGAGCGCCACCGACAGCAGCAGTAGCAGCGAACCATCGCCCAGACAGCCGGATGATGCGCCCTGGGCTAAGCCGGAAGAGTTCGAAGCCAAGAAGGGCATCATCACACATCTCTACGACCTCTCGGGCCGCAACTTGACATTGAAAGAGACGATGCGCATCATGGAAGTCAGTACCTAGTCCCATCCAAAGTATTAACAGCAGACTGGACCATCCACTAACAGACCTGAGACTAAAGGAGCAGCATGGATTTTACGGAACGTGCGTATTGCTAACCTCCTGCCGAAGACCAGCTACCCAAAACACTCCCAAGTGTCAGCACTAACTAACTTGCCCCCCTACCGTTCTCTAGCGCAAAGATGTACAAGTCGCGAATTTCCAAGTGGAAGCTACGAAAGAACCTCAAGCCCGCCGAAGTCATCGAGCTGGTCCGACAATACAAAGAGCGCGAGGCCGCCGGGAAATCGACACACGTCTACTTCCGGGGCGAGCGGATGGACCAGCGGCGGATCCGCGAGTACCTCCGGCTCGTGCACGGCATGAGCGCGGGGTCCGCCAGCGGCGAGAAGCGCATCAAGATCGAGGGCATCACCTGCCGCACCCCTTCCCCCTCCCCGACCGCCCCCTTGCGAGTGCCGATGCCGCAAGTGCGGGCCCGAACCCCCGACAGCGTACGCGAGCCCGAGCGGAGGAGCCCAGCGCTCCAGACGATAGTGGCGTTTGGGTTCGAGTCGGGGTTCTGGCGGAGGACGCCCGGCGGCCGCATCGAGCCGTGCGCCGCCATCAAGTCGTGGTACAGAAAGACGCTCCTGGTAAACCGGGCCCTCCAGTACGGGCGCATGCAACTCGGCTTTCGGTTGATGCAGCAATGCTTTGACGACTTTACGGCGCTCATGCGAAACCACCACCCTTTTCTCTGGATTTACACACACAGGGTCGCCATAGAGCTGGCCGAGCAATCTCCCGAAGCGGCCCAGTCTTTTGCGCGATTAGCCTACAACCTATCCCAGGCGCTCAACCATTCGACGGAGGTATCCTTCGATCAAATGCTCTCCCAGGACCCCGAGCCGAATCATTTTACAGAAGGAAACTTGATAATTACAAGGGAAATATCCGAGTTTTATCGCCATCTCCTGATGAAGGAAGTCGGCCTGGACTCTTTCGAGCCGAGAGACGACCCCAGGTTCGCCGCGGCGCGCAACGCGCACTACGAGCTGGCAAGCGACGTGGAGCTGGGTTACCAGGCAATGCACAGAATAACCAAGACGCACCCCGAGGTGACCCCTCGGCCGAATCCACCCCAGGTGGAGGACATGAGGAGGAAAGAGTACCACGCCTGGCGCACCTACTACAACGGCTACTACGAGCACGCCGCGCAGCTCATGCGGGAGATTAGTCGACCGGAGCTGATCGAGGACATCGACCAGTACCCGGACGCTTTGTTTGCATACCACGATACGGCCGCCTTGCTGGCGATGAACCGACCCAACCAAGACGAAACTCCGGATCAGGATGCCGCTCTAGGTGCCTGTCGGACGCTCATCGATTTCTCTACCCACGAGTACGGGCTCGCCAGCCTGCAGACGATCGACGCCCTCGCCGACCTCGAGACACATCTGCGGCGGCGGCAACAGCAGCAAATTCAGCAGCAGCAGTGGGACCAGGCGGCAACGGGAGCGGCGGACGGTGTTCTCCAAGAGATCCATGCGGCCCTGGATCTACTGGACTACCAAACGGACCCGGATCTGGTGGGTTCTTCGGTTTCGTATACCCAACGGGACCCGCCCCTTGAGGTGGAGTGGGCGGATATACCCATCGATCCCGCTTTGAGCGAGATGGGGTAGTCAAGGGCCTTAGCTACGCGGGGGCGGGTGAGGACGCCGTGGACAGACAGGGGATGATACTTTATCAAACTACATAATTTGCTTCTCCATCGTACTCTGCCCCATTGTACTAAACGTGTGATACCCTTTCGGGCACTATGTTTGAGTTATTTGATGATCATGATATCTAATAATCGGAGAGCATCCTCACTTAGCTGAACTGGCACCTAAAAGACGTGTTGGATAAAAAAGTGCGGCGTGCGCTTGGAGGGGTCTTCGCGTCTAAAAGGTGACTCGCTTACGTTGCCTAATCCCCCCATCCATCCTTGCAATCTGGCCCGGGATGAAAAGTACCGCGCAAAGGGGCTAGTTACACGTCTCCACGCGACCTGACCAGGGTACTGCTGTCCTAAAACGGAGAGTGGCCTGCTGGTGACATGTGAATCTTACAGAAGGATATTGGACATTGTTTTACTGCTTAGATTACAACTAATGTTCAAGGTAATCTCAGTGGTTCTTCAAGCTGGACTTCCGACCAAAGTGGGCTTTTCACAGTTGACGGGCGTTGTGATAAAGGGTTCGCCAAATGCATTTGCTAACCGGCAGGGACCTGCGTCACTGTGACAGGGCTTAGTGTGAAAGAGGGAAGTGCTGACAAGACTAACTGGGTAGGGGAACAGGAATTAAACCAATCATGCATAATTCATCTCATGGGTTAAGCGAGATGTTCTTCCCACGTATCCCACCAACCCTGTGAAATAACTGCCCTACGAGTATGGCCTTCTCTCTTCCTCTCTATTTTTATCTTGGTGGGTCGATTGGGTTGCAGCATTGATGGAGACCGGGAAGCTCCATTCCTTCCTTGCACCGGGTTGTGTGCAGGGGCGGATTGCGCTTTGACTGACTGGGAAGATGATCTGGAAAACAATATGGGGCCTAAGCACAGTAAACAATAAGGATTGGGAACCGAGTTTCCGCCTGCACAGCTGATATCGACTTCTGGTTCTCTGCACACCCAAGAGCTTTATTCATTGCTCATATCTGCCGGTTTATAATGCACGGCTCCCCCAGCATGAAAATCAACACATCCAGCGTCTCCTATATATTTCAATATGTGTGACAAGTGACCGACAGAACAAGACTTGCTTAAAGACTACGCCTGAGGTTGTCCGGAAAACCCCTTATGCCGCTACCCAGACTATTTTGTAGTTCTGTGGCGCCCCTGATAAGACGACCGGCATATGGTGAAATGATATGGACGCCTCCGAGGCTAAAACCCGAGATCTTCAGGGGAAACAATTGTCCGATCCGGACATTTCGGCGCAGCGAAGGAATTGAGAAAAGACCCATTGCACAAATAGATGTATGCCAATATTTGTAGAGATCTTGAAAGTTCATGAGTGGTAGAATATCATAGTCTCTCGAGGGTGGTGCCATACTCCAATGGAATGGAGTTTAATGTGACGGCTATATGACCGCCACCAGGATCGATGTTGCCTGGCCCTGAATACTCGTTCTTTCGTCTCAGGGGCGGCTTTTGGCGCAATCAGCTGGAGGGTCGGTATCCAGCTGTGACACATGACTCGCAAATTGGCAAGGGCCCTAATATTGTAAAGATTCATTGCGGGTAACACTCAGCTCGGTGCAATTGGCTTACTGTTTCCTTACTGCGTAGCATACTCGAGCAGTGTTTGGCGCGGAGCGCCTGGACCACCTCCTTGAGACAGGGAACTGCTTCAGCTCCTTCTGCTTCGCCGCCATTGTCGACGTGGACTGGCAGGAGGATGAGTCCCATGACGATGAACTCTGCCGCATTGGTCGAAAACGCGTTCCCGCCGACGACGCCGGCTTGGCCTTGGTCCATCTGCAGATCGATAATGCGGGCTGGGAAAGAGTTTATGGAGTAACACTACCGGAACGCTCATGGTGTTGACTCTGGCAGCGGCGGAGACTGGAAAGATTCAGGTCAAACGTCCCCCGGTACGAGTCGGTCAAGTTTCGCAACCGTGGTGCCATCCCAACGGGAGAGATCCCTGAGGCGCTACGTCCAGAGATGATCAGAGTACGACGACGAAATAGATTCCGATGACGAGGCGTAGCTCCAGGCGGTGCCCTGGGAGCACTGTGGCTTCGTGGATCGCGAACATCTCGCTGACGCTCCGGTCCGAGCACTTGGTCTACTGCAACATGCTGCTGCGGAGAGTCGATCCGGACTCTTCGTTGTCGCTGGTCAGGGTCGACCGGGAGTGTCCCGAGGGATGGTTCACGATGACTACCGAGACTGCGGAGAATGACGAGTTGCTACACGACCTGATTGGTAGAAAGAGGAGCTGGGAGGTACTCCCCGTCTGGTTTGACATGGATGGGGGTACTTTGGAGGAGTGAGAATCAGGAATCTTGTATATGGTCTTGTCAGCTGCTGTTATTCCTCACCATGATCTGCGAAATAGTCTTGATACAAGGCTCAAGTGAGTGGAGCAGCCCATTGTGTAGACTGGTGACGGCTGCAAACACACTTACTTGACGCCGGGTTGGTAAGCACCCTTATTTGAAGATCATTATTTCCAGAGGCCAACGAAGAAGCCACAAACAGCAATGATCTTATGGCAACTGCTTCTATCAACTGCAGTATCTTCAGACGCACATTGTAGAGATTAGATCAATTTTGTTGGTTGGCAATTATCCTTGGATCGGCAGCGTTATGCCGTCTCATTTGCATAAGCAAGGATCTTTACCCTGTAATGCAACCATCCAAATGCCAGGTCGATCCCCTTATACAGGCTCAGGGGGCGACATATATAGAGACGAGCTGCCTCTCCTGTCTGACTGACTGAACAATCCAACTCACCCAGTCATTCATTCACCTTGGGCTTCACATCTATACCTCACCTTTAATATCTTGGTGTTTCTTAGTTCATCACCTCTACTATCAAAATGCGATTTGTTACCGTCGCCCTATCCGTCGCTCTGTGCGTTATCTCCGTCTACGCCAACGAGTGCGACAAACATCATCGTTGCGACAGGTTTTGTGCGTAAGTTTCCCCCCTGAACCGCCATTGGCCGACATTGGGAGTGGCGCACAGCGAAAGACATTGGCTGACGGTATGATGAAACAGGAATAATGCGATCATTATGCAGTGCGACTGCGATACGAACAATCTGAAGATCTTCGAGAGGTGCCCTGGGAACCAAGGTTGTGTTGATCTAGCTCGACCGGACGGAACCCATTTCGGCGCCAATTGTAGATGATGGGACAGCAGGTGGAAATAGACTCGGCGGGAAGCTCTAGGGTGCAGCCGGTGTCAGCCCGGGATGACGCTTCCAAGGATATACCACTATTATGGATTCGTGATTATTCATGATGGCCGCCACACTATTCCGTGGCGGTTAGAATAGAAAACCCACCGTTCTGCAAGCCGACGATGGACGAGCGTGAGATGTCAGTCTGTTTCCGGCGCCAAGACAAGGAGCTGGCGCTAGCTTGAAAATAAGGAAGAGTCATCGCTGTCAGTCGGCGAGTGAGTAATAGGCTATCAAATACTTCCTTCTTCAGGAGGACCCTTGACAGGATCCGGAAAGCTAGCGATATGCAGACGGGCGGCACAGCAGTCTGGTTGCTTGAATTTAAATACGTTTGGGGCCCAAAAGGGTAGGACCCCCGGTCTAGATCTCTGCTGGACCAATGAGGCATCGGGGAATTTCGCCGGCGTGTCGGTGCGCAATCTTGTCCAGACCCATATATGGCCCAAATCGAGCACTGCTTCCACCCAACTCGTACGACCTAGACCGTCTGGACTGACAAGGTGGGGCACCGGATCACGGCTATCGCGTCTTGTTCGTTGAAAAACAACTTGCACTCTTTCGTGTGGATGAGGAGGATGCTTACCTATATAAAGCAGGCGTCGGGGCCACTCAATCCCAGGATGCATACTCTTTTGAGAAGTGATTGGCATCCTCACTGAATACCCCCAACGCCTGAACTTACTCAATGGCACGCCTATTCGCAGGAGGAGCCTCGGGCATGTTGCTGCTAGCGCTACAAGCCCACCCAGCCCTGGCCCTGGCCGCCTCGACGACGTCCGAGTACGTCGTGGTGACCACCACGCATGCCTACCTCGGCGATGTCATCACCACCACCCGGACCGTCAAAACCTGGCTCACGCCCACGGCCCGCCCCACCGCGAGCTCGACGTACACCAACGAGTGGTTGGACCTCGAGATAATCCAGCTGTACCTGCCGACGGGCTCGGTCGGCGAGTGGCAGCTCTCCACCGACCCGCCCCTCAACCCCGAACCGGACGACAACAACGGCGAGACGAGGACGTACTGGGTCGCCCCCGTCACCTACACGGCGCCCCGCTCCTGCCCGACGTCGTTCGAGATCCAGACGACCGAGACCGTCTCCGTGCCGGCCTCCAAGACGGCGGGCCTGCATCCCACGGCCACCGAGACCTGGTCCGATTCCTATTATGGCGCAGAGGCGACCCTGTACCTCTCGGCCCTGCCGCCGGGCATCACGCCATCGTACGGCTACAACTACCAGCACCACATCCGCGCCTGCGAAGCCCCGTCCTACTCAAGCGACGGCCGCATCACCTCGTGGGACCGGGTCGGCGACGCGGCCGACGCCGAGGTCTGCGTGCACCGCCGGCTCCTGGCCTACCTGTGCATGTCGTGGCGGAACTGGGTCATCGTTCTGGCGACGGTTCTACCCGGATTATTTGTGCTGGGCTTCCTCGAGTCCTTCCTCTGGTTCCGGCAGCTGATGCGGGGCCGGCGCGCGCTGCGGATGGGGACCGTGTCTTGGACGCTCATCTCGGGCTGGGTCGCCTGCTTCATCCGCGTGAGCCCGGCGCGCGACGCGGGCGAGCAGGCGGCGCTGGTCGCGCAGTGGAAGGCCTTGTCGGCGCGGGAAAAGTGGCGGCTTTGGTGGAGGTGGGGGTTCCGGCACAAGTACCCCGTCGAGATGCTCGGGCCGGATCCCAGGAAGAGGCAGATGGCTGCTGCGGCTGCTGCTGCTGGCGAAGAAGCCGGCGTGCCTGCTGTCAAGGGTGAGGCGCAGGAGAGTGGCGCTCAGAAGCCAGAGGTCGCCCAGCAGGTTCAGCAGGTAGAGGGGACTACCCCTGCGGCCCCGAAGGCTTCCTGGACGCGGTTTCTCCCGAAAATCATGTGATGCTGCTTTCATGCATGATGTTAATTGTAATGTCTAGTTAATTTATGTGTCGAGTTATATCAGACCCCCATCGCCCCCGCGAAACGGCTTCTTAACGCATCTCACTCGTCCAAGGGTCCATCTCCCTCGCCCTGTCATGGTCGAGCAATATCAGCGCCTCGTGCAGCTTGGGATAACTGCAAGCCCTGCGGGCCTCGCCCATCACCTCGACCAGCTTCTCCATCCACAAGCCCCCTCGTCCTCGCTCCGCCCGGACCCGGCGCCGCTGGTCCGGCGTCAGGGCCCGCACCGCCTCGACAAAGGGCTCGGCGAGCGGGACGTCGCAGTTGCGGACCGTCCAGGGCGCCCGGGTCGGGTGCGGGCAGCGCTGGAGGCAGACGGCGTAGATGTCGCGCATGACGGTGAGGGCGTGCAGGCGGTTAGCGTAGGAGCGGTGCCGCGCGACGGCCCGGGCGAGCCGCTCGAGCCGCTCGCCGATGCTGACGCACGCGCTGTAGGCCATGGTCTTCTCCCGCCGCTCGCCGACCTGGTTGTACTTGCCCGTCCAGCCCAGGTCCTTCTTGGTCTGGTCGAGGAGCTTGTCGTAGTTGGCGGGCTTCTCGCGGGGCTCGGGGGCGTCGTCGACTTCCATGGCTTCTTCCCCAGCTTCCGCCCCTTCCGCCTCTGCCGCTTCTTCGATGTCGGAAGACCCGTCTATCGGGTCGTCCTCCTCTGAGTCCGGAGACGGGGTGTCGCGCATACTTTCGGAACCGGAACGGCGATTCTTTTTAGGAAACCCATTTGCTATATCTTGCTCTTCGACCATCTCGTCCAGTAATCTAGCCAAACGGCGATCTACTTCTTCCTCGGAAGGATTGTCGTCGCGCCTGATCCAGCGTCGGTACGATGATGTCCTGAGCTCAGCAGCCATCCATGTGGACTCATCCGTCCCCATTCGACCGGATGGCGGTGGAGGTGCGGCGGGAATTTCGCCGGGCGCTGCACGTTTTCGGCCCCTTGCGGCCGGAACTTGGGGGGCGACGGCAGCGGCTGGGGGCGGCCTGGATGCAGCCGGCGCCATGGCAGCACCGGCGCTTCCCGCGAAGGGAGCCGGGAAGGCGGCCGGGGCTGACGGTCTTGCGGCAAATGATGATGGCAGAAAGAGGGTGCCCGACGGTCTCGGGTCGCCAGCCGGTGGCGGGTTCAATTGGCACTCGACCGCGTCGTTCACCTCTTGGGCGATGACGGGGTCGCATGCTGCCACCTTGACCAGGATATGGATGAGATCCAGAGGAAATCTCTTCTCGGGGTCTAGTCGGGCCAGCTGCTGATAGATTTGCGCCATGCGTCCTATGCAGTCGAGCACGTCGTCCGGTTGTTGGGGTGGTGCAGGCACACTTTGGGGGTGATAGTGCGGCTGCGACGCGGCGCCGGGTCCGGGATGCGCCATGGTGCGTGTATTAGGAGCTTTTGGACCGCTGATGGAGACGGGTATTGAATAGCTCAGATTAGAAATCAAATGACGTTCGGGAATTTATTAGGCATACGAGCTTGAGCGGCGGAGTGGTGTTCAGAACTTGATCACGCAGTTCCCGTAGTCAAAAGCCACGACGCGGTCCAAAGCGAAGAACGCGTCAAAGGTTTAAATGGCTGTGGGGCTTTGCTGTTAGCTGTGACGGAATAACCGTCGCTGGAGAACCAACCCCTGGAGGACAGGCATCTGGGGACAACCCCCGCCATGATAGGGGTATCCGTGCTGCACTAATAAGCCTCGTCCGAACTTTGATATCAACCTCGAGCCAACTACAGAGAACCACATAATGAAACAGTTCATCGATTGCTTTTTATGAGCTGCTAGCTGCTGACAAATAGCTGCGGTCAGTTACACGATACCACATAAGATCGAGCTAGTGAAGGAAGATCCATGCCGTATGATCAAAAGGTATAATTCAATCGACTGCAGGGGTATGGAATAGTTTCCATGTCCCTATTGGAAACAGCGGTTCGTGCTGCACACCGCCTGTCATCCTGATATCTATCCCCTCTCCGATCTTCTGACCGCCTCATACCCAGCTTTTGATCCGTCCAGCTAGTACCCAGCCGGCTTGACGCAGCTAGTCAACGACTCCGACATATTGGCCCCCGGCACCTGGTGCACCACCGAAAACGGATCCCAGTCCGGATCCTGATGCGGCGCGTACTCCATGATACTCGCTGCCCGATCCGCCAGCCCAGGTCCGTACGCCCGCCGCGCGAACGCGTAGGCCATGTCCATCCCCGCCGCCACTCCCGAACTCGTCCAGACCTTGCCGTCGACGGTCCAGCGCGCCGAGGGCACCCAGGTGACGTTCGGGTTGCTGTCCGACCCCGCGCCCGTCACCCAGCCCCAGGCGGCCTTGTTGGTGGTCGCGCGCCGCCCGTCCAGCAGGCCCGCCCGCGCCAGCAGGGCGCTGCCCGTGCACACGCTGAGGACGTAATCGGCCTGCTCGGCGCGGCGGCGCAAAAAGTCCTCGACGACGCCGCTGCCGCGGGCGGGGTCGTCGCGGTGCTCGACCAGGGTGCGCGTGCCCGTCCCGCCGGGGACCAGGATCACGTCCAGCGCCGGGGCGTCGGCGAAGGCGTGCGTCGCCAGCGTGCTCGTGCCCAGTACGTAGCCGAAGTCGGAGGGCGGGGCCCCGCCCGGGGAGGCGGCGGAGAAGGGGGTGTAGCGGGAGTTGACGGGGCCGGGCGCGAAGGAGATGAAGGAGACGGTCATCTTGACCATGGTGGAGAGCGAGACGAGCAGTTCCATGGGCCCGTAGACGTCGAGGGGTTCGAAGCCGGGGAAGAGGACCACGCCGATGGACAGTGTGCGTTTGGCGTTGAAGGCTTGTTCGCGGGTTAGGTTCTGGGCGAGTACTACTGCTGGGAGCACGAGGAGTGCGGTGAAGGCCAGCTTCGGAGGAATACCCGTTGGAAACCGCATCCTGGAAATGAGAGCTGTGTTGAGCGAAGTTGGTGTACAGGTCTCGAGTACTGGGACCTTGTATTTCCTCTGTGTCTTGTATATGTGAGGCAGGGTGTTTCTTCGGTATCGACTAGCAAGACTTCGGAGTTGTTGGGTATAATAGCTTCCTTTCGAGCTCTTCTATCTGTGGATAGCCCTCTCTATGTGAGTCTTTTGGTTTCTCCTGGCCTTGGCGGGCGTTGAATTAAAATTTATATGACACCAAAACAAACAGAGAGACAAACCGGGTAAGGAAACACCGTTGAATATAATGCCTCTTATCAGCCATCGTATAACATCATGCGCCTACCATGTAAGTGAATTAATTCGTGTGATTATACGACAGACACCCGCAAACTAATTTCCTCAGTCATGATTGATAGGCGTCTTCCCTCGGGTGCCTGCAAACTTTTCAAATCTTTGCACACCCCATGTCAGACGATGTAGGTCAGCATGCAGCCTAGGGGTCTTAGCGGAATTCAAGACTTTCGGAAATATTCAATAATAGCTTGTTTCTCAGGTGAACATATGCTAATTAGGGCTTACTTCCACCACCACCGAGATGTTTTACTCGCCGCGGAAAGAAGCTGACGTGAGCTACGCACAAATCGCTGTCTGTTTCCAACCTCAGCTAGAGCGTTTTCTCTGGCCAGTACAAATGCTTCTATATGTCGGTTACATGTAGCTAATGCACTTGCTGCTGGTACCATGTGTCATCATCCAACAGGTCTAAATTATTCTCTAATTGTTCGTCTCTCTATCGGTATACATCTAACGAAATCAGTCGCTGTCTTAACGCCCCCGATGCATGCATGATCTCGTCATCCCTCTGGTCGTCTGTCCGCCTGGCTGATCTATTATAAACTCAACGCTCACAGGTGAGCCAGAGCAACACCCGTCAAGTCGCCCAGCTCGGGGAACAACACCGTCTTCTCCCGGGTCTCGAGGTCGATCGAGTAAACACCGCCCGCCAGATCCGCCACGAACGCCTTCCCGTTCTTGTGGTCGACGCTCAGCCCAATGGCCTCGTGCAGGCGCCGGGCCAGGATGTCCGACTTGAGCGGCTGCCCGCCGGTCTTGGCGGCGGCCGCCAGCTCGGCCAGCGAGATGCGGTTGAGCGTGTTGCCGCGGGGCGGGTCGCCGCGGTCCGTCCAGAACAGCGTCTGGGACGCCTCCTCGACCTCGAGGTCGATGGGCTCCGGCAGCCCGCCGAGGATGGCCTCGCGCGGCCGGTCCTCGGGCGCGACGCCGGCGGGCGCCTCGATCGGGGACCGGAAGATGCGCCCGCCGTTGCCCTTGGACGCGCCCTTTTGCGTCCAGTAGAAGCACCCCTTGCTCTCGTCGACGGCGATCCCGACGCAGTGCCGCGTCGTGTCCTCGCGGTCCGCGGCGGTGGACCCCGTCGACACCAGGACCTCGCGTTCCGTGCCGTCCGGGTTGGCGCGCATGACCTTCATGCCCTCGCGGTCGCACCAGTAGAGCTTGTGGCTCTTGGCCGCCAGGACGATCTGCTTCGGGGTGAAGACGCCGACGTTGCCGGTGGGCACGACGACGCGGCGGTCGGAGCCGTCGAGGCGGGCCGTCTCGATCGAGCCGTCGTCGTTCTCGAGCTTGCTGCCCATGTTGGTCCAGTACATGCGCCCGGCCTGGTGGTCGATGGCGATGCCGTCCGGGTTGTGCTTGAGGCCGCCGAGGACGGTCCGCAGGTCGCGGCCGTCGGTCAGGCACGACTGGATGGACCCGACGCGGTCCGGCAGCGAGAAGCCGGTGTCGAGGATGTAGAGGCGCTGCTGCATGGCGGAACCCATGGTGTCTATCGTATGATGAATGGCAAAAAAGGGTATCAAAAAGAGGACGAAATTCAAGAGTCTTATTGGTCTATTCTTGTTTTAGAGGTGCAGGAGGTATGGAGTGAGATCGCCAAATAGTCTCCCCAGATGCTGCCATTCCCAAGGCCCCGGACGCGGAGCCCTTTTAACCCCATGGCTGTCAAAAAGGCCGTCTCCATGGCGCCACCCCGTATCGCCGAAAGCGCAGAATATTTTCCCTGTACGGACCACATTTCCTTCGCGATAGCGGTCAATGCCGAACAGACCCCGGCACTTCCGCTGCCTCTGCTGGGTGTTGTTTGATGCTCGCAGTGGGGCCCTCTCCAAAATTTCGATCCCAGCAGAGACAACCAGTGCCAGCCAGCGAGAGCCGCGGCCGAACCCCCTTAGCCCGCGTCGCGGACCCATCCTTAATCGAACAATTGTCGCGCCAGTCGCCGCTAGCCTCCCCTCTGAAAATTAGGTAATGACGTTCCGGCGCTCTCCACGTGGCTAGGCCCAATGGTTGGTTCCGTCTTCTGGTTCCGCGCCCAGGTTCCGCTCAAAGTCAACTAGAAACGCCTGACTCGAACATGTCGCAAGCCTGATTGCGTACAACGCACACCGCGACAACACCTCAGCCAACACGAACCGTAACGCCGAAACAGGGACAGTCAAGCAGCATTCGGGAATTTCAGGGTCCTGCATGCATTGATAGGCAATTCCATACTTGTGCATTTGAGGGCCGGTGGTCCCGAATGGCGAGGCGCCAATGCACGACAGCAAATCGGAGCCGGCTCGCTAGATCGAGATTCACTAAAGAGAGCTTATTTGGATGGCGAGTCTAAAAATTCTTCCTATGGCCGACATGACATCAGCCGCCCGCTCTAGGTCCCGAAGCCGACGGGTAGCCGACAGATAACGGGCCGTAATGATCAATCAGAACGTCTCGGATGAGGCCTGTCTCCTATCTCAACCACAGATCTTAATTGGGCTATCTAGCTTGGCCAGCGTTATTTTCCAAGCTGTTCACCGTCTTGGTCATCACTGTCGTCCCTGTTCCCTTCATCTTCTAAATCTTCCCTGTACATAAGCTCCTTATTCCAATCCTGTGACGAGTCAGCAACACATAGAGACGGCCCCAAAGATGCGGGTAATGCCATAACATTACATGATCGTGGATCACGTACCAGGAATTCCTTTCTCCAAAGATCAAAAAAAGTCGAGATGCGGTACCTGGGTGCCGCCCTCCACGAGTCCGGGCCATCTTCGTCAACGTCCTCTGCGTCCTCTTCGTAGCCCAAGTCGCCAGGGACACTGGTGGGAAATTCGCTGCCATCGTAGCGATCCCAGAACCGGACAGCTCCCAGCTCCGTATCAACCAGGATGGTGTAACATCGCCATGGATGACCAGTGGTCAACACCACTGGGAAAGGTCATGGGTTAGCTCTGCTGCTGGTCATACGGTAATTGGGAACTCACTGAGATGCGGCGGCAGGTGATCTTCGTAAGTTTCCTCCGACACCTCTTTGCGTTCCTGTGCACGATCCTTCTCCACGTCGGTCTCGGGAGATCGCAGCTCGGGGTTGCAAAACCGTTCGTAATGATTGGCCGGGTACGTGGAGTACATGAGCTCCGGAACTCCAGCTCGAAAGTAGGGTATGTGCCGCATAAGATTTAAGACTTGGTCGGTGAGGCCGTGATTATACTTGCCGATGTCCTGCAGCTTACGGAGGTTGTCACGATTGAAGGCTTCCCAGCCCCCTGGCGGTGGGTAGGACAGTTCGTAACCTTTGTCGTTATGAGTATGTTAGTATTTAATACCAGGAGACAGAATAGTAAACTATCAACCTTTGCCGTAGAGTTCCGACACGTAGGCGAACATGGAAGTGATGGCAGCCACGGTCGCGTCGTGCGAATACCCTCCCTTGGCTTCTTTGGGTTGTTCCCTGTCTGGTTCTTCGCCTGTGGTGGCTCTGGGTCGAGTTAGACGAGACTGCGACTGGGGTGAAGACATGGTTGTCGTCTGGGATTAGACAGTAAAGTGCTGGTGTCTCAATTCTATTGATTCCGTGAAGTGAGAGGCTGCATGGATGGTATGGCAAGCCAGGTTAACACGTGTAGCCATTGTTTGCTTCGCGTCATCGCTAGCTAACCAACTGCATTTCTTGGCTTGGCTCGCTGACTCACGGTCCGTCCTTTCTGCGCGCCCTTTCTAAACTCGCAGATCAGGGGTGCATTGTATGCGCCGGGGTTTTGGTTGACCGGTTATGCAGGCCTCGGCTGGGATGCGCGCCCAGAGTCCGGCTCAACTCGTTCTGGACAATTAGCCGGCGGCAAAGGCCAAGAAGTTATTCAGGCTGCTCCAGGTCAGACTAATTGACATATGTCTGTAACTTGTGAAGAAGTGCAGGTGCACGATGTCACATCACAACATCTTGAGTGTGGTCAGGTGATATTCAGGTGCTGCCAAAATGTAGACAATATCGCTTAATCCTAAGTAAGTGCACGGCATAAAGTAAATAGATACTGGCGATTTGAAACACCTGCATCCTTGCGATAAACCCCTGTTACTTCTTCTCTTCTCCGGGCTCTTCCTCTTGATTGTCTTCCTCATTTTCCTCCTCTTCCTCTTCTTCCTTCGCTCGCTCTATTTCATCTAGCTCCCTGTTCCAATCCTGAACCAAGTTAGCTTCCCCCAGGACTCACTGTCGATCTTGCCGTATGACCATGTTGAGAAGTGACTTTACCTTGAACTCTCGTTTCCAGAGCTCGAAGAAGGTCTGGATCCGGTAAGCAGGCGCCAGTTTCCAGGACTCGGCGGAATCCTCGTCGACTTCGTCCCAAAGCTCCTCTGGCACATCCAGATCGCCTGGATGATCGGTAGGATGGCCGCTGCCTTCGCGGTCCCAGAACCGGACAGCACCCCGCTCGGTATCGATCAGGATTGAGTAGCATCGCCAGTGTCGGCCAGAGGTGAACACCACTGCAAAGCATGCGTTAGTCCGGTCTCATTTATTCATTCTCGGTATTCGCGTTGAAGGGAAGTGGAAAGGGGGAGGGGAGTTGCAACAAGGGATGGACTCTGGCTGTAGGGGGCGGGGGGGAAGAACATACGCATGGATGGCGGAACCAGTTGGTCGTAGTCCTCGGACGCTCCTTCGATGCGCCTCTTCGCTGCTTCCTTCTCCTCGTCGGTCTCGGGCGACTTGCTGAGGGAGCTGGTGAACCGGTCAAGATGATTAACGGCGTGCGTCTCGACCATGAGATCGGGCGAATTCAGGTCAAAGTACGGGATATGTCGCATGAGCTCCAGGACCCGGTCGGTGAGGCCGTTGGTGTACATGCCGTTCTCCTGGAGCTTGGCGAGGTTCTCGCGGTTGATGGCCTGCCAACCCTCTGGTGGAGGGTATTCCAGGGGCCAATCCTTGCCGTAAAGCTTGGCTGCGTAGGTCAGGAAAGAGGTGATGGCAGCTACTGCGGCGTCATGCGAATACCCATCTTCAGCTTCGCCACCTGCGCCGCCTTCGTCGGGAGAAGAGGCTCGAGGCCGAGTTGGTAGAGGCTGTGATTGTGGTGCAGACATGATGTGTCGTTTTCAGATCGTGAATAGAGCAGGTTCAGAAGTGTGGGAATGTCGTCGTCTCTCAGCACTTGAAGAAGGCGGGTGATTGCATTCGCTGCCTGGCACTTGGGGCGCGGACGTGTGTGAGCGTTTGCGTTGGTTCCTCCAAATCCAACCGGGTGTCTCGGTTATTTCTGTCTTTCATGCTCTGCCCCCTCTCCAAAATGAAATTAATTACCTGTCATGCGGGGGTCCGAGCCAATTGGCGGTGCAGCCCGTCCTGTTGGACCCGGGCCGAGAGACCCCAGGCCTTCCTACCCCAATGTTACGCACCACCAGCAGTAGGCCAATAACTCGGCAAGCTCCCCTGATATCGTGCCTACTTGGCATGAACCACGTGCGGCGTTATTTTCCTGTTCTTGTCGAGGCGTAGCAGCTATGCTTGCAGAGTGATGGCCCCCCCTGTTGTAGAACAACCGCGCGCCTCCTGATTAGCCGAGTTGTCTGTTGGTTCCGATAACTGTTCCTGAAGCACCTTGATGATTAATGGCACATCCTTAACTCATTATACTCTCACTTGACTGCATCGACACCTTGTTTCAAGTAGGACCAGTATCTTGGCGTTCAACCAACTTCAAGCACATCCTCAAGCATCGAACCGACGGTAGGTGCTTGACTCAATGCATCCTGGCGCTTGCATGGTCTGCCATAATTATCTCGCTGCCGACAGGCTGCTTGGCAAACGTAGCCATTTCACAGCCCCCATAGCCAACCTAGGATATCGCAGCGGTTGGTTTTCCTAGAAAACGGTGATGCAAAGCCAAATGACGAATCGAACATAACGTAGTCCTAGGCAGACCTGTGTGATATGATTACAGGCATCCAGCAGATTGAATCATCTGTATAAAGAACCCAGACATGAACTCGGTATTTGGCTAGACTGCGATGTAGCTACAGACCGCCCATCTGACCTTCAGTTTTGAATACATTTTTCAGGGCCTTTCGTATAATCCGTCGTATAATCTATCATATCAATACTCTCAGACTGTTCGTGCTATACTCCTGGCGCCATGAGGTGCTATCTCCTTCTCCTTTTGGCTCTTCCCCTCGTAGCTGAGGCCAGTGTCCGACAGAAAGACAACCAAGTCCTGGCTCAGTATGAAAAGCTGGGGCAGTGCTACTACTATCTGGGATATAAGCAGGCTGGGGACGCCAAAAGTGACGACATTGAAGCTTGCAAGACATGCACCAACGATGAGAAGTCCTCTCGCCCGTGCAAAGGGTGGTGCAAGAGCCAAGGCAAATCTGACAACACAGGGGTAACCGCCATCTATACCGAGATTTCTGAGGGTCTTGCTAACGGGTCGCGCATTGTAGTGCCACAGCATACAGCCGACATTGGAAGAGACCGACCCTGCGTTTCAGTTCTTTGACGAGGACGGTTTCTTGCACAATATTGGCAAGTGCTTTTGCACGGACGATATCAAGCCAGTGTTGGATCCCATCATCCATGCTATAGCCGAAGCGATGAAGATGATGGGGGACATACTCGAGAAGATTTGCGAGGGATTGCTCGAGACAATCAAGCAGGTCGTTGATGTTGGTATCATGGCCATCCCCGGCGGCTCTGCTGTCAAGGCTGTGAGCTGGGGAGTACGTGCCGCTAAGACGTTGGCTGAGAACGGAAAGACTGCCGAAGACATGTTCGGCAACTGGGTCGGGCCAGTTTGTGGTGATGCCAGTAAGTCAAGTTCGTCCTGCACCTTCTCGACTATATATGCCTAGCTGAACATCAAAGGCTTCAAGGGGTTTGACATCGCGACGGCGTTCCAGGAGCTCAGTGGAGCGCCAGATTCCATGGGCACCAGTGTTGGCTGTCTCACCAAGAAAGGATGCAAGAAGCCACCACCGAAGCCAGACCCTCCCAAGGCGCCGAACAAACCAGACAAACCCCCTGAGAAGCCCACCACCACCAACGTCCCCGGCAAACCTACCACAACTGACAGGCCTCCGGCCAATGGCGATAAGCCCGCAGCCACTGACACAAAGCCTGCTGCGACAGATCAAAAGCCCCCTACCACCACTGCAGACCACCCTATCACCACCACTTCTACAAACAGTCCTACTACTACCTCCACTAAAACAGACAGCGAATCTGACGCCTGCGAACTCGACAAACGAGCGCCGCGCAAGAAAGCTAAGACTGTCCTGAAGGACCTCGGCGACGCCGAAAGTAGTCTCGACTGCAAGGCTAAGCCACGAACTATGCACATTACAGAGACCAAGCAACCCATCGGGAGCTATTATGTCAGGCACCCCATGACATGTTCGAGGAAATTCGCGCAAGCCTGCTATCATTATAGGTCAGTTTCCCCATCTGCTTGTAAGGATGAGCGTGATGATTTGTCGCAGCTGCTAATGCGTGAGGGTTTTATGTTTTCCAGTTCGGTGATGAGGATCCACGCAGCAACCAGGAGCATGACCGAATTCACCTGTGCCGAGACTAAGAGCAACTACCGAGATTTTCCCGAACTGAAGGGGTCGGCTACCGCCCATTGGGGCACCACGGCCATCGTCAAGCGATTGGGCCACCATCAGCACTACTGGGCATGGGCGCAGGGCTGGATTTTCCGTGACAGCGATGCCCAGCAGGCCGAAGGATGCGAGCGGGATGAGTGGCCGCCGGCCTACTTCTGGCCTGGCGACGTGTATGCTGAACAGAACCATATGGGCAAGTGTTTGGGCCCATTTCTATCGCCTTTGTCCCCCAAATTCCTTGAATATGATGTTCTTCAACATGCCATATTACGCTCCCTTGAAAGCAAGCTAACTATCAGACAGTGCAGCGAGTACGCATGAACCCGAAGAAGGACAACGGTGGGGGTGGCAAGATATTCGCTCAGTTTTGTGCGAAACGCGATGCCCGGAGTATTCGCAAAAGAAAAGGAATTACACAAACTTTCGAGAATCGCGACAATGTGAAGACGGCAGGCAAACCGGACGTGAAAGCAGCCAGAAAAGGGGCTGATGGCAGAATGAGTAAGCATGCTACCCTTGCGGTCTTTACTCCAATACCAACACCCCAAAATGCTTTCCGAGAAACGGGCCCTAACCTCTCTGGTTGGTGTAGCTATCACGAGCATTGTCTCAGTCAACACTCATCATGCCATATTCAAAATCGAGGACTGGGACAATCTTCCAGTGGATAATGTCTGGTACGGCCTGCGAGACAACCGGTGCTGGCCCTCAGACTTGGCCCCGGAAGACCCCGGCTGGGCCCTGATGACCAATGACGAGTTCTACGAGACCCAGCACCAGAACCTAAAGCAATACCGGGAACGATACACGAAGCTCCCGCCGCTGCAGACCCTCAAGGACGAGCTGGCCAAACGGGGCGGCAAGCCGCCTTACCCGGCCAGCAAAGTTGCCCCGGCACGTTTCAAGCATCCTTTGGAATTCAACCAGCCGGGGTTAAAAATGCACTATGTCCCGGACGATTACCTGCAGGTCTTGCCGTCGTTCCCATTTCCAGGCCCCGTAGTGAAGAAACGTGGGTTCGGCAACGTTACCGAGGATGACATAGCCAGAGAGGACGACGGTTCGGTGGAACAACCAACCACAGGGGTCACGAGGAGACTGGCGGTCGCTGACATCAAGAAGATGACCATCGATGACATCCACCTCACCACGGACGAGGATCTCGCGCAGATGAACGACGAGCAGGTGGATGCCTGGATGGGGCGATACATGGAGCTGCTCCGGAAGCAGTCCCAGACTTCCAGCCACACCTCGCCTCCCGTTTCGGATGCGCAGCCCACCCCAGCCGGCCAGGCAAACCCGACGGCAGAGGCGGCTTCTGTTGGATCTCTGGGGTTTGACGTGTTGCCGCAACCAACGGCAACATGAGAAATGTATTTGGTTAACTTCTAGTTTGAGAGAACGCGGATAGTCCTGGTTTTGGGCGGAGTTTTGTTTTAATTTCGTTTTGGTTTTTTGCTCATTGGGTAGTTCTGGATTAGGCTATAGCGTAGATACCATTCATCTCATCATCATCGTTTCGAAGTACTCTCACTTCTTCTCCCGTTGCTTCTGCTGCTCCTGTGCATAGCTATCCCACTCCTTCCTCACATTCAACAACCGAATGAGCTCCTCGTCCCGCTGCCGAGACAAGTCCTGGAAACTCCGATCCCCGACCATCTCGAGCGTGCCGTCCACCCACTTCTTCTTGAGCCCGTCGTCCACGACGGGGTCCCGGGGCGCGTACCAGCTCATCAGCGGGCCCAGCAGGTGATCGGCCATGTGCTGCACGCCCCCGGGGCCGCCGCCGAGATGGAACAGGGTGCTGGGCCCCATGACGCCCCACCGCAGGCCGGGCCCGTGGGAGACGGCGTCGTCGATGTCCTCGACGCCGCACACGCCCTCCTGCAGCAGGTACATGGCCTCGCGCATAATGGCCGCCTGCAGCCGGTTGGCGATGTGGCCGACGACCTCCTTTTGCACGTGCACCGCCTTCTTGCCGATGGACGTGTAGAAGGCCATCATGCGCTCGATGGTTTGTGAAGAGGTCTGCGCCCCGCCCACGACCTCGACGAGCGGGATCAGGTGCGGCGGGTTGAAGGGGTGCCCCACGACGCAGCGCTCCGGCCGGGCCGCGGCGTCCAGGCCCTCCTGGATCGAGGAGCAGGTCAGGCCGCTCGAGCTGGTGGCGATGATGGCGTCGGCGCTCAGGTGCTGGGCCATGTTACCAAAAAGCTCGCGCTTGAAGTCGAGGCGCTCCGGGCCGTTCTCCTGGACGAGCTGGGCCCCCCGCAGCGCCGCGGCGAGGTCCGTCGTGAAGATGATGTCCTCGGCCTGGGCGTCGGGGGCCTTCTGGGCCAGGCCCAGCCGCGCGAGGACCGGGAGGGCGTCGCGGACGAGGGTCCGCAGGGTCGCCTCGGCGGCGGGGTTGATGTCGAAGGTGCTGACGGTCAGGCCGTTGGCGAGGAAGAGGGCGGCCCAGGAGGCGCCGATGGTGCCGCAGCCGATGATGGCGACTTTTTGGATGTCTGACATGGTTTCAGAGTTGGGGGAAATAATATGTGACAAATGGTACTATTCGCAAGGCACAGTGTTGAGAAGTGTAAGGTGTTATTCGTGAAGTCGTGTCGTCGTGTTTGTAATAGCCAGATGTAATATCGCCAGATGATATGTCAACTGTAAGATCTCCAGCCCTACGCGTTACACCTTTGTAATCCAAGTTTTATATCGAGGATGCCCGGTGGGGGCAATAGGGGCGCTTGGCACGGCGTTATGATGTATGCGCTGTCCAAAACCGCGCATGTCAACCCAGTATGTAGGTACATCTTCGCGTCTATCCAGAAGCGAATTCACCGAGGCGGGATATCGTGATTGGCATGAAACTCGACAGCAAACCAAGGACCGAAAAGCGCATGACTCGCACTAGAATTCCGATGCAGGTTCGTCATGTGGGGCATCGAAGAATCCAGCGAGTGCCGGTCGCTCGATGCTAGTTCGCCAGGGGACCCCACCGCGGAAAGGGGTTTGGGATTGGTTCCGCTATGGGGGCATGAAGAAATTCCCCTAGCGTACCGCCGTCCTCAGGCAATAGATCGTCACCGCCGCGCCCCGAAACAAAGTACACATCAACCATGGGTTAGTAAATCGGGAATTCTCCGCACCCGTCGTTGCGGTCTAGGTAGCTTCCCCTGGCAGGCTCTGCTAGTGCCGTCCTTTTGAATATGATCATTGAAGCCCGAATGGCAAACAAACACCATGGCATGGGAGGATGAAGCAATCAGAATAGTAGACACGCCTCGGCTGCAACGCTTCCCAGCAACATGACGTCTACATACTTACTCATGTTGGGGGGTCCCGCAACATCGGAACTCCCGAGGTAGAAAAAGACGGCCCCACAGATTGGGCCACGACCCGGGAGGCAGTGGGGTCCGCCGAGGTGAGCTACGATCAAGCTTTTTAGTTTCGCCCTGACAAATTGACACGTACGTAAGTGTCTCAAACAGCAACCACCTTCGGCTCTCTCGCGGCCATTTTCGTGGAGGCGACACGCGCGCCTCGGATCCCCGGATGGGACCACCCTCTGCCTGGTTTTCCAGATTAGCCATTCAGGCAGGAGACGGAGAGCGTTCCGCCTGCGGGGTGCTGTGTCCATCACCCGAAAGCAAGGGGGTCGGGTGGCATCCCACCATCGGCGTTACCAGGTCCAGATGGATAGCCCTATATAAGGCGATCACCGATGCGACTAGCCTGCTTTATCCATCCAACACTAAACCATCCTTATATACCCAAGACCCTACCTTGTTATAAACCTACTTCCCTTAGGTGTCAAACCATTGAACCTACTGTACCATTACGACATCGACCTGGATAACCAACCCCTCCTCCAATCTTCTGTACCTTCTTCAGACCAAGCCTCCATCGAGAGCAAACCCCCCACCAGCATGCCTGAAGACACCAAGATCCCCGACGTCTACGGACCGGGAACCCACACGGACAAGACCTTCGTGCCCGTGCCGCAAGACACGGAGCGCATCTTCCGCCTGATCGCCTCGGAGACGCCCGGCTTCACCCGGGACGAGGCCCTGCTGTCCAAGGTCAAGTTCACGGGCGAGGACTTCCCCGTGATCCCGGGCCCCATCAAGGCCGTCTCGGTGGCCGCGGCGCTGCACGCCATGGCGGGCGTGCTGGGCGACGAGATCCTGACGCTGCGGGGCGCCGAGGACAAGAACCGGCAGATCACGGTCAACACGACGCACGCCGGCCTCTGGCTGGGCACCATCGCCGTCGCCCACGTCGGCGGCCAGGACGTCGTCAGCCTGGTCAAGCAAGGGAAGATGAAGCAGCTCATTCCCGACTGGGAGCGCGGCTGGACCGACACCCCGCTCAAGTACCGCGCCACCGGCCTCTACCCCACCAGCAACCCCGAGGTCTGGTACTCGCTGCACGGCTCCATGGACGCGCCGCCCGTGCTCAAGTCGATTGGGGTTGATGCCACCGACGCGGCGGCCAACCAGAGCAACGAGGCGGCCGCGGCGCACATCGCCCAGCACACGCGCAAGATCAGCCCCGAGCAGCTCGAGATGACCAACCTGCTCAACGGCCTCTGCGGCAGCATCTGCTTCACGCCCGAGCAGTGGAACAACAGCGCCATGGGCAAGTCCCTCGCCGCCCACCCCATCGTCAACGCCAAGCCCATGTCGCCCCAGACCCCTACGGGTCCCGTCGCCTTCCCGCCGCTGGACCCGAGCGACAGGCGGCCCCTGGCGGGCGTCAAGGTGCTGGAGCTGACGCGCGTCATCGCGGGCCCCCAGATCAGCACCGTCCTGTCCAGCATGGGCGCCGACGTGATCCGCGTCAACCCGCCGCACCTGCCCGACATCAACGTGCTGCAGGTCACCCTCAACGCCGGCAAGCGCACCACGGCCCTCGACCTGCGCCAGCCCGCGGACGCCGCGGTCCTGCAATCCCTGCTCAAGGAGGCCGACGTCTTCGTCCAGGGCTTCCGCCTCGGCAAGATGGCCAAGTACGGCCTCGCCCAGGGCGACGTCGCCGCCATGGCCGCCGCCCGCGGGCGCGGCATCGTCTACGTCTCGGAGAACTGCTACGGGCCCGACGGCTACTACGCCGAGCGCCCCGGCTGGCAGCAGATCGCCGACGCGGCGGCGGGCTCGGCCTACGTGACGGGCAAGTCGCTGAACCTGCCCGACAACGAGGCGGTGCTGCCGTCGCTGCCCATCTCGGACATGACGTGCGGCCTGCTGGGCGCCGTCGGCACGCTCAAGGCGCTGCGCGACCGCGCGATCCACGGAGGGAGCTACGTCGTGCACTCGTCGCTGGCGGCCGTCAACACCACCGCGCTGCGGCCCGAGATCGGGCTCTACCCGCGCGAGGTCGTCAAGGAGTGCGCGGACCGGTTCCAGTGGGCCGAGATGCGGGGCGCGCACCACGTGCTCGACCTGCTGGTGACGGTCTGGGACGGCTGGAAGCGGGTGCTGGGCTCCTACCTCGAGGAGGGCAGCGGTTGGTTCCAGACGTTTGAGCAGAGCGAGTTCGGCGGCCAGAGGCTGAGCTTGCTGAAGCCCGTCGTGAGCTTCAGCGATAAGGCCAGCTCGCCGGAGTGGAAGACGCCTAGCAAGCCGTACGGGGCGCAGAAGGCGACTGAGCTTAAGTTTGAGTAAGGGAAAAGGATTACGACGTTATGAGACGGTTGGGTGTATTAGAGCGATAGATTTATCTTGACTAGAATCGATTATTATTATTCACTTGATACATATGACTTATCCTGTGCAATATCTGACTATGCGCGGCCGTCTGAGTGGTGCAGGAGTACGTGTTGACAGCTCGACTATACCCTCGTCTACTATGTTATAAATCGTATCTGTGTGCCAATAGCTGCTGTCTGTCTAGCTACTACTGATTTCTCCGGTCTCTGCTTCCTTTGTTACATTGGAACCCCTTTGATGTCGGGGCTAGTTTGTGTTCGTCCAGTCAAAGAGCCTTTCTTCTATGGCAAACCACGAGCCTGTCCGTATTAAAGAGACTTCGGGCCCTTTCAGGATCGAGATCATCTGTTTCCCTTCTTCAGGGCCTAGAGTTCTGACATCGAGTAATACTTTCCTCTCTTTATCGTGCCATCTAACAAAGCACCTGGAGAGTAGTATATAACCCGGCATGAAGGCAGCACACATACGGTTCTACGCTTGTAATTCTATTTGTGACTGTAGTTTTCTTTGATTCCATTTCCTTACCTCCATTTTCCTTTTTCGTAACAATCGTACAAGCCAAGTCTATTCGTTTTGGCACTACACTCGCTACTATACACAACCAACCCCTGCTTTACTGGGTTTTATCACCACCATTTTCTTAGGCAAACGTCGTTTTCCCCTTTGACTTGTGTCAACCGTTTACCTTGTCCCTTTTCCAAAAATCATGGCTCTTCGAATATTACTCCCCAAGATCAGCGCCTTCGGCCTCTCGCAGATCACGACCCCGGAACCCCTTTCCCCCATCTCCAAGCGCAAGCTCCGCCACCTCCTCCCCTCCTCGCCCGTCGCCGCCCCCAGCCCGCAGTGCCCGCCCCCGCCGCGGGAGCCCTACCCCTTCCTCTGGCAGTGCTGCTCTTGCTACACGACGTACCGCTTCTCGACCACGCGCCGCTGCCTCCTCTGCAGCCACAACTACTGCACCCGCGAAGTCGCCTTCGGATCATCCAACCCTTCTTCCTCTTCTTCTTCTGCTCCGGGCGGCAACGGAAAGAAGCGCCGCCGCCGCAACAAGTACTGCCGCACCGAGTTCGACTACGAAGGCTGGGCGGCCTGGGGCGCCTGGCGCCGCGGCCACGCCCTGGGCATCGAGAGCACGCGCGAGGCCGACGCCGACGCCGAACTAAACGAGCGCGAGCGCAAGTTCGTCAAGAAGACGCACGACTGCTTCGTGCACTGCGACTTCCCCTCGCAGTGCTTCCACACGCAGATCCGCGTGCTCGAGGACGAGCTGCGCGGGGCGGAGGAGCGGGCGGCCATCGCCCGGGTGGGGGTGGAGGAGATTTTGGGGGCGTATGCGGTGGCGCCGTTGTCGAGTCGGGATGGCAAGGCGGAGCCGGAGGGGGAGGACGATGGGGATCGGCTCGAGCTCAACTTGGCTAGGGACTTGCCCGAGGACGAGGAGACGTCGCCCTTCTTCTACGACGAGAGGAAGTCCCAAAACAGCGGCGGCTGCGGCAACGGCAGAGACATCACCAGCAGCAAGCCAGGCTACCCCGTCACCATCCCGGGCCTCACCACCACCTCGCCCGCCGTCGACGCCACCAAGCTGACGCGCGACGAGCTCTTCGCCCTCATCGACGAGGACGACGACATGATGGCCTTCGAGGACAGCAAGGCCGGGCAGCGGGCCGGGGCCAGCAGCCGGCTGCTGATGCGCCACCCGCACCGCAACAACTCGACCGAGCGGGTGGACTGGGCCGGCGACCTCGAGATGGGCTTCTTGGACGACCTGGTAGACAGCAGCGACGACTCGGACGATGATTCGTACGAATACGCGGCTGAGCATCATCATCGTGGTAGGCCGACCTCCAGCGGTTCTGACGTCTCTTCGGCTTCTGCGTCTTCGTCGGAGTGGGAGGATATCGATGATGATGACGAGGAGGATGGGGAGGTGATGGAGGACGTATTTGTGGACGCGAGGGGCTTCAGAGAAGAAGAAAGAGAGGAGGAAGAGGGAGTACCCCTGCGAGACTTCAGGGGGGCGACGCACATGTTCAGGATCGAGGCGGGGCCTTGATCTACGCGCAAAGATGGTGGTCTGCGATCCTTGTTTACTAGACCCGTAACCTTCTCAGTATATATTTGAGTCGCTTCGTCAAGTCATAATTCATTTCCAATTTGATTTAATCTCAATTGATGTACTTCCATCTTAATGATTTGATTGGCGTATTGTTGCTGACATACACCGGTAACACCAGTCAGCGCAACCATCGAAGAGCACGAAAGGGCCAAGTTGAGGGCAATTGGTGATATCATACGTTAGCCAGTTGGCAGATTAAAATGAAATATATAACATACGGACTTTATAAAACCGCAGCAAATTGCTGCCAAGTAACGCTGAATCCACCCCGTCATAAGAATCCCAAGTGGTGTGCCCTACCTTTTCCAAATTTCCGCCCCAAATCATAACTTCGTAAATGTCCCAATTGAATGTGCCCAACTGCCAGCAGTAAATTGACATACCAACACTGATCCGGTATCCCAGATGACCTATACCCGCGGCTAGCCAAAACAAAACCCTTGCTCTTTATCTCTTCAGCAACCTGCACGCACACAACACCCATCCCTCACTTCGCAGCCGCCGCCGCCGGCTTGAAAAGCCCCGTCCGCCTCCCCCTCGCCTCGACATGCTCGACCTGGCAAGCCGCCAGCACGGGCCGGAGGTTGTTGTCGACCTTGTCGCGCAGGATGCCGTCGACGTGGCGGCCCAGGTCGCTCATCTTGATGGTGAGCTGGCTGAAGTGGCCGTCGTTGCAGAGGGAGTCGCTGACGGCGCGCAGGGCGGCCACGAGCTGGTAGACGGACCCGGCGTACGTGTCGCGGTTCGGCAGCGGCCAGAGCCGGAACTTCTTCATGGCGCGCAGGGTCGCGCCCAGCATGGCGTCCAGGTTGGACGTGTCGCTGACGCCGCGCGGCTCGTGGGCGTCGGGGATCAGGGCCTCGACCCAGGCCAGGAGCGGGGTCAGGAGGCGCGAGACTACTTTCTGGCGCGTGGCGTGGATGGTTTCTAGCGGGAGTAAGTCAGTGATAAGAGGTTGGGAATCGGTAGAAAGTTCTGCCAAATCAACTATTGACCAACTGACCAAAGGCCTCTTCAGGCTCAAATGACTCGTTGAAAAGGACCCCCTTGGTGCCGTGCGCCGTCACGGGCGACCACAGGCTGCCGTTGTCGACGTCGAGGCGACTGCACCAGGCCAACTCGACAATGATCCGCTCGAATTCGGCCAGGTTGCCGAGCTCCCACGTGATCCAGAGGCACTTCTGCAGCCCGACGTAGGTCGACGCATTGTGCGCGCCCGGCTGCTTCCGGTTGTTGAGCTCGGTGACCTGCTGCAGCCGCAGCGCCGACCACAGCGCCGCCCACGGCCGCACGCAGTGCGTCAGGTCGTACTTGTCGGTGGTGATGGTGAGGTCGTAGATGAGCTGGATGCGGGACCCCTTGAGCTCGTCTTGGGGCACCTTGTCGAACTGCGTGTGGAAGATGCTCAGCAGGATGTAGAAGGTGTTGGGCGAGTCCTCGGGCAGGCGCACCACCCAGTCGCCGCCCCCGCGCCCGGGCCGCCGCGCCTCGGCGAAGCCCCCGTTCAGCATCTGCCGGAACACGGCCGAGGCGCGGGCCAGGGCGCGCGAGTCGACGCGGAAGGTGGCCGGGGTGGCGGACGGGTACTCCTCGCCGATGGCGAGCAGCAGGTCGCCGTCGGGGTCGATGTCGTAGCGCCGCTCCGGCAGGTTGTGGTTCACTTGAACCTCAACGTCAACGTCAGCATCAGGTTCAGAAACCTGGACCTGGGGAGGGGCGGCCACTACGATCTCAGAGCCTGTGGTAGTGGCGGCGGCGGCGGCGGTGGGTTCAGCGCGCAAGGCCGGCGCGGGCCTTTCTTCGCCCGATGCAGAAGCTGATCGGCTCCGCGGGCGCTTGGTACCCGAGGTGCTGGCCTGCGAGCGGGTAATGGGCGCTTCCATCTTCGAATCCTAAATCTACGAATTGAAATGTGGAAGATCAATGATGAATTCGCATCCTCGTGATATACTTAGCAGATAGCGGTGTATATAGTATTGATAAAATGAGATGGAACGTTCGGGGTTCACGACAGCGAGAGCGTATTACAGGTATTGTGTCGGGTTTGGGGGCCTTGGGGGGCCTTGGGGGGTCCATGCGCCTGACATGCACGCTGTGCTGCTACGTGCCCAATAGGTTGGCTGCCAGTCCGACTGCCGTGCGACAAGCGGAAGTCAGAATCGCCGACGTGTTTCGCGCAAACCTTTTTACCGCAGGCTGACTTCAATTCAAAGAAGGGGAAGTCTTCAAGAATAACACGCTAGATCAATATGCAAAAGGAAGGAACGGCAAGAAGCAAAATGCTGTGATTTCCCTAAGCAGTTCAGTATTAATAGGTGGTTCCTTATTGGTCTTTACGTGAGCGAGGCCTGCTTACAGCCGCTAAAATGTCTGTTAGCATGGCGATCATTGTACTCGTACCTGCCTGGCATCGGGATAAGTGGAAGACTGCGGGAAGCAGGTAAGCCCGGAATTCCGTGCCGTCGCGCTTGCATGTCCTCGTGCCTCGAGATGTATCATGGCAATGAGGCTATTCACCATATGCATGCAAGCCCCCGAGTTTGTCAGCAACCACCCCCCATGCTTCGTTCCTTACTCCGCACTCCAATATGATGTCACCGTTCTGTCCACTCGTTTCAACCGCTCAACCTCCACTGTGACACCGTCCACGAGCAATACAAATTGGACTGCAATCTACACGGGAACGTCTTGTCCTGTTCCCCATCTCATTTCATCCAAAGCTGTTTTGTTAGGGAAGAAAAGAAGAAGTCACGACACTGATAGTGACACATCATCATGTCGTACGTCGACGGCGCAGGTCGTTACCTCGGCCAGGTGGGCAACGAGTCCGGCAGTGTGTTGGACTCGTCCCCGATCCCTTCGGCGGTGAAATACCACCACGGGCTGCGGCGAGAACTTCTGGACGTCGGGATCCTGCGGGACACCATCCTGCCCAGCCTACAGGTACATGGCTCATTGGCGCTTATTGCATACGGCGTGGCCCGCGCGACCGACAGCGTCGAGGGCAAGGATTGGCTGTGGCCCGTGGCGCCTATGGTAAACGGATGGTGGAGTGCCGTCGGCCGTAAGGTCGTTGTTCGGGGAATGACGGTCCCGCAGGCCTTCGCGACGCTCTCGCGGCCCGAACGGCTGCTTCTTGCCGGTGTTACACTTTGGGGTGGTCGTCTCTTCTACCGCATCGCCAGTCGCTCTGCTCGCCGTCGCCGCGCCGCGCCCGGCACTGACGATGCCCGCTACGAGGAGGCCAAGAAGGAGCCCGGTTTCTGGAATAAGGCCCTCTTCACCTTGTTCGTCCCCGAGGCCCTCATCCAGACCGTCATCTCGTTGCCCTTCACGGCGCCCTTCCACCACCAGGGCGCTGTCCTCACTGGCTACCACCCCGTCATCCAGGCTGTCGCCGTCGGTCTCTTCTCTGCCGGTTTCGCGCTCGAGGTTCTTGCGGATAAGCAGTTGGAGGAGTTCAAGCAGGACGACAAGAACAAGAACGCTGTTTGCAAGGAGGGGGTTTGGAGTCTCGTTCGACACCCTAAGTAAGTCAAGTCAAGTCAGCTTATATCCATGCAATTGGGAAGCTAACACTATACCTCAAGCTACCTGGGTGACTCTCTGGTCCACTTCTCGTTCCCGCTTCTGCTGTACGGATCCGACATGCTGGCCCCGATCGAGATCCTCGGCTGCATCGCCAACTACGCGTTCCTGAGATACGTCGGCGGGGACAAGCAGACGGAGAAGCACCAGGAGCGCCGCTACTCGCAGACCAACGTCGAGAAGCACGCCGACTTTGTCAAGTTCAAGGAGACGCACAACTCCGTCTGGCCCCGCGTCGAGGTGGTCAAGAACAAGTGGCTGTGGTACGTCCTGGGTGCGGGCGTGGCCGGTGCGGCTGTCGAGCAGGCTGTTCACCAACTGCTGTAAGGAAGGCCGGATGGGTTCGGGAGGGTTATCACTGTAAACAACTGTACGTTCTGATGGTTAGGTATGGCGTTATTGGTTTGGTCCGGGAACAAATTTGCACAGTCTGGTTTAGCTAAGACGATCCTTACACTTAGGACAATGAACACTCGCGTTTGATATTGCAAACATAATGTAGCCCCTTTCGTGCTAATACGCATTGGAGTGCAAAATTGATACCGAGCCATTGTTGCTTCTACGGAAGGTGCCGTATTAAATTGATAAGGCGGCTCTCGCCTAGGAGGAATAACATCTGGGGTACGGGGCAAGGAAGGTATCGTCTACCTGGCCGGCGCCCCTCCGTTGCCCCTCGTTCTGCGTTTATCGCACACACCAAGGCGTAAACCTGAGTCCCAGCCATTGTTGCTTATACAGAAGGTGCCACAGTCAACCGGCAAGGTTGCTCTCGCCTAAGAGAGATAACCTCTGGGGCACGGGGCGAGGAAGGCATCGTCCACCTGGCCGGCGCACCTCCGTTGCCCCTCGTTCGGCGTTCATCACACGCACCAAGGTGTAGACCTGAGGCCGAGCCATTGTTGTTTATACGGAAGGTGCCATGGCTAATTGACAAGGCGGCTCTCGCCTCGGAGGAATAACCTCTGGGGTACAGGGCGAGGAAGGTATCGTCAACCTGGCCGGCGCCCCTCCGTTGCCCCTCGTTCGGCGTTCATCACACGTTTATCACACTGGAACTCACGTTTATTACAGAGGATATCCTCCCTACGGCAGCTATTCCTCAGTGGAATAACCCCCATGAGTACAAGGAGAGGAAGCTATCTCCCACCTGGCCGGCGCCCCTCCGTTACCCCTCGTTCTGCGTTTATTACACCCGGAGCCGCGTTTATTACAGAGGTTATCCTCCCTACGGCTGCTATTCCTCAGTGGAATAACCCCCGAAGTACAGGGCGAGGAAGGCATCGTCTACCTGGCCGGCGCCCCTCCGTTACCCCTCGTCCTCCGTTTGTCACGCAGGGACCCGCGTTTAGTCGACCTCCCCCGGCAACGGTTAGCTTAGGGCACCCAATATTTCAACTGAAGGTATTGTTCTAGGAACCGAGGGGTCCTTCCTTTTTCACATTGCAAGCACCGGTCCTACGGCCTTGATCCAGTACTCTTTGCATTTACCACATTGTCACCTCCGTCCCGGCACCACATTGTCACCTCCGTCCCGGCACCACATTGTCGCCTCCGTTTCGGCATCACTTGCAATCACCGGCACAACGGCCTTGATCCAGTACTTTTCATTCACCGCATTGTCGCCTCCGTTTTCTCGCCAATTGCAATCACCGGTCCTGCGGCCTTGATTCAGTAAGTACTTTCCTTTTACCACATTGTCACCTCCGTTTCGGCACCACATTGTCACCCCCGTTTTGGCACCACCTTGTCGACTCTGTTTTGGCATCCAAGTCCTTGGACCAACACGAGACTCACGTCCATTCTCACTCGCCATTCGTCATTTGGCCATCTTTCCACTCCAGATCACCTTTCAGGCACTGATATTAGGATTGAAGATTTTCTTCGACGAAAACGAGAGACCTTCCTTGGTTACATTTGCAATCACCGGTCCAACAGCCTGGGTTCTGTACCTTTTCATTCACCACGTTGTCGCCTCCGTTTTGGCATCAAAGTCCTTGGACCACCACTGTCGCCTCCGTTTTCCACCACCGACTCTGCTTCCATCTCATCTCCACCTGTGAATCCTTCAAGATGGCTCCCGAACCCACTTTCGACTACTATGCCGAGCTCGGCATCCCCGAGACGGCTTCGGCCCTGGAGATCCGTACTGCATACCGCCAGCTTGCCCTCGTTCGCCACCCTGACAGAAACCCTAACGACCCGACTGCTACCGCTTCTTTCCAGCGAGTAAGTTTTGCAAAGCCTCCTTAAAGTATGTTGGCTATGTACAGAGCGGAGATGCTAATCCATGACGTTGGGAATAGATTCAGGAGGCCTATGAGACCCTCGCAGATGCCAACGCCAAGGCGATCTACGACAACGCTCGTGCCCAGGCCCATCATCAGACTTCCCCTTTCGATGCCGGAGGCGGAGCAGGACAAGATTTCAGTTCTTTCTCTTATGGCCATTACACCTTCACCACCTTCCCGACGTTTGGGGCCAGACCCTCCCACTACTTCGGCCGTGAGTCCTACATGCACCGCCGCGCAGCCTTCATGAGAGCTCAGAATGAGCAATTCGAGCAGCGCATGAGAGCCGAGGCAGAGCAGCGCATGAGAGCCGAGGCAGAGCGCGCTGAGGCCCACGCACAGGCTGAACAGGAACGTGTTGCCGCTGAGCGCCGCGCCGATCGGGAACGAGTAGAAGAGGAGCGCCGCGAGGCCGCCGAGCGCCAGGCCGCAGCCGCCAAAGAGAAGGCCGAGGCCGAAGAACGCCGCCGCACTGAACGACGCGAGGCTGCCGCCCGCGAGGCCGCCGACGAGGCCTTGGCCAGAGAGGAGGGGATTCGACTTGAGCGAGAGCAGCAGGAGGCTCGCTGGACCCTGTACAAGGCCGTGACGGATGTGGACAAGCGCAGTGCCTGCCTCCACTCGCAGTACGATGGCTGGTTCCGGGAGGTTCACCAGCGCAAGGCCAAGTGCGAGGAGTGCGGTGTCAAGCGCAGCATGAGCAACTTCGGCTGCCCCTACTGTGGCCTGATGGTCTGCCCCAAGTGCCGCAACGAGCTGGCTGAGCAGAAGCGCGATATGGAGGACAACTGAACAACAGACTGGGCCTTGATAATCTTGAAATGGGGTTTTGCGGTATAGCTGTGATGGTGCTGCTTGCAGATTTGAGCAAGAGGCACTTTGAGGATTGATAATGACAAAGATCGAGGGAAGGGGGACACCACTTATATGCAACACTACGATTGCCCAGTTGCCCCCTCGAGACTCGATACATAGACAAAATGCATTAGGCATTGACTGACATGAGACCTGTGTGTCTGCACATGAAAAGAGAGTTTCATTGCTACCATATGCTTATAATCGTGATGTTGTGAGCAAGATGTGCTTGCGTCGAAGCTGCTTATAAGTAGGATCAGAAGTGGCAGCTTGCGCTTCGTAAGGTAGGTATGTAACTTCCAATAGATATGATGGCAACTCTCTAGCGGAAAGAGTTCAATTCATAATCGTGGTAATCCTAAAATAGCAAACTGCTCCAATTGACGAGCAGATATATAAGACATGGTTTTCCCGGATGAAGCCAAGTTAAAGCAGTCTTCGTTTAGAATAGCAAGAAGAATGGAGGTTGAGGCAGGAGAGGCGCTGAAGCCACAGAACCCCGCTGCTGCCCGCTGAGCTAAAGCGGTTTCCACACGGACACCACCGAAAACGCGTCAGTGAACCAATTTACGCGTCTCTCGCCGCCAAAGCTGCCTGTCAAATTCCAGGTTTCTTGATTGCATTGCCCAACCCGTAGCCTCCCATCTGCCCAGATATAACGACTACGATCGCAACAACCCCATACTACCGCGATAAAATTCTCCCCGAACCAATTCCCACACGTTCCTTGCCCACCATGTCCGACTTCGGCGATGAGATGGAGGTGGATGCTCCTCCCTCCAAGGACATCATGTTCTCGTCCGACAACACTACCAAGGGCAAACGCAGCGCCGCCAACCTGCCCGTCGAAGCCGAAGACTCGCTACCATGGGTCGAAAAGTACCGACCCGAGACCCTCGACGACGTGTCCGGTCACCAAGACATCCTAGCCACCATCAACAAGTTCGTCGACTCGAATCGACTGCCGCATCTGCTCCTCTACGGGCCCCCGGGCACGGGCAAGACCTCGACAATCCTTGCGCTGGCCCGGCGGATATACGGCGAACAGAACGTGCGGCAGATGGTGCTCGAGCTCAACGCCTCCGACGACCGAGGTATCGACGTGGTGCGCGAGCAGATCAAGACCTTTGCCTCGACCAAACAGATCTTCACCATGGGCGGCGGGGCGCGGGCGAGCGGCATGGCCAGCTTCAAGCTCATCATCCTCGACGAGGCCGACGCCATGACCAACACGGCGCAGATGGCCCTGCGACGCATCATGGAGAAGTACACCGCCAACACCCGGTTCTGCATCATCGCCAACTACACCCACAAGCTGTCCCCCGCCCTGCTGTCCAGGTGTACCCGTTTCCGGTTTAGCCCGCTGAAGGAAAACGACATCCGCGTTTTGGTGGACAAGGTCATTGTCGAGGAGAACATCAAGATCTCGGCAGATGCCACGGATGCGCTGGTTAGGCTGAGCAAGGGTGACATGCGAAGAGCGCTGAACGTTCTCCAGGCATGCCAGGCGTCTAGTACGTTGTCCAATTGGATTTCTACTGCTACGTCTTCCTTTGTGTTTACTAACATCTACCGACAGGTACACCGCTTCGGCTGAAGGACGAACCCAAACCGCTCGAGAAGGACATTGTGCGGGACAACATCACGACCGAGTCCATCTACAACTGCATCGCCGCGCCCCCGCCCGAGGCGATCGAGAAGATTGTGCAGACGCTACTGAACACCAGCGATGTGACCTCGTGTCTGTCTACCATCAACACTTTGAAGGTGGCCAATGGTCTGGCCTTGGCCGACATTATCACCGCCCTTGCCGAGACTCTGTCGACATTAGAAGTCAAACCGGAGGCCATGATCCGCTGGCTCGACGGGCTGGCCGAGATCGAGTACAGAGTTTCGGGTGGTGGTAGCGAAGCAATCCAAACTGGCGCGGTGGTGGGTGTCATCCGAGAGGGATGCGAACTGACAGGTTGAGGGGAGGAGTAATGCAGTCCCCAACCAACACTGCCCCCTCACTGGTGAAGGCCCCAAATGAGAGATGCCGTTAGACCCTAGAGTATAGTGAAATCAGGATTCTGAAGGCTACGAAGAAAGTCAATTTGGCCAAGGTTGCTGCGGCTACCTGCCATTTACGAAGCATTTGGAAAGGCTGGGAGCAGCAGTAGCAGCGTCGTATGTGGTTTTAGGTGCATTGCAGGTAGCATGCGGCACCAAGTTGCTTACTTGATGCAGTTGATCATCTGCTCTGGGGATTGGACGGTGATGAACCTAATAGAAGACACAGCCACCAGAAAGCTCCGTAGCTGTATCGTTGGGCGCCCAACTGCCAGGTGCCAGCCTCCGTCTCATAGGGTGCTGAAAAGCCGGATATAATCAGTCATGTGTACCAATGAAACACCGCCTTCAATCCTTCGTAAGAATCAGTTTCGTTTTCGCGTGTTGCATCGTTTGGTTGTTCTATGACCTGCTTCGAACGAGGGTTTGCTCTGCTCTGGGCAGCCCCGACTGTTTCATGCCCCGCTCTGAACTAAAAGGCATCAATCACTTGCGCTTGCCAACGCAGTCAATCGACTGGAGGCAAACGAAACCTCCACTTCCGAAAGTCGGTTCTGGATCGTCGGCCATTCCACTTCCTCACTTATTGCCAATCCACCACGTCGTCGACATCAGTAGCAGCGATCGATACCAACGCCATAAATCTCAATTTGTCTGACTTGGATCACGGACACATAGTACTTTCTAATTGGCGCCCGCCAGTTCCCTCATCATGTCCGTGCACAGCGCCCTAGCTACGCCCGAGATCTTGCACATCATCTGCGATTTCTTAGAGACCAAGGACCTTTACTCCTTCCGCCGTGTCTGCAGCAAGTTCGCAGACGTCGGCGCCTGCTACGCCTTCCAGGAGCTGATCATCCACTTCCACAAAGATGACTTTGACATGTTGCGCCACTTCGCGGAGCACGAGCCCGTGGCCCGAAACGTCCGGTCTCTGATCTACATTGGTGACACCCTGCAGGACGACACCACCATCAATTTCCCGGAGTTCGCCGCCCAGTACATGTTCTCCCAGATCAGCAATGACACCATCTCGGCCATTACGGGCGGCCGGGGTCTCCCTTCCCTCATGTCCATTGACGGGCTCAAGCCGTCGTACGACTGCTACGAGGAGCTGCTGGCCACCCAGAAGCGCATGCTCCAGGACGACATGGACAATGCCGTCATCAAGTTCGCCATCTCCAAGTTCCCGCGCCTGCGCGACATCACCATGTCGCTGGGCGGCGACACGTACGAGGTCGACTACGTCAAGGGCAAGACGCCCTTCAAGAACTCCCTGGTCAAGCCGGGAACGTCGCCCGAGCCCGTGGGGTGCCGCCAGCTCGGGACCCTGCTGTCGGCCATCGGCAACAAGGACATCCAGCTGAAGTCGCTCACGGCCGGCCACTTCAGCTGGCAGTTCTTCGAAAACAACCCCATCGTCCTGAGCGGGGCGCTGGCGCCCTGTTCCGGGCTGACGTACCTGGAGCTGCTGATCGACACGGGCGTCGAGGACATCTTCGAGGAGGAGCCGAACCTGGGCAGCGAGGTCAACAAGTGCCGCCCCGTCATGGAGCGGGGCCTGCTGCGGGACTTTATCGCGTCGCTGACGCAGCTCAAGACGCTGTCCATCATGTTCAACTTCCACTCGTACGAGCACGGCTTCCCGGCCGCGCTCGAGGACGTCATCAAGCCCAAGCACAAGTGGGAGCACCTCGAGGACCTGAGCCTGGGCAACATCGAGTGCGAGCGGCAGGAGCTCATGTCGGTGCTGAAGCGGCACAAGGACACGCTGGACTCGCTGGAGCTGCAGGACATCCGGCTCAAGAGCACGTCGTGGCTGGCGCTGCAGTCGTCAATCCGCAAGCACCTGAAGCTGGTCGACGTCATGGTGACGGGCGAGCTGTACGGCGTCGACGAGGAGATGATGATGGACGAGCTGTTCATGCTGGAGCCGCCGGACCTGCGCGACGAGCTGCGCGACGACTTGTGCGATTACCTCTGCGGGCGCCGGCGGCGCGGGCTCACGCGCGACGACAACAACTTTCTTCTGTGAGAGTTACAACAGCATGTCTAAACTTCTCATATGCTTGCGAGTTGTAAAGTGGGCGGCCCAGAAACGTCACATTGCGTTCTACGAAGCGTCGCACGCTGGCATTTGTACATCAATTACGAGGCCTGCGGATCGAGGAAAAGCACGTCTAGAGCTGGTACGAACCTCGTTTGGAATCGAAGGTTATTTCTCAGCTCGGAAGGATCTGAGATGGGGCATGATCCGGTGCTACTACAACCTGTCCCCGAGATCCCAGGACACTAGGGACCAGTCGGCGTGTGCGATGAGATCAGGTCTGGACCCGGTAACTCCGTTTCCATGCTTACTTGGTGAAACTCCGTGCTACATGCTTTGAGAAAGCGATAGATTAAGTGGTCTCATTCTCATTTACACGCCTGTGGTACGCTGTCATTTAGCCGCAGAAGCGAACCTGCACCGGCTGGGGACTGTCAAGCTTACGCCGGCGATGCCTGATCTAGCCCTTTTGTTCTCGGCGTGCAACAAATCGCAGCGATTCTAGGCATATTTCTAAAAACAGCAAAACACAACACAGGTGTCTCGATCTCTAGCGGTAGCCTACATAGACTTTTAGTATTTGAGGTATGCATCTGCCATTTGTGTCGATCGATATTGGGTGGTCCATCTCGGGCAACTGGTTCGTCTCATCGTGATCTCGCATGATGCAGCCTTACGTTCTTGTCTTGTCTTTCTTTGCGCTCCTGGTCCCCGGGATCCCTGCAACGCCATTGTCCTATGCCGACCCAGATAGTCCGAGCAGCCCCGGGGTCCAGTCGGCGACGACCAAACGGGCGGTTCCCGAAAACCACGTGCAGCATGAACGGCGGACCGTAGAGCAGAGTCGGCGATGGGTGAAGCTGAAGAGGGCAGATGCGCAGGCGACGCTGCCTATGCGGATCGGTCTGACGCAGCATAATCTAGGGAAGGGGCATGAGTTGCTGATGGATATGTGTGTCATATTCTTTTTTTCGATCTCGTACAAATTGTTTAATGAGGAGCACTGCTAAGTGTCTAAATAGCTCTGACCCTACGTCAAAGAACTATGGCAACTACCTCACCGCGACAGAGGTAGCCGACTTGTTCGCCCCATCCAATGCCAGCGTCGCGGCGGTTAGAGAGTGGCTTGTCGGGTCCGGCATTCTGGCGTCGGAAATAGATCTGTCTTTGAACAGGCAATGGGTCCAGCTCGATGTTCCGGTCCGTCAGGCGGAGGAGCTCCTTACGGCCGAGTACCATGTCTACGAGCACGAGGACAGTGGGGCTCAGACGGTGGCCTGCGAAGAGTGAGTATCGTATATGATCATTCAAAGTGATTAGTCATAGTCTTGTTTACCCAGCTACTAACCTCTTCATAAGGTACCATATCCCCCAGCATATCCAGGAGCACGTCGACTACATCACTCCAGGCATCCGGCTCTCGAGTCTGGGCGATACGCACGAGGCGCGCGGCAGGAAGCGTAGTACTTACACGGGCGGTCAGGGCATCGACAGGTTCATCTTGCCCGTGGAGAAGATTAATCCCGCGAAGTTCAAGCTTGCCGTGAACCAGACGGGCGCGCCTAATGATGGACCTCGCATCCCATGGAACATCCCGTTTCCCCTCGATGGGGACTGTGATAAGTACATCACGCCCGAGTGCATACGACGTAGGATTACCCACTTGAACTTTCTGCGAGTACGTATTTATAGATGCTAATAAGTAGAAAGGACTTTACCGTGTACCCAAAGGCACGAAAGCGCACCCGGATAACAAGATGGGCATATTCCAGGGGCTCGGGCAGAAGTACACCCAGCACGATCTCGACACGTTCTTTCAGGGTTTCACAGAGTGAGTAACCCCGATTCGATAAAAGTAGTGGAGGTTCTTGAAGGGGAAGGGGCTTACTGAAAGCTCTGCTGTAGTGGGATTCCCAACGGGACGCACCCCGAACTTCGATCCATCAACGGCGGACTTGGCGTGACAATGGATCTGCGCCTCGCGGGATCGGAGGCCAATCTCGATTTTCAGATGGCCTACGGGCTTATCTGGCCGCAGCAGACGGTGCTCTACTCCGTTGACGACGAGTACTACCAGGAGAATCAAGCAGGACCAGACTCTCCGTACAAGGGCTTCTTCAACAGTATGTAGTATGCCCCCTCCCGCATTGTCTAGACTCTCTTCAAGGCCGCAGCTATAAAAAAGAGTAGACAGCTGATCGCCGTATGCAGATCTCTGGAACGCCATCGACGGCAGCTACTGCACCTCGACCGCCTTCAACGAAACCGGCAACTGCGACCGCCCCGAGTGCCTGGACCCGTCGTACCCCGACCCCCACCGCCCCAGCCCCGACGGCTACCAGGGCCCGCTCATGTGCGGCGCCCACGCGCGCACCAACATCATCGCCATCTCCTACAGCGGCGGCGAGGCCGACCTCCCTTACTCGTACCAGCGGCGGCAGTGCGCCGAGATCCTGAAGCTGGCGCTGCAGGGGACGACGGTGCTGGTGGGCTCGGGCGACGACGGGACGGCCAGTTTTCGGACGGACCCCGCGCCCAATGGGTGCTTGGGGCCGGGGCATGATGTGTTTCATCCGCAGTTCTTGTCGACTTGTCCGTATGTGCTGTCGGTGGGGTCGACAGTGTTGCCGCCGGGCAGGAAGCCTGACGGGAGAGAAGAACGCGATCATGTCGGGTCTTCGTCTTCCTCGCCGTCACAGAGATGCAGCGCTGAGAGGAACGACAAGAAGGAGATGGAGAAGGAGAAAGACAGCAACAACCCAGAGACCCCAACTGTGCGATTCTCCTCCGGCGGCGGTTTCTCCAACATCTATCCCCGGCCGCCCTGGCAAGACCGCCACGTCGAGAACTACTTTGCACAAGTCCAACTCCCCTTCGAGGGGTACGATGGCGGCCGGCCGCGCGAGGGCTTCTTCATCGGCAACCCTTTCGCCACTACCAGCCCTGCTACTACCAACACTACCGACGGCGTCAACGCCACCGGCGGCAACGGGCGCTTCAACCGCCTCGGCCGCGCCTACCCCGACGTCGCCGCCAACGGCGACAACTTCGTCATGTCGCACCGCGGCGAGCTCGTGCGCATCGGCGGGACCTCGGCCGCCTGCCCGCTCTTCGGCAGCCTGTTGAACCTGGTCAACGAGGAGCGGCTTGCGGCCGGGAAGCGGGCCGTGGGGTTCGTGAATCAGGTGCTGTACGCGCACCCCGAGGTGTTTCGGGATGTGGTCACGGGCGGGAACCGCGGGTGCGCTGGCGGCGTGGTGGAAGGTTCTGGGTCGCGGGCGGCGAAGCCGATGGCGTTTCCGGCGGCGCCGGGGTGGGATCCGGTTTCGGGGCTGGGGACGCCGGATTATCCGAAGATGTTGGAGTTGTTTATGAGTTTGCCGTAGTTGACCGAGTTGGCTGTGTTAGTTTCTTTGGAGGTCGCGCTTGCCTTTATGGACAGGAATGGGGTAAGTGGATTCATGTTGGAATAGGGATCGTATTCGTGTATTGCTTTGTATTGCAACCTCTCGCGTTCACGATTGATCAGACTGCTGCTGATATTGGTCTGCTCCGAATGCGGTCTATATGATAGTTATCTAACCGTTGACTTCTACAACTCATCATGTCCCCCCTTTCCATCTTCCTTGTCCTTGACCTCCGGCTCCTCCTCCAACGGAGCGGAAGAAGACCCAGAGCCCTTTGGTGGCGGCGGCGGCGGCGTCCCGTCCCAGGGCTTCACCTTGCCCGACGCGATCTGCGTGACGAACTGCTCGATGGTCTGGGCCGACAGTGCCTTGGTCTGGTCGAAGGGGAATACCTGGCCGTAGCTGGGGTTCTGCACCGCCACCGCCGGCAGCACCTCGGGCCGCAAGCCGAGCATGGACACCATGTCGACGTACTCGGCGGCGTCCACGGTGACGAACAGCAGGTACTCCTCGTACTTGCGTGCGACGGCACGCATGGACGCGGCGTACTCCTCACGCTCGAGGGCGGAGTCAGAGAAGTAGTAGACGAGGGATTTGCCGGACTTTCGTTTGGTTCGTCAATAAGCACTCTATCCAGGGTTTCCCTCACGACTTTGAAAAAAGAAAACTCACCTGCAAGAGCTTCCCCTCATTCTTGCGCGACAGCTCCCCAATCAGCGGCGCCATGCACTTCTCCACGAATTTGGATATCGCGTCGACGGCCGTCATGTCCGAGAGCACGGTCGGCGGCAGGCCCGCGCGGTCCCGGTTGTTGTAGCAGACGACGGCCCCCGGGCTGATGCTGGCGATGGCGCCGAACGAGGCCCGGTCCCGGTACCGGGCCGCGACGGCGCCGAACAGGGTCTGCAGGTGCGCGTCGCGGGTCGGGTGCAGCTGCGCCATGACCACGACGTCGTCGGCGGCCTGGAACGCCGTCACGGCTTTCTCGTCCTCCAGCGCCGTGACGGCGGGGCGGGGGGCGCGTTTGAGGTAGGATAGGATGCTGCAAGGGGTTGCGTAAGTGAGATACAGAATGATAATGCTAGGTTAGGAGATGTGTGTACTTACGCGTTAGGTGTCCTCGGACCTCGATACGGGGTCATCTTGCCCTCGCTGCTGAAATGCCGTATCGCCGGGTAGGAGATGACATTGTACTCTTTGCACAGCTCTCTATATCTGTTGCAGTCGACGCTGGCAGTCCACTCGGATTTCTCTTCAACGCGCTCCCATACTGGCGCGAGGGCTTCGCATGCCGCTCTGATAAGTTTTTAGTCCTGTCTTTCTGGACGTCCAGCACAAAGCCAGGGAGAGAAGAGGTTACTCACGTGGAAGGCTGTGGCCATTGTGGGTGAGCTATTTGTCTCAAGCATCTAAAGTACTCAGTGCATAAGAATTGAGATATATCATACCTCTACGACTGTTAAGGCGAAAAGTCAGCAATCATTATTATAAAAGTATTGGTGTTGTCCGAGTTTGTCACTGGCCGACTCACTTACACGCTACCAGCATATCTTTGCCCTGTGACAGTCCCAGCTTGAGGGACTCGTCCGACACGTGGCTCCATCCGCCATGTCTATGTCCCATCGACGCTGACGCCACCGAAAGCGCGCATAGCGATAATAATAGCTTCATTTTCGGGAAGAATATATACTCTTGTATTATATCCTTTTTCTGACAGATTGGAAAAAAAAAGAAAAGTCTTACAGTATATGGTATACTCGTCCAGAACAGCTACGTTAGAAAAGTTGCTTCCTTGCGACTCGCTCATGACTAGCGGCCAGGGGTTGTCCCTGTTAGAGCTGCAGAGGTGCCGTTGCCGATCAGGGACGGGCTGCAGGCCAGAGGGGCTCCATGGTCCGACGGGAAGAGCGCTAAAGACCCCTACCTCTGCCTGATTGCCCCTCGCTAGCCCTCCATCTTGGTCGGCAGCAGCACCATTACCCCGCTGAAACTCGAGCCGGGCCTCTGTGCGCAGACAACTCGCGTTTCAATCCTGCAGTCATGCCTGTTTGATGATGCCTCTCGACCCGAACCATCTGTAGCTTGCAGCTCCACGAGAATGGGCTGTTACTCCGATATCGTTATCAGGTGGCCAATGGTCTGCCTGTCTACCGGGAGATGATGCCTTTGTCATTCTTGTTTCCCGATTGCTGGAGCTGAAGCAATCACTACATCCTGCCGATATACACCATGGCGCCATTCAGAGACCTGCTCCTTTTCGCGATCGCGACAGCGACCTGCCTCGCCCAAAGCTCTGGGGATGCCGACACGCAGAAGCCGCTGATGTCGACCGACGAATGCAGACATCCGGCCTACCAAGCCCACATCCTATCCAAGTCGCCCTTGGTCATCTACCTGGAAGGGTTCCTGACCCCCGAGGAGCGGGCGCATTTGACAGAAGTCACGTAAGTCAAGAGACCCGAGACAAAGCCCACCGATTACACGCTTCTGCCTCCCAATGAACCCGAACGCTGACCGTTGCGACCCCACCACCTCCAGAAAAGACACCTTCACCCACTCCGCCGTCGCCGACGGCGGCTCCGAGGGCCTGCGCAAGACGCGCACCTCGCAATCGACCAACGTCCCCCGCGACGCCGCCGTCCGCTGCGTCGAGGACCGCGCCCTGCGCTTCCAGGGCTTCGACGTGCCGCGCGCGCACCTCGAGCCCGTGCAGCTGGTGAAATACGGCGCCGGCGAGCACTACCACTTCCACACCGACTGGTACACGGACGCGGCGGCGCACGCGCGGACGAGCGCGACGGGCGGGAACCGGCTCAGCTCGTTTTTCGCGTACGTCGCGGCCTCGGACGACATCACGGGCGGGGGCACCAACTTCCCCATGCTGGAGGCGCCGCGCGACGAGCGCTGGTGCCGGTTTGTGGATTGCGACGAGCCTTGGGACCGCGGGGTCACGTTTCGGCCCGTCGTGGGGAATGCGGTGTACTGGGAGAACCTGCACCCGGACGGGACCGGGGACGAGCGCAACTTGCACGCGGGCTTGCCCGTCACGAGCGGCTGGAAGATTGGCATGAACATTTGGACGCGACAGGGTCCGTTGGGCGAGGACATTCGGGGTCCTGACGTCTAGAGCACGTGTTTGGGGTGTACGCCCAACAATAATAGCAAAATGAAATCACGAGTCTTCGACAGAAATACTGGCAACTTGCGAAATTGGTCTACTCGTGTTTGCTTGTTGTCTACTAGCAACCCCCGTAGATCTCGTTCCAAAGCTGCTCGCCCGGATCATCGCCCAGGTCAGCCACCGCCTCTTCGCCGCAAGGCCGATAGTTGGCAAGCCAGACAGCGTCGTAGTATTGATCGAACACAACTGGCGTCTGTGATTAGAAAAGGAATCCAACGCAGCACTGTTAAAGTCCTTAGGGATAGATGGGGGTTTACGTACTATAAGCCCCCCGAATGAAAGTGTCCCCCAACACCCAAGTCGCCGTCCCCACATCCGCCGGCTGCACGCCCAGCGCGCACCGCCCGCCGAGGTCGATGACGAAGTCGGCGTACTGGACGTCGATGACGACGCCGCCCTGGTTGAAGCCGAAGTGGACATGGCCGCCGCCGCTCCCGTCTTGGTCGTCGTCGTCGTCGTGGGAACACGAGACGTAGTAGATGCCCTGCTCGGCGTCCAGGGTGGCGCCGAACTGCTCGGCCATCGCCGCGACGATGTCCGAGTCCATGTACGAAAAGGTCGAGCCCGTGTCGATGAGCATCATCCGCGTGAATCCGGTGGGGGTGAGCTGCTCGGTGGCTTCGGCGCCGGGGCGGGTGTGGGACAGTGATGTGAGGTTTACCCAGTAGCTAACAACAGTACACCGCTGGATCAGTTTTATCTTCTATATTACACCCTAAGGTGATTGGGGATTGCCTGTTCCAACATACCCGACTTGGCCGAACTGTTCCATCTGTTCGTCAGGCGAAGGCCAGATCTCGACAGGCTCCATCCAGCCCTCGAACTTGTGGTAGTCCACGCCGCCGAAGATGATGTCACCTAATTTTTGCATCAGCTATATGTGCGCTACATTCTAATGAGGGCATCGGGCGACATACTGTTACCATCCCCTTCACCTCCCAGCCCCACGCTGAATACCCGCTGGCTTATATACTCATCCTCGACCAGACGGTCCAGCATCGTGGGATAATGTGTGTTGTACCCCTCGCCGTACCCGAGGCCGATCATGCCGGCCCAGACGTAGGCGCTGGCGGTGGCGACGCCGAACTGCTGGCCGGTGACGGGCCAGTCTAGATACAGACGCAAATAGCAGTCGTCAGTCTCCGGACCTTACACAGGCGTTTGCTACTTATGGAACTTCGATGCAGAGTCAACACACTCACCGTCGTCCCCGAGCGACAGCGTGTCGCAAAAGTACGTCCCCGCGTAGCCGCCCGACCCGAACGAGACCCCGAACCGCGTCGTCAGGTTCTCGGACGTGCCCGACTCCATGGCCTCGTAGCGGCCCGCCGACGAGCAGAAGGACGGGTTGGCGGCCCGGGCGCAGTCGGGGTTGACGTACAGCTCGAAGGAGGCCGTGTCGACGACCACCTCGATGGTCTGGCTCGGGCTGCCGAGGTTGACTGTGAAAAGCGGTTAGTCTCTTAAGGTACTTCTGGTCTAATCCATTGCGGGCTGGACTTGCCGTCCATGAGGTATACGATGCCGCCCTCGTATAGGGAGAGGGGGAGCCTGCCCCAGCGCCGGGCTAAGGCAGTGGCTGTCGTCCCATTGCTGGTGGTCGCGTTTTTAGTGATCTCGACGCGCTCTTTTCGGACGGCTGCCTTGATGTAATTCCCTGCTCTGGGCGTAGCTGTCGGACGCGGCGGTCTTGCCTGCCCACTCGTCGCGTCTACATCACTGGGCTGCACCAGGTCCGCAATGGAGGCGGCAAGGCCCAATACTGGAAGCAACGGGATGAGAATGACACCAAACATCATCTTGCTCGGTTCGAAGATGTGCTCATACGTACCCAGCCGCAAGATGTTGCGTCCTCTCGAGGATGTTCTCACTGGAGGCTTGTCGGACTTCCGGCTCATTTCTTGTGCCGCCACCTCAATATTGCCGAATAGATCCTACGGTTGAAATGAGAGACAACGTAATCCTCCAAAAGCAACGACATTGATGCATGTCATGATCGATGGGGGTTGGGTTCTGCAAATTCCTCCGCCAATCTAATCCGCCTCTAGTCCCCTCCTCCCACTTGTCATAAAAAGGACCTGCCAATCTCCATTATGACGAATCTGCCAGCAAGTGTATACAAATTGCCGCGATGAACATGTCAGTGAGTACGCGTCTGCCCGTTGTTGATCTGGAAAAAGCAAATCCCGCCCTGCAGTCTGCGTCCGACTATCGGCGGGCGTTGTGGGAGAATTGGGGAAAAGGGGACACCACACGACACAAATAGAGAGCATGTTCCAGAGTGCGGCAGGTTATAGCGAGACAGAAGAGGTTGAGACTGATTTATCCGTCACAGGAGTCAAGATTGTCTTTCGTCAGACTCCATGCCCAACCCCTTGTCCCCTCTCCCACAGTGGACGTGGTTGGAGCAAAAACCCATGCGGGTAAATGGCAATAATCCCCAACGGCGATATATCGCGGAGCGGGTAGCAACGTCAAGGTCTGTTCCCGATGACCCGGCCAGCCGACGGGGCCGGAGCAGTCCGCATTCGGATGGCGGCTCGTGCTGGCATGCGGCAACGTTACCAGGAGGTGTTGCGTGATCTGGCATCATTCTTGGGGTATAATGAGAGGTGCGGCAAAGCGAAATACTCACCGCGACGCCCGTGGTTTAGATATTTTAACCCCTCTTTTCAAGGTCTAATTGCACTGGCATCTGTATCCAATGATTTGAGGGCTCTTTCGATGGCTGTTTCTGCGAACCTTCTCCAGTTCTATACTTAACCCAAGACACCGTCTTTGCGGCTACGGTGCACAGACATGGCATTCGTGACCCCTTTCCAGCCACGTATTCTTGCAGTTTCTAGATAAGCAACGCCCAGGATACGATTCATTTTCTCTGAGACAAGACCAACGTCCACCTGTTCTGCGTGTATACCTTTCATCGGCACCGGAAGCTCTGTTGGTAGACTGTTGAGACTTCGCCAGTTTACCAGCCCTCGAGCAATGCCACAAGTAATCGCCCCAACCCACTGCAGTTACTTGTGCTTCATCCTAAAACTCTTTCCCCCCTACAATTGCCCGCAGGCCTTCATTGACAGCATGGAGCTTCATGTCGCGGAGGTATCCTCCCGGCCATTTGACATGAACATCAAGATGCAGATGTTTCGCGACCATGACGTTGAAAGTGTAATAGACTCGATGCAGGGAGGGTCTTCCCGCCCGATTCGGGGGATTGACACTGCATATGCAGCGGGGATTAAGTATCGGCATTTCAGGTTAACATTCAGTAGACCTGCCGCTTGCCTGGCTCCAACGGTCTTTACTGTAGGGATGGCACTACTCTAGCAGCAGCAAAGCCTCATCGTTACGCATGGCGGCATGGCTTTTGAGGCCTGCATTCGCGCATTTCACTGACATCCAATTGCCTTGCCTTTGCATACCTACTGTGCATGCAGACCAGTATTGCCCGCTGTCACGTCATCAATCGTGACAGCTTCGAGAAGGCTAGGATCGAACGAACTAACAGCTCGTTACCCCGCCTGAGCAAATCGAAGCTTTCGGTAGCTGGGCGATCATGATACCCACCCTAACCACCAGCAGTGCGGGGTCTATCTGCAAGCACTCTAATAGACGACCCCTTTTCATTGGCTGCTCGCCATAGCTATGCCCAGAACCAACGAACGATTATCTTGGGGGCGCTCTTACCTGCATGGGTAACACAAGGACAAGAGCTGACCTCGGGATCAGCCCAGGCAAGCTGGCAAGCTGGCCTTCTCCCGCCTTTTGCGGGCAGCTAGATAGACGGCTCTACTTCCTCTGCTCACTTGAGTAAGGTCCAGAACCGACATCAGTGTTCCGTCAGACGTCAAAGGCGTGTTCGCTGCAGGTAAGCCATGCCAAGCCATGCGATGATAGGCTCTGTTTACGCTTATGGATGCACAGCCAGAACGTTCGGCGGATCGACGAGCTGTCATCGGAAGAATGACACCTAGGCAAGGCTGTCTAGTATGCATGTTGGAAGGCTCAGCAAGGTAGGCAAAGGTCTCTGCAGGTGTGACATTGCTCTCTCTGTACGGTCAGCCATATATGCTCAAGGCCGCTGCGCCCTTCGTGTATCTGCCCTTTCCCCTCCACCGTGGACTTCTGAGCTCGTCCATTCAGCGATGAACCACATAGAAACATTTCACTTAGAATATTAGAATTACATATCGAACCATGGCTCCCAACGTTTTTCGCACACTAGCGACGGCCTTGCTGCTCCTGGGGTTGGGAGGAGAGGCCGAGGCGGACCAGATTGTGTGGTCCTCTTTTGCTTACATCCTCCACGGCGAGCGCACGCCCCTCTCCACCGACTCCCTGTCGGCCACCCTCACCACGTACGGGGCCCAGCAGATGTTCGCACAGGGGCAAATGTTCCGAGACCGCTACCTGTCCAGCACAAGCTCCAGCACCGACGACGATGGGAACGTCACCGACAGCTTTCCCATTGTGGGCCTGTCGCGGCGAGCGCTGGACAACAGCCAGCTAGACATCATGACCAACACTGACACCTTCAACGTGGCCTCGGCCATGGCTTTCATGCAGGGGCTGTACCCGCCGGCGCCCGGGGCGTTTGTGGAGAACGATGGGGGCAGGAACGCCTCGACTCTCGCCAATGGGTCGTTGGTGGACTTTCCGTTGGATGGCTACCAATACCCCAACATCCAAGCGACTTCCTCACTAGACGAGAGGTCATTCCAGTACGCATAACACAGACAACACATCTCACATTCAGGTCAAGATACTAACTCGAAAGCAGAATGCAGGGGCAGGTGTCGTGCTCGACATACATGGGCTCCCAACTCGAGGCCTCCGACGACGAGATCATCCGGCGCAACACCAACGAGAGCGTGGAGCTGTACAAGGAGCTCAGCCAGACCATCTTCGCCGGCACCGCCCCCTTCGAGCAGTCCTCCTCGGCCGACAACTTCTACGACCAGGCCTACGACCTGTGGGACTACGCCGCCTACCAGTACACCCACAACGCCACCGTCCGCGCCGGGCTCGGCGCCGACGTTTTAGATCGGCTCGGGCGGCTGGCGAGCGACCAGCAGTTCGACTACAACGGCAACCTGACGGCGTCGGGGCTCCAGCCGGGCGACCGGATCCGCGCCATCGCGGGCCGGACCCTGGCCGCCCGCGCGGCGGCCCAGCTGCGCTCGCAGATCGCGGGCGGGTTCCCGCACAAGCTGTCGCTGATGGTCGGGTCCTTCGAGCCGATGCTGGCCTTCTTCGCGCTGTCGCAGCTGGCCGACGACGCCTCGTCCTCGCTGCGGTTCCGGACCATCCCCGCGCCCGGGTCGGCCATGGTGTTTGAACTGTTCAGCGTATCCGACAATAACGACGACAGCAGCAGCACTCCTCCGCAGTACCCCGCCGAGGACGACCTCTGGGTCCGCTTCCTGTACCGGTACGGCACCGACGCCAGCGCGCCGCTGGTCGAGTACCCCATTTTCGGGCGGGGCAACTCGCAGTCCAGCATGAAGTGGTGGGACTTCCGCAGCCAGATGGACGACATCGCCGTCGACGACCTGTCCGAGTGGTGCCGGCTCTGCAGCGCCCCCACGCTCTTCTGCGCCGGCATCGAGGCCAACGCGGCCGACGGCAACAGCTCCTCGGCGCCCAGCTACTCCGGCGGCAGCTACGGCCGCATCCGCAGCCGCATGTCCCCCACCGTCGGCGGCGTCATCGGCGCCATCGTGACGCTGGGGGTACTCACCCTCGCCGGGATCGCCGCTTTCTTCCTGGGCGGGCTTCGGGTCCGCCGGCGCGGCCGGCGGCAGGATGCGGGGGTGCAGCGGAGCAGCAGTCTTGGCGGCTTCAAGGGCGCCGAGAAGATGGCGTCGGATAAGGACCTGTCCTTGGTCCGGGGCGGCGGTCGGCACGAGCGCGTCGGCAGCTGGGAGATGGGCGGGCCTGCAGCGCCGCAGAACGTGGCCACCCGGAGCGACAGGGAGACGACGTTCGGCGCCACTGTGGTGAGACAACTGAATGACGACGGTGTGAGCATCATGGAGGAGGAGCCTGTGAAGCCTCGCGAGGCGGTTTAAAGTGTCCCAGCAACGGCAGTGGCTCTCTTGCCGGGGCTCTGCTACGTCTAAAGTTGTGGGAAACTGCGAGGATGGGCCAACTAGTGAACAGGCGCTGTCCTGGGTACACCACTTGTGGCATCAAGCAGAGTTGGTCCGTTCCAGGGCAACGTGTACATACCTCTATATAATGAACATCAAGTAGACAGTCGACAAGATGGAATGACCCCGAAATACTATATTACATTCCTTTTGTTCTACCGTGAACTGAAATAAGATGGAACGCATACTGTCGTTGATAGTAGGCAGAAACGCCATTGGACTCCGTCCAATTCTAGCACTCAGAGAGCCCGCCGGCGCGCCACACAATTAGCATCATGCTGCTCAGATATTTTGGAGAACCTAAGGGCTCGCGAACCGGTGTGATGAAAACGGATGACACTTCAAGGGGCTGTTTAGATCAGGTGTTGCTGAGCCCCCTTGACCCGGCTGCTGAGTTGCTCAGCTCTCTCGGGTTCGGTTTCGGACTCGGTGTCGGACCTCGTGGAGCTAACAATTCTGGCCAGTCAATGTGTCGTTTGTAACTATTCAAAGAGCGAGCAAGCAAGCTTTCTCGCTACCGATTGCTACTTCATGTCGCCTTGCCACCTTAGGTCCACGACAATGATTCGTCCCCTTACATGCTTACAGGGCCCTGCGTTGGCACCATCTCGCTTCGGGTCTGGATATGTGAAACCACAGCCAGGCCTGTCCGCTCAGTGCCTGGGATCAGGACCAGGTTGTATGAGTACTCGAACACGCCCAGGATGATTAAGCTTGTCTGATGCAATGGCATAGTCGATTGGATGCCATAGCACAACATGTCTGGAATATGGCTGCATTCTCACGCATTCTAGTCGTAAACGACATTGAAGCAATGTGCCCTCCTTTTGCGCAGTCACCTAATCGTAGATCCCTTGCGCCAAGAGCGCGTATAAAGTCATGTGCGCCCACGCAAGATTTATTGGTTATTTGACACATCGAAGATATGTTTGATATTCAGCACAGTTGATGATCGCTTGAAAAGCCAGTATCGGCCCTTTAAACCACTGCCATATCGCATCAACAGCCCAAACGCCTGGTGGGACACAGGTGAACTCGGTGACATAGTACCTTCCAACCATCATCCATGGACAACGCACACCGAGCGTCTGCCATTGCGCAGATCGTCTTCTACGCCCCCATGGTGCCCATCATGCTCTATGTTGGGATCCGCGCCTGGAAGTACGGGCCCCGCATGGCCTGGTATCCCGCAATGGCATTCGCGGGTGGTAAGCATGACGCTCCCGACTGAACGAGGTCTTGCGGAAAGGTGTGACTGAAAGCCACTCTGTGAACATACAGTCCGACTCGTAGGCGGCGCCCTCGTCCTCGCCAGCCAGCACGGCCCCAAGAACATCCGCCTGATCACGGCCACCATCGTCTTGTTGAACCTCGGCCTCGTCCCGCTCCTCATGCCCTTCCACGCGCTGACCCGCATCGTGTACGTTACGCCAGCCTCCCTTTTCGTCGTCGGCATACACTTCGATATACCTAGCAAACAAGACCCGCTAACAGTCCCCTTGCCAAAGTCTGGAGGCGACCTTCCCGCAAAACAAGAGGGCGAAGCGGTTCATCAGCGTCACCCACTGGCTGCTCCTCGCCGCCGTCGCCCTCCTCAGCGCCGCCGGCGGCCTCACGGGCCACACCGACATGGCCGATACGCAGTCGATCCTCTCCAAGGTCGCGTACTTCGAGTTCGTCTCCGTGCTCCTGGCGCTCGTCGCGATGGCGGCGTGGCTGAGCTTTTGGAGGGGCGACCAGATCCCAGACGGCCAGATCATTGTGAGTTGCCGACTAAGACACCTTCTGCAGCTTCACCACCCAGGATCCTGGTTCTTGGGGCCCGAGACTCCTATTTGTTCACTTTGGCGGAGGGTGAAAGCTAATGAGAACTAATCTCTCTTTAGTACACCCAATGGCTGTTGATCAGTTCCCCTTTCCTGTTCATCCGGGCCGTGTTCGGTGTCATCAGCGTGTTTGAGGCCGCCGGCGCCAACATCCGCACGTCCATCTGGAGCCCGATGTTCGGCAGCGCCCTGCTGTTCTCGCTTATGGCTCTGCTGCCCGAGTACATCGTGCTCTGTGTCTTCGTATACTTGGGCATCCACCGGGTCTCGACTGCCGACCGGTATGGCTTGGTAGCACAAAAGGGGTTCTTCAAGAGGACTGACGACACCAAGACGAAGGGGCACCAATCTCCCGGGTCAGCTGCGATGGCTTGATGTGTCGAATCGAAGTACGAAGGAGCAGTTTCTCGCAATAATGTAAACTTGGGCCGAACGGGAAAGACGGGCATGTGGGAGAGGGCAATACACGAGTTCAAGATAGATCATATGTGGTCATCAATCTAAAACTTGCTACAGCTCACATCAGCACACCGATTCTAACACTTGATTAACATGCAATGCTCGACTTATGAATTACGCGCTTGCCCTTACGCCCCATCTCAAACACCAAGCCGATATCCCTAGTGGGTGGGCATTTTGGACGCTACTAATCGCCTAGCTCGGAAACCGCTGAAGGGGACGGGGCTAGGTCTGCCTCTTCATCGTTGGAAGAGGAAGTGTCAACAGCTGATGCCCCGTTTTGCGACTCGATATCGCCTGTTTGGGCTCCAGAAGGAACACAAGCGTCCTGTGGCTGTAGTCTTGACCGCTTCGCGCCCAAGGTTCGAGCTCGAACAGTAGACGCAGCACTACCAATGCCATGCTTGGAGTTCCCCTTCGCGCTGGACTCACTTGCCGGGCTGCGAGCGACCGAGCGCGCTTGGTCTCTTTCAAACTCCACCAGCGCAACCTGCCCGAAAATCCACTGAAGCTGCTTGTCCAGCCGCTCGTGCTCCGTGCGCCGGCGCTCGTAGTCGTCCACCGCCTGGTGGAATTCCGCAAAGTGCCGCTCCCGCTCCCGCAAGGCGTCGAACGCCGTCCACACCTCCTCCACCTGCTCCTCCGCCTCGACCGCCCGTTGCTGGCGCTTGGACAGCGACGCAGAACAAGACAGCGACGGCGCCGCCTCCTCCTCCGCTTGTGGTGGTGGGGACTTCTTCAGTTTGTCCAGGTCCGACTCGGCGGTGGCCAAGGTCTTTTCCAAGTGGCGGCTTGCGGCGTGTTGCACGCGGCTCGACGCCCGCTGCGGACGTACTCTTGGGTCTCGGACGGCTTCAGCGCGACCGCCTCGAGCGTCCCCCACGCCTCGTCGTACGTCGGCTGCAGGAGCCGGACCCCCACCTCCGCGCGCTCCAGGAAGCAGTGCGCGAAGAAGGCGTACTCGAACCACGTGGCCAACATATCCTGCTGCTCGAGGTCTTCGTTGAACGCGAACCAATACTGATTGAACCCGTTCTTAAACTGAAACTCCCTCACCGAGTCGAGATAGCCCGCGAACCCGGGCTTTTGACCGCGCTTCTTCTGGCGCTGCAGGAAGAGCTTGATCATCTTTTCGACATCGAAATGCAGATGTTTCTGTTTGTCGGTGCTGCCTCTAACCCGGCGCTGCCAATGCAGGAACCCCTTCCAGTGCGACCACTGTCGTTCGTACAGCAGCACCTTCCACCCGTGCGGGTTCCCTGCCACGTAGTACACCCAGGGCTGTAGCACCTCGCGGCATGTCTTCGGGTTGCGTCGCATAGTCGAGCATCTCGACGGGGTAGCATGGCCGACCCCAGCTTTCACCAGTTTCTTGCAATACTCTTCTTCCAAAGGCGCATCGGAAGAGCTCGAGTCTGTGACTGAATCTCCGCTCTGTGACCCACTGTTGTCGGACCCGGTGTCGAGGTCAGTGCCATGATCAGAGTCGGTGTCGGTCTGGAATTCGGCTTCGGCCCGGACGACCAGCAAGGAGGCGATGACTTCTTCTTGGAAAGCTATGGAGGTCAACGATCGCGGGGGGTGTTTACACGATCTCTGCATTCCCATCAGCTATGGATAGGGCGTGATTGGGTAACAGGCAACAGAAGTATGGTACCTTAGTCGATTGATGAAGCTCTCAGGCAGGTTTTCGGGGTCCGCCACTCCTACTTCGTGGCCGTCTCGGTCGAGATAAACATCCAATTCGGCATCGCTGAACGTGACGAGATCCCGGGCGAGAAATTCCTCGTCTTCGCTGATATCGTTCGCCATTCTTATCGACTTTGTCTTTTGCTGAAGAAGGACGGCAGAAACAACAAGCGAGCAGCAGCTGCTGCTGCTGCCTTGAGATCGAAGTCATGGCGGGCAATCAGCCTGCCATACTTGTGTCACCAGAGTCGAGACGGGAAGGTTGCGGTGATTGGGACTCGATCGTCCTGTTGCCTAGCCAGCTAGGCGGGTAGGCGCATATTGGCTACTGCCTTTTTGAGAAGGACGTATAGAGCTGGGATATATCCATGGTGTATTGTTGGAAACCGAGACCTGGCTGGTGGTCGCTGGCCCGCAATACGGCGATGCTGCAGTCGACATGATGCGAAGTTGATTGGAGAGATTCGCAATTCACGTTGACGACTCCACGGTTGGTTAACTGGTTGTGGGTTCCCTTTCTGATGCGGCCCATTGGTTGAGTTGATGATTCCCATCTGCCGATGAATGATGATGTGGATTTGATCGGTCGATATGAATCTACCCGAAACCGGCTGGACAGATCCCAATTTCCCCGCGATAGCCCTGCCAGGCACCATCTTTAGCGCCCGCTGTGGTGCCGACCTGCAGGGTTCCACTCAGCCCACTACTAGCTGTAGCCTCTTGGGGGCAAGCGACCGCTAGAATAAACCGCTCTACATTACATCTCTTCTACTCCGTTTTCATAGCTCTTGATCACCTTTTCTTCAACTACCAACGATGTTGTAGCGAACTGAAACGAGCGCGACACGGCTACAGTGGGCTGGATCGGTCTTGACGGACCGTAACGAGCCAAGTAGATTGATCACGTCAACCTCATCAGCACCAATGACGTTCGCGAACTCTTCCATGATGGCGACTTCCGCTCACTGTGATGTGATAGAATTTTCGTGACCGTGCCAAAGACGCCAAGAATATGGCGGTCAGCCGAGCCCTTGTAGTACAATGCAGGGAAGGGCTGTTGGCTGAGTCCCGCCACACATCACCCCTCGCCATGGGCAGAAATGAGGGCCCAGACATAAGTAGCCTGGTTAGCAAAAGAAAGACACTGAGTCGCTTGGCGCTATGCCACTATCTGCAGGAAGAGGAGGCTACAATGCATCATATCCAAGGCACTGGTAACGAATGCCTTCCTGGTCCATTGATTGGCCATCTGCCACCTTCATCCGCCATCGATGCTGTGCGCTGGATGCAGCCCGATCAAAGATCTGACCACTGCGTTTAATATAGCAAGGCACTTGGCTGCCGTGTTACCGCGGAGCAGACGAATAGTAGCCAATGATAGTACAGAGCTCAGCATCGAGTAGTCCCAAGACGTCAGGCATGGAGAAGAAGAAAATGGCCCAACTCGCTCCTGAAAACTCATCCCACGTCCCTGCTTTATTGTCATGAAATCTGAATGTTCCGTGATCCGCCACCCACGATGGATCAAACCTATCGTCTTCTCCCCTATCCACAAACCTCCCACCAGACAGACGTTTCCAGCATCGAAGGGAGCATTGGTCTAAGCTGCGGGTCCAGGCCCAGCCTTGACGAACAATCCAACAGGTGGCCAGGAAGATACGATGCCCCTCGCGAGCAAGAATCGGAGCCGACAACTAGGCGCCATGATCAGGTGGACAGGGAATCCGACAGCCGTGGACCGCAGGTTTCGCAAGGGGCCTGGAGCGCCGCCTTGCCCGCAGATCCCAGCACCGCAAAGCCGGCTTACTGGAACGGCTTGCCGTGGTATCGTTTTGTTGGTGATATTATCAGCATCATACTGTCGATATGCTTTTTGGGTGAGTCCTTCCCCCTAACCTAAAATTCGAAAAACTGTGAACACACTGGCAACTTTCCCTCAGAGGAGCTGACTCAGAGTAGCCCTTGGCGTATCCATCGTTAAACTGCAAGGCCAAAACGAAACGCAGTGGTCCAGGACGGTGGTTCAAGCAACGCAGCTAGCAGCTTCGTTATGGCCTGTCATCTTCTCCGGCATCGTGGGTAATGCGTTGAGGGTGTATGCCAACTGGAGACTCCAAAAGGGCGAACGGCTTTTGGTAAGTTCACGACCCTGATTTGCGGTCCGAGGCAGGAATATTGACACGTTAAAAGCTCCTGGAGCAGCTGCTGGGATCTTTAACTATGGCCAGCACGATTCTTTCCGCATACTTTCTTTCCGCCCTCAACCTATGGACGCTGTACCTTGTCTTTCTATGGGCTTTCAACCCTCTTGGCTCCCAGGCCTCGCTCCGAAGTGTACATCTCGTCGACCAAGTGACGATCCAGAACGGTCTAGTGCGGTACGGAAACAGCGTGCGGACGTTTCTCGGCATCGGGTGGGACGAGATGAAACCCTGGAACGAGATAGCCTACTTGACCGCCCTTGCGTCCATGGACGCTCCCACTCAGTCCTGCAACGACACCTGCGCCGGCTTCGAGGACCTCGTGGGACGGCTCGGGGGGCCTGGCGGAGCGGCGGTGCGGGCCGCGATGGACCCGTGGGGCAGCCCCCGGGTCCCCAAGCTCCGTCGTGCGCCTGGCTTCGATCGGGACGACCCGGAGAGGTGGCTCGCCGTGCCTTGGAACGAGAGCGTGCAGGAGTACAGCAGCCTGGTGGGTGCCCGCTACTACAACTTGGATCCCAAGTTTGTTAGGAATGTCACCTTCGCCATGGGCGACAACTACATCGAAGTGTCCAATGTAAGTTTCGGGTTGGCCTATCATATCGCGTTCATCAGTGCTAACTCATGCTTGCAAGTGCTCGCAGTGGACCTGCGTAGGCCCCCTGAGAAACAAGAGTTACTCAGATCCAGTACAGTATGATATGACCGAGGTAAGCGTCCGCGGCGGCTATCTTTGAGAGTCAGCCTATCAGTCTTCCAAGCTGATGTTCGGGGTTCGCATGCCGACAGGACATGACCGAATGGTTCTCGAAGCACTACAAGTCATTCGACGAGGGATACAACGTGAGCCTGGATAAGGCGCCATACGGCGCCGCCTTGACGAGCTTTCTCACGGAGGAAACGTTTTCCACGACCACGAAAGAAATGCGTAGATACCAGGCGACTTTTGCCATGGACTATAACAGAATTAAAGACACGGATGGTGAGTCGACTTCGGAGATATTCATAGGGATCAAAGGCAACCCGGACTACCCCGGGTGCAACCAAGCATGTGTGACATCATGTGCTGTCCAAACCATCCACGTCGACACCGAAGTGTTCTGCATGGCCCAGGGCATCACTGCCCAGTCCCAGTGCGGGGTCCATCGGATACGGCAGATGTCGCAGTCGGATCTCCAGCGTTATGGTCACGCCAGATTCGACCTGAAACTGGTGTCCCCCGCGGTTGCCTCTTACTTCCTGAAGTACTTCGGGAAAGTGGGAGGCGGAGAGGGGACGGCCACATTTTCCGAAAGGTTCATGCAGGATCCTTCAGCCGCGTTTGTCAGACACGACAATCCATACATCAATCTATGCAACATCTCGATGGAGCTATTCGAGGACCGGCTGGGCTTGATCCTCAACACGTTCCTGGATTCCACCTGGGACCCCCAGGGCGTGTTGGGCGCGGGAGTTCTGAATCCAAGTTTATTACGGAACGCGACGTCCACCATGGAGGCCCCGCTCCCGCCCATCTACGCCCTCGATATCCCCTGGATCTCGACCTACTTCGCCGCCACGGCCGTCATGACGCTCGCCGCCCTCGGCAGCCTCGTGCTGCGGTACCACCTGGTCACGCCGCCGGTCCTGGGCTCGGTGGGCGGCCTGGCCAAGGACTCGCCGTACTTCGCGCACCTGCGGCCCGCCGGGAACAGCACCGAGGGCGGCGAGGACGTCTCGAAGCGGCTCCGGTGCGCGAGGGTCGGGATGGTGGACGTCCAGGCCAGCGGAGACGTGGGGAGGATGGCGCTGGCCCCGGTCGGGATGGGGGAGAAGGTACGCAAGGGCCGGCGGTACGAGTAGACGGGGGTTTGCGAGGGGCACCACTCATGAGACTCGGCGCCAGTTCGCAACATAGCTACTCGGAAATCAACATGAAGGACGCCTTTAAGAAGGACTATACCTTCAATCACACCTAGTATAAATCCAATCGAAGATTTAGTTGAACAATTGCCTTGGCTGCCTTCTACCTCAGCCTCTTACAAGGCTGGCAGTGACTAATGACCGATGCGGACGACAAAGCCAATGCAAAACACACACTCCCTCCAGTACCCTTTTCTGGAACTGCGGCCACATAGTCTGGCCTTACAAAGCGAGAGTACGGGCGCCGTTCCGATTGGATCACTAGTCGGCAGCAATGATTATTTCCACGAGTCTAGAGAGGTGCTGATAAATCAGGAGAGCATTCCCTCCTTCAACATCCAACTGCAAGCGCCGTGAAAACCTACCAACAGGATGACACCATGTTGCAACATAGCTGCTTCATATCCTTCTATCATTTCCACCGTAATGCCACAGCCAGACTTTCCTTCCACTATTCACGCAAGCCGAAACATGTTGCTTCTTTGCCAGTCAGCCCATCGTGAGCTTGGGGCTGGGTCAGCAGGCCGGGCAAGGGTATAAGGCCGGGCGGGAGCAGCAGTCCAATTCCTCGCCGACCGAACATGCATCATCATCAAATCATAAGAAAGCAAAGGGAGCGTCATAAACAGACCCTGGACCTCTTCTTTGTCCAACAGTTCTGGATGGATGTAGAATGTCTGTAGCACAGCGTCCCTCATCCCTCGATCCGTCTCCACGGTGGATTCGTATACCACCTGCACCGCTTCCAGAAACTCGCTGGAGGCCCAGTGCACGGCGGCCGCCTCAACAAATTTGCGCAGTGCAAGTGTCTTTAAGCCGTTGATAAGATACTTTTCCGCCAGTGCGTATACCTTGGTGTGAGTGATCAGCTCGCTCCCAGGTGGGTATTTTCTCCGCGGGTCCTCTGAAGCGCCGGTTTGGCCGGTGTCTTTGTTATCGACGATGTTTCGGGGCTGTTCTCGGGGATGCGAAGGATCGTAGTTGAGATGGTAGAAGTAGTAGACCATGAGATCGACAGCCTGGGCATCGTCATCAGAAAGAGTAATCCTGCCAGTCGTTGCCTCCTGGGGAAGTAAAAATAGATTAATAAGCAAACGAAACAACTCACCGGATGAGCAGCGTAGCCCGAGATGAATGCAACTAACCTTGAACCCATTACGGCATGCCGCAGCGAAGAAATCGGATCGTGGGCATATGATTGACCGGTGGACTCGATAGTCAGTCCCGCCGCAGGAGATGATCAAATCCGAGTATTCTCCCGTACGATAGAGCCTTGCAACGACATGGTTAGTATCAGATATGGTACGAGTTTAGCAGTGCGTAGAGCAGAGGGGGTGGACTCAGCAACTTTTGCAAGCCAGCCAGTAGCTCTGCCGACCATTCCTCCATCTCAAACGAGGACCCGGAGGACAAGCTTGGTCCTTGTGACTCGACCGTAGATGGTTGCGTTTGGACAGACGCAAGGTGCCCAGACGGCTTTGGGAGCGGCACGTCGTAGGGATTGTAAAATGCCGGTAAGGCGTGGTGAAAGACGTGCAAATCGACAGCGTCGTTTCAGCTATGCTCGGATGGCTGGATGTTATCCCAGGATGCAATTTTCCGACGTAGAAAGATCCTCGTCCCTTGCAAGATATACTCTTGGTCTGGGGGTCTTGGGACATTTTATCCCAGTATAATGAACTATTCTAGATGGTCCCAGTCCGTGAACAGAAATGGAACCACCGTGGCTGCGCGGTGTGTGTTTATTGTTGTCACTCAGGGTAGGTCTCCTTCCTCAGCCAGCTTACAGCCTAAGGGCCTTTTCAATGGTATGTGCCTGGATAAGGCGCCGTATAACGCGGCCTTGACTATCTTTCTCACATAGGAAACGCTTTCCCAGACGACACCAGAAATGCGTAAATACCAGGCTACTTTTGCAAAGTACTACACCTTAAAAAGAGAAAGCGCTGCTCTGAGGCCGAGATTTGGTAAGCGTGGGATTCCATTGTATGATGGAATGACAGCGAGGTAACAAGTGGATGGAGGTTGCTCCCGGGTATTGAGCACATGTACATAGCCTCACTTTATGAGGCCCGAGCTGATTCGGTTTTCGGAAGCTTGACGGATGTGTGTTCCTGTGCGGCTTCTTTTCCCTGTCACTGTTGGGTGTGACCGCGTCATGGAGCCACCAGTGAACTAGTTGAGATGTGATATAGGACCCACTCGAACATGAGATTTGGGACCTGGATATTGAATCATTGTGAGCTCCAAAACACTAAACCATCTCCTTTTGATGGCCAACCCTCTACAACTGTTATCCCGCCTCCTCGCCTAATAAACAGCAAAATTGCTCGACCTCCTATTAATAACAGCAAGCCGACTGCTGCGGATAAGGCCCTCTTTATTACTAGTAAAACATCCCCTACTACTACAACAGATCCGACGAACGTTCTGTCACCGTTGGCCCTAACGGTCGACCATGACATAGGAGTTGTCACGCTCACAGATGCCATTATACTCTATACCATCCAAGGCATAGACATACACTAGGAGGACTTCCTAACAGGGTTCTGTACAACCGGGTAATCAGGGAAGAACGGCCTGTACACCGCCTGACACCGCGAATTATGCTCCGCTGTGGACCCGAGGACGCGGTTCAGCTCGTCTCCCGGCACGCCCAGCTTGGCCAGAACACCGTTGCGAGGCTTGACCCGCTCCCAGCCCGGCCCGGCCGCGGGGTCCTTGATCCAGGCCACGAACCAAGCGTGGACGGCGTCGGCCAGCGCCTGCTGCGCCGCCGTGACGCCCTGCAGCGACGCGAAGCACTCGTGGCCGCCCAGGAAGAAGGGGATCTCGGTGCCGTGGGTCGGGGCCGTGCCCGGCACGCCGACGACGTTGTCGTAGGCGCCGAAGAAGCGGTACTCCCACGTCGGCTGTGCCTCGCTGCGGAGGTCGACGAAGTAGTCGACGGGGCAGTTGAAGCGCGCGTCGCCGTACTGCGCGCCGCTCATGCGCGACTCGTCGCCCGCAAAGTCGGCGGCGATGTCGTCATAGGCGCCGCGCAGGACGGAGGCGGGGATGTGGGCGCTGTCGGCGTCGAAAGTCGCGATCCACTCGGAGAAGTTGGCGTTCTCGGCGCCGTAGACGAGGGAGAAGATGGTGCCCTCGCCGTCCGAGTTGCCCGTCAGCAGGGGCACGTGGGACGGGTACGCGCCGGCGGCGAAGCGGGCCGGGTAGTCGGAGAAGCGCGTGACGTCGTCGACGACGGGCGTGAACCAGGTGTTGGCCGTCGCGTTGAAGAAGGCCGTCTGCATGGCCAGGGCGTCGACGGCGCGGAGGCACTCGAGCTGGCCGGGGCCGGTGCCGCAGCCGACCTCGGCCGCGACGACGTCGAGGGCCGCGTTGGTGGGCGCGTAGGCGGGGCCCGAGATGGCGTTGGCGCTCATCTGCACGGCGCCTTTGAGCCAGGTGTCCGGGTGGTTCCAGAGGTAGTGGTCCACGTGAACGGAGCCGGAGGAGTGGCCGCCGAAGACGATGTGGTCGGGGTCGCCTCCGAACGCGGCGATGTTCTGGTGGATCCAGTCAAGTGCCTTCTCGACATCCAAGATGCCAAAGTTTTGGCTCTCGCCGTCTCCTCCCAGCTCGGCCGAGTTGGGAGAGGCCCAGATGCTCTCACGCGTGTTGAAACTGACAAAAATGACGCCGTTGCGGGCAAAATTGTTGCCCTGGAATTGAGGGTTACTGCTGGATCCGGTAACCATGGCACCGCCGTACATGTAAACAAATACCTGAGCCATGTTAGTTCCGGAAGTATTTCATCACCGCGCAACGGAGGGTATATATGATGGGGGACTCACGGGCAACCTGGCCCCCTGCCTCTTTGATGGAGCCCAGACGTTCAAGTTCAAGCAGTCCTCATCCTGCCGGCTATACGAAGTGCCCGTGATGGCTTGAGGACACGTCGGCCCGTAGGACGTAGCATTGAAGACAGCAGCAGACTTCGGGAGGTCTTGGGGGCGTTTCCATCTAGTTCGTAGGTCAGTCATGTATTAGAGAGACGTCTGTCTACTACTAGGCCAGCAAGGAGACCTACCGGTTTTGGCCTCCAGTGGACTGGGCAAAGGGGACGCCTAGGAAGACCGAGTTGTTGTGGGAGTCTCGGAATCCATCAACGGTCCCTTGCGGCAACAGCACACGCGGCGTCCCGGAGGCGGAGGCGGAGGGCGGCTTCGCGCATGGCGATGCGGCAGCGAAAGACAGGCTAGCAGCGAGCGGCAGGAGCTTGAACAACATGACGGCGGCTCAATCTTGGATTGGATCTCGAAAGCTACCAAAAGAAAGATGAGTTGCAGATCGGATGGCCGACATTTTTTTCTAACGCTGAAGGTAGACCTGAAGACAGTCACTACATAGAGGATACGGCTCCGAGGCTCCTGATCTAGTGCCGGCCGACACGCCCGATATGGGCAAGGTACGGAGCTGGAGATTTGCAGCCCACAGTAGTAAGCACTAGGTTACGATACTTGTACATGCTCTCTGCCATTGACGAATCGCCTCCAACGCTAAGAGATCGCCTCGGCTTGGCGCCCCTGGGTTAGGGGTGTCCGACCGCGCGAGGCCCGATTGGGAGGCGGGCGGGGCAAGACCCGGAAGGTGCGACAGACGCCCGTGGGATCCCATGGACGACATGGTACCAGTTCGCAACATATGTAGCTACATGGTTATCGGCATGAACGACAACTTCAAGCACTATGACTTCAATCATACCTAGAGTAAATGCAATTTGTGATATAGCTGATCAATTGCTTTAGCTACCTTCAAATCTGACCCGTATCTCAATATGATCTTCTTGGCTCACCACACCAATGTACTGCCATAATGTCAAGCTCCGTCGAATACTAACAGACTATGAACATGAGCACTACCATAACCAGACTTTCTCAACAACTCGCGCCCGCGATGGATGGGAAACTCAGCCACCACCAAGATGCTAACATTCTCAGCCCCGACGCCGGCTTCCTTGAGCAGCTGCAACACCGCACACAGCGTCTTCCCCGTCGCCAGCACGTCGTCAACCACCACCACCGACGCGCCCGCGTGGAAAACGCCCCGGTCCATTTCAATTCTCTTTCCACCGACCCCAGCCGCCGAGTCGCCACCGCTGGACGCCACCGACGAGATGTACGACTGTGACTTTCCGGTCGACACCGTGGGCGGCGCGAGCTTGCCGGCCTCGCGGATCAGGGCCAGCGGTACATTCACCCGGGCGGCCAGCGCCGACGCAAAGACGAACCCGCCGGCCTCGCAACAGGCCACCGCGTCGACCTGGTTCCAATCTCCGTGGAACTGGTGCAGCAGCTGCTCCGTACACATGGCGAGCCCGCCGGGCTGCTGGGCGATGTTGAGCACGTGACGGAAGGCGATTCCCGGGCGGGGTAGTCGGGGACGGTGCGGACCATCTGGTAAAGCCAGGAGAGGTCCTCGTGCAACAGTGGCAGTAATCGGGCTTTGGCAAATTTCTCTGCCGCCTCTCTTCCGGCTCGATTATTGCGGAAGACGAAGCTCGGGCGGTAGTCCCAGTGAGTTGCATCCAGCTGTCCGTCAACATCTGGGGCGTTCTTCGTGCCATCACCATCAAGGCCGCGGCGGAACCGCCGGGTCTCCTTGCTAACCTTGACACGAATGTCGAAAAGTCGGCAGTCCGGCCGCAGATGCGCCAAGGTCGCGACCGGCGCCTCGTCTCGCATCCCCGTGATGAACAACACGCGCGTATTATCGTCGTCAGTACTTGGTAGCAGATCCAGAAAATGCTCCTCCGGCAGGTTTGGGTTCTGCTGCACCTGCCGCTGGAAGAATGCACCCAACGCTTCCCGGTGTTGTTCCTTGTACGGCCGATCCCACAGCAGGCGATCCAGAGAGGCGCCCGTAGCCGTCGCGTACTCACGTTTGGTCGCATCGCTGATGCCGACAGCATGTACCGGAACACCATTCTCATTCAGCAACGAGGCCCAGACGTCGGCGCAGTAGTCTTTGCCGGCGCCGCTGTCTCCGGTGACCAGGATCACGATCTTCGGACCCGTGTGTACTTTCAGTAGCGGACATGCATAAGGCAGGACGTTGTGGGGGTCCAGGGTGAATTTAAGCCAAGCCAGGTGCCGTCGGTTGGGTCCGAAAGCCGTCGCGGCCAGCGCGTGGTCCCGGGGTCTGGTCCCAGGTCGGCGGCGTAGACGCCGCTGCTGAAGGGCAGCAGCTCGGACGCGACTCGGTACACCCATCGCACAACGCTGCGGACGATCGCTTTTCCGTCTTGGTCGCGTGGCCAGACCCCAGTGATCACACATGCGTAATCCCAATCCCGGCAGCCAAAAGCAGTGCTCTCGGGAGCAACATCGCCAACCTTTCCGCCACTTTGTAGGAGATGGAGATAGCAGAGGGTGATGGACAGGACTCAATGGCTGCGACTAGAATGCTGGCAACTGGATCTGATCCGATGTCTTTTAGGAACATGCATCGTTTGAAAGAAGAGGTCTTGCCTCCGCCGTGCCCGCCGTTGATGCCGCTCATGTACATCTCCGTCCCAAACAGGCCCACCCCATCCACGGTCTGACCATGTTGCTCAGGCCCAAGATCAGCAAACTCAGGAGCATCGATCTTGGAAGAGGCCCCGCCAGTGGAAACGTCGATGCGGGTGACGCCGAGAGTCAGCTGGTCGTTTTCGCGGTACAGGTACAGATCTGCAGAGCAATGTCGTGGAAGATTGGTCGCGTGCTCTCCCAACTGACCGAGTCTTGACTGCGCCTCCTCGGGCCCGCGACTGAGCGGGAGAACCCAGTTCCGAACCGAATAAGCAGGGGCCGGCTGCGCCCGGAACACGACGCTGACCACGATGCCAAAGTTGGTTCCGGCGCCCTTGATCGCCCACAGCATGTCCAGGTGTTTGTTCGGGCGCACGGAACCGGCGGGTCGATGTTCATATGGTACGTCGCCAATGCACAGGACCTGGCCCGACTTGACGTCTACCAAGACGGCCCCGAGGATGGCATCGCAGGCCAGCCCGTGCAGTCGGGCTAAGTGGCCGATACCTCCTTGCAGCCAGAGCCCGGCGCCGACGCTGGGGCGAGATCCCAGGGGGACTGTCAAGCCGACCTCCATGGTTTTCCGGATAACATTGTCTGTGTTACAGCCAGCCTCGACAACAACCCGCGAATTGGGCTCAGAGGTAGGGCCTGGATATTCATCGTTCTCCGCGGGCGTAAGGATGTGAACTTGACTGAAAGCGCTCATGTCGACCGCGACAACACCGGGGCGAAGACAGTGCGCGCTGTGGCTCCCGCCTATGACGGTCAAGCCGACTCCATGCTCCAGAGCCCACCGCACGCAGTCCTGGATATGCCGGATCTCCGTCGGCCTAACGATGGCGGCCGGAGCACAGGCGCGAGCCTCCCAGTTCTTGATCTTTCGGTCTCCCTCCAGCAACGGGACGTGCCTCTGCATCCTATCCAGTGAGAATGCTTTCCGATTGAAAACCATCATGACTTCGGGAGCGCTGAACGTGAGATGGCCCGGTGTCGCTTCCTCACGGCAGCCCATGCCGCGACACACCTCCCGCCACTCCGCTCGGGTAGCCACGTCGACGTCGAAGCCCGTGACGAAACGAGAGAAACGGTCCAGGGTCTCGTCGTCGTCGGTAACGCTGGCGGTTCCGGTAGGGAACGAGGCAACCCGCTGGCAGACCAACCCGTCCAACCGGAGAGACCCTTCGCGATGGAACACCACCAACGTCCCCCACTCGGCGAGGAATTCCCTCAGGGCTCGTTCAATGTATTCATGCTGAGGTTTCATGCCGTACATGCTGCGGCAGAACAGCACGACGCCGTAGTGCTCTTTTTCATATGCGTCTGCATACGTCCCTGGATCAAACGGCTCTCGCATGACGCGTAGAGAATTGTAGTATCTGATTAAACGAGGCAGAGGGCGTTCCTCCGCATCACTAGGACGTAGCCATTCGTCCAACTGGTCAGCGAATAGCTCGTTCGGCTCATACGCAATGTACTTGTGGATCTTTCTTCTCATGGAGTAGGGGAGGTGGCCGAGGACACTCTTGGGACCAGGCCCGATTTCCAGCACCGAATTGTATTGCGGCCCATCGAAGAGGGGACCCAGCACCTGCACTAGGTTAGGCACGATGAATTCATCGTACGTCTGCCGTCCCGAGCCCTGCAATAGGACATCGTAGCCGTCGCGGTACTGGGCTTCGGACAGGTCCTGTTTTGATGTTGCTTCGGTGGCTTTCTCCTGAAGAGCTACTTTGAGCGATTCGAGAGTAGCCATAGCGGATGTTGGTGATGATGACTAGGCACAGGGGGGAAAGGCAGCCGGGTCTAGGTTTTTACCGAATATGGTGAAGGGCTGAATTGATGGCAGGAAGTCAGCCCAGGATATGTAAGTCCTGCAATGTTCACAAGAATTGTTGGGTGGAAGTAGCTCACTTATCGGAAAGCGAACTTCGATGGGTAGCCGTACTGTTCTCTTCCGACGCGTACTCACTCGAAAGTGCCATATATGCCGACCTGATTCGTTTTCCCTGCATGTTTGAGATTGCTCTTACCTCAGCTTGCGTTTGAATGGGCTCACCGGCGTTGGGTGTTTGCAGATAGGCAGCATCGGGGAAACAGCCTCACTTTATGTCGGAGGCCTACCAACAACGTAAGCAGCATGGATAACACCACCCACCCAACATGTATTAAGCCGTTTCTACTTTGACTCAATTTAATGTGTAGGTGATATCATAAAATAATCAAACTGATAGTGTTTGCGAGGCAGGCTGCATTGTCACGCCATTTGGTCAGATGCCAAAGAATGCAGCCAGGACAAAGACAGGATACGGTCAGACGAGATGGAATCCTTTCTCTCTCTCTCTCCCTCTCTCTGGAGCTTCTATTCATTTCTACCATACATCTGTGGACTGATCAGGTGAACCCTGGCTACCATCATCTTCCCAAGCCGAGCAAAGTGTCGAACTCCTGACGCTTGAACTTGTCATCACTCAGCCGGCCTGCCGAGCTGGTCGTGATAGTCGAGCTTCCAGGCTTCTGCACTCCCCTGTTACACATACACGCGTGCTTGCACTCTAGAACCACTCTGACCCCCTCGGGCTGCAGCTCGTTCTGTATTGCCAAGCAGATCTCCCGCGTCAGCCGCTCTTGCATCTGTAGTCTCTGTGCGTAAATATCCGCGATTCTTGCCAGCTTTGACAAGCCGACTACCTTGCCTTTCGGAATGTACCCGATATGAGCCTGGTAGTCCCGAGTTAGTGCTGGTCTGTGAAGTAGGGTCTATCCCCAAGGTGCTGCTGAAGACAAGACTGACCTTTCCCGTGAATGGCAATATGTGATGTTCACACAAGCTGGATATGTCAATGTCGCGAACGATGACGAGTTCCCCGGTGTCGCAATCGAATATGGCCTCATTTACCACCTCCTTGGGCGTCTGCGAGTACCCTTTTGTGAGGGACAAGATAGCTTCCGCGTATCGATCTGGTGTCTTTTGGAGACCCTGACGGTCTGGGTCTTCTCCAATCAACTCCAGGATCTGGCGGAAGCAGGCTGCTATGCTGGCTCGTGTGGACTCAGGGTCTGTTTCGCCAGCTAATTGATGGGGTTCTGGGTTAGCATTGGCAAAAGAGTAAGTGTAGGAAACATGCTAGGGCGCGGTTGCGACTGTGGAGCGGACTTACCGTGGTCGCTGATTCCATTCTGGCCCGGCTTGCGGATCACGGCGGCCGACTTGTAGCTATCACCATTTCCGTTGGCCGCAGCCTGGGATGAGCTGGACGACATTGATGGCTTGGCTATCAATTCCTAAGCTTGGAACAGAGAGAATTATGCCTTGAAACCAGCCTTTCAAGACGAATACTTTGAGAGTCCTGGAGGTGCTGGGTATGTGAAGAAAAGCAATTCGTAAAGCATGAAGAATGCCTATATATTCGACAGATTACGATTACGATCCACCAAACCTCCACCACCCCTTTCCGTTTGATCGGATGTGAGCCTGTTCCCACTTCAAGTTTGCGTCTGCATGTAATATGACTCATCCAATGCAATCAATCAGCACAACTACTGACTACTTTTTCCTGTTAGTACCCGGCCGCCATGAGTTGCAAACAGAGGGCCGGAGGGATAGCCTCGCTGGTAGGCCTCTGGCATGCCGACGACATCGACAGCATCCGCGCGTAGACCGCGCCCTGCAAGCACCCGAAGTCCCCCCCAATGCCTTCGACGAGCGGGATTGGCGGAACGAGATGGCGGTGACGAGAAAGCTCAATCCAGTGTGCGGAAAGAGCACTGCCGCTCGACGCGACTCGACGACATGCCTGTCCATGAAGGGGTATCAACGCCTATTACATCTCACACATTGACCAGTCAGCATGCAGCGCACTCTTGCAGGGACAAGACACGGCTGCTCTCCAGTCCACCGCAGCGCACACTCTTGGAGGCACACCCAGTCTGCTGTTCGTGTGATGTCATTCATTCATTTGGCCAACAACGATACGAGCAGCTTGCGGTTGGTCCCCTCCCATCTAGATACCGCTTGGTGCTCTGGTGGATTCCCGGCAAGCCGCCTGCTCTGTCTACCACCTGACGGATCTGGATCCGTCACCAACGCAGGCGGCCCTGAGCGTAAAGACAGCGCGTATAGGTGATGTGATCGAACCAGGTCGATAATCTATCCTGTTACTCCGCGTTGGCCACATTCGCCCGGGCGCGGTGTCCGACCTGAAAGCGCTGGGGAATCCGTATGCAGGTCATGGAGCGAGGTACCCGACAACGGCGACGAATGAAATGTTGCAAGGCATTGTCAACGGGCAGGTGGGCCGCACTCGCACTGTCATCCTGATATGCCTTCTGCCACTCACGGAAACCTTGCCAGCTGGAGAGCTGCGTCTGAAATACCTCCCATTCGGGTGGGTTCATGTCGACGCGATACAGCCAAGGTTGTAGCACCTCACGGTAAGCGCAAGGGTCGTTCATGACGTCTTCCGAGCTCCTCGATCGAATAGCATGGCCGGCCGCCCGCGCGAACCAGTGCCTCGTAGTGTCTTCTTTCGGCGGAACCGGGCGGGGACAGCGGCGCAGTAGGCGAACGATCGCGTCGCGTTCTCTACCGGGGCCGCCGGTGCCCGAAGTTGCGAGTAGTCGGGCGGTGACTTGGCCCAGATCTACATCCGGGGAGCGGACGGGCACGTTGGCGCGTTCCCTGCCCTCCAATCAGCTGGGAAAATCATCGTGCAATGGTTTCATGGGTGCGCTGCATACCTCCGCTGATTGAGGAAAGAATCAGGCAGGTTCACCGGGTCCGACACGTCGCTCACGAACATGCCATGTCTGCGCTTGCTCTCGTCTAGGATGCCGTCCAGTTCGGCGTCGCTGTACTTGGCAACATCACATGCGAGCGGTTTGTGCCATTCGCCTGCATTGTCCGCCATTCCGTGACAAAATTGTAGACTAGGGTTGGCGGTGATGTCGGCATTGCATCCATGCTGGCAATGAATGCGTCGTCGCTCAGTCTCGCCAGAAAGAGAGAAAGGATGTAGAGCTGCAGTGTGCGGGGTAGAGCCATGTTGGTTACGACATTCCTGCTGCAGACAGGCAACAATACCACCCCATGCAAGGGGAAACTTGGACCCGGGAAATTGGCATTTCAACAAATGGCGAGGCAAATGACGCCCGATCTTTTTTTCTCCTTCGCTCACTTTCATACGAGGCCATGATCGGCCAATATATTGTTGTCAAGCCCGGGGCTGAACGGCAGAACTCGAGGATAGAAGTACTGTAAGTGTACACATTTCTCCAGGAATCATCCTCATTCGATGGAAGGGGCTTTCTATATTGATCGTTTCGTGTCGTCGGGGGCAACCATGTAGGGAACATACTTGTTAGATATCGGGAAGGGAATAAGGCATATTCCCAGTCGATCTAAGCAATAGCGCTGATATTCGCCCGCATCTACCCCGGATAAAGTCATCAGGCTAGCCATCGCGAACGCTGTGTTAGTCCCCGCCGCTTTTACCCCCGCCGACCCCACTGGCGGAATCCGCTACTCTACTTACCTCGCAGCACTGGAGCATCGACGGAGGATGGGGATTCCTCCGACCCCCCTTGTCTTGAATTCCGGTCCAGCAAGAGGCCCGGCTCCCGAAGCTGCTTCGTAGCGGGACGCGATACGAACCAGTGCCAATTCCGGCTGTCAGCATTTTGCGATGATAGCCAGGAAGATTGGTGGTTATGCATTACTGGCCCCATCGTGCAAGACCTCAACTGTCGGGCAACATTGGTCGACTTCCCAAGATATGGCTCCAATACTTACCAGGCGGGGACCTAAACGACGAGCATGTGGAAGACCTCTCAGTGCACACGACGGGTAATACGTGATCCTCTACCACAACGCTGATGCGTCGAAGTACCTTCCGCAGGTGAAAACGGCTCACCCTAACATCAGCGAAACACAGAAGGTCACACTGGTCGGAGGACGGCGCGGCCACTAGTGACAGGCACAGGCTCGGGGCGGTCCGCAGCGCAGCTACTACCATACGCAAGCTCATGCCGCCAACGCCTCTGGCCATGCATGCGCGCCGCCCTTGGAAAACGTCGTGAGGCCGACCTAGAACCAACTGGGCATAATCACGAGTGATAGACCAGCGACAGCATGCTCCAGTGCCATTCGTCATCGACGATCTTGGGCTGGGCGGGCGTGACGACCACCCCCTTTTCGAAGGACCAAGGCTTGAGCCAATCGGGGAAATGCAAAAAAGAGGCCCCTTAGCGACAACCGCCGTGCCGCAGCGATCTTGTCAATCACATACCAAAACCAATTCCGGATTTTCAGGGACATAATTTGGAATCCGTATCTCATTGCCATATATGCAAATATGAAATCGGGCAAGCTTTCTTCCTTACCAGGCCCTGATGTTGGAACTCATGAACGATAGGTTTATTGATGTTGAGCTCGGTCTCTCCCCGAGCTGGAAAACCCCAGGGTCTTTTTGAACTTTGTCTGCGAGCACGGATGCATCGGTTCTTGACAGGGAGACAGGGCTTTTGATCTTCCCTGCCGCCCATTGAATAACCGACTGAATTATACGCAGCCGAAGATAAGAAAAAATGTCGGTAAAAAGACCTGCTTGATAACGGAACCCAGCTATCTGTACCTAGGTAGGCAGCGCGCGGCCCTGATCGACGAACCGGCCGCCCGGATCTACCCGGCTGGAGCAGACCGCTACTGGGAATGCCAAACAGCTCTTTTCTCCTGCGCGAGTCATCCAGATAGCGATAGCCACATCGACCAACCCCGATTGGCAACCCCGGCTCTGGGGACCCCAATGCTAGAGCATCGATGGCGATGGCAGCATTGGATCATCAGCCTTATTGACGAGTACGACGAGAGTTCATCTCGAAGGCCATTGAGCCACGGGCCAGCCAAACCTTAGCTGCGAACTCTTAGCGGAACGCTGCCCGGGGCGGATTGTCACCCACTTTTTGGTGGTGCAGGCCACGCCACGTCAGTGCAGGGCTGCAACGCAACAGCGCATTACAAGCATTCGGCGGCAGTTGAGATTGCCGAATGGTCGCACAGGACCCGACAAGCTGGACGCCTCCCGCAAGTCAGCGATTAGTCACCGACGTTGACATCTGCAGCTCTGGCATACATATGGCCTGACTAAAAGCATGGCTGGCCCATCGAAACAATTGCCGAGCTGCAGTTGAAGCTCGCTCGTGTCATGTTGCCTGTCGCGAGAGGTGAGAAAAACGCAGCATTGAGCCGCCCCACCGGTAACTTCAACGGTGAGGGTCCGCCCTGCAGCAAGTTTTGCCCGTTTTTTGCCCCCAAACTTGCCCAAGCTGCCCTGGGCCCTTCCCTGGAGCTCCAAGACGCTGCCCCTGGCCTAGCGGACCTGCGGACCCGGCAATTATCGTTAGCGACCGAGCCTCGGCAAATTCCATCGCATCGTTCGTCTTTTTCTTGTGGGCGAGCAGGTCCCACGAACCTATTGAAACACCACCCGCGCTACAGCGAACGTCCCGAAGTCGCATTGTTGTCGAATGATCGTCGGCGGTAGCCAGATTAAAGGGGAACTTAAATTAGTTACCGTCACAATGGACTCGAGGAGGCCGGGCAGGGTCGCAGCTAAATAAATACCCGCCGGCGGGCGCAATCAGCAGCAGCGTCGAAGGCGCAAAAAGAAAAGACGACGAAGCCAGCCCGTGTTTTGACAGCCAGCCAGCCATTCTTTCTTTCCACAACCACCGCCCAAAATGCCGTCTAAAAGAGCCGATATGGTACAATTCGATTGGAGGATGAGCGAGAAGGCGACTCCGGAGGAACGGATTGCCAAGCTCAAGGAGTATCTCGCATGGGGAAAGTCTCAACCCAGAGACCCCAAGGTAAGTGACGAAGAAGCCGCGGTGCCAAGTCGCGAGGTCGACGGAACGACGCCCTTCTTGGGAAACGCGTTGCGTCCTCGCGCACGGCTCCTCGCGGCTGTTCCCGAAGCCGCCAGCCCAGCCAGCCCGATCGACATACCAGACCGACTAACCCTTCCTTTGCGCCCCAGGACTGGCAAACGTTCATCGAGCCGTACCTGACAGTGCACTCGTACACCTTGACGCCCTTCCCGAGCGTCACCTTCCGCCTGGACACGCAGCCCGTGCACGCCAACGGCAGCGGCAACCTGCACGGCGGCTGCACGGCCACCCTCTACGACTTCTGCACCAGCTGGCCCCTGCACCTCATCGCCAAGCCCGGCTTCTGGCAGCATTTGGGTGTGAGCCGCACCCTCAACTGCACCTACCTGCGGCCCATCCCCATCGGCACCGTCGTCGACATCCACTGCGAGGCCATCCAGACGGGCGCCAAGATGGGCGTCACCCGCGGCGTCATGCGCCGCGTCGAGAAGGACGGCTCGCTCGGGCCCGTCTTGACCATCTGCGAGCACGGCAAGTTCAACTCGGATCCCCCGGCGCCCAAGCTGTAAGCCGGTCAGTTTTGGAAACGAAATATAGACGATGGTCGCGGGCATTGAGAGAATGCACAGCGACTCCATACAGACTCAGGATATCCACTAGAATAGAGGCCGCGCTGAAGCAGCGACCAGCGTGGGCTTAGATAAAAGGTCACATGATTAATCAAGCGTTTTCGCGCCAATTTCAACATCATGCATTATCAAAGTTCAGGTGCACTCATTTGGCCACCTTCCAGCCACTTTGGACAGTGTTCGCAACAGGAAGCAAATTGAAACTGGGACTCCGCTGACGGGGCAAACTGATAGCATTCAGGCCTGCGGCGTGAGGCTGTTAGCTGCTGCCACAGCTTGTCACGAGGACTAAGGATGTATACTACATACCTTTTGCGGTATAACGCGGAGACCAGCTTAGTAAGACGACAGAGGAAATGCTCATGACTAATATTGCCTGGCTTTCGGAGACAGCAGCTAGACGCAAGTGACCCAAAGGAGGACCACGGTAATATGTGAGAGTTTCACGGTGTGGTGTTCTGTTTATAGAACGGGTCGCGGGTTTCTCTTCCTGGTCTGTGGTGGAATGGATCTGGGCTTCGGCAAGAAGACTGTGTCAAGAGTTCGCTGCGATCCATTTGCTCTCACCAGGACCTCCCGTTGTCGATGTACTTCGTCAGTGATAGGTAGCACACGGGCGGCATCTCACCCCGAGGGGCGGGGTAGCATAGTATCATTACCACCAAACTGCGATTAGGCAAGCATTGTGCTTAGTTTGCGTGTCGATGGGAAAGTTCCCCAAAAGCTCCCGTCCTGCCCGTCCTGCCCGTCTTTTCCCATGCACCCAACCTTGTCCATGCACTCACTACTGGCTGGCTACCACCGTAATTACTGCAGCTGCACATCTGTACTCGATGGTCCTGCCTCGTCGCTCGTGATAAGTAAAGCGCGCCTTGCCCATTGGCCAACATAAGTCCTCAGCTCTATCGGCAAGAATACAGACCATATACCTCAATGGCCGAAAGAGAGTCACATGTTGAATGCCTCTTCTCGTATCATGCTCGCGTGGTACTGCGGAGTATAAGGGGCAGGGAGTCTTTCCCAACGGGTCAGAGTCGGTTTGGTTTATCGATGAGCCTTCACGGAACAACCAAAGCCACCTGCAATTAGCGAGACTCTGAATGCCATATATAAGAGGGGCATCGTCGCCATCGACAGTCTCTCTAATCGGCTTCAAACTCCTCGCGACTGCCGGTGGTATATGGAACGAATCGTGACCCATGCTCGTAGTCTGGCGGCCTAGTAGGTAGACCGTGCATTTGTTATACACGTACCGCAGTATGTATAGGTTTGAAAGGAGAAGGAGAAGGTAGCACTACAAACAAGGTGAAAGAGCCACATGCAAACCAGGAATAGAGCTTCTGGAAATCATATTCGAAGTCGTCAAGGGGTGGCGGTGTTGTCCACTTGGGTTTCCCTCAGGCTACGGATTTTGAATATCAGGCGGGTTTGAGAGGCGGGATGATTGGATTACACCGATCGCGCAGAACAGAGATCCTTGATATGTTACACTCACACGGACCAGACAATTGTTGATATGTCACACTCACACGCACCAGACATTTCTTCATTCGGACCCTACTAACCGATGCAGCCTGCTGCGTGACGTAGCTTGCAGGGGTCGTGGCTCGGCGCTGGCGGCCGCGCGCGACAGTCAGCTAGCAGACGCAGCTACATATTGTGCTCGGAGGTACAAACTGCCTCCTGCTGAGGTATCCTCCACAGCAATCCATCAACTGCGATTGGACGAACTTCACTAAGCTTTTCCGTTCATGCTGCATCGCCAGCCCTCCCTGCGCGCATCAGAAAAGTTGCTGATCTACTGTCGAGCCTAGAATATCCCACACCGAAGATTGTACATGCAAGAGAATGCCATATAGGCCAGACAACTAGAGGGCTACCTCTCTATTCTTTTTTCTCCTGGATCAAGGTAGCTATTCTTACACTGGCTATATAAAGCACCATGGCCTGCACATAAACCACGAGATGAAAATTCTCATCGAACACCGAACCCAAGAAAAGCACACTTAGTACTGTCCCTTCATATACAACAACACTTTTCTAGACTCTCTCGGTTTCCCTCTGCTATCGTGTTGTCTTCGAGCCTCCTCTCTCCGGGACTTAGTGTTTCTGAATCCCCTGGTTCTCCTGAACTTGAACACCGTCGACCTGTCTTTCCGCATCAGTGCTTCGGCTTGAACCTGTTACAACGAGCGATTCATCTCGCCGTCGTATATACGGAGGGTATGTTGTCGCATAGTTCCACCTCTTTTACCCCCATTCCCTCTACCACTTTGCTACATAAGTCCGTCTCCTTGGTGCATTTCATTTTCAAGAGCCTCTGTTTGGACAGAGTGGTAGTCACTCTTCTCCATTGATCTCTAGCCAGAAGCCAAGGCCGGATCACTGCCCATAGCCCAAGTCATCGCTTCCTGACCTATGTGTATTCTCGTCAGGACAGAGACAACTGTCATCGTCATCCCCTTCTACAGGCACCACCGTCCCCAATTCAGTACACCTAGTCTAAGGAATCCGATGATAGCGAAACCCATTCAAAGCCTTCCCACTTCGTCGCTCAGAACATAGAATCTTCCTCCAAGGCATCAATTTCGCAGCAGAACGTGGCGTCGTACATGTCGGAAACCAACAGCGGCGGCGACCCTGTTACAGCTCTCTCTCTTCGTCCGTCTACCAAGAACATCGCCGACCGCCGGGCCAAGGTCAACCAAGACGTGGCTGCAGCATTGACTGTCCTCGAAAAATCCCAGTAGACCAAACACCGCGGCTTTCTATGGAATCAGATGTAAGTTATATGCCAACATAAGCTTGGCTCTTAGCCTTAGGAACCACGTCCCGATATCATCATTGGCCAACAGACCTGACTAACAAGCATACAGTGCGGATGTAGTGCAAGCACCGTCCCCTCACCTAAATGCCCTATCCTCACAAATTTCCGATGACACAAGGCTAAGCTTATCGGCTTCGGCAGCTGCCGAATTGACCCAATAGAGTGGATTCAGGCCTAACGCGTGGGGCTAACAGGATTGTCGCACTGGGCTATCCTTTGCTACTTACAGGCGTACCTGATCACTTGCTAGGATCTAGCCGCCAGATAGGGAAGATCACTGGATATGTCCATTTTCATGGTTCATTGCACCGATACGTACTGCTTCGAATCGCAGTTCAAAGCCATTGGTCATTGGAGAGATGGAGCACAGCTGGGAATTCCTAACTTATTGTTATATGAATTGACATCTTCCGTTCCGACTTCACCGTTTCTTGTTGATCAATTGTGCCCAATGACATCTGTTCCTGGATGCGACTCATCGGAGACTCACTTTCCAATGCCATCTGATGGCCCCAAGTTAGTTTTGTTTGATAGAAGCTTAGAAGCCGAGTAGATAATTTTGAAATTTCTCCGACCCGACCACTGGGTTAGTTTTGCAGACTGTCAAGTGGGCGTGTAAGTCACTCAATAAATGTTTGCAGCTAGATACATTGCTTTGTGCGAGATTGGGGATCAAACCCCGGGTCCGTGATAACTGTCCTCTTGCGGTGCAAGATGCGAGTCTACGTGGGTGCATTTCGGTTTGTGACAAATGACTTGGACAATTGGCGATACAGATGATCTTGGTCGTGATCCCCGACGGAAGGGATGCTGCTTAGCCACATTGATACATTCTCTTGAGTGCTTCATGGCCACTCTTAGCCACTCACTCTTAAGTAAGCTTACCTGACGCCACATTGCGTGCATGCTTAGCTCTAGAGCCTACGAATGTCGCAATGGCCTTGCCGGTGTTCCGTCAGTTCCACTGCGCCCAACAATGGGTTCTTATCGTAGTAGGAGAGGGGCATGTTTCTTTCTAACGGACGAGAGTCGAGTCAGTGTCAACATGATGGGCTTCACCGGGCAAGGCGAACCTGCTGCGATTGAAGAAAAGCTGAATGTGAATAACCAGAGAGTGTGCGCGAGGCCGTCACTATTTGTGATCTTTGTCTTTGGATTCAATCCTTGCCACAGCCCAAACACCAAAATCTGTCGAAATATCAGCATTCTTTCGTAGCCTGGTGTCCTGTCATGTTGTTCACTTGTTTTATTCCGCATGTAGTGCGATGTTGATTGGGAGGTAACGCAATATGAAGAACAGGAAGACAGAATCAATAATAATAATCTGGTAGAGATAGAGAAGAGAGAGGTGTCTTTTGATTTCTTAGAGGCTACGGTTCTAATCCAGCGACCGTTAACACTTAATCAAGGGAGTCGACAATTAATCGAGTGAATTTCAAGAGGGAGTTGGGATCCGATTGCACCCCCCGCGTATAGTTGAAATGGTGAACGGGCACACATAGGAACATGAGTGGAAAGCGGAGCGACGGGATAGAGACTGGAGTTGCAACGGCGATTTTCAAAGGCGTCACAAGCAATAGGTTCAGCAAAAAGTTGTCGCAGAGGGGCGAGCGAGCAGGGTAACAAAAGATGTACCGTCTACCTCGCTCAAGACCGCCACTAACGCTCGACAAATAGTACTGGTACCGCCAGAATTAGCCTTGTGCCCTGGCACACGATTTCGGGCAGCTCTTGTGATGGCTACAGTCGACCGTTGCAGGCAGCAAGGATCTCGGAAAGCGCGACCGCCAATCGCCTGCTAAAAAGGAGGCAGGCTGTCCAATGAGAGGTTTGGTCCATCGGCATGGATCCACCACCATCAGCAACTCCTGAAATACTCTCGTGGTTGCTACACCGAAAGTAGAGCAGAAAGAAGTGCTGAATAGCCCTTCGGAGCAAATAGATCTTGCCTCTTCGTCTTCCTGTTGATTGGAAGGATTCTGGGCTGAGATCGGTATGTGACGTCTATTTAAACTAACGACTTCCCCAGCTTCCCCTACGATGGTCGTCTTGAAAGCTCGTCATCAAGCACCAAGGGGAAAGCAAGCATCATTCTATCGCGCTCCCGAGATCGTAGCATCATTTTGTCCCCCATTAGCTCTCGCCATTGTCATTACAGGAAGAGACCGCCATAGCCCAAGGTTGTTCTCTGTCCAGATTTCATCCCCAAGCCACCCTGGCCTGACACTGGTCTTCTCAGGACTTGATAGCCACTTGCCTTTCCATCTCCCTGGCTTATAACTATAGGAATCGTCACAATGGGAGAATCATCTGATCGATGTGTTTATGGAGGGTATGTTGTCTGATGTTTCTTCCCTTGCAAACCTCTTCCATTGCGATCCTTCTGATGGTGGCCATGTGCCATCCGGCGTCGTAAATGCGGTTCTTTTCATATCATTGCTTTCAAACTACACCACGTGCCAAGTACATAAGGAGAAGGTACATGTAGCCATCACTAGCCCTCCCGCATTATGGATGGTACCTAGTTCCTAGCTTCCAGATTCCAACCCTTTTTATTGGGGATCTTCCCTGCTACCCCTCCTCACCCCACCTTTCCCCTCCAATTGCAATTGGCAGCACTTATGCCTGGCACCTGGAACTGGTCTATCTTGCTGCATACATTCTTATATATAACAGTGAAACCCCCTCCAAGCGCTCCCACGTCGTCGCCGAAAACACCAGCTCCCCTTCCAAGGCATCTATGGCACGCATGAACGTGAAATCGTACATGGAGTCTAAGAACGGGGGCGGAGACCCGGTCACAGCTCTTTCTCTTCGCCCCTCGTTGTCCAAGAGCGTCACCGACCGCCAGACAAAGGTTCAGCGCGAGATGGCGGCATCGCTGGCTGTACTTGACAGGTCTCAGTAGACCGCATATGGTGTGCTAAACCTCGATCAGACGTAAGTGTCATGCCATAAGTCGGGATCCCAACCCAGACATCATTGCTGGCCAATTGTACTGATAAGTGAGTGATACCAAGGGCGGTTTCCATTGGGTGTAACATGCTGCTCCCAACGGCCTGGATGCTGATACTAGGGGGTGGGATGTCTAGGAGCGTTCTTGTGTAAGTGCTGCGGAGCGGGTACCTGGTTTAACCTCATCTACGGCAGCAGCCGGCGTGGGCAAGTGCCGGACGGATAGGGCTACTAGCATCATCGCATCTGGGCCATCTTTACTTATGGTGGTACCTTGCAGATGTGGGTAATCTTCCGACTGGGATCTACCAGCCACAATACTGTAATGTATTTTCCCGGCCGTTTTACAATTGACTCTTACGCGAGATTGATGTCTCCTTTTTTTCTTTTGGCCTACTCGCTCGTCCCACAAACGTGCCACTGAATGACCTGATCCTTTATCCAATCCACCAAGGTTTTAGTCAGACCAGCGCTTCTCTCGACTCTCTCCGATCACTCACACTCGTGTTCATGTAAATTCTGAGGCCTGCCATACAATTCTCGGTGTTTTCCTGCGCAACAATTGAGTTCGTTTGACTGCCAACTCGACTGCCTCGCCCAACCTATCCACGCACTCATGCGCCAATGCCAGTCTTTCATTGCTTGCGAGTTGGCCGACATCCGCTGCGGAATACTCAGGGCTATCTAAGACACTCGAAAATGTTCACTGTCAGTCTCAGAGGATCGCTTGTCACGCTACGACAACAGGAAACAAGCTGTTGATTGAAGCCAAGTCAAGGCAAGTAAAGGATACTCCGCGGGCCGGTTTGTGTTTGACGCCGTACGGATCCCTCTACCTAGCATTACCCTGACTGACGTGGTCCTCATCTTAGACACTATGGGGCATAGTTCCCGTTCTCTCGCCTATAGATTCTTCATGGCCCTCATGGCCAAGCCCGCCGGTCGTTTAGTCAGGAGTGCCTGGTAGTTGGTATTACATCTGCACTACTGTCTTGTCCTGCACTAGACGGGCTGCCTCTTCTCGACCACCCACGTCAGTTTCCATGTCTAATCACATTGGGCAGTCGCATGTGTAAGGATACTCACGATTGCGGGGTGTGTGCCCGTCTATACGCAAATGCAAGGGTATGTCAGTCTGAACCTGAGTGCGGATATTATGCCGAAACAAAAGCTTATCTGCGATCATCGTCTGATGGGCTTGCTGCAGAGGCTAGAGCCAATGACCATGGGAAAGAACAGATCTGAACCATCCAGGCTCCCTTTGAGGTCACAGATGATGCGCCTCCTGTCTATCCCCCTCATTTCGGCAGCTTCCTCAGGGCAGATCTCCTATCAGTCTATACCACTACCTATCAGCCCAGCCAGGACGCTCCTGCAACGTCATCGTGTCTGCAATACGAAGCGAAAGCTTGAAGAGTCAGCAGGACACTGGTATGCTGCATCCACCATGTTAGCATCCTCAACATCGTTCCTGTCCAGAGTAAAAGCACTTTGCCCGGCAACAACAGCGAGAGAAATATGTATTATCTTCCCCCCTCCCCCCACGAGCTGCATCGCGTGAACTATCGCGACTGAGGTGCGGTGACTAGCAACGACATACGAGCGGCTGTTGTCGACTGTCGCCTGTGTGTGTGTATACTGTCAGGAAGCAGGGCGGCATTCCCAATTCACACGGATAGGATTCGATGGTGTGATGACCAAAAACACCGCCAGTGCGAGGATGATTGACGTGGTAGAGACAAGCAGCGACCCCATTGCTACTGGCAAGAAGGGGAATGGCGTGCACATTACCAGCTACAGACTTTGCAATTCGCATTCTGCCAACCGTTTAATGCCGTCCTCAGTTCGTTTCAGCTGCATCCAATGGTTGGGATTGTCTTAGCCGCTTCCAGCTATCTACTTGCGAGTGGCCCAGCTACTTGACCTGCCGACAGCTCGATACTGGTGTCCGGCGAGGAGGTCGTCGTCCCAAGGAGGTTTTGATGGCAACATCGACCAATGCTGCTGTACTGATGTCAGAGAATGAATCTCGGCCCTTGAGCAGATCGCGGCCACACTCGACAATGTTTGCACCTCTTCTTGTCGATGTTCCTGCATTAGTGTCAGGATTTCGGTGAGCTCAAAGCAAGGGAAGAGGAGGGGGTGCATACCCACATCCAGTACTACATGGACAAAGAGCCGTGTACAACTGGCACTACAAGACCGGGAAAATACGGACATGATCTGATCCCACCTTACCATCCGCCCGGTCCCCGTCCTCCACCTGTGATTGGGTCCCACATCAAGTCCACCAGTTATGGCCTGTGAAATATGACCGGCCTCTATTGGAGGACGCGATGCCTGAGGATATCTTGATAGATGCTGTGCGTCTGATACTAACGTGCGAGCGATGCAATTCCCCGTGCAGTGTGATTTGCTGGCCGGTACTTGCATTTTCTCGCTCATGCTACTCCAAGAGGTAGGTAGCAGGTTCAAGAGTCGAACTCGAACGGACAGGCTTGGACCGAATGTGGTGCTGCTCTATAAAGATCCATGGGCTTTCCTCCTCTTTCTCAGTGTTGTTGGAAGCTCCCATCATCGAAGAACAAGCAAGGCCAGGCGAGAGAGCTCATCTTCTTGGCTACCTATTCTGTTCATCGCCTCTCGATTACTTTTGTGCATCGAATGCTACAGACCCCATACTGTCACCTCTGCCCACTACTTGTCTATTCTATTGCACATCTACTCGCCTGATTTTGACCCTCCTTGGTACCCCCGGCTTGTCTACTGCATTCAAGCTCGTATACTCCCACGGCCTAACGATGACTCGTTCATCTGAGCAAAGTATCTATGGAGGGTATGTTGCTGCGATCATATTACCTTCTCGCTCCTCTTGGCTCTCTGTTCTCTCTCTCAACATCTACGCCCTTTAAGTGTCCGAGTTCTTCTCCCTAAGCCAAGACCCTTGGCTGGGAAAATGACCGTCCTGATTCCATTCATGAATCACATACGCAAGCCCTCTCCCGCCCAGCCATCTTCATAGTGGTTCGACTTGTTGAGTACGACAATCGACTGCCTTGTCTCATTGACATCTTCACTCCTTTTTTAGCCCTCTTCCATCGTTACCTGAGTAGGTAGGATGCTGAAGCTGGGAGCTCATTGTCGTTGTTGATCTGGATGCTATGATACTCACACAGAATAGCGAGACCCCATCCAAGCCCTCCCATGCCATCGATGAGAGAATCAAGTCCTCCAAGAAGTCAATTGCGAAGGGGGAAGTCGACTCGTACATGTCGACCATCAACGGGGGAGGGGATCCAGTGACGGCCGTGGCCCTGAGACCAGGGTCCTCATCTGGGAGCGCTGCCGAACGGCGGGCCAGGATCGAGCGTGAGATGGCCAAGGTCTCGAGATAGATGTAGCATTGGCAGGGTCCCATGGAGCGTACATTGCAACAAGCTGGATGTAAGTGTCGTTCACTGCGCATGCTTGGCTTCCAGAAGCAGCGTCCAGTAAGGTTAGATCTGGTCGGGGTGTGGAATGTCCGAATGGGGGTGGCGGCACCTATCCAATGAGATAGCTAGGAGGGTGACAACGTTATCCCATGTTTCCAGCAAGCCAGGATGACGGGCTGGGCTGCCCGTCCTTCTAACTGTGAATAGACTAAACCCATGCATGACTGCAGTTCCGAGTCGTCTTGGCGACCATCCACTAGGCTCAAAACGGTACACTGAAGCTTCGACTGGACTGGAAAAGGAGCCTGTCATCTCTCTAAATGACGACAGCACGGTACAGATACGTGCCCATTAACCACCGTTGAAGTGTTTCCCAGCTTTTGTACATCTGCCTGCTTCGTATTATATATATGCATGTTCGAGTACTCGGGGGCAGTCCAGCGAGCAAGGCCAGACCGAAAATGACAATCTATAAAGTCGCCATTTCCTCCCCGGCTGTTTCTGTCCGATTGTTGTCGGAGGCCACATCGAATCCGAGAGGAAATCGAGAACAGATAGAGCAAGCAGATTTCTTCTCAGTCAGTTTCCATTTGGCAAGCGATCTTTCTTCACATATCACCGCATCCTACCCACTTCCCCCCACGAACACCAGTTGCTGTTCTTAGCCAATCACCAGACCAACGCGAGAACACCCCCAAGCAGGAAAACGCAGCGCGTATTCCTGACAGCGCTACTAATACGTATGGACATCCTCCTGCCACCCAGCAAGTCGCCGCGTCGAATACATCTAACATCCTACCCTATAGCTAGCACTGTTTTGTCCCGTTGCGCACCTGCTTCTCTAGTCACCACCTATTTGACATATCGCCACTTCATCTACGACACCTGAGCTTACAAGACCCCTCGCCCTACGTGTCAATGGCTGGTTCATCCGACCAAAGTGTCTACGGAGGGTATGTTACAGAGTCTATTTGACTGCGTTGTCACCCCTATCGTCTACTCCAGGAGCAACACAGTCTCGTCCTTGGCAGAGTTCTCCCATATCGCATATGCTATTGACTCGAGTGAGTCGGCTCTCAGACTCCCCAGTCGACACCCGATGATGTTGAACTTGTCACCTACTCCATTTTCTCCAGCTTATGATGATCATGGATGACAGCCGTTCGCTCTTGCCGTATCGTTCTCATTATCTGTGTCTCGGTCACTTCTTCTTCTCTCACTTACTGTCCTCCCCGGGGGTTGGCAGAGCATCCTTGCTGCCCAAATATACTGTATTAGCTACTGAGACACATTCCCTCTCTTTGACACTTCACTGCTGTACTTTGGCCATTCCCTGCGTGTCTTATTCAAATCCTGACCCTGAAAAGAGCGACCCCTAGCAAGCCCTTCCATACCGTTAAAGCTAGGACCCATGGCCCCTCCAAGAAGTCGATGTCGAAAAGGAACACCAAGGCATACATGTCGACCAAGAACGGCGGCGGCGACCCGGTAACAGCTTTGGCTCTGCGACCCGAGTCCTCGTCGCAGAGCGCGACTGAGCGACAGGAAAGAGTCGCGCGCGAAATGGCCGAAGCACTGGCACAGCTGTAATCAACCTACCTGTGTGCGACATAATTCATTGAACGGGCTTGTGGTCTCGTGTTACAAAGGTATGTTACCGCTTGGCTCACTTACATGGAGTAACAAGTAACACCCGGGAATGCTGAACCTGTGGCTCAATGAGACTCTGGGATGTTGCAACTTCAATTAGACTAATGTGTGTGGACAGGTGGACCACTATACATACATGTAGTACATGTACTCCCCTTGCTTCCATCCCACATTCCGGCGTGGTGGGCGCTGCGACCCACTCATGATAAGGTTGCACGCTGACAACGGGCACAAGCGAGAAACCAGTCCGTGCCAGTGTATCCTCGTGCCGGCTCAGCCCTGTAAACCAGGGCTTAGGGCGGGCTGGCCAAATAAGACAAGATGAACCGGATCCCTGGTTGATTGGTGTCAAGGGGCCCATACCCATCCATCATTCACCCAAGATCGCCTTGACGGCTAAAGTGGGACCTGGGGTTTGGAGAGATCGCACAACCCCAGCTTCTCAGTTTTCCCACGTGTTGTCTGTTTTATGGGATGTGGGTGCAAGGGGCTTGATTCAAACGTCTTGACAATACCCGAGAGTTGGAAAGCACAGAGAGCACATACGATTCCTACGTTCGTTTCCTTGACCCCCAAATGTTTCCTTACTTCTTCTTGGCTGGCATATATGGAATGTTCAGATTGAGTAGAAAATGATATGACATGGACTTGGTTATTCTTGAGATGATCTGCTCTGGAGATCGAGTGCAGCGTGGCTTACCGTTACGAGAATCTCCATTGGTGCGACCTTGGATTGATGCAGCTCTCGACATTACACTCTATTCCTCAGTTTGTTCCGATGAAGCTATGTGATGATCTGGCACCCAAGCTTTGCGCCCCTGAAAGGCCAAACTTCTTGCCTTCAATGCCTAGGCAATCTCGGTTTACGGTGGTTCGTGAGATGCATCGCTGTATTTGGTCTGGGGTACATAAGTGACTCCTGATATCACGGAGAATTGGCGATGTTCCTCCGCTCTGAACCATGCGGGGCGGCGCAGAGTGCTAATGGGCCTTCACGTCTATGTAAGCCCAGCTCCCCTGCTAGGCAATTCATCAACCGGGATCAAGGATACTCGGAGAAATCGACCCGACAACTTGATGACTCCTACTGTTTTGCGAGATCACATTATTTGTTTAGCATCAGGATAGTCAGCCAATACTTACCGCAGAATAATTCAAGCTATCATATTAAGGCATCCGAAAGCTGTTGGACGCTACCTATGACGCCGCAGCACTCAGTGGTTGTAGCATGATAATGACTTCAACCTGTACCGCTTCTGCCTGGCTCATTCCCGTCACTTGTCGCACAGCTGATTCCGAGGCACGTTCATTGTTTGACCCAGCCTAGACCAAATCGGATGTTCCTTTCTGGGGGAATCTCGAACTTCCCGGCTACCAGCTCAGCCTAGCACCAAGCGTAATACCCGTTGTGACGAAATGTGCAAGACCAGACAAGCTTCTTGTCGTTACATGACGACAACATGCCTGCATCCGGAAGCAAATTGCGCCCGGCAAGGTCCAACTAAGTATGGGAGACTGCGACGCGTGTATGGCTTGCTATTGCATGAGAATGGGAGTTTTGCATACAAAAACCATGGATGGGTGTTTAGGCTAATTGGCATCACCTCCCATCAGTGTGTCTGCCTGCGGAGGCCTCCGGTGTCGAGGTCATGCCGTGTAAATCGTAACGTACCTGCTTGTGCTGGCCATCATCGCCAATAGTGGGGTCTACTTTTGCTTACCCCATGGGATTGGCTACGGACTGTCCCCCGCACTCACATTCCCACCACCCAAAAAGTTGGGAAGCTACTGCCACCTCTTAAACCCCGCAACAAAGTTTTCTTATAAGGCTCACATGCTGCACGATGAGCCCCCCTGCGGCGACCAGTTGATCCTTGAAACACGCCGGAATAGAATAATCAGAAGGCGGTCGCACATGGGAGAGCCAGGAATTGAACAACTGACGGCTCGCGGAGCTGGATTGCCCGAGCTCGGCCTGCCGTTTGCGCAGCTTGAAATCAGGGCGCCCACGGAAGGTTATAGAGTCTTTGTTTCCGGGTTGGAGCCACCGCCGGCACTGACAGGGAAAGTTTTCGGCAGCCAAGACGCTGACAAGTCACAATGGGCGATGTGATGGGGTATCCTACTGATGCGTGGCTAGTGGGATACCATCACGGTACAGAAGCTCTAGCCTCGAACTGGTAACTCGAGGCCGTTTCTTGTTCCTGCATCGATTTCGGTGAAGAGCCCAGGTTGGGCACAAACTCGGGATGGGTTGGGACTGGGGGAAACCGGGTATTATTGATGAGATGGTCGAGATGTGGAGCCGCCAGAGCCAAGAGCCTGGATAAGTACGACGGCATTGGGCTTGCCCCATCCTCTCATCTCTCCTCCTGCCTGCGTATGGCCCCATGACCCCAGATGATTCACCGACGATATGACAGCTTTTGGCTGCATGAAGGGGGCATTTTGACGTCGGCAGGACGTGAGCAGGGGTATGGGCACAAAAGGACGCGGTGGGGTGGGCTTCCGGATGAGGCTAACTCCCCGAGTTCGACCGGCTCTTCAGGACTTTCTGGTGCAAGCTTCGCGACGATGCCCCAGGCTGTTGGTGGACCGGCCGGCACCGACGTCGACGCTCCTCAGGCTACAGGCGCTCAGATCATGGTGTTGCAGACGGCCATTGGCTACGACAAACCCATCATAGCCTGTCACTTCTCTTGACGACATGAAGTTTTTGCTGCTTGCTGATTGACTGTTTCGTGAGGCCTCAACTTTCAGGCGTGGTATACTGCTCCAGCCAGAGGTGTCAAGTGCTATATAATTCTACAGTTACCTCCCAGCTCTTTTTGGAATCGTGGGATCGTGGGACAAGCAAAACTAGGGCAAAGCGACCATCTCTGTTTGCAACCCGCTATACATTCTTCTCACTCGCAGCACTCAAATCAAGGCGCGTCTGCCGTGTAATCTACTTTGCACTTTATATTGAATCTCGACATTCTTCAACTGACCAATGGCTGGTTCTTCATCTGACCAGGCCGTCTATGGCGGGTACGTTGTACGATGTGTCTATCTTCTCATGCTGCTGAGGGTGACGGGGTCTTTCATTGGTCGGAGTCGGCCGGCTCCTGTGCCACACCTCATACCGCTTGCCCGTACGCCTCTCATGTACCTCCCCTTCTTTATCCGCTGTGCCCCTGGCTGTTAATGTATACATACTTGACTCTGCTCCTTTCTGCCCCCTGTCGGTGCAAGCTTTCATCTCATACATCACAGCGTAACCCCGTCCAAGCCTTCCATCGCCATTGTCGCCAACACCCCATCCCCCTCGGCAGAGTCCATGTCAAAAAGCAAAATCGATGAATTTCTGAAGGACGGCAGCCGGGAGAGCCTAGCCGAGCGCAAGGCCAGGGTAGAGCGCGTGGTGGCTGCAGCCTCGGCGGTTCTGCCCCCTGGCGAACCACGTGGTGGAGTGCATACACGCAATGCACCTAATTGAATGCAAGTATCGTCTAACTGTAGGTGCGTCCCAGCCCGAGTCACTTTCACCGACCTCATTCGCAACACAGCCAGTGTAACTTCCGCGCGCTGTGATTGGATGCTATCAACAGACAACCTGTTTGTTCGTCCTGACTGACACATTAATGCAGGGAGCGTGATATTGAACCACTAGCGTCTTCGCCTTGGAGAGATTAGCGCAGCTAAAAGAAAGCCCCGACAATCTGGGTCGCGTGGGGGGCTGAACCCAGCTAAGTAACATTGGAACAAGGTTGATCGACGGCTACCCGCTGAATCTACTTAGCTGGCTGGGTACTGCCGTCATTGGGAAACACTGGGGTCTAGCATTTCCCCGACCCGAGGCGCCAAGTACGGATTCTTGGGATGACGGGCGTCGCACGGACGCAAGAAGGCGGACTGCGCGGGTATAAGAGTGACCCCTCGAGTCCTCTTTTATTCCCTTGCAGGAAGATGGGCACATATCTCGCGGATACGTTTCCGAGTGGACAATGGGGCTAGACAAGACTTTGGGCTGGCTTCTGCTGGTGGGCGCATTTGGTAGTGACAGCGGCGGGTTTTGGGAGGTTTGGCTTCATTGGCGGGGTTGTAAAGTAGCGTGGTGTTACTAGACACAAAATAAAGATGTGGCACGTCTGCATGTTCGCGTACGATGCCGCAGCGACCATTGAGATGCTTTGTTTTGAATCGAGAAACTGGGTCGGCGATCACCAGAGCTCATGCTGGAAGGTCCATGGTGGACGAGAATGAAAGGCGTAGTGGTTTGGATGTTTTCGGAGCCTTGCCGCACTGCGTCTGGAAGCCTGGCTATATGTTGCTACCGGGGCAAGTCGGTTATTTGGCAACGGCAAGGCACACATATTAATTTACTATGCGACCAGAGACCAGGGCCGGCTAAGGCTTAACCACCGCGACGAGACCATCATTGGAGTCATACCCGCCTGCAGCTTGACCGACAGCCAGATAAGTTGCGGATTGGAGTGGCGAAACAGAGCCGAGATGGCTGGTAGGCCGATTGATGAGTCAATCATGCTGAACTGGTTCATTGTCGTAAATATCGTGTCTAGGCGAGTTCAAGGAAATACAGCTCTGCCTCTGCACCGGGGCGCAACCTTTACTACGAATGTCGAACGTGTTCGTCCCCCAGAGTTTGGGGCCCAAGGCCCAACAACGTGGGGTGTCCTTGACGGACGGGGCTTGCTCGCACCATCTACTGTCGCGTCCGAACATCCGAGCCAGAGGGTCACCGGGTAGCGGAAGATGGATCTAGGACTAAATCAACACAATATCTAATCCTGACCTGATTTGATGGGCTCGGAAAAGTAATTATATACTTGAGCAATTGGAGTCATAGGTGGTTTGCGATTCCGAGCGAGCAATGCATCATCCCTGAAGGGCGGGGCTGCCTGGAGCCCGACCCGACCCCTCCAGCCTGAAGAACCATAGGCGAGGTACTGTATGCACTATTTAGATTTCATGCGATGCTACCCGATGCAGAGCAAAGTGCATATCATCCACCATGCAGTGTGCAGTGACAATGCACTGCAGAGGGGATATGTGACGTATCTAGTCGGGCGTGATGAAGATGTCCACCAACCGCGGGCCAGAGCTGCTGGTACGTGCCTACAAAACTTGCGCAGGACGAACCGGTTTTGGGGAAGGTGCATGCAGCACGGCATGTACGACATGGCGCCTGACGAGCCCATGATGCATCTGGTCGAGCAACGTCCATTTACTTCTTATTAAGTAGAGTAACAAGCGTCAAGCCCGCCAGCCCTGTCCAGAACCCTGCCGCCTGTCTCTCTCCCAACAGGAACTTAACATCCAGCAGCCTGCCCCTGTGGTGGTGCTTTGACGCGACAAGTTCGTTACCCTCTCCGTGGTAACGAAAAGCCAGCCCTTCAGAGAAATGCCTGCTCTCACACGGGTAAGTGGGAATCGGATTCTCAAGTCAGATACATCCGCGAATCATCGATGGAGAAACCGGCTAGATCCGAATGGGGTCGACGATACTACTAGCACTGGCCGCCCTTTGGTGCCTGCGCTCCTGATGTCGGTTTATTTTTAGCACGGGTCTTTGCTGCGCCAGTTACCCGTTTGACTACAAACTCAATTTTGACAGCAATTTCATCTGTTCATCTTCACATCACACCCCCACGCCCCGAGACCCAGAGGGCAACGTAAGGCTAAGTATCCAGAGTGGGCTCTACGTTTGGAGGCCCCCGTATGCACACAATGGTCGCCTACCCGGTCTGTGGAATAGAAGGGGATGGACGAAAACTTTCCATTGGCCGATTGGTAAAAGAGGTAAATATTGTCACATCTACAGCAACGCATTGCAGCCTGGAACAGCAGGGCGTCGAGTAAGAGGAGGAGGTAGCCCATTCCCAATTCAACGCCACGCATCACCGGTAAAGAATGCCTGTTGTCGTGTGTACAGACGTGGCAGCGTCCGCCTTGCGCTCGACAGCGCGGTAAAAGGCATTGAACTAGACCAGACATCCATCCAACAAAAGGCCATGCGAGTAGCCGGTGAATCTTTTACTTCGTATGGTTCGGCAATCAAGTTTCCACGGGGGTTCCCAGCCTTTTCGCCCCGAGTTGACACCACAACCAACACGACGGGCGGAAGTGAAGCTGCAATAGAGAGAAAGGGGGCGTTTTTGCTCAGGTAAGAGTATCTGAAGTTTATGTCATCATCAACTAATGTTTTTGGGAAGTTAAAACGCTCGAAATGGTTGACCGGCACCACCCATGGGTAGTGGCGACTTGCCAGCTTCATACCGTACGGAGTGTCACGATCCCTTATGTCCCATTATCTGGCCTGCATTGACTCTTGGCCCAATCAAAGCATTTGCAATTCACCGCTTCCAGTCAACCTCTGGAATCCGATGGAATTCTCGACGCCACTGCCTCGGACTGCATCTCCATGCTGTGGTTATGGAAGCAGTGGTGGGCAGATATTCTGCCTAGGTGCCAGGTTCAGTCTCTGCCAATGGTCGTTTCGCTGCCCACCCCCTCTGACTCTCTGGAGGTTGATTGGAGGTCCATGGCCTCCATCGGAACGACAGACTAGTACAATATGCTTCAATGAGACGACATAAGTACTAGATACCGAGGAGCGACGGCGTTGACAGGTGCCGGCAGGGGAAAGTATGTGTTTGGTCACCCAGCAGTACCTCTACATCTAGTCTCTCTCCAGGCGATCCAGGGCGAAGAGGGCTTGGGTCTACAATTCACGGCTCGACTCGGCAACAAGAGTGAGGGCTGGGTCGCATTTCTGGCGATCTATATCGGGACAGATGGACAACTACGCCATAGGACGGGGAAGCGCATGATTGGTAACAGAGCATGGAGAGCCTGGAGGTGAGCTTGTACCATAGCATCAGGCACAATTTATTTTGTCTACTTTGCTATTATAATCTTTCCTTTTGTGACTTGCCAGATCTACTCGAGTCACAATGGCATTGGGCTATCGGCTGCTTTGGGCCCCTTGTTCAAACAGGGCGGCCTATTGAGGACCACCTCCTTCACTGGGATCGAAAGGCATGATCATGTTGACCATCAGGGTTTCTTTTTGCGTCTAATCTGAGGGTTTGCCCGAGTGATGTTCTTTTCGGGCATACCGTAGTGGTCATAGAGAGACGTTTCTCAGCCTTAACCCAGTGACAAACTCTTTGTCGCGAGAACTAGATCCCATAGATCCAATCACAATCGCAACATAGCGAAAAAGGTCAACTCAGGAGAATATTGTGAGTCAAGGGAGTCGTGGGCTTCAATGGGATATCCCATTCGTAGAGTTTGAGATTAATTATGTACAAAGTCCCATGGGCGCCCAACACTTTCTATCGCTGAAAGTTCTCGTTGAAAGCAAAGAACGAGAAAAGTCAGGCAAGAGCAGTCAGTGTCTCGTTTGATTTAACGATCTTCATTCAAACTTGTATCCCTACATGAGAACTCATCTTCAGTTAAACGGCATATTTTTGCGAAACTGCGTAATTGATTCATCTGTTCTGAACGTCTTGCTCAACTCCGGCTCTTCTATTACCGCTAACCTTCCAACCTTTTATACTCTCACGAGCACGCCAACGATGGCTCGTTCATCTGAGCGAAGTGTCTATGGAGGGTATGTTGCATGACCGTGCTGTTTCTATCTCTTTCTTTTATTCAAACTCCAGACCAGGAAAGAATTTGGGTCTCCCCTGTAGCTACCTCGTGGCTTTACACACATTTTTCTGCCCATTTCCATTTCTTCCGGGTGCAGTGAGCTGTTTGAAAAGCCGACCAATCTGCCTTAATTGACCATCCCACATTTTCCTTCCGATCTTTTCTTACACTTATCCAATCCGGCAGAGTTGTGAGTCGAAGGGGTTTGTTGTTCGGCTTGCCCAGTGTTCTCCGGTGCTTTTGATTGAAGTCTCAGTCTCATCATGAAGGAATATTTTCGACCCCCATCCCCCTTTGCATCGGCTCTTGTCTTGTCAGTTATTTCGGTGGAACGACCGAGACTCACCTTAGCCCGTGAGACTACGTTCGGCGTCGAACCTGTACCTCATTCTGTCATTTGCGTGTGCCAGATCTCACACATGATGATAGTGAGACTCCGTCTAAACCCTCCCACGCCGTGAAGGACAAATTCAAATCTCCCTCCAAGAAGACAATGTCCAAAAAGAAGACGAAGTCTTACATGTCGGACATCAACGGCGGCGGAGATTCTGTCACGGCCTTGACGTTACGACCTGTATCTCCATCTGCAAGCACGGCCAAACGACAAGCTAGAGTCGAGCGGGAGATGGCCAAATCCCTGGCGCAGCTGTAGCCCACCCATCCAGATGCTGTATGCGCAACACAGCTCTCTCGAGTGTAAGTTGTCTTTCTTTTTCAGGTCATTGGAATAACATCCCGACACCTTTTTCCTTGATTTGCTCCATTTCCGAAATGAACTACGGCGTTAGTCTGTCGCTGATGTGACGATCTCTGATTGTTGCAGATTTGATTGACTGACACGATGATTGCACAAGATTGGGACGCACTAAAACTTACCCGTTGACAGCACGTGGAAACCCCCACCTTCAAGGCTGATTTGCACCAGCGCTGCCTGTCTGCTGAACTTGGGTAGAATCTACAGCCATTACAAAGGTATCGCAGGGTTTCACATTGAGGATTTTCGCATCTAGAGGTCCGCATCACAGTCGTCTGCATTGGGTGGTTCTGCTGCACGCACCGGGACAAGAACCAAAGATAATCACTACAGTTCTATTCCAGCAAGGAAAAGAGTCATCAAGGAGCGACTTAGGCGAACACATGACCTCAGGACTACTTTAAAAATATACGTACCTTTACTGCATTGACTTGGTCGGCTTCTGATTGGCGCTCAGGATGCGAGCCAAGCAACTAGTAGTAGGTCTCTGGGTCTCAAGACCTCGCTTTCTCAGTTCATCGCCAATTTTCATTCGCCAAGTCCGCATAGCGTATGGCATTAACCAATACGGATAGCCACTGCGTATGGGAATATTCCCCATCCCTAGGCCGTTACCCGCAAGCAATACATGCATAATGCGGTTATCCCGTATAAGTAATTCACCGCCAAGCCTGTGACACTGCTAGTTCGCCCAGGTCTAAGGAGGGTCCTCCTGCCCTGCGACCAGTGAGCTTGGAGGGAAAGTGGGCCTACTTTTTCTTCGTTATGGCGGGATCTGGGATTCCATCCCATCGTAGATAATATTTAATACCCCAGTCCGAGGACTATGATATATAAATTCGCCATGGTCTCCTCAGGCCTTGTTACTACACTATTGTTAAATGTCTCTATCGGAAACTACGCCGACTATAGCTTAGCCAACATCATTTGTCACTTTGTCCATCATCCGTTTGTGTTCCTTCTTCCCGGCTTATCGAGAACAGTACCTCGGGACCTGGGTTGCAGATACGGACACTCCTGTCTCTCTATCTACACTGTCTCAACCTGGTCTAAACTTGTCTGTATATAACCCACTTCTTTGCTCCATACGTGGTTTTCAGTACCCATTCTCCATCTTGAAATGGCTGGATCATCTACTCAAAGTGTTTATGGGGGGTACGTTAAATTACATGATTCCTTGCCTCACGACCTTCCTGAGCTTTTATCTACTCTGCCAACATTAAGGCTGTCTCATTACATCTCGGGTCCTTGCTAGATTAGACGGCCACGCACTGTTCACTCTCTTCCCAACAGTCTAGAACCCGCTTTCCCATGCCGGTGATGTCGGTGATAAGTGTTGTGGATTCATCGCTCACCTAGCATCTCACCACTAAGTACCCAAGTACCTTGCGCAGTCCCCCATCCAAAAATGGACAATTGGGAACACCATTGTCCAATCATATTCCACTTGTTTCTCGTTACTTGAGTGTGTCGGGCCTTACACAGAACAGTGCGACCCCATCCAAGCCACCCAATGTCATTACCGCAAGCACCGAGTCCCCTCCCAAGACCGAGATCTCTCGCAACAGTGTAGAGCTGTACATGGCCATCAAGAACGAAGGTGGAGATCCTGTGACGGCCTTGGCCCTGAGATCCGACACTCTACATCAAAGCGTAGCCAAACGGCAGGACAGAGTGCAGCGCGAAATGGCGGCATCACTGGAGCGATACGGGAAACCGTGAGACGCACACATGGATCCAATGGCTCAATTGTAAGTGACGACGGTTCTGTGGTGGATCGCGATGGATCAATGCTGCGATGTTCCACTGACACAAAATGTGCAGTGCAGTGCATCCGATCTCATCCGTTTCTTGACAGATTGGCGCAACCAAAAAGTTCAGAAGAGGCCTAAAGTAGTGGGGTATCCACATAATAAGGTTAGTGTTGGTACCCGTACCTACCAGCTGGCCGGGTCCGTTAGCCAGGTCGGGCCTTTTTCAGCCCAAGCCGGCATCTTCCCTGAAGAGACAGCTGGGCAGCTAGGTTCTGGAGGGGTGTCTGAGAGGGGTGTCTGAAGGATTACACCGGATAAAGGCCCCAGATCAGCCATCTAGAGTCTCAAGCTTTCAATTCATAACTTCTCTCATCTACAATAGCCTACTTCACGAGAGTGACATGTCCGCCTATCAATCCCCACGCAAACACCCCGCTGTTTCCCAACGGAAATCGCCAGCATATCTATGCGATACCATAATACGACAACTACGGTCAGTCACATCGGTCTATCGTCAGCTGTTCGGTCCTGGTCTCCGGGCTTGAATCACTTAAGTGCATGTCTGTTTTACTCGGCAGAATCGGCATTCTTTGGTTTGGCACATTCAAACCAGTGATACTAGATATTACCTATGAGAGGACCTTGAGCATGAACCTGACTCATTAGAATTGAGCGAATCCGAGGTTTCTGTGAGATATCCCCAGGGGCCCTGCCTCTGTCTGCAACGGTACACGTGGTGAAGCCAGACCCTGAATGGCCCAGTCTGTGTCGCCAATTGACGATGTCGGCAAAACAGAATATCCGCGGCGCGGCTGGTTCGGACTACTCAAGGAAATGGTTGACGGCATTGCCAAGGCTCTCGCTTAATGCGATGGTTGATTTGTGACGTGTCAATGATTTGAAACCAAGAAAGCAGAGAATTATGCCTCGTCAACGCTTTTCCGCATAATCACGCACAATGGAGGCTGCCTCGACCTCGAATCGCCCGGAGATAGTGCGGCCATGACGTGAAGGGGCAGCTTCTTGCAATGCGAAACACACCCAACGGACTCAGGGCAGGGGCCTGTTCATTGCTGCAAATCGACGCGAGATGCACACGGCTGTCTTCTACACAACTACAACAGTGTCGCTTCCGGTACGATTATATCGCAATGTGATCGAATGTAGTGGTGCCGATGCAAGTGTTTCGACGTCGCGATGCCCATTAACCTGTCTTTGGAAGAAGAGACTGTAGCTGAGAGATGAATCGCATTGGAGTGATCGTGTGACGCATTTGCCACGTAAGCTGAATGGGGTCGTAGAAGCCCTTGCCCTCTTTCTTTCGGTCTGACATGGGAAGAAACGAGAGAAATTGGGAAGAGGGGAATTGTGATTCACTCTTCCTTCAACTCAAGGAGGCTCTGCGTGGTTCGCCCTCCAGTCCGCCTGTTTTTTTCGGTGGCGCTCAGGCAACCCCGTCATGAGGGGTAAAACAGGTTCGGTAGGGTTGCGATCTACACTCAAGGCATCCTTGAATGCGCGCCCCACGAATCACTGAGTTAGGCACTCTAGACTTGACAGGGCGAACTGCCGTCTTTGGGAAGGGAAAGAGGATATTTTCGGTGAGCAGAAGGCAATGTCTTCCATAAGCGCCTCGTCGACCACATGCACTTGGCTGCCTTGGAGGAGCTGCCGCGGACCAATCTTACACTGGCTGCCTCGGAGAGATTGCCAGGGACCGATCAATGCAGCTGCCTTGGAGAATGGTCATACAAGATCGTTTTCGCAATTCCAACAACAGAATTGGATATAAGAGCGCATCAGGTCCCTTCCCCCAGTTTGGACATTTCCCATCTCATATTTTCTTACTCGTCAGGACATAGGTGTGCGATACGACTTCCCAGGACTGGTGGTATTTAGACATACCGACAACACGACAATTCCATATCCACCCTTCTATATCATCTGCTCTGGCTGCCGTTGGGCAACATACACACGATTCAACAGGGGGGACATTGTATCCGTATCCAACGGCTACAACAGACTATGATATTATGATGCACGCAATGGGCAATTGCTGAGCAGGAAATGTTCTACGGAGGGACGAGATGGAGTCAAGCGAGGGAAATTGGAGGAAACAGACCTCTGGTCAATCACAATTCGTCGTTGGATACGGCTGTTCTGAATGCCAGGCCTTTTCAGGTGCCGTTTCAGCTACCCATACTTGATAGATTATGTACCGGTAAACCATTCATCCATATCTGAACCTTGAAAACATGTAGTCTCTTGTTAGAATCAAACAATAGTTGTTAGTGATGCGCAATTTATAAGGGAGCCTGAGTCTGAGGCGGCAGTCTTTCGTTGCGTTTGCGTACATCCTGTCCTGAGTTCACTTCGGCTGCTGTCGTTAGACACTATGCGGATACGATGCTGTAGGCGATGACAGGAGCTATCTGGTGAGGATAGGAGGGAGATAACTTGGCACATTTCAGAGGAATGTTATACAGCATTACAGATATTTGAAGCATATGAAAAGAAAAGTAAGAAGAAAGGGAACATACTTCCATAAGTCAAAGGATCTCCAGACAACGGGGATTTCGTACAGCATGTTCCCCGTAGTTGTTGTATTCCCCGGAAAGACCTTCGGTGCATACTGCGGAGGAGCAAATGATACTTTTGACTCTTAACATTTGCATCACCGAGATAGCCAACGTCCAGGTGTGTGTACTTTACATGGCCATTTCTTAGACAACGGCAAAGGGCCAGTGGATGTGGTACAGATGCTGCATGCAACTGGCGCGAAACAAGCTTGAGGAGGCGTCGGGGACTGCCATTTACAGACGACATCTTGGGTACTTGTTTCGACCCAGCATATGCGCTGGTCCCAGAAGGCGTGGCGTCGCATCACATCGAGGAAACAAGGAGGGCCGTGCGCGAGGTGGAATTCGCCCTGATCACGCTTGCTTGCGCATACAATGGGTTGCCACGGCACTTCTCCAGATGCTTAGAGGTCTTTTTAACGAGTGGACAATGCATGCTTGATCTGTACCACTTTTATAGAAGTAAAATTCATGTCGTGAATAAGATTTTGAAAGCATGCGCAGGGTAACTTTATAGTTACTTAACGCCGGGAGGTTAAAATAAGAAATTCGATTTTATAATAGCACCTTAGTAAGACCGCCCGGGGATGGGAAATCGAAAGTATTGACGTGAGCTGAGTTCTTAATAGCTTGGACAGCTTGGGACGCGCGCCAAATTCTTCGGTGAGCATGGGTACTTAGGCAAACATAAGGCAAGAGGTACCTTCGTACTTGACCAGGCCAAAGAACAAAACCCTATTTAAGACATCAGTTCCAATTGTGGCCTGTGCTTAAGCCTACTAGTAGCTAGCACTCCTCTGGCCATACCCCTCCAGTCTTCATTACTGTCTCTGTCATTAATATTAAATATAAAACCACCCATCACCAGTTATATAAATGCCATGGCATCCTCTAATACTATAAGGATTATGCCGCGAGTACTCTTATTATATTAAAGGACCTACGGCTTTTATCTATATATTGGTATTCTCTTGACTCACCTGTCCTCCGTCTTATACTTGATACGATTAGCCCCGCCACTACACCTGCACTTAAAAGGCCAATCCGATAGAGCTAAAGATATACCTCGAAGTGTTTTATTTCCACGTCCGAGACAAGTCGACAGGGTTTCTGTTCAAATCCCGAGTTTCTCTTGGAGTCTTCTTCCTAGTCCTTAGACACGAAACTACCAGCAATGGGCGGCTCGTCAGATCGGTCCGTACGTAGCGGGTATGTATGACACTGTGATCATGTCTCATTCCAACCCGTTTCGTCACATATTCCGTCAGACTCTTGCCCAGCCGTATGAGGCGCGATGGATATGAAGCCAGTAGCTTTTGTCAGCCTTGTTCGTCTGTGATCCATGTGTTCTATTGCTGCTTTGGCTTCATCAGTGCTGCGAAGCAGCATTCTTTCGTATCAATCCCACAGCCATATATAGCAAGTACACTTGAAGGCAAAAGACTTGGAACTGGCTCGAGACTGACCGCCATTGTTCCTAGAGAAACCCCCAAAAAGCATTCCCACACGGTTGCTAAGAAGACCAACAAGACGGCATCCAAAACTTCGATGTCCCACGACAAAGTGCAGTCCTATATGTCAACCAAGGACGCAGGCGGGGACCCTGTGACCGCCGTCGGCATACGACCCGACTCTCCCGCCCAAAGCAGGGCCGACCGCCATACTAAAGTTAAGGGTCAGGTTAAGGGGGCCCTGCAGAAGCTGGACAAGACTTTGGTAAATGAGCCTCTCCAGTTCCCGGAATGCGATATTGTTTTGGATGATGAAGATTGTGTAAGTGTCAAACCAACAGAAGTAACGAAGCTGTGTTACTGAAACAAGAACAGCACAAGCATGGTGAACCTTGAAGACATCCGTCATACCTACCCGAACGGTCGACACACCCTTGTCTTATTAGCTCCTGCGTCCCGACGCCATGGCTACGTGGGGGCGAAATCCCCCCGATACGGTTAAGTTCGATCGAGACCCCGCCATTCGATACCAAATGGAGTCAAGCGCAGTTCTGTACATGTGGTTCGAGTGACAGGATCTCACATTGAAAGTACCTATTTCAAGAAGTCTGCCGCCAGGTTGGAGCGGCCCATATATACTACTGGAACTGGTTGGTCACAACACACTTGGTCCTGCATCCTCGAGATGACAAGAAGGGGGTATCCCGGCCACATATACGCGGCCGAGGATCTGGGATCTGGTTACAATGGATTGCTGGTAGCTGAAATTTGGAGGAAAAAGAGCACAAATGGCCCCTAGCTTTTCCCTTTCCTTTTCCTGCAGTTTTCTGAATTGCGCCCAGGAGCTTCCTCTGCGCCGCATTTCTCAACACATAATCTTCCTGTTGGCGTTTTCAAATCGGAGGTCTTGATGGGCATCTATCTAATGGCTGTTTTTTATTATTTCCAATCAGCCCAGCAATATGTTGGCGGCAGCCTGAAACCAGTTGATGGTGACATATTTGGTCCTTCCTCCTCCGCTTCAGAAAATAGCAATCCTAGGATCTGTAACTGACTTTTTGAGGGTGTAAAGGCACCATAGTTGCATATGAAAGCTGAAGATGTCCGAAGTGATCTAGAACAAGAGACGGTAATTTTTTGATGGGTGACTGGTCACTTCGTCAATGAACTGGCGGATGAGAAGATCTTTGGTGGCTCGTTCTGTATGATGCGAACTGGACATGGCTCCCTTGTCGAAGTTCCGTGTCGCATTTGTTGTTTTCCTTGTGTGTGCGGGTGGACCAAGCTCTGGACATCACTTTGTCCAATGATCCATTCGTATCATACCCCGGTATTCATCAACAGCGGTATCTGATGAGGATCCTGTGGCTAGAAGCACCAAACCATGTGGCTATTTCTCAGGTCAGTAGGGCGATCAAGCTGGATTTGGATCCATTTCCTAGAAAGAAAGGTGTCGGGGCAGCGGCTGGCGGCGTCACCCATTTTACCCCGCCGACATTTTTCTGAACCCGCCTTTCCCCCCATGATGACTGCCGACCGTTCCCGCTCTCTTCTACGGGCTTTCCTACATTATCCTGACCAGACAACAGTAGCGGATGTCATGTAAGGGCCATGGAGCATGATGTAGTGAAAAGCTCCTGTCAGTTGCTCAGAAAACCACCGGAAAGGGGAAATTGAAAATCTGGAAGGCAAATCGTCCAAATTTCTAGGATCATTGATAGGCGCAATGCGTGACTTTTGATGCGGCAGTAATTGAAGTGAACCACAGCAAACCATCCCTGAATTCGAGTGGTGGCCCAAGAGAGGGCCAAATTGACCGGCTCATAGGGAATGGCATTCATAATCGATCTTTGGCTAAGCCACGTCATTAGGTAATCAGGTGGGATGCGGTATTTGGTGGCGTGGGATATGCAGCGACAGCCATTGACAGGTCATGGACCGCGCTTGATCCAGGAAACTTCTCCAGGGGCTGTCTCGGAGAAAGTCTGTAGGGCTGGCCAGCTTCCTCTGCCGATGGCCGGGCCGCCTCGGATGCGTCTGCCTGCGAGCCGTTACCTTGCACCAACACCGCCCATTCGATGGTAATCAGGGGCCAGCGCTTGTCATTGCCGCCTTCTGATGGTGAGATTTTCATATATGAAAGCGCGCATCGGTACAAGCTCGCGAGCAGCGGTGGGTTGCCTTCGGATGTGGGTGCAAGCAAGGAAAGACAGGGATGAGCACAAGACGTGCTTTCCGAAATAGAAAGTACCGCAACCGCGAGCCTTCCTGCAGTCTAGCAAACAAAGCGGACAGCGCGCTTAACGTTGACGTTCCGCATATGCTCTGTCCGCGTCTATTGCCGCCGTAGACGAGGCGCGCCTCGAGAAGATCGTCCGTCAGCTCACTCCAGAGCACTCTCGCTCCCACTTAATATCATGCAGTTGGGCAATGCAAAAAAACAGCGGTGAGTGCGGCGCTTGATATCCACGTTCCACCGACTATACATCCGCGCCTATTGCCGCCGTGGGCGAGGCTTTGAGAAAGACCAGTGGCTTGACAGCAACCTAATGGGGCTGCGGTCTACATCCTTCAATTGCAGTATCTTTCGCTCACTGCCATTGGTATTGGACTGGCTGCTGAAGAGTCCTTGGCTTTCACAGATGATGGTTTATAGTGTCCATATGGATTCGTCGCACGCAAGCGATGGTTGCTATCGTATCCTATCAGATAAGGTGGTGCGAATAGCTCCCGAAAGATGCAAGAGGGTTCGTATCAATTATGCCTTGGATGTATTTAGGTCACATCGGGACTTCGTGTAAATAGATGAACTGCCAACATGCATAAGGCTGGTGTAATAGTTCAACACGTCTGAAGTATGCGTAGGGCGGTTACACTAGCCAAGCATCTCGTGTCGGTTGAAGCGTCAGCATCGGCAGGTCGATAGCTTACAATGCTGTTCGCTGCACGTCATATCGGCGTTTGGCAAGGAACAAGTTTCATACTATTTGGTCTGGCACAGAATATAAATATCCATCAAATGGTCAGAACCTGAACGATATGATCTCCTCACGACAAAATGCATGCGAAGATTCCTTGATTTCACCAAGCAGTTACCAGATACTCCATCCAGTGATGCCCGGCATTTAACCAGGCCCCGGTCCCGTCCGTCTTGCACTCACCAGACTGGCGCCGCCACCACCGCACACGCCGATGCACTGAATCCGGACTCCTGTCTCAAGATCCAATCTTATATACAATATCTTATCGATCCCATATTTCTTGTTCCTGAGTCTTGGTTGCGAAACCTTCGGATATGGGTGGCGCTTCGGATCGTTCCGTGTGTAACGGGTGTGTGTACCCCGGGAGCGAAATTTCCTTTCCATGTTCACCTCCTATTCCAATTCATGTCCGATCCATTCTAACCAATTATATTTCCAGAGAAACCCCGCACAAGCACACGCACGCTGTTGCCAAGACGAATGAGTCGCCATCTAAGAGTTCAATGTCTCGCAAGGCGGTCAAAACGTACCTGTCGACCCCGAACGAAGGCGGCGACCCAGTGACTGCCATGGGCCTCCGACTCGGCTCATCATCCATGAACAGCAGCGCCGACCGGCAGGCCAAAGTTCAGCATGATATGAATGCAGCACTGAGAAAGCTGAATTCAACTTCTTGATTCTCCGGGTGGTATGAAGGGTCTACAGGTAAGTGTTTAGTAAGCATCTTATCTTATGGTAGTTAAATGTAACTGATGAGCAACAAATGCAAGGTTCAAGTGGGACGAAAAGGTTCCGACGTCCAGGGAGTGGGGGATGCTGGTCTGTCAAACGAGGGCGGAAGATGGCAACCCACACCATCGGCACAGGTACCCTAGCACGCTGCTCGGGCGGTATCTTCCTCTCATGGGCTTTGGACGTAGGCATTCGAATGTGTGCATCATCGATATCGGAGACGGTCGCAACGAGCGGCTGGTCATAATGAAGGTATATAGCTACTTAGCGGCAGCTGAATGCGAGATCAGAGTAGGCACTGTATTGGCCTGTAATAAGAATCAGTAGCTGGTACTGATGACGGGCAGGACGGGAATATTTTCCAAGGTCACGTATTTGCTGAGCCGCTCTGTGCCCATTGTTTCGATCCCCTGTCACGCACCTCAGACATCATCGTCAGATTCTGCAGCAGGCCAATGGAATATCGCCATCCGATCATGCAGGCTGTAAGCACTAAAGATGTTTCTGTGCTGGGCTACTCGGCTTGCTGGGCTAATGGGCATGCATCAGAAGAGGGGTCTCCACGCACACCGAACAACCTTGGCGACTAGACCTTCATAATTCATCGAAAAGTGGCAGAGTAGACCCGAGCTGATTGGCAGTGAGGATGTCGCTGTTTCGTCCTGACTGGAGGGAAGCCACGTTTTCCATACACTTTCTTCTCTTAATACCTAGGAACCAACCCTTCTACCGCGAAGAAAATACGTACAAGATGGGATTTACGACCAAGCGTATAAATACCTACGACTGCGCGGCCATTGTTTCTCTCCTTGCACTCACCACGATTGGTCCTGTCACTCCATCGGCACCTATACCACTACTGCATCAGCAAGTGATACTGAAGACAGCGTCTTAAACCTTCCCCCATTATTCAAGCTTATATATCACTCTTCCGGCCCTGCATACTCCCCTCCTTGGGACCTGCCCACAAAGTCCCTTCCGATCGTTCCGTCTGTAACAGGTAGGCATACCTTGCGAGGGCTATGCTTCCTACCTATGTTCAGTTTCTCTTGTTTCGACTCAAGTCATGACCAGTGGTTTTTTAAAAACCTCCTTACAACCACCCCTTCCCCCTCCTCTATTATGTAACAGAGCCGACGAAGCTAGTAAGCCAGTAGCTTCTGCCTGTTTCGACCACTCTTGATTTGTGAGGTGGTGTTCTATCTTGTGCTTCGGCAGTTTGGGTGCCACGAGAGAAAATTCATCTCCAAAAGTCCTATAGTTCACAATGTTAGGTGTACGGCTTAGATTAAGGCCTGATCTAACCACTTGAGTCGCCAGAGAAGCCAATATGCCCTCATCCAAAGATACGATGTCCCGAAAGGCGGTTCGGTCCTACATGTCGACCAAGAACGAAGGCGGGGACCCAGTCGCTGCCCGAGGTCTCCGACCTGAGTCCTCAAAAAAGAGCACCGCCGACCGGCAGGCCAAAGTCGAGCGCGACGTCGCGGCGGCCCTCGCAAAGCTGAATGGGACCTCTGCCAAATCCTAGGTATCGGCCCTTGGGATGGACGATTGATTCGTCCTGATTTGTGTGAGTCCCTCGATCTCTGTAAATGTTACAGTCTGCAGGTAACAGGCATTGTTACTGACACAAGAGACACACGTAGCTAGTGCGATGAACCTTGAGCGACACACACAGCCCACTTACCTAAATCGTCGATACACCCTTTTCTGATTCGCTACCCGTCCCGCCGCTATGGATGCGTGGGGTGAGCCCACCCGACAAAGTTAAGCTTGGTCGGTTCCACCATCACTAAAAATCGACGTACATGTTCGTGCCAGGTACATCCGACTTCGTCCAGTTCAAGCGAGCGACTCGCAAGAGGTACCTGATGCCAAACCGTAACGTTTCCCCAAGCTGCAAGAGCTGGACACAGCATTCTACTTCTGCATCTCCACAGGTCTCAGAGTATTTTGAAGACATCGCTAGGCTCGAGCAATTGGAGAAGACCCTGCGAAATTTGTTTCCTTCCACAATTTGGCTGGGCATTCTGAGAGAGAGAGAAGTGCACGATTGATACACGATATTTGGAGGAACAAGAACACGCAACCAGCCCCTACCTTTCCCCTTTCCTTTTATGGCCATTGTTTCTAAACTGCACCAACAAGCTTCTCACACATCATGTCCCACGACGGCTGCAAAACAAAACGATGTGTTTCTACAATTGGAGGAATCAAAAGGCATATATAACATTTCTGTTTTCTTTCCCCCCCCCCCCCCCCCCCCCCCCATCTCCCATTTATTTCCGTGCTTTTTCTTAGCTGGGATCCCCGGGTCGATGGTGATGATGCTTATGGGGTAGGGAGGGGCATTAGTGGCATTCGGAACCCGAACAGAACACGCAGAGCAGACGGGTACAGCCGATTCGCTGTTGTGAGCTCCCCAGTTGCTGCCCCGACGAAGTTACGACATCACGAAACAATGACGGGAAAACGCCATGCTCGAGCAAATGTCGAGGCACAAGGAATTAGATCTTTACATTTTGTTCTTAATTCTACAACAGTCATCCGGCTGTTTCAACACACACATTTTACCTGAAGAGGCCACGACATGACGATTCGAATGACTGAAAACGATGAATGCGCAGGAGTTGAGAAAATGGGGTTGAATTTTCAAACATTTACATTTTCCCTTTGCTTTTGCCATGATCACACCAAAACAGTCAAGTGGTCTCAATATGTTTTTCCTGTTTGCTTAGTTCCCTCAATCCAGGCCCGAGCCCTTTTCCCAATCTCTCTAAAACCAAACCCGCAAGATCGGGTGCAGTATCTGTCTGGGGTATCTCTATCGTATCGTATCTTTCACCAACCCAAAAACGCCATGCCATGCCATGCCGTGCAAACTGTGGCTTTTGGACAGACAGGCCTCTCGCTCGCTCGCTTGCTCGTACTGCAACAGTAAGTCGAGTTTTCCTCCAAGGGGGTATCACAAAGTGTCCGCATTCCTGTTTCATCATACAAATCTCTCTCGCCGCCCATCTAGTAGACCTGATGGGGGGAGTCCAACCATAATACAATAACAATAAACCTTCAGCCCCTTCATCAAAAGCTGTCGCCAATCCGCAGCACATACGGCAAATCCACCCCGTCCTCCCGCCGCGACAGCCTAATAACGCTGTTCTCGCTGTTCTGACTGGCGGATCTCCGTAAACTGCTCCCGTCGCTCCCGCTCCCGCTCCTACCGCCGCCGCCACCAAAGGTGCTCGGGGAGTAGGGCGGCCGCGTCTGCGCAAAGCTGTTGCCGCTGTGGGTGCTCGAGCTCCGCGACAAGCCCCGCAGCCGGCCGCCGATGATACCCGGTGTGATGATGGACCGCGCGCCGCCGCCGCCGCCCGCCCGCGAGCTCATTGGGGTCGACGGGGCGGTGCCGTACTGCCCCCGCGAGGCCCCCGACGAGTTCCGCGCCACCATGACGGGCCGTTTCTGTTTCGGTAAGGCCCGCGGCGAGGTCACGCGGCTGACGGGCGTCCGCAAACTGGACGAGCTGGCCATGCTGTGGATGCTCCCGCCCTCGGGCGTCGTCGGGCTCGACTCGCGGGGCGCATCGTCGTCGATGTTGCTGTGGCTGTCGGTGTACATGCTGTTCGCGTCGTTCTCGTCCATCACGTGCAGGGCGGACGGGTCCAGCGGCTGCATGCTGCGGAGCACCTCGGCGAACAGGTGCATCAGGTCCCGGAACGCCGCGTTGGACAGGGGCCGCGGGGAGAAGCGCCCCCGCTCGTAGGCGTCGAGGAAGTCGGAGACGTTACGCGTGGACGGGATGACGCCGAGCGACGTCAAGTGGAGGACGTAGTCGCGCAGGCTCATTTGCGGCGCGCGCTGCAGCATGGCCACCGCTTCGGGGTCGAACGCGGGCAGCTCGGGCGAGGCGAAGCGGTCGGGCGGGGCTTGCGAGACGGCCTTGGCCTCGATCAGGTTCGGCAGCTCGGACAGGACGGTGCTGTACTGGAGGTTGGGCAGGTCGGGCGAGTTGGGGCTGCCCCAGCCGTTGTGTTCGATCTCGCCCCAGACGGGTTTGGTCGGGGGCAGCGCGATGCCCATCTTGCTCTCGACGGTGCGCGACTTCTTAAGCGTGGGCCAGGAAAACGGCGATCGGCGCAGCTTTTCGTTTCCGACATCGCCGGCCTTTTCGTTGTTGTTGTGTTGATCGAACTCGTTGTCCTCCTCCGCCAAAACGCCCAGACCGAAGGGCTCCTCGTTGGGTCCGGTGACTTTCGGTCGCGCCTCCCAGGCGATGGCGGCGCTCCTGCCCACCTCCTTGGCAATCATCTGCCGGACCTGCTTCTTGACATCGCCCTTGCCGATGGGGATCGTGTTGCGCGGGATGGCGGCGAGGACGGTCCGCGTGATGTAGAGCCGCAGGAAGTAGACAAAGAGGACGATGATGACGGAGACGAGGTAGACGCCCGAGATGATGATGATGTTGGAGTACTGGAACGTGAACAGGTAGGCCTGGCGGATGATGTCGCCCGGCACCGCGAGCAGCAGCGCGACCAGGATGAGCTGGAAGAGAAAGTAGAGCGAGTTGTAGAAGATGCGAAAGGCGGTATGCAGTTTTGCTTTTGACTGCGCCATGGTGGTTGCTGCGGTCCGTCGCTGGCCGTCAACATATTATTATTAGGGATTTTCGCATACACAACAAGGTATATCGTGGGCGAGCCTTGTTTATTAAATTAGAAGGGAGCTGCTGGCTGGACGACCGGTTGGCGATCTCGAAAGTCGATGGCGGCTGGGAATTGAAGGACGGAATCATCGCATCCTATCAATTAATTGCGTGATTAGGACCAATACATCTCGAGTCTCGCGGTCAGTCAGGCCGCAACGAAAAGAGGGACAACAGGAAAGGGAGATGACGAAGCCGTGGAAGCAACAAAAAGAGAAGGGGGATCGTGGAGTGGGAAGGCCCCCGGCGGAGCTTTAAATTAGATGCTGGGGCACCGGGAATTAGCTGCCCCGCTCCAACATGCAGGTTGCCTGCACCCTGAGGTCAGACATGTCCAACTGGAATGGTTGCCTCGTAATGTCGTGGGCGGCATGGGACGCCCTACAGCACATTCATCGTCGCCCGGATTCCTGATGGTGCATCCAGGATCTAAGTGATCTGAGAGATAAAGATATTACCGATCGAAAGTATCAACATCCTTGGCTTGAATGGCGCACGATTCCAGAAGCCATCTATTTATAATCCCCTGTGTGGAAATGGCCCAGAAGGCTGCCGTGCAACCGTGGCAACCCACTAGAACAATAGCCGTAAACATTCTAATTCTTTCACAGCATCAAACTTCAACTGGTGTAACTTGTCGGCGACCAATATTCAATAATTGAAGCAGAGGAGTTTCATACTCGATTCATGGTTTTCTGATTACGAATCATGATCTATGTTCCATCTACCCCCTTCGAACTACAGCAATAATATTCGGCACTCATCTTTGCCGAGGTGGTACGGAATGCGACCCGCCGGTGGCTTTGACCTCCAGTGGCTTTCACCGTAAAACCAGCCGACAGGAACGGTGAAAGAGACTGACATTATGCTACGCGAATGTTTTGGCCGGTTTGGCCAGTACCCATGATGCGTTGGGTCACCTGCAACCTGAGAGGTGTACACCAAACGCCCGACGCTGAGTTTGGACTATGCAGTGTGATGAGGCTACTGACTCCTGTCGCCAAAGCCGGGCACTGCATCTCTCTTGTGGGCGAGGAGCTCCATCTGCCGCGTCGGCGAAATGCTGTTGCTTTGTTGCGCGAAGTTCCATAGCTCGGGCAAGCGCCGAGAGACTTTCGTGTGCCACTAGCTCACTTGCTTCATCTCGGGCTGCTTCTCCTCCGCTCGCTTCTGCTGTCGCTCCTGTTGTCGCTCTTGCGGCCGCTCCTGCGGCTTCTCTACAGGAGGAGCCGGGACGGCCTTCTTCGTCGCCTCCTTGGCTAACCGGAGATCGGTTCGGCTGAGACGCAGATCCGTGCTGTACTGCTCAAACGCACCGACGACGGTGTCGAGGGCATCCTTGAAAGCGTCCAGCATTTCCTCCACGGGCTCGCATTGCCGGCTGCCCTCCAGGTCGGTCCAATGGATGACGAGGTTGTCGCGGAAGATCTCCAGCTTCTTAATCACGGTGGTCAATGTCCGGATAATAGCCGGGACATCGCGGTGGACGTTTCCGTAGTTATCCTCGCTCAAACTCGAGACAGCCAGTTGGGACAGGGTATACGCGGCGTTGATGTAGATGCTGGCCTCTCCATGCGGAGTACCAAGGACGGCAGTTGCAAGGCGGCGCGAGAAGAGCTGCTTGAAGGGCCATCCGATAGGGTACTGCAGAAGCCACAAGAAGATGTTGGTCCACATAGCGGCAATGCCGTTGGGGTTGGCGTACTGTTGCTGCTCCTTGGTCAGAAGGGAGTCCCGGAGCTCGGTGACCGTCTGCTTGGCCAGGGGTCCGATCTCGGCAGGCTTCCTGCCCGGGGACCTCATCTTCTTGCCAACGTAAGTGCCCACCGAATCTCGGAATGTCTTGGGCGCCGGTGCATCTTGCCAGACCATGGCGGACACGGGAGGCTCGACCAGGCGAGTGGGAGGTGGGGCGGCAGCATCTGCGTTGACGGCGGCGGGCGGAGGAGCAGGCGGCTTGCCGTACTCGTCGATGCGCTTCTCAATCTGCTTGATGGTGTCGAGGCAAATCACGTAAAGTTGCGACCACATGGGACCATCCTTGCGATCAATGTCCTCAAAGATGCCCTTGCGGCGGGCGTCGAAGTCCCTGGCAATGAGAGCGGTCTCCCACATAGCAAATGCCTAGTCATGTTAGCAGCTGCAGGGAAAATTTTGGTCGCAGAGGATACATACCTGGTTACGAGGCTTCTTCGCCTTCAAGCCATTCAAGAGACTGCCATTGGGGTCCTTGGACTCGGCGGTCAAGGGTTGCCCGTTCTTGATGGGCTCCTTGGCCAGGCGCAGAGTCAGGGTCGCGTTGCCAAAGTTCCAAAGCAGGCACAGGAGGAAGCCGGCTAAGATGGATCGGAAGAGCATCCAGACGCTCCACGGGCCGCTGCTCGGGGGGATGTTGGTCTTGGGCAGATTGTAGAGCGGGCGGAAGAGGGTCATGGTCCACCACCACGCGGTGCGGCGGAAGAAGAGGCTGTAGAGCGTGAGGTAGTTGGCCAGGCAGACGCCAATCGAGTTGGTGGCCGCACGCATGACGAGTCGCGGGGCGCACTTGACCAGCTTCTCGAAGGGATCCTCCTTGGATGCCGGCTGCCCGTTGCCATTCTCTTTCTCCTCCGACTTGGCCTTGATGGATCCCAGCAGCAGCCGGTCGTAGTCGAGAGCCGAGTGCATGATGCCCTCAAAGATACCAAGCAGGGTCAGGCTGACGGTGTAGAACAAGGCGCGCTCGTTGAGGCGCGCTCGGCCGCTGTGGTAGGTGATCCATTGGAGACCGGCATGTTCGCCCACGGAGTACAGGTACACCTGGCTGAAGGAGAAGGCGGAAATGGCGTAGGTCAGGATGTTTTCGCACGTCTCGAGCGTGAGCGCGTATTGGCGGAAGGTCTGGAAGCCCGAATTGGAGGTGCGCAGGCCGATGTGAGGATGGGCTATCCGCAGAATGACGATGAAGAGCGCGGAGCCGAAGATGGCTAGGGTTCGCAGGCCTGCTATGCCCAGCGGAAACCAGGACCAGATGACGGAGGTCCAGCTAGAGAGTGTGAGGGATTCGGCGTAGGAGATGGCGAGGACAACGAGGAGGGTCGAGGCGAATCGTCGTTGGAGGCATGGTTGGAGGAAGTCCTTGTAGGGCGCCCTTCGCACCACCGGCGCAGGCATGGTGGCAATTCCCGTCTGTCTGTCTTGGTGTTCGATTGATTATCGTGGGTTCATATCGATCGGTCGAGTCGCGTAGGGAAGGGCAGTTGGGGCAGCAGACTGGAAGGCGGGTGCGCGAGTCCAGCCGTGGATTTTGTAGAATCGTTGACAGCGGGCGGGCCAAGATGGGCAAAGTAAATAAAAAGATTCCAGCACATGGAGCATGGAGCTTTCAAAATGTTAAGGTGCAGCTGCAGCAACACCAACCTAGCAGCTAAGGCATGAGGCGCTAAGCCACAAACGGTTAGACGTCCCCGATGCTGTCTTTCAGTTGTGATGATGTGGCTGACAGCGACAACCACTGCATACCTGGAGCATTATGCCGGTGATTTGCCCGAATTGCATTGCACTATATATAAAGACAGTTCAGTGTGAATTCATGACTTTAATCCCAAGGCATATATTAAGGCGGATATCCAGCCTTACCATGGCGGATATGCGGTTACACATTTCCCGTTTCTGCTGCCTGATTAGTGTGGCCGTGCACAGCACATTACGTAGCGTCCCTGGGCAGTCACCCGTCACCTGAACCAACCACCAGCCCGAGATAAGCCGAATCAATCGATGATTGTCAATCATCAACTTTCAACATCAACAACGACGAGGTGCATCATTTGCTTGCTTTCTTTTTGCCACGACCAATCAAATTCCATCTCTCTTTTGTCATAAAAACCCCCCATCTCGCTCTCTTCAGCGAAAACCGCCCGCGATGTCGTTTGATCAACTCTCCAACCTGGAGTCCGGCGGCGGCGGCCGTCGGTCCGGCAACAGCAACATCAACCGCAGCGGCGGCGCTTACAGCGACTCCCCCGAGTTCTCGCGCCTGAACCAGACCCTCACCAATTCGCTCTTCCACCTGCAGGGCAACAACGATAAGCTGCGCACCGAGATCGACCGCCTGGGAACACGGCAGGACAAGCCGAGACTACGAGAACGGGTGCAGGCCCTGCTCGAAGAGTCGCGCGACCAGTTCAAGGAGGTGGGCGAGGGCGTCAAGAAGCTGCAGACGTGGGACGATCCTGTAGGCATCACGCCGACGCAAAAGTACCAACAGCAGAAGCTGGCCCGCGACTTCGGCGCCAGCCTGCGCGAGTTCCAGGGCCTGCAGCGCACCGCCCTCGAGAAGCTCAACGCCAGCGTGACGGCCGCCAAGGCCGCCGCCCACGACGAAGCCCAGTCCCCGAGCGCCGAGCACTTCCACGGCAGCGGCGAGCAACTGCAGCAGCTCCAACAGCAAGAGCAGGCGCACTTGGCCGCGCAGGACGAGGTGGACTTCCAGGACGCCCTGATCCAGGAGCGCGAGGACGAGATCCGGCAGATCGAGGAGGGCGTGACGGACCTCAACACGCTCTTCAAGCAGGTGGCCCAGATCGTCGGGGAACAGGGCGAGCAGCTCGAGACCATCGAGACCAACGCCATCAACGTGCGCGACGACACCCGCGGCGCCGACGTCGAGCTGCGGAGCGCAGCGCGGTACCAGAAGAACGCCCGCAGCAAGGCCTGCTGCCTGCTGCTCATCCTGGCCGTCATCTTGACGATTGTGCTGCTGGCCGTGTTCTTGGGTTGAGAGGGAAGATAGATGGGATTGATACCCGCCTACTGCTGGATGGAGGAAAGGGAAGTGATACGGCAATGGCATTCACGGTGTTTGTGGGCGTTTATTCAAGTTGAGCGTATTTTGTTTATAGGACCTCGTTTAGTAAATTCGCAACGCAAGTGTTCAAGATATATAATTAGCCAGTAGAATGACCATTTTACTGTCATCCATAGCGGTTAGTCCGGTGGAATGAACTGGCAAACTTGTATAACAAGTTGGTGTATGCGGTTAGCCTACCAAAGTCTATCCTCTCGTGTTGACACTTCATCCCACTGGTCAATGGCCACTGAAACGTGGTACCTCAAAGTAGTATTGAAATCAGGTATCCCCCGCTTATGTACATCAAAATAGCTTCTCCCAATCCTTCTGCCCCGTCTTAGACTTTGGGGCTACGATCATGGGGGCTATGCCCTTGCACTTCTTCATGGGCTCCTGCTTGAGCGGCATCACCAGGCTCAGCACCTGCCCGAAGGCAAAGTGCGCCGCCGACGACGAAAGCCAGTACAGGTGGAGCGCCGCCGGCATGTCCATCAGGACGAACGTCGCGAGCGGCATGACGTAGATGATGCCGCGGTACAGGCCCCGGGTCATGAGCCGCGGGTTGAACTTGGTCAGGTCCTCCTGAGGCGACTGGCGCCACCACTGTCCGAAGAGGGCGGACCGCGCGGCCTGGTTCTTGGGGACCAGGTTGAGCATCAGCATCCCGACGAGGGCGACGGGCAGGATGTGGTAGGGGTCGGCGGCGGTCAGGTCGGTAAACCAGAGCGCGCCCTCGGTGGCCAAGGAAGGGTCCAGGGCGGTGGTGGTAGGCCCGACGGCTGCGGAGGCCGCGGAAGAAACATCGGCTAGAGACGTATCGACGGCAGTACTGACTCCTTGGGCAACAGGACCTCCTGTGGTCGGTGTGGCGACTGCAGCGGCATTGCTCGCATCAGCAGCAACTTGGCCGGCAGCCGATTCGGCATCAAGGCTCTTCTCGCCCGTCAACAACCCCAGCAGCACACCTTTCTGCCCTCCGCAGACTCGGCGAATACCATCGAGGGCCAGGAGCCAGACAGGAAAACTAGTGATGCTGAGGTAGAACCTCCACTGCCGGAGCCCCAGGGCAGAATATATTCGGTTCTGGGTCGTCTTGAGGCGGTCTTCGACCTTGGCTTTGGCCTTGGAGGTATCTGTCCGCTCACGGATAATGACGTCCCTGATGATCCTCTCGCGCCAGGCTTGCATCAGGGGCTCAACCCGCTTGCGCCGTTGCAGGAGCTTCTGGGAGTAGGCGCTGAAGGGGAGCCGGAAGACGGCATTGACCGAGACGGCGATCAGGGGGATGACGACCGCCCATGGCAGTCCGGTGTAGGCGTGAACCCCTAATATGAGGTCCTGGGTGCCTTGGACGGCCGTCAGGACGGACTCGGTGAAGATTGTGCGATGCCTTGGACGGCCAAGTTGTTGTTGTAAGTGAGCCGCAGCATTGAGGCGTTTGAGTGGTGAGTGTGGGTGGATGAAGCTGCTGCACGGGCGCTTGAGCAGCGCAGATGCAGTGGTCGCCTGAGCGAAATGTCGTTGGAGATGAAGACTCATGATGCTACATCGTTAGAATGAGCCAATGAGATCTACAGGTGCGGCAGTTACGAATTGACCTTGGAGCTGCGCCCGTTCATCACAAGATTGAGGCAGCTGATCCCGTTCCTACAATGAGAATCTCTCGCCTATCCCAATCCCAGGCACAGGGTCCAGTTGATCTTGCCTGGCCCGTGCTTTCTCGAGCACACCACCAAGAAGGGCCTGTGACAAAGCTGTCTGTATTTTGTTCCTCGTCTATCAACACTGCGAAGAACACAGATCTTTGGCATACTATCAGAATATATAGGTAAATTCATGCACAAATCCATTGTATATGCCATATACAAGCATGCAGTGAATCCTCTATGAGATCCCAGCAGTCCAGACAGTCCAGACAGTCAGAGTCGACGACCAAGCCACAGCGGCACCCCACCAAGGCCTGACAGGCGACTCGGTTTTAGCGAGCGAGCTCCCCTGTACCCAATCTGCAGCAGGTGCATTGACAAGTGGGACGTGACGTGTGAGCCCGGCGAACGGAATGCTGGCTTCTGGGCAGGGACACACCATTTTCGTCCCATCCTGGACTTGATGACAGCGTAAACCTCTCTAGTTTATTTGGACTGACCACTCCCCGACACTCTCTCCGACTTGTCCACGTCTCTTTCCTTTCTTGACTTTTCCTCCCGGCAGCCAGTACATCCAATCGATGGGTGACAGCGATCACTGCACCCCAGCCTGAACAGGCACGACCGACCCTAATCGTTCCGTCCCCCGCCTTTTTTGTGTGCGCCCGAACCCGAGCTTCACGATCCAGCAACGCACGCACCGCACAGCAGTTTGTGGGATCCATTCGCTACTAAGGTCGACCTTCCCCCAAAACCCCGCCGCCTGCCACTTCACGACAATTCCCCACTGCGTGTGGTCTGGTCTACTACGAAACGAATTCCATACGAAATGGCGCTCGCGACGGCAGTCTACACACTCCTTGCGCTCGCCTGCACGCCCTTGCTCGGCCTGCTGCTGTGGAACTACGGCGTGCCGGTCCTGTTCCACACCCTCGCAAACACCGTCGGCACCACGCTGGGCTGGTACTTGCGCAAGAAGACCGACGGGCGCCGCTCCCTCATACTCCGCCTCACGGAAGACGACGAGAAGGCCTACGCCGAGAACCGGTCGCGGAGCAAGAGTGGCAGCAGCAGCAGCAGCCTCGACAACGACTGGGAGAACATTGAAAAGTCGGTGCTGGGCGCCTCCCCCAACGGCGACAATAGCGATCAGGACTGGGACGGCATCGTCGGCTTCTTCCACCCCTTCTGCAATGCCGGCGGTGGCGGCGAGCGCGTGCTGTGGGCGGCCATCCGCGCGACGCAGAAGCGCTGGCCTAAGGCCAAGTGCGTCGTCTACACGGGCGACCACGACGTGAACAAGGAGAAGATGCTCATCCGGGTCGAGAATACCTTCAGCATCCACATCCACCCGCCGACCGTCACCTTCCTGTACCTGTCCACACGCCACTGGGTCCTCTCCTCGACATGGCCACACTTCACCCTTCTTGGCCAATCTCTTGGGTCTCTGGTGCTGGGCTGGGATGCCTTCTCGCTGCTGGTGCCCGACATCTTCGTCGACACCATGGGATACTCCTTCGTCCTCGGCCTCAGCAAACTCTTGTTTCCTCAGATGCCCACCGGCGCCTACGTACACTACCCTACCATTTCGACAGACATGCTGGACTCACTGGATCCTACCAAGGCCAATGGAGATAAGGGAGTCAATGCCGGCCAGGGGACTGGTTTCCGAGGCAAGGCCAAGATGTTCTACTGGAAGCTGTTTGCATCGACCTACTCTTGGATGGGCGCCTCAGTCGACGTCGTCATGACCAACTCGACCTGGACCCAAGACCACATCCAGAAGATCTGGGGCCCCCGCCGCCAGCACCGGAAGCAGAACCACCCCATCGCCGTCGTGTACCCGCCCTGCGCCGTCAGCGAGCTCGCCGCCCAGATCGAAGTCGACGCCAAGAGCGAGAAGCGCCGCGAAAAGGTCCTCGTTTACATTGCCCAGTTCCGGCCGGAGAAGAATCACACCCTCATCCTCGACGCTTTTGCCGAGTTTGTCAACTCCAAGACCAAGGCCTCGGAAGACGCCAAGCTGGTCCTCGTGGGTAGCGTCCGCGACGACACCGACTCGAAGCGCGTCTACCAGCTGCGCCTGTTGGTCAATGAGCTGCAGATCAAGGATCGCGTCATTTTCCAGCTCGATGCCTCGTGGCCCGACATCCTCATGTGGCTGAGCAAGGCCTACGTCGGCGTCAACGGCATGTGGAACGAGCATTTCGGCATTGGCGTCGTCGAGTACCAGGCGGCCGGTCTGATTGCCGTGGTGCACGACAGTGGTGGCCCGAAACTGGACATCGTCATCAAGGTAGACGGAGAACCTACAGGTACAGTCTTTTCCCCGTGTTCCGCATTGACCCCTCTCCTGAACATGAGCTAACCGTACCCAGGATTCCACGCCACAACCGCCACCGAATTCGCCCAGGGTTTCGAGAAGGCCCTGTCACTGCCGGATCCTCTGTCGGTCAGAAAGCGAGCCCGTATTTCCGCCACCCGGTTCAGCGAGGAGGAGTTTGCCAAGAAGTGGCTCGCGCAGATGAACCTACTAGTAGATATCAAGACCAGCAAGTCTTGAGTGAGAGAGACGGACAGGAGGTTGATTGATGAGCAAGAAGCAGCAAGTGTGTAGTTTTGATTTTGGCCGTTGAGCCCCCCAATGCAAAAAGATAGACGGCTGGGCATTTTGATACCCCGGGGTTGCATCGGCGGAATAGATGCAAGATGGTTTAGAGGGCGGCGGCAAGAAGTTACTTCACGTCCAATAGAGATCGTTTGCAAGTGATTGGCGTTCCAGCATGCGCGGGTGAGGTCGAAACCGACTGACTACCGTGCACAATGTCTAAGTAATATATAGGAATTGTGAACAGTGTTCGGTGTTGTCGAATAGCCTTGTCAAGTGATGGGCAGCATCCATTGCCGGCCATTCCCCATCCGTTTACTCTGTTTATTCAATTTACCCTGTTTATTTCGCTCATTCCGTTTACACCGTTTTACACAATATTTGAAGTGTTGGTTACGACACTTGGATAATGCGAGGATATATGATTACGACAAGGCAGGGCAGTTGAATAGTCTGGGTCCAACAACCTTGCAGCCCGGCGGCCGCAGTTGACCCCATGTATTACGGGAGCCGTTTGTTCTACTGCAGCCTAGACGTTGAGCGACTCAGACTATTGCAGGTGACAATTCCCATGTCACAAACAAGGCATGTCGGATCACAATGGGAACAATCCAAAATATAAGGTTCTAGCAAGAAATTCTCAATTTCTCTTCTATGGTGGCAGCCTAACGCTGCGGGGTGCAGTTCTGATGAGTGTCCGTGAACCCAAGTCCCAATGGACGTGTCATGGACGATTCCGGTGTAATGTACAATCTTTGCGGTCGGTTGCGCTGAGGGCGCCTGTGTCCGTATGTTCGCATCTTGTCTGGATGCGACGTGGGACAGTCTCGATGTGGTGTACAGTCTTGCGGTCGCTTGTGCTGAGAGCGCGTCCGGTAATGTCGCTCTTGCGGGTTTCGTCGAGTAGATTCGTCCGTGTGTTCGGTCCCGGTCCTCTTGGTCCGGTTCTTACTCGCATAGGCCCGACATGACCTTCTCCATGCCCTCCTTCATCTTGCTGTGTGTCTCCAAGAGCTTGATGTGGTCCTTTCCCTTCTGATAAAGACTTGCCCGGAGGATATCATTCTCCTTCTGAAGACGGCCGCTCTTGTCCTTTGCCTCATCGTGACGACGGGCTTCTTCATGAAGACGACGGTTCTCTGCCTCCACCTCGACCAGACGTCGATTCTTCTCCGCTAACTCCGTGTCTTTGGCCTTGTATTTCTTCTCCATCTCACGTAGCTCAGCTTTGGTCGAATCGAGTCTCTCAGATAGGAAGTGGGAAATCTTGGACTGGCGTGTGAGGGCCGTAGCAGCCTTGGGGTCGTCCATGTCGGCTGGGTGGTTAGGCTTCAACTTCTTCCCGAGAGGAGAGGATCCAGAGGCGAGGTAGGGCGCCGGTCTCTTGGAGGGGCCTGGCTTGACCTTTATTTTGATCTTAGATCTTGATGAGTCCAGGTTGCTTGTGTTGGAAGGACAAGACATGGTGGCTTTCTTCGCAATGTGGCCAGACCGAAGAGATCTGGCTACGGGGCCGGATCGGTCGTATCGGAGGGTGACGATGTGGGATTGTGTTCCGTCTTCAGTGTGCTGGGCGGGTTCTTTCTCCGGCTCCCGAATGGCGCTTCCAGATAACATGTCCTGGCTATGTCTTTGATTGCTGTGGTTAGCAGGCGTCGCAGAGTTTGCACTGAGAAAGCGTTGCGGGAAGCTGCGGGTTGGGCGACACGACACGATGTTGTGGGCGCTTGCAAGTGCTTCCAATGAAGACCCAAACCCCGGCAAGACGGATGGGGTGTGAAGAGGGCAACGGGAACTCACTTGTTTGACAGCTACCTTCGACTGTATCTACCAGCGAAGGTGCTTGTCACAGAGCAAGGGAAGTCTGGCTGGCAGTGTTGATGAAAGTGGCGAGACGGTAATCGCCGAGGCGATTGGCAGGAAGATGATGAGATCAAGATTCGCGACAGGAAAGGTAACCCAGCGGCAAGATAGGTGCAACAGGAGTGAATCAAGAGATGGATACTCAAGGAAGAAGTCATATGCCTACGTTGGGACTCTGTGGTAAAAAGGCTGGCGCCGAACCTGGAAAATACGGCGAACGGTTGGCACCTTCCATGTACCTGGAAAGTGAAGATGCAGTGAATTTTTTATGATTTATAGGGCATATTAACTACAGAAAGGCACCGGGCTTTTACTTGCGCAAAGCTGTACACAGTTGGATGAATGCAGGTAGGTGAGCGGTATGTGATTGTTCCCCAGAGACAGCCAATTCCAAGGAACCTTCCCAACCCTGTACAAAGTCATGTCTATTCCGCGCGGCTACCGTTCTAATCCAGCCTGCAAGTGGCAGGTGCTATCTAAGAAGAGTGAGGGGCTGGTACTTGTAGCATCGAAGGCCTCAAGCCCAACGTACCTCTTGCCATATTCGGCTTCCTTTGCAGCTGGCTGGCAACCGCTACAGCTCTGTCTTCTTGGTTCGTGTTCTACTCGGGCAGGGCCGATTTGGCCTTCGCCACATCATCCTTGTACTTGCTGTGTGTCTTCTCGAGCTTGAAGAATTCCTCCTCCACCCCCTGAAGACGACGGTTCTCCCCTTCCAGCTGTTCAATGCGTTTCTCAGCCTCTTGAAGGCGGCTCTCGGCGTCTTGAAGGCGACTGTCGTTGTTCCTCTGCAGACGACTAACCTCCCCCTCAAGACGATCGATCTCTCTCTGATGGCCTTCCTTCATTAGGTTGCTCGAGGCCTCTAGACGCATGTTCTCGTACTCTGTCTCGCCAAGAAGACGATTCATGGCTTTCATCTCCTCTTTCTTGGCCTTGAGCTTCTGTTCCGACTCGCGATTCATGCGTTCAACCGTTTTTTGGAACGTGGCAAATCTCTCTGCCTTTTTCTTTGCAGTATTCTTGGCATTCTCGATCTCGCGATCCACGAATGCCATGACCTCCTCCTCGAATGTGAGTTCAGGCTTCGCTTTGGGATCGGGCTTCGGTTTCTTCGAGGAGGCTGGCTTAGAGGCCGAAGGGCCGCCACTGGAGCCCTGTCGCTTGCGGGCATTCTTGTTCGGAAGTTGAGAAGGGCCTGCTTCGGTGTCGTTGTCGCCTGTCTCGGGCCCGTGTCCATTCTTGCTGTCGCGGCTGCTCGCACCACCAGGCTCCGTCGCAGCTTGGTGGGACATCTGCTGCTTACCGCGGAGGATGCGAAGGGGTACCTCGTCGCCACTGGAATCGAGGGGCTCTCCGTCGGTTGACGAGCTGATTCTTGACGACATGGTCTTAGCTGTGCTACTGACAATTGATGTTAGCAGTGTACAGTCCACCAGCAGAAATGTATAAGTGCTGAATGATTCAAGTGCTGGATACTCAAAGAGAAAGCTCCAAACCTACCTTGGTCCGCTTGGGAAAGAGGCAGTTGAAGGAATCCAGGTAACTGTTGAAGCGGGTTAGATACCCATGGAGTGAGGATGGTTCAAATTGATGGGTGAGATAGGTGACGTGTGGAGGGTTGGTACTTGTAGCATCCAAAGGCTTGAGCCCAATCTACCTCTTGAAAAATATCGATAATGACGATTGGGACAGTAGGGTATTGGGGTTGCTGCTGAGGCAGATACAGCTTGCGAACGTGGTGAGAGAGATGAGATAACAGAATGAGATGGCAGAGTGATATGATGAATCATGAAATGCCCTGCCAATGGTGAAGTCTGCTGCTAACAAGAGACTGGTGGCAGAATCTTACCTCTCTGGCTCATTTTGTAGACGTGAAGATAAAAAAAGAAAATGGCCTCAAAATGAAAAGGATGGGAGAAATATGGATGCTGTGCTCAAGCCCAATCTACCACTTAATATTGGGTAGAAGTGTGTTGGGTTTGTTGCTGAAGCAGAGAGGTTGTAGCATGCAGTAATGAAGCAAGAGATGAGCAGGGAAAGTGGGAGAGAGGATCGTGAAATGCCCTGGCATCAATATGTTGCAGTCTGCCGGTAGGTACAGAGACTGATTTGTGAGAGCATGAGAAATTCTTACCTTTCTGGCTTGTAGCGTAGATTTGAAGTCCAATGACCGGTCCCAGAGTAAAGAGGAAGACGTAAGTAGGAATGGCTTGTACGTGATGTCACCTGTCTTGACTGAGATAGATAAGAGGCCACCTTCATGAAATCCCCTCGTGACCTGCATGAAATCCCCAGGGCTGAAGTCGAAGGAATCAACAGTGAGTGGGCCGGAGGTATTATGATCAAAGAGTCGTTGGGTGGTTGTGCGTGATTGGGATCTCGTAGAATCACTGGTTACCCAAGGGAAACAATGGGTGGTGGTGATGTACACCCTTGGACTAAACGGGACCGTTGGAACTGATTGTTCCAATTGATACATACTTACTAAGCTAGCTGTGACTACTCCCCCGATCGCATCTTATTATTTATCCCATAATTGATATTCGTTGCGAGCCTACAGAGCTGCAAGGGCAGAGAGTAGTAGTAGTCAAAGTGGCAGGACCGAGGTCTGATAGTCAGCCTTACCACCATCGTCAGCTTCACTCACTCTAAACCCTGGATAAGAAACAGATCAGCTGCTTCATCGATACCAAATACTATGGACTAGCTTTCCCATGGGCGTCACATAGACACAGGATTTCATTATTTAAAGGGATGGCCAAAATGGGTACACAAGTTCACATATTATTCGAATTAGAAGGTATGTTATCCGATTTAGTAGCTAACATTATCCAAAAATAGAAGGCTTTCGCTATCCCATCCGTTGCGGACCGATGCCTCATGTACATATATAGCCACCCCCGCGCGACTACTTTCGACGTGACCCATCTGCCCGAAAATCCTGCCGCCTGGATGAAGCACACGAGATCTGCTTTTTCTATCCTTCCAACGTCATGCCCCATCGGGGAGCGTTGATGATGAAGCCCATCAGGCAGCCCGAGATGATGCCGGCACAGGGAAGGGTGATGATCCAACCGCCGTAGATCCAGCCGATCATGCGCCAGTTGAGGGCACGCCAGTCGCCATTGCACAGGCCGACGCCGACGACGGCGCCCGTAATACACTGGGTAGTCGAGACGGGGAGCTCTGTAAGTCAAGAAAGTCAGTAAATGTTGAAGTCCAACGTAAACCAGAAGAGAAAGTGAGCAGCAATGACATACTGAGACGGGTGGCAATGATGATGGTGATGGTGCTGCCGAGCTCCATGGAGAAGCCGCGCGAGGGCGAGTGCAGCGTCAGCTTGTTGCCCAGGTTGGACATGATGCGGTACCCGTACGTCCAAAGACCAATCGCAATACCCGCGCCGCCGAAGACGAGGATCCAGATGGGCACGTTGGACTTCTTGCCGGGGACCTGGCCCTCGTTCCAGATCTGGTAGATAGTAGAATAAGGCCCGATGGCGTTGGACACGTCGTTGGCGCCGTGGGTGAAGGAGGCGGCGCAGGCGGTCAGGATCTGCAGGAAGGTGTACATGAACTCGGCCTTGTTGTTGTAGTGGGCCGAGTGGGCATGCGTCTCCTCGAGGTCGCCCGAGAGCAGGTCCTTCTTGTGCTGCATGCTGACCACGTCGCGGTCGACGCCGTTGAACAGCAGCTTCTTGACCCACCAAAACGCCACGGGGGGCGTGAACCACTTGCCCTCGGGCTTGGGTCCGACGATGCCCTTCTTCAGCATGGGATGGTCGTCATGCTGCTGCGAGTGCGTCTCCGAGTCGAGGGCCGAGTCGATGATCTTCTTCTCGGCCGGGGTCTCGCCGGCGCGGGCCGAGTTGGCGGCGGAAGCAGATTCCTCGTCACCGTTGGGGGCGCGGTGGGCCATGCGTTTCGCCTCGAGCTCCTCGCGCGTCAGGTGGCCCTCGTAGTAGTTCTGGACGGGCCCGCCGAAGTCGGCCGGGGGCGGGGGCACGGCGCCGCGCCGCAGGAGGAGCGGGCCCTGGGGCAGGTGGTACCAGCGCAGCTGCCAGTCCTCGAGCACGACGACGCGGTAGATCCAGGGCAGCACGAAGAGGGAGGCCAACATGGCAAACCCGGCGCCGGCGCCGATGATGGTGCCGATGAGCTCGGGGTCGGTCAGGTTGATGGTGTAGCCGCCGCCCTTCCAGAGCAGCAGCATGCAGATGAGCGAGGCCGTCAGCCAGAAGTAGACGGGGATGGCGAACAGGGCCATCTTGACCGGGTCCTTGCGCAGCATCACGCCAAACTTGGTAATCAAGAACATGATGGCGCCAAAGATGCCGGCGATGCCCGGCGCGATGATCCAGGCCAGGAACACCTGGACCACGCCGCCGTTGATGACGGCGGTTCCGGCGCCCTCCTTGACCCAGATGACCCCGTCAGCCCCCAGGGAGGCGACGCCCATGCCGATGACGCCGCCCAGGATGGAGTGTGTGGTCGAGACGGGCAGGCCGATGCGGGTGGCGATGGTGAGCCAGACGGACGAGCCGATGACGGCGCACGTCATGCCCAGCATCAGCAGGCCCGGGTTGTCGGTGAACTGGTCCGTCTCGACGATGCCGGTGCGGATGACGTCGGTGATGCGCGCGCCCACCCCGACGGCGCCCGTGAACTCCATGATGGCGGCCAGGACCATGGCCTGGATCAGGGTGACAGATCGGGACCCGACCGACGTGGCCCACGAGTTGGCGACATCGTTGGCGCCTGTTTCATTTGGGTGGTCGTCAGTGGCTGTCTCAGTCATATGGGGGTGTACATGCTACATACCGATATTCCACGCGTCCAAGAAGGCGAAGATGGTGCCAATGGCAAAGAGGTAGTCGAGCTGATGCAGCACAGGCATCCTGTCGGTCTTGGTCAAGCCAGAAGAACTAAAGTTTCGGTGGCTGTCGTCTCTTCTTGGACGTGAAGCAGTGACGCGAGGATCACTGGTTGTGTTGCGACTGCAGGACAAGAAAAGAACTCAGCTGCGAAGGCGAGGCGATGCACGCGTTCATATATACCTGCAGGCCCTTCTACGTACTTACTACTACTGCGCGGGATGGTTACATGCCATGTGTGGATCAGGCCGCCGATCCCAGGGCAGTGGTTCTGGAAAAAAGACTTCGGTGCATGCTTCTAGGCAGCTTCAACACATGCTCAGCAGCACGCAATGGGGAAGCCATGATGACCGGGTTCTGGTGCAAATTCTGACCCTCGGTCATCCCTTACGGACGTGAATGCGACCAATGATGCCGATCAGCGAGGGGGCGTGTTCGACTGCATCAGTCGTTACAGCTGGAGTGCGCAAGGTCTAGAGTCTTGGAAGTTTCTTGGAAGATATCTGCCCAGACGTTAGACGGGCAGGTTCGGCTGCAGCCCCATTGTTCCGGTGTCTTGGTGTGTACATGTTGGATTACTGGCCGGCGAGCTGAAAACCCATAGAATGCCTTGGCTCCTCGAGAGGTCGAACTGTTTTGGTCGCCCGCATGCCGTTCGAGCCGTTCATTCGCCCGCGGACGCATGCATGGCCAAATACCAAGATATCAGATCCCAACTGGTGCCCACTGCCATCCCGCGCATATAACCGCATGCGCTGACCGACGGCGATGAAAAGAGGAAAAAGATCCGTCCAGGCAGAAGAGAAAATTGGGCAAGGCTTCTTGCAGTCGTCTTCTCATGGATTGGGGCGCGAATGTCGACGGCGAATGGTACTCGGCTCGGCTCAGCCCACGGGATGCCTTCCAGGAATTCCATGCCAGCGGTGGAAGCATCGCAGAGTCCTTGAGCCCTTGGGCATGATAATGGTTTAATCAATGCCACCGGCATGCTGAAAGGGCTCTTATCTCCAAATCGGCCATGTCCTGGAATGGGAATCGACCTCCATGTTTGGCTCCTGCGCTCCCAGCACCTGTTGTTGGACCGCGGCGTGACCATGGTTTCTCGTTTTCTCCCGCAGCAAATGGCCCGATTTCTCGTTGACCCCCCAATAAGTCGAGCCGAGAGATCAAAGGAACATCAGTGCCTTGGCCGGCGGCTTGGCAGGTGTCCTTTTATATGTATTTCGTGTTGCCTGGCAAGCTGGTTGACGTTGAAGGGGGGGACTTGAGGCTCTTGGCGGGTCCATATCCTCCATATTGCCCAGGCCAAGTAAGCACCCTATGAGAGAGCTTGATTCCACCACGTGTGCTCGGATTAAGGCCTCATTAGTGGGCGGGCAGCTTCAACCGTTCTTGGCGTGTAAGTAAGCACCAGCACCGTCCTGTACGCCAAGCGTGGGAGGGAGCTAGGGGGGTCGGCCCCCGGCTGTCGTATCCTTACATCTCCACACGGTCGCCGGCGCCAATTGATTTCCATGATGGAAAATGCAATGCCCCTTGGCCCTGGATGGCGAAAGCGCTGCCCCAAGTCGAATACTCCGCGTGTAATACTAGCAGATCAGTCGTCATCTGGTAATCGGGTATCGCATTTGACAGAACACATTACCTCTGCCAATGGCACCAAGTGATTCCTGATGTGTGAAGTACATCATGACCTGGTGTACATCATGACCTGGTGTGCTGTCACATATGCTACGCACGGCACCCCAAAGGTATGTGTATCTTGCCGGCAACAACATTCCAGTACCAAGGCCATTTGGCAGAAACAGTGGAAGCAGCGTTTTCGCCATCAAGGGGACAGAGGAAAGACTTCCCCCCAAAAGTCGCTGCAGATTGTTCAGAGTCCATTCTGAGTCCTGTGCCAAAGCTACTTTGCACGAGCTTTCATAACGACGCAGGATTCGCTGATGCCAACGCCTAGAAACCAAAGCTGGCGCCAGTCATATCAACACACCCACAATGCTCTGGATTGGCGAGAATGGCATCACCTGACATTGAGGTCTCAACAACACTCCCTTGGGGAAATCCGCTGAGTTGAAGGCACACTAGGAACATTCCAGGACCAGCTGGAAGCGCGTGGTGGCTAATGCGACAGACGGGTCGTCGTTGCTTTTCTCTCCCTGCACTCGTTCAGCCCCAGGACGTCTTTGAGACAGACGACCAATGATGAGAGGCGAATTACAGAGGGCGTTTTGGCGGTGAATCATACGCATGAGCCCCGTTCAGCCTCACCCCATCGAGCCGTTTATTTCTTTGTGCCACGATGAATCTAGACCGGCTCCCGCGTTACGGAGCGTCGCGAGCCGCAGTCCAGGCGCCACCAAAGCTGTAGCTGTTCGCGAGAGGCTGGCTGTGTCCAAGACACCGCTCGAGACTGCAGCATCGTTATCGATGTTCAGCTATGCACCACCAATATGCTAGGTCGAACGTGGACTGCCCGGGGACTGGACCAGCGCCATGGGATTGCCGCTGAGCTGAAACAACCGCCGCCTTTCGCATGTAGGAGGTCTAGATCATGGGCCACGATGTGTGAGTCTTTCGACTCAGTGCTGGAAAGCCGGGAAGATGCTTGCGACAGGACTACCACTGAGAAAGCCACGATATGATTTCTGACGATGGAAGCGGTCGGGATAGTCTCATTCCTACGTTGAACAGCATCTCTGCCAAATGGGAAACATGGGACTTCTTGAGAAGACCATCAATCGCAAGGCTGCTTCACAATATAAAAGGGATGCCTTCGCAACATCTGGGCAATCACTTCGACCATCTCGCTGCATCCTTGGGTCATTCTTGCCCCTCATCCAATAAGCCCCATCCATCTTCATTACCCCTCCATCACAGACAATATGGCTACCGAGGCCGATACCATCGCCCTGAACCCAGGCGCTGCGGTCGTCCCGAACCCGTCGGGGCCCGTGGTGGTTCGGAAGAGGACGGAGGGAGATTGGCCCGCTGATGTGGAGAAGGTCCCCATCCCGGCCTTTGACACGGGTGTTTTCATCACCGAGCTCACCAATGTGAATCTTCTGCCCAAGAAGCTGGCCCCCTTGACGGAGGAGGAAAAGTCGGCCGTCCGGGAGAACCCGGAAGCGCTGCTCGAGAAGGCCAGGGAAGATGAGAGCCGCCCCGACAGCCTCCGCGAGGGGACCTACCGTGGGACGCAGCTGGCGCTCACCAAGGTCTACGACCTCATCGAGAAGAAGTACGGGTCGTTCATGGACACGGCCAACTTCGAGCCGACGGTGCCGTCGCCGCTGTCGCTCAAGCAGAAGAAGCAGTTCTTCATCTTCACCGACCCGGCCACGGACAACTACCCGCCCCATCTCAACCTCGGCGCCAACCAGCCGGCCAACAAGGACGTGACCAAGGAGCAGGGCTCGGGCATGGACCAGGGGGAGATCTTCAGCCAGCTGCGCCTCGCCCAGCTGACCACGCTGCTCCCGGCCGTCGTGCCCGACAAGTTCGTCGACCAGACCAAGGCCGCCATCGGCCGAGGCGTCGCCACGTTGTTCGCGTACGGCAGCATGGGCCGGCCCGACCAGGGCACCACGCTGGCCGAGGTCGAGAAGTACAACAACTACGAGTCGAGCAAGTGGTTCTACCAGAAGGACATCTTCGACCTGCCCAACATCGGCAACCTGCCCGACTGGTACTCGGACGCCCGCTTCGCCCAGCAGTTCTTCACCGGCACCAACCCGACCACGATCCGGCAGGCGGGCAAGTGGGCCAAGGTCTTCCTCGACGCCGCCACCGACCCCCGAGACGGCCGGATGAAGGACAAGATCGGCCAGCGAGCCCGAGAGTCCCCCGAGTCGCTCTACGTGCAGGACTACTCGTACTTCCGCGAGGCCGCCGGGACCAACGACTTCAGCTACACCTATAAGGAGAACTACGAGGAGGGGGGCAAGACCAAGGAGCGGGACGCGACCAAGTATGCCACGGCCTCGGTCTGCCTCTTCAACCTGACGGACCGGGGCAGGCTGGAGCCGCTCGCCATCATCCTCGACTGGCGTGGCAGCGCCGACAAGTCCGTCTTCATCTACAACCGGGAGCTGAACGTGGACGAGCAGAAGGGCGACTGGGCGTGGCGATACGGTAGGTCCTTTCCCCCTTTTAATACCATATATAAACTCGAACGAATCACTAATTGCTATCACGTCAGCCAAAACCTGTGTCATGGCCAGCGACTGGATCCAGCATAACGTCACCGTCCACCTGTGCCGCACCCACCTGGTCGAGGAGGCCGTCATCGTGGCGGCGAACCGGACCCTGCCGCAGGACCACGACGTCTACCAACTGCTGTACCCGCACTGGCTCAAGACGCTGTCGCTCAACGCGGCCGCCCGCAGCGTGCTCGTGCCCCACGTCGTGGCGCCGCTCATGGGCGTGCCCAACGACAACGTCTACCGGTTCCTGCGCTGGGAGTACGAGCACTACGACTTCCAGGGCAGCTACATCCCCGAGGACCTCCGGCGCCGCGGCTTCCCGGCCGAGCGGCTCAACGACCTCAAGTACCACAACTACGCCTGGGCCCGCTGCATCCACAGCATGTGGTACAAGATCCGCGGCTACGTCCGGGAGATGCTGCTGCTCAAGTACACCGGCGGCGACCGCGACCAGGAGGTCCTCCAGGACGACTGCGTGCAGGCCTGGTCGCGCGAGATGCGGGCCCCCGCGGCGGAGCAGGGCGCCAACCTGGCCTCCTTCCCCGAGCTGACCTCGTTCGAGGCCCTCGTCGACTGCGTCACCATGTGCATCCACATCGCCAGCCCGCAGCACACGTCGGTCAACTACCTGCAGAACTACTACCAGGCCTTCGTCGTCAACAAGCCGCCCGCGCTGTACCGGGCGCCGCCCACGTCGCGGGACCAGCTGCTGGCCTACACGGAGCAGGACCTGGTCGCGGCGCTGCCCATGAACCGGCCGCACGAGTGGCTGCTGGCCTCGCACATTCCGTATTTGTTGTCGTTCAAGCCGGGCGACAAGGAGTCCCTGATCATCTACGCGGCCTCCAAGTACCACGTCTACAAGTGCAAGACGGAGCCCAAGGAGCAGCGGATCAAGGAGGCCGCCGCGCGCTTCTACGAGGAGCTCGCCCGGTCCGAGGCCGAGTTCAAGTACTACGGCGAGGCCACCGACGACCAGACCATCACCTACGACGTCCTGAGCCCGAGCTGGAACGCCGTCAGCATCTTGATCTGAGCGGGAAACATGAAGGGATACAGATTAGTTCAAGTAAACGTGTGAACAGAATCAGACTTCTAGAGCAATGAAGAAACAGAGATGAGATCAAATTAGATTGAGCAATACTTTGATAGTATTCATTAAGTGAACAAGTGGAATCGACTTTTGTGGCCCCGTATTGACGACGCCCTGAAACCTCATCCAGCGCCACCAAGTCGCTGTGATGTATGCAATATCGTTACACGCAGACGCCCAGGAAAACACCATGGCCTGCCCTAGCCTGCCCTGCCCAAAATCAAGCTAGAGCCTCCTAAACTCCTTTCGCTCTTAAAAGCCCAAGGTATTACAACAATTAGATGCACATCTCAGGATAAGGGTGCAAGTGTGTGTGTGTGTGTATGTGCCACCGGGTGGCCTCATGCGAGGCTCACCCCAATCCTCCCCCCTCCTTTTCGTTTTATGTAATAGCCCACGCGCCCTGCCGGAAGAGGTAGGGCGAAAAGCAAACCGCCTCACGCCTCGATCTCCGACAGCTCGTCGTCCATGAACAGCTTGGGGACCCGCATGTGCAGCAGCCCGTCCCGGACCTCGGTCGTGACGTGGCCCTGGTCGACGTCGACGTGAAAACTAAAGGCGCGGGCAAAGGCGCAGTCGCGGCGCTCCCGCATCAGGAAGTGAAATGGGTGCTTCCAACTCGTGTTGCTCCCGTCGCTGCCGCTGCCATTGCCAGCGCTGTTGAAGGCGAACATGCTGCTCCTCCTCTTGTTGAAGCTGCCGCTGTTGTTGTTGCCGCCACCAACAAAGCCCCCAAAGCTGCCGCTCCGCTTGAACTTGTCCTGCCTCGGCGGCAGCGACAGGTACTGCTGTTGCTCGCCTCCGGCCGTCCGGTCTTCGGGGTGGTACCGGTGGTGGTGGTGCCACTGCTGCGTGCACTGCCGGCAGTTGTCGTCGTGGGACCAGACCCGCGTGAGCCCGCCGCCGTCCTCGGCCGCCTCCTCCTCCTCGACCGTCTCGGGCGGGCGCTGGGCGTCGGCCTCCACTAAAAGAACACGGGAGTCGGTCCAGTTGAGCCGGATGTCGTCGGTCACGACGCCGGGCAGCTCGATGTCGATGAAGTAGGCGTCGTCGCTCTCGCGGATGTCGGTGCAGGGGCTCCGCGGCTCCCCCGCGGCGATGGCGAGGCGCGGGTGCATGAGGTCTTGGAAGAGGTGGCCCACCTTCTGGCCCGCCGTGGAGAGGAACGGCATGTTGTTGCTGTTGCTGTGGTGATGTTGGAGGTGGGTGCTGTTGGGGGGTTCGGGGAACGTCTCGGGGACGCCGGTGATGGGGTAGTTGTGCGACGGTGGGGATAACATGAGAAAGACGGACATATATGTAATCTGCCTGTCGGGAAACTAGAGTTTGGGATAGTCTGTTTTAAGGAACTTGGAGAAAGTCCGTGTAAGTAGGTAGGCATCGAGACTCGAGAGCCAGTCAGCCAAAGTGGCCAGGCCTCCTATGGAATTTATTTATTGGGGGGAGGAACAGTCATGCCGTATCTGGGGTCACTGGGGTCACATTGGGGTATCATGTGAAAACTATGGAAAGTACCAGGGTCCTTCCGCGCCTCTCCTTTCCTCGTACTGTAACGGGATCGCAATCCGCGGCGGACTATTGGATGCCAGGGCCATTCTGACTGTGCTGTTTTCCCTCGTTTTCCTCTTGTTCTGTGTTGCCTATGAGCAATGCAGGCATGGGGTCTCCTGATGGTAGGTTGGGGATGGGCTGACCAGGATCCCGGCAGTGGCACGATGCGTGGATGGCGTCCCCGCTAAATTCCCCAACAGGGGTGGCGTCCGGGGATAACCGCCGCGGGAGGGTACCGGTTTGCGCCGTTGCACTGCAAGCAGCTCATTTGTCTTGCTGGCTCTGTGCGTGTGCTGGATTTTACGTTCGGACGGCGTCATTTATACTCAACATCCATCTAGTGTGTTACAACTTACATCCAACGCTGTACACTGCATAGTATGCAATATGCACTATTCGCATGTATGCTGCATACATGCGCATACTGCTTAGTATACTATGCAGTGCTTTGACCCCTTTACGTCACAACCCGATATTCCAAGGCCGATTGGCGCGGGTAGGTTGAACTCGGTCCTGAACGTACATCAGTGTCGGGAGCTGGATGACTTCATCCTTTGGTAAGCCGACGAGCAGAGCAGAAGGAGGGAGAGACGAGGGACCGGAGAGTGGTAGAAGAACACTTCAGATGGTGTTGAAACGGGACTTCGAACGCTGTTGTGTGTGTGACGATGACTAACCGGTATGCAACTATTCCCTTCGTCTCTTCTTTTCTATGGCTTAATCACTAATCAGGGGGCATAGTTGAATGAATGCAATAACCGCATGTATGCGATTAATCCACAGCGTTGCTTACATCCAATGTGGCTGATAATTCGATAGCAGTTGGCGATGACTGATGTCAATCAAGGGTCTGCCAAGTAGGCCTCGGAATAATATAATAGACATTAATGCATTATACAGTTTTAGTCGGTCTTGGCGTTATTATACCATAATGCTTTTATTGCACGGCTTTCATAATTGAACGCCGACGAGGGGCTCACCAGCCACCACCAGCCACCACCAGCCACCACCAGCCGCGATCGTCACCGTCGATAAAGCTGGTCGGAGGCATTCATCCCTCGTGGGCAGTCGTCGTCGAGGCTTCCTCTTCGTCGATATCGCGATTGAAATAGCCTTGAAAATCGACCCGGTCGCGACAGTCTCGAGTCCAATTCGACGAGGTGTGTAGTCCCCCTCATCGATCCGACGTCAATACTCACGTCACTACATGGGACTTCCCATATTATGAACATAATGTCAATGCGCCCGCATAAGGCTATTATACTTCATTTTAGAAGGTTTGACATAATGCAGTATAATGAGCATTATTCCGAGCGCTACTGCCAAGTCGCTGGACGGTGGTAGCCGGTGGTCGATCATGGCCGTTTGTGGCCATGGTTCGTGTTGGTCATCAATCACGACGAATCCGTCCAGCCCAACTGCCGGAACCAACACGACCATCTTGGGAAACGAATACTCGACATGACGCCAACATTTGCTAGAATGCGACCTGGTTTACCTCGGTACCCTTTTAATACTACCATCGCATATTGATTTGTACGCTTCTCCCGGCGAACCATTTTCTTGTTCGAGGCTCCCCTCTCGGTACATCTAACCGAAGCGGCGCCGAGTCAGTGACTCCACAGATTAATCGTGAAATGGGTCTGTCTGTTTAATGGACGTCCGAATAAGGTTTCTATGGGATAAAAAGCGCCGAAAAAGTACGATGCTATCAGACGGTAAGTGGAGAAATCAACAGATGGGTTGGGAGAGCAGACGTTTGCTGGTCGGTATGGACGGTGTCTGGACTACTCGATCGCGGATGTCTCGGGCGCCGTGCACCGTGATGCGACTAGAATCAACGGCCAAAATGCGCAGTCCGACTTGTTGATCTAGGGACAAACTCGGAGTGGGGCATACATTGAATTCTCAATACTCGTCTTCCGACGGGAAGAACGATGCTGTCGCAGTTCCGTCGTTGCCGACAGCTCAAAAAGAAATGTAAAGAACGCCGCTTCGCTCCGCGAGCGTCAATAGGGGAGGTTTTATTTACTTGAATCATTATCTACATCATTAAATAGGTATGGAGGTGCCAGCCAACCACCATGAATTCAATTAAAGTCTGGCGGGTATTTCTGCTCGACGCACTGCGGATAGGTCCAGTATATCAGGCCCGTTATTAAAAAGTTGAGCATGCGCCGCCGCAGGGGGATTTCGGGCATGTAGTGTTTGGTCATATTGTACTCGAACATTAGAAGGAGGTTACCGATGAAGTTGAGAAGCCGGAAAAACCTGGGTTGCAGAGTCAGCATACATCAATTATCAAGGCATCGAGAGGTCCATCCATGCTGAGCAAAGAAAGACCTGGGCACGACTTACATGTTCACCGTAAAGAAAACTATTGCCGCAATAGTAGCGGCGCGAATCGGGCTGGCCAGGTGCACCTCGAGGTTCTTGGCCACCATGTAAAGCGGCGGTATCCAGAGCCCGAGGATGATGAGCTCGACCAGGGCGGTCCAGTGATACGTCCTCACGTAGTTGCCCCGGAGCACGAGGAACATCATGCACACCCAAAGCAACACGAAATTTATCTGTCAGAGGTCAGTCATTAGAATGAAACCTGACCTTTTGAGGATCTTTTGAGGGAGTAGTAGGCTGGCGACATACCACGGACGGCACAAACACCACCAAGTCCTGCCGGAAGTACGCCAGGCTCAACGCCCCCGCCACCACGCCGACGGAGAACTGCGCGAAGCCGAACAGGAGGAAACACCAGAGCACGCGGTAGTAGCGGTCGTAGCAGTCGCCGTGGAACTGCTCGCTGGCCCAGCTGTGGGTGCCGCCGACGACGGGCCAGCCGCACCACCGACAAATCCAGGCCCGCCCCGCATTGGCGAGCACGACGGCGTCGCCCACGTGCAGGTCGTGGTTCTGTACGCTGCAGCGGAAACATTTCGAGGTCAGCGGGTGCGAGCCGGGCTGCAGGATGAGGGCGGGCGTCGTCTCGTGGGCCTCCTCGTCGGGCATGTAGTGGCAGACCTGGCAGACGCGCGGGAACTGGCTGACGAGGGCCTGGGGCCCGCCGAAGAGGTCGCGCACGAAGTCGGGCGTGAGCAGGTCGTGGTAGAAGCGGCAGGTGCGGCGCAGGCGCTCGACGTCGCCGAAGCGCATCTGGTCGATGATGAGGTAGTGCAGCTCGAGCGGCAGGGCCATGAGGCGCGAGGGCGCGTCGAGGTGGGCGGCGGACCCGTTGGCCGCCACCCACTTCTCGCGCATCCGGTCCGCGAGGCCCTCGAGCGGCATGATGGCGCTGTGGATCAGCGGCGACCGCGGCGGCAGCAGGTTGCCCTCGTCGTCGTAGACGGGCGACGGCGCCCGCTGCAGGCCCTCGACGCCCCGGCGCACCAGAAATTCCAGCCCGCTGGTCGGCGTGATGGAGTTGAGCGAGTTGCGCCGCCGCTTCTCCAGGGCGCGCAGCTGGTCCCGGACCTCGAGCCGCAGCGAGTCCCGCTTGTCGCCGGGGCGCGACTTCCACGAGGCCCGCCGCTCGCTCTTGAGCGACGTCGGCCGGGAGAGCCGGAAGGAAAAGGCATCTTCGTCCATCGCTAAATTCCTAGGTTAGGTGGATGGATGGACGAGTGGCAAAACGGATCCGCTTGGCTCGACGCGACGACAATGCGATGGCGAGTTGGGGGAAATGGTATTAATGCGATTTGTTGTTTGGATGATTACAGTAGTAGTAGAAAAGGGCGGTTGTCCGTTACCCAGGCGAACCCATTGGTCACGGAGGGGTGGGACTCTGCGGAGGTTTCGATGCGGGCAGAAATTTAAATTAATTGCACTTGCACTTGCTGGGTTACCATCGCAATCCCCATGCAACACACCATGGCCTTTTTGGGTCAATGGCGGTGGGCGGGTGGTGCAGAATGGTGGTATTTTTCCCGTTCCCCCTGGCGGGCGCCCCCGTGAAACTCCAGGTGTAAGAGGCCCAGGGGTGGAGCAGTTGAAACGGGATCGGCAGACGTTAGAGACTGTTTCGACGACCGCCTTGTTAATCACTTGCCCAAAAACTAAAACTAGAAAAAGGCCTCGTCGTCGGGGGTAGCTGCGTTTTCGGGGATGAACGTCACCACTTGCCCTCCAACTCCAGACGACGACATGGGAGATGAGATGTTTATCCTTTGCCACTTGGTCCTAGTGCCAAGCAGGCCGCCCAGAGGGCCGCTGCCAGTTGACGACTGGTGCCACGTTTCAGAGTATTGACCCCGCCCTTCATTCGCCTCGCCATCCTGCGATCCCAGCTGCCACCGAGCTGGAAACCGCTGGGCAATTCAATCTTCGTTTCCATTGGCTCAAGTCACAAGTCAGACGCAAGACACTCACCGACAGACCATTTTTCTTTATAAACAAGCCTGAAAAAGCATGGAGAAACGCTGCCCACCTGCACGTCGTCGACTCAGCTTGCTTAGCTAAGTCGTTCGACTACCGAGGCTCCAGTTGCAAGCGAGCTAGCTTCTGCTCAGCTCTTCCGCCCTATCTTGGCGGACCCCTGCATCATGCACGTGCTTGCTTGCCCTTGCCGATAATTCGGGTGGCTGGGGCTGCACGTCCAGGCTCAATTGTTCTAGAGTCTCAACACTCATTCTAGATGCCACCCAGACCCGTACTCACTCAGCCAAGGCGAGCACCAGTACGGCGGCCCGAATAGGGTAGAGCTCTTTTAGCGGAGTTTCTTATACTACAGGGTAGGCTCCGGCCGGACTTGATAGTCGGTCTACGCCTTGATAGGCCCCGTCTGCTTCGGAAACTCCCACCAGGGTCCTCCATATGGTCTATTGTAGAAACTTTTTACCAAGATGTGCTATGCGAGGAAACCATCAAGGTGTGTTATCTCGGCAATGCATACCCTGCCAAGTTTCCAGGCGTCTGGTTGAGTTTGGTTCTTATGCAGGATTGATGGGCGGCGGCGCACTTACCAGAATCCAGGAAAGTCTCGACTAGGACCTGGTTCGACTTCGGGTCGAGGTATAGACTCCTTGAGAAGCTCTTCTTATATGGTAGCAGAGAGACCGTCAAGGTACATTTCGGCATTGCATACCCATGCCAAGTTTCCAGGCGTCTGGTTGAGTTTGGTATTTGTGCCGGATTGATGGGTGGCGGCGCATTCTGGGCATAATTCAGTACGGTCTCGGCTGGGACTTGGTTCGATTTTCGGGTCGAGGTATAGCCTGCACTTATACAGGATGGCTAGGCTTTAGTAGAAATGATGATGCCATGCTATACAGGTCGATTTGGAAGAGTGGTGGCTTGCTATCGAGACGATTTGTGATACACACGGGAATGGCGGCTTGAGCCCCCTTTGAAGACGTAGCTGGCACATAGCGAGGGCTGACATATGATGGACTCGCCTCTGGCTGCTCGAAAAAAGCATATAAAGAGCACACAGCCCGGTAATAGTTATTGAGATCCATTCTGCAATTGGTCTATAAGCCTTTACCTTGGAGAAAACAAGACAGTAGCGGCAGACAGCCAACGCGATGAAGTACCTGTACCTAGCAGTGCTCTCCATGCTCTCCGGGGCCGTCATGGCCTCGGACCCGGACCCGGACCCTCCCCTCGATGCCGACGGGAAGCCGTTCCCCGCGGTCTGGGTTTACGTGGCCGAGACGTCGTACTACTGCTACGCCGACAACTGCGCGCGAGCCGTCACAGGCACCCGGACTGCTGCTGATATGCCGGCGCCGTCCGTCCGTCAGGCCGACTGCTCCAGCTACATGCACACCACCGTGACCCCTGCGCCAGTGTGAGTCCACACGCAGATGCCCTCTCTAAACTCACGCCTTGTGTGGGCAGCCGAAATATGACGTGCTGATGCCGGAGATATAGGACTACGACTACGACCACAACCACGACGACCACGACAACCACAACTACAACTACGACGGCGACGACGACTGCCAGGGCGACTGTGGGTACTACGACGGTCACCACTACAGCTACGACTACGACGAAGACGGTCACGGCCTCGCAGGGAAAACGCAAGCGAGACATCGTCACCGCAGCCGCAGCCGTACCCGATGGGGAGCCAGCCAAGCAAGCCCGAGCTGCGGCGGCCACCATCCCGACCTACGCCAGCTTCTGCACCGAGCAGTTCCCCGGAGCCACGCCTCACTACTCCTCGGCTTGCAACTGTAAGACTTGATGTTTGCTTTGCGTGACCTCCTCTTCCAACTCATGTTGCTAACCCCAACCCCCCCGTCGCGTAGGCTGGTCCATCACGGCTTCTTCCACCACCCTGCCTCCGCAGACCGTCACGCAGACCGCGACGCGGACCGTCACGCAAACCGACACCGTGACCGTCACGCAGGCGGCCACGACCACGGCCACATCCACATCCACGGCCACGTCTCTGACCACGTCTACCGCCACGGCCACGGCCACGGCCACAGCCACGGGGTGTCTCAATCCGCAAACATGCGGGCACTACACTTACCGGAAGTGCCCGCCCCCTCACCCGGACGCGTATTGCTATTGCTTGAAGGACATCGAGGGCACCCCTACGTGCTACATATCGGACAGTGACTGTAATAACAGATGCACCGCCAACTCGGACTGCCCGCAGGGGCAGGGTTGCAGTGCGGACTGGTGCTGCGGTCACGGCATCTGTTCGCCCATCGCCCCCACCGGCTCTTGCCCCAACCCGTCCTTTGCCCGTGCCCTCTTCGCCCGGAAGCAGGACGCCCGCTCCGCTGTGGCGGCGGCGGCGGCTGGCGACGGCGAAGCTGACGACGACGGCGACGAAGAGGGCGAAGAGGAGGAGGAAGAGTACGAGGACGACGATGTCGTTGCGGGAGCCAAGGCCGCCGACCCTACTTCGTCCGTCAGCATGTGTCCCACCGGCCCCTGCGGCTACAGGGGCACCCCGACCGCCCAGGCGGCAGCCCCGCCCAAGGCGTCCGCTGCGCGCAGAAGAGGTAGAACATCTGTAGGCTAGGATACTGGAGAGGACGGATAGAAACAAGCAGCGGGCAGCAAGATACGTAGACTGGCCGGATGACCCAATCTGCAACCTGATCGGCGTCAATATACTTTCAAATCTGTCCACCATCCGCTCACACATCAGGAAACTGCATGGGGTTGCCAGGCGAGCCCACACTATCTTGCATTCTTCTCCGGCTTCGCCAGAATTGGCTGGGTTCGGGGTTTGGCCGAAAACCGTATAGAAACAAATGAAGAGCAAAAGTCCACCTGGACGGCTGCGCTGCTACATCTCCGGCAAGTGTAAGGCGCATCAGAGCCAATATGCGTGATGTTCTGGTGACATCTACAGGACGAGCAGTAAGCGTCTGTCTCGTTGAATTGTGTACCTACTTCGATACCACATGACCACCTTGCATCATCTTTAGCAATAGATGATCGTATCAACATTTGAAAAGAGGCACAAAGAACACAATTAATTTAGATGACGGCATACGGCGCTCCAGACGGCTACTGAATGTCGTAAATTGATCATGGTGTTGTTTTGTCCACCGGCTTCTCCTATACATGAAGTTCTTAAAAACATTTTCGCCAGTGAAAGCAAGGGAAATCTACGAGCCACCCGGACCTCCAAGCAGGGCGAATCTTCGGACGATACTGGGTCCATATTCTTGGTACTGTCGCGTGTGTTAGCAAGTAAGCGCCAAAAAGGGCAGATGGGGCAACTAACCTCGGCCTTCGTGTGGCAGTACGAGCGGAACTCGGGCGTCTGGCCCAGCAAGCTTCCTCCGAACCAGGGACCGTGTCGTTGACGCTTGTGTGTAATGACCTGCACTTCCAAACCGCCACTCCGCGCGCCGCCGCTGCGGACCTCGCTGGCCCGGATGCGGGCGTCGACCAGGTGCTTGATGTCGCGTTGTAAACGGCGACCAAAGTCCTTGTAGAGCGTGCTGCCACCCGACAGCACAATGTTCTTGTAGAGACCCCGACGCACATCGATGGGGCTCTGCTGGATCACGTTGTCCACGACCACGGGCAGCGGGGTCAGGAAGTCGGACGAGTAGATCTCGGGGTTGAAGAAGATCTCGGGCGCCAAGAAGCGCTCGTAGCCAACATCGACTTGCACCTCGCGGCCGCCGGGCTGGCGGACCACGTGCTTGGCGAACTTGGACGGGTCGCGGTCGTACCGCGAGAACTCCTTGACGATGTCGGGGCAGACGTAGCAGTGCTCCTCCTTGATCTCCTGGGCCGTCTTCAGGGAGCTGTCGGCCTCGCCACGGTCGCGGAGCAGGGACTGGACGAAGTAGGTGATGTCTCGGCCGGCGATGGGGATCGACTTTATCGAGGAACCGATGACATAGCCCTCGGCAACGGGGATGACGTGGGTGACACCATCACCCGAGTCGATGACGGTACCGGTGAGGGAGCGATCCGACACCTTTGCTGACGTCCACGAGGCAGCCAGGGCCAGGACAGCCTGGACGGCAATGTAGAGACCGGCGCAGTTGAAAGACTCGAAGAAGATCTCGGCCGTGTTTTCTCGGTTCTCGGGAGGGTTCAGAGGCTGTGGGGCGGATTTGTCAGTACCGTAGGTCAGGGGCGGATTGTTTGATTGAGCATCCGGGGATTGGAGTGCCCAAGGGGCCAGAAGGAGGTCAACTTACGGGCTCCGTCAGCAGGAAGTAGTGGTCTTCGGGCTCGACTCGAAGATACTTGAAAATGGAGTTTGACCAGAAGCGCTCCATGTGATCCTGTACCAGCATCAGTTGTCTGTTCCAGCCCGTTCGTTCTCAAGGAGCCCATACCCAGTTTTCTATTTGACCATGGCGAATGGGGTAGTGCAGTCCGTATCCTGGGCGCAATCAGGTTCAGCAAGTATTCTCGTGTTCGTGCCCAATGGGTGTGTTGGCTCAAAGGCTCTTTCTTACCTGGTCCTCCTGATGCCGCAATGGCCTCATCACCAATGAAGAAGTCGAGATCCTCGGTTCCTCGTTTGCCCGACAGATGGCCAGCAGGGCCGGCGCCTCCAGTCAAGAAACTCGGCTTGTTTCCGACGGCTGGCCGGCCAGAGCCTGTACCGCCGGCACCACCTCCGGCACCTTTCGTTGCGATGGCGGTCGGGAAGACGAAGGAGGGAGAGTCGTTACCGGCGAAACCTAGAGACGCCCAGGGCGCAAGGTAAGCAAAGGGCAGATGCGCGTGGGGGGTATCGTATCGGGGGAAATCGTACCAAGCTTCGAAAAGCCCGTACCGCTGTTGTTGGAAAGTGAAGTCAGCAAACCACACGGGATACCAGCTTGGCCGCTGTCGGCATTGCGGGGTTGGGAGATGAAGGCGGAACGTACTTGTCCATGACAACGGCCGGCGTTTGGTTCGCCATTTTGAAGGAGAATGCAGCACCCGCTGATTAAATGGCAATTGAAGCTGTGTGTGGGCGTTGAGCGCGGCGTGCTGGTCGGTCGTTGGGAAGCGAGTTGGGAAGCTGGCGTCGTGTGGTGCTCTCCCAACACTGGGAATAATTACGTTGCCTATCACCAGAGTTGCAGGGAGCAGCAGCAGCTCGCCGTTCGGGCTGTGATGTAGGGGGTTGTGGCGGTGTCGCGTGCTAGGCAGAGGCAGGCCACTGTAATTGCGTGGCTGGTGATCTGGTGGGGTTCATCTCTCGGGCCAATGCACTGCACTGATCCCCCCAGCTCTTTGGACGCCAAAGCCAGCTTGAGCTCTGGCTGCCCCACCAAGTTTACTGAGCTTAGCTAAGTCAATTGCAGCCGTGTTGATGCAATCAGGCAACGACAGCTCAGCTTGGTTTTTGGCAACATGATCATAAATCATCACCAGTGAGTTCATGCACTTGAACCCTTGAGACATAGCAAAACTCGAAATGGTCATAAAGAATAAATGCAAGTAGTAACGCTTTTTGATGTCCAGCACAGATAGCAGTGAAACATTGTTGCCCATGTTGGCATCGAGAGTCTTCCAGTAGAAACACACAAATGAGGAAGCCACGACCTAATGGGTTATATTCAACATGCCCACTCCACGAAAAATAAATTGAACCCAAAGACCGCAAGGAAGGAAGGAAGTCACATACAACGGAACTGATGTGATGTTTGACTCACCCAGCCGAGGCTGAGCAGTGAGGTCATCCAATTCTGCACTGAACCTGAACCGTCTCAACCTCTGTTCTTCCTCCATTATCAACTCCATTCCGGAGTTGGCCCATATCGTTATATCCATTGGGCACACTCTGCCACAGCATTTCTAGCCATCACGATCTTTACTCGGCATCATCCATACAGACCTCATCTCTGCCAGTGGATGGCCCGCGCCGTCATCTACTCCACCTCCCTTCTCCCGTTGAGTGAATCAGCGCCGATACGCATCCTTGCCGTCAACCGGATCTCCCTGAGGTGCCCATCTACGACGAAAGGGGCGAGTTGTCCCAACTCCCGATCCAACACTGCACCACCGGCCCGGGTCCCATCAATGACTTCTTGACCACCTCTCTCGACCCATTGTTACCTGCAGCCCCGGTTCATCGTCGACTGCGTCCCCAACCCTCCACCAAGTCCGGGACAACATCAAGCCAGGTCTGTTACAGGAGGGATTTCCAAACAATTGGGCTTTACACCTGCCCTGTCTGCAGCCACGCCGGTCCCCATACTTAAGCAGTCACAAATCTTCATCTTCTGTAGCAAAGTTGCAACGGACGACACCCATCACCAAGGTGGGTTTCGCAGAGGCAAACATCAGTTTCTTGCCTGATTCTCATCGCCACTGCAAACCGCAAACCCAATACTGGCAATCATCTCCATGTCTGGCCAAGACAGCAAGCAACACCTTCCCCAGGAAGGTGGGCAAATGAACAACAATCAGTCCTACCACTTGGGCAAGAGGAAGCTCGGGCGAGACGAGCCTGGAGTTCCCCAGCCAACTCCCTCACAACGGGTTAGTGGTCCTTGCATCATCAGCTATGATGGAGACTTTGACTTAGATCCTAACGATGATTTCAAGACCGAGATCTTTCCAGAAGGTACTGAGGTGCCTGCATGGCACAATGCCAAACCCGTCTCAGACCCAGCATTGACAGCGTGGCTGGACGGCGGATCCGATCGCAAGGGCAGGCGTTGGAAGCCGCCTGTTTCCGCCATCTTCATCCACGCTGGGGCCGGCTACCACAGTACTGCCAATGAACGCATCCATTTACTGGCTTGTAGCGAGTGAGTGGCGACGCCTACCTACCCCAATGCGACATGTTATGCCTATACTGACAAATCCAGTGCTGCGCGCGCCGGTATGGCCGTTCTCAAGGGCGGCCTCTCGGCTGTCGACGCGGTTGAAGCCGCCATCAGAGTCCTCGAGGACAAGGAGATTACCAACGCAGGCTATGGAAGCAATTTGTCCATAGATGGCACGGTCGAGTGCGATGCTACTGTTGTTGACCACTACGGTCGAAGCGGCGCCTGTGGTGCCGTCCCCAGTAAGAACGGACTTGGCATTTCTTTTCGAGGTATCGAGCTGACCAACTCCTTTTAGATATCAAGAACCCCGTCAGCCTGGCCAAGATGATCCTTGACAGCAGCAACGAGCCCCTCTCCCTGCGACGGGTCCCTCCCAATCTTCTGGTCGGCACTGGTGCCAAGGATTTCGCCTGGGACAAGAAGATGTCTATTGTCCCCAACGAGTTTCTCATCTCGCGCAATGCTTTGGATCGCTACAATCGCTGGAGAGAGGATCTCGAACGGGCCAAGCTGGGCGAAAAGGTTCCTGAGCAGACCCACGCACGCACCACCAAGAAAGACCAGCGCGATCATACCAACGCCATCTTGACGGGAATGTGGAACGAGGGACAGCCGGACTCTCCCGGTCAGCCTAGCACGCCTTCGGAGAATGGAGGCTCACCCTCTCCGCGAAATGCCTCGAACGCCCAATCTCCTCTACCCAGTCCTACTCGACACCTGCCCAAGGAACGCGGTGTCACGAACCTGCACCTACTTGGCTCCGCGACAGCGCCGAAACCTGTGTTTCCCAGCCCGCCTGCCTTGGACATGTCAATCAACAAGCGACCGCGGTTCATAACCCACCACAGCAATACTTCGCAAGACTCCGACGGCCAGGAGGACGACAGAATGGACGTCGACGAGGGCCCCCACTCTCCATTGCGAGAATCGACATTCCCCCTGCCTGCCAGCAAAACAGGATTCGCGGGCCAAGAACAAGCCGTCGAGCCTTCCAATAATGTCGATGCTGGACTCAAAGACGACGACAACATTACCGACACAGTGGGAGCCATCGCTATAGACCAGAACGGGTACATGGCCGCCGCCTCGTCTTCTGGCGGCATTGGCATGAAGTTCCGTGGTCGTGTCGGCCCAGCCGCCCTGGTCGGTATCGGCACTGCTATTGTTCCCGCCAGCGAGGACGACCCCGACGGCATCACGGTGGGCTCTGTGACCAGCGGCACTGGCGAGCACATGGCCACGACCATGGCAGCCCAGAAGTGTGCTGAGCGGCTCTATCACGGAACCAGACGAGGACCTAGAGGGGTCGATGTCCCGGAAGACGACGAAAGCGCCATTCTCCAGGGGTTCGTCGTTAATGACTTTCAACAGCACCCCGGTGTCAAGTACTCGACCAGTGCCGGTGCCATCGGTGTCATGTCCGTCAAGAAAGCCCCCAAGGGCTACTACCTGTACTTTGCGCACAACACCGACAGCTTTGCGCTGGCGAGTATGAGCAGCCGTGATCGCGAGCCGTACTGCGTCATGAGCCGTCTTCCCGAGGGGAGCTCTAGGGTCGCTCAAGGGGGAAGGAAGATTTCGGTGGATTGACAGGTCTTTCCTCAAGGAAACCGTTCCATCCCGCGTTCTGTGTCGCATTCTCGGCGTTTAGCTTGATACCCTACCTAGATTTCGTTGTTGTCGCCCTGCTTGTTTTCTTTACCTATTGCATGCTGGTCCTTGGCCGATCGGACCGGTCGAGGCGGCAGCTGCTGGATAGGACAGATGATGGTCCCTTTCACGAGCCTCCAGACTGAATTTGATAGTTGAGCAAAGACCTACTACGGCCAACGGCATCGAGACCTCACTAGATAGTTCCATAGACCAGTATTCGTAGCATGAATTCCTTCTGATTCTTTCTAATCTCTTGTCCCAGTGCAGTGCTAACAACTAGCAACGATGAAAATACCATGCTGAATCCCAGAGATGCTTTCTCGTCCCCCCAAAACGCCAGAACCTGATGAAAAGCCCAATCCTTATCTTATTATGCCTGCCTAGTCTCTCTGCCTGAATCCTACACCGCAAACGACCCAATGCACTTTTGCTGCCCCTTAGGAAAATCACTGAAGTGGAGAAACTTCAAGGCACGGGGGTGCCGGTCGCACTGCCCGTCTCCTCGCGGCCGCTGACGCCGTTGACTCGCTTCTTCTTCTTCTTCTTGCGGGGCACGACGGCGGGCTTATTGCCGTAGTTGCCGAGGGCCAGCTTGGTGCCGCAGGTGAGGCAGCCGCCGTCGCCGGGGGGCTCGCAGAAGATGGAGAGGCAGACGCTGCAGACGAAGCCGGTGTCGACGACGTCGCGGTGGCAGAAGCAGGCGGCGCGGAAGTCGACGCGGTCCTGGGTGGCCTGCAGGAGGTGGGCGCGGGCCTCGGCGTCGGGGAGGAAGCCGAGCATGAGGTAGGTGAGGAGGCCGCGGGGTTGAGGGCGGCGGCGACGTAGCTGCCGCCCGTGATGAAGGCGGCCTGCTGCAGGAAGGTGGGGCTGGCGTGCGGGGAGAGGGCGAGGGTGTCGATGGGGATGCGGGCGTGGCTGGCGGCGAAGACGGCGTTCATGGTGGCGATGTACTGGGCGGGCTCCGAGTCCGAGACGGAGAGGACGAGGATCCGGGCGTGCAGGGTCGGGGCCTGCTGGGCGCCGGCGACGGCGGCGGCGGCGCCGTTGCCGGCGGTGTTGGCCGTGGTGCTGGCGTTGGGGTCGGACGAGGAGGGCTTCGCGGGCGCGAAGGACAGGGCCGTCTTGTTGATGTAGGAGAGGGCCGTCGTCAGGGCGCCGGCCACCAGGGTCGTGTAGGGCATGTCGCTCGCGTCGGTCTCGGCGATGAGGGATTGTAAGGAAGAGAGGATCGAGGACTCGATGGCGGCGAACTGGGGGTACTTGTTGGCCGAAGAAGTCCCGTGAGGAGCGCCGGCTGCTTTGTGGTTCCCATTCACGCCTGTCATTTCGACGTCGCCATCTCCGCCCCCATTGGCTTTCTTGAATTTGGCAAAGGACGAAGAAGGAGGGTTCTTGGTGTTGGAGCTGCTAGTGGTCGGGGGTCTCGGGTAGAGCCAGACGGCGCGGTGGCTGTGGGCGGCGAGGATGGCGACCTGGTTGTCGTTACCAAAGGCCAGGTGGGCGTTGACGAAGACGAGGATGTTGGCGAGGGCGGCCGAGATGGAGAGGGTCGAGCCGAGGGCCTGCCAGGCGCGCGGGTTGGTGTCGATGATGATGGTGAGCAGCGAGGGCGTCTGGCCCGTGGCCGTCACCTCGTAGTGGTCCGAGGCGTCGATGCGGTTCATCTTGGGGGAGTCGAGGTCGAGGTCGAGATCGTGGAAGGAGAGGAATCAAAGACTCAAGTGACGCATCAAGAACCGGATCGGGGATCGTCGCGCATCCGGCCCAGACAGGACATAATAGCCTGGAGGGTTGGTGGCGCAGGTCGGTCGCTCGTTCTTGCAATGCCGTGTGTCGCGTACACGTCCTCCGCTGTGCAACCTCTATCGCAAGTGGTTGCCTGACGTCGTTCACCAAAAGCTCATCCCAGGACGGATGGAATTATTGGTGGTCTTGCCTGGTGCTAGCGGGAAACAAGGGATGGCCAGACGTCTGAAGCTTCGATAATTTAGTGGATCTCTGGTTGTTTTAGCGGCTTGGCCCCATCAGAAATAGTACAAAGCAACCAGCAACATCGGCAGTGCCGCCAGTGCAGGTCCTCTCTGGCTGGCAGGCTGGCATTCCAATTCCGCGCCTGACATGCCAAGAGTCCCTAAATGAAGTCACTGCCTCTCCGTGTCGCAAAAAGGGAAAAACGTCTGGCTGGACAGGACCGCCAAACCGTTGCACCAAGCCCCTTGCGCATCCGGCACGCGCAACACAGGCGAATCGGGGCTCAACATTACACAGATTGGATGTAGATGCGGGAGCGTAGGTTTGAAACAGCAGGTCTTGTCACAACTCAGAAGGCCATGATGCTCTTGGCATGTGGCATTGGTCTTTGGGAATTTTTTCTTTTCTCTCCTTGCTTGCACGCAGCTAGATACGGACCTTAGATCCAAGCAATTTATTTGAGCTTGTCGTCGAAGCTGGGATCCATGGATGCCCCTCCGTCAAGTTTGAAGTAGAGGCGGGGCAGGATGCAGCGAAGCCAATTGGCCTCGCCTAGACGACCTGAGCTCGAGCTTTCCCCGCGACGCAGAGTCCATGTACTCCAACACACCTGACCAGATATCGGGACTGGCACCGAACTTTACAACGACTGTGACTAAAAACATTTCATCGTAAGGCTGAACCTCCCCCTGTGCATCAGTGACACAGGCACAGACGACGACCAGAAGACTGATTTGCGACGGGTTGTACAGACCCGGTCCAGACCCTTTTTACACTTTTCTTGATGCCAACATCCCATTGCGGCATTGTAACCACCCCGCCAAACAACCAACCGTATGTACGTCCATCGCCATTCCACGCAACCCCCCTCCGTCATGCTCGCAGCAGCTTATTAGAGCAAGTCCCCCCGTGTCATCCGAAAAGGCTGCACGACGCGTGGTGAGCATTGCATTGCCTTGTGCCGCCCCAGATTCCAGATTCGCCAATGGCGCCAGCAAAAGGGCCATGTGAACAAGCCATCCCGCGCGCTTCCTCGCTGTACCCCGTACCATGGCTACTTTACTCACTTTATTGCCTCTTCCATACTAACTCCCAGCTTCAGCAGGCAAACCACGGCCAAGCCCACCCCTGCCAAAGGCAAATAAAATAAAAATAAGAAACCCGCTCACACACGGCTGGCTTGCCCTGCAGGTGAATGAAGCCAATCCCCTTCTGACTTTCCTCTTGTTCCCCTTGTCGCACATCCAGCCAGCCAAGCGGCAAAAGTCCAAAGCGTCCCGAGTATCTTGGCGCTGCTTCTTATTAGACCGGCTTGGCTGCTTCTCGTCCAGCCTCGACAGTCACTTTCCTCCCATCTCCGCCTCTTCCTCTACTACTCCCTCTGAGTCAAACGCACCCCAGAAGTTAACCCTCCTTCTGTGCGAGACTGTCTTGCAGAGATCCAGAGAAATTGTCAAATATCTCTTCAACTGACAAACACAGACGATCTCAAGCCACCACCACTTATTCTTCTTTCTCATTCTACCTTACCTACAAAATACCGTCCGCGGTCCTCGACCTCATCCAGCCATTCGTGCATACTTGATTTAATCTGCTACTGAGAGGCACCGCCCTGTCCATCCGCCATGGAAGAGGCACAAATCGCCATCACCTCCAACAAGGAGGAAATGGCCAAGCTGAGCAACGTGGACCAGGCTCAGCTCCTTCTCGCTCGCCTTATGCAAGGCGGCCAAGAAGACGTCGACACCTGCGAAGCTCTGGACCTCCTCACCAAGCTTATCAACAATGACTTGCAGGCTTGCCAAAAGGACAAAACCCACAAGTCCATATGCAAAGTCTTCGACGACGACTGCATCGACAGCGTCTTCAGCTATCTCGACATGAGACAGGCCGAGCAGGTCCGCGGCCATGCCATCTTGACCGTCTCTGCGTACCTGAAGGCGGCCGGGGATGACGGCGCCAAGGCCCTGTCGCACTTCTTCTTCGAGCGCATGAAGCGCGGCACTTACGACGACTACATTGTCGCCTTTTGTGTCGCTGCCGCCGTCTTTCCCATCGCACCGGATATCACGGCCGAGATGTTCCTGAGCGAGGGCTTCCTGGGGAGCCTGGGACCCTTGATGCGACGCAAGTGGAAGAGCCGCAAGGTCGAGACGGCATGCCTGGAGATGCTGAACGCCGCGTCCATGAACGCGAACTGCCGGGACGCGATTATCAAGTACTGCACCGAGTGGCTGGAGGAAGTGGTGGACCAGGACCCGAGCTCCATGTCATCGGCCGTCCACTCGGTCGACACCGAAGTCGAGGGCACCCACGGATCCATCGCGATGCGGCGCCATTCGGAGGCGGTCCAGAACCTGGCGGCGGTTATCCTGGCCAAACTGAGGGTAGGCACTCTGAAGCTCCCGCTCGCTTCGCCCCCGGCGTTCGAACACCTATACTGGAAATGAAGCGGGGATGTGATTGTAGGAATGGGCTGGCTGACCTGAGGATTCAAGGCGGTACCTTCGTCAGCAAAGCCTGAGGGGGAGGGGGTGGAGGGCTCGAGGGTCTCGCTGGCAACCACCAGCATCGAGGACCTCGCCACCAAGTTCACGACTATGATACTAACCAATGTAGACCACGGGAAAAACCACGCTGTAGAGGGACTGGCGTATGCCACCATCCAACCGACGGTGAAAGAGGAGGTTATCAAGAACACGCCGCTGCTGAAAAACCTGGTCAAGATTCTGGCCGAGGCGCCGGCCAAGTCGACGACGACTTACGGAGCGCTCAGTATTTTCCAGAATCTTACCAGGTATCAGCCTGCGCTATCGGAAGAGGAAAAGAAAATGAACCAGCTGAAGGCGTATGCCAACGCTGGAGGGAAACTGGCGCAAGCCAACCCGCTGAACGACGACGAGCATACCGCCGCCAGGTGCAAAGCCGTGTTCAATGTCGGCCTTGTGCCGGTTCTCGTCACCCACAGCCGGAACGGATCGCTCGCCTCTTTGGCCATCATCATCAACATCATCTATGCACTATCTGTTTCCCCTGCCATTCGAGCTCAGCTGGCCCAGCAGGGTGCCGTTGTTCTTTTGATCGCGGCGTGGTCTGCCTTGCACACAACGGAACATGGAGCCAAGCGGATAGCGGCCCAGGCCTTGGCCAGGATCCTCATCAGCACCAACCCTGCGCTGGTATTTGGTGGCAATCGATCCAGGCCCATGAGTTCGGCCATTCGTCCTCTGGCTTCCATCATCAGACCAGACACGGCGGCCGAGCGACGGGATCTTCTTCCCACTTTTGAGAGTTTGATGGCCCTGACGAACCTGGCATCGACCGACGACGACACGCGAGTCAACATTATCCATACCGCCTGGGAACCCATTGAGGACCAGATTCTGAGCTCAAATAGCAAAGTGACCAAGGCCGCGGTGGAACTGGTCTGCAATCTCGTCCAATGCTACGAGGGTGTCGAGCTGTACGGTGGCGATAACCACAAGGCCAAGAACCGACTACACATTCTGCTCGCCCTTGCCGATGCCGAGGATGAAGGCACGCGCAGTGCGGCGGGCGGCGCTTTGGCATCGCTTACGGCCTTCGAGCCAGTCATCAAGGGGATCCTGAACCGAGAGCGGGGCGTGGACATGATCCTCGGGCTCTGCGCGGATGAGACGGAAGACATCCGGCACCGGGGCGTGTTCGTGCTGTACAACATCCTGTCGTGCGAGGGCGAGACGGGCAAGGAGGCGCGCGCGAAGGTGCAGCTGGCCAACGGGCTGGAGATTCTCAAGGACTGCGCCAAGAAGAGCCGGCGGGCCGAGGTCGTCGAGGTCACGGTGTCGGCTTTGAAGATTCTGGTGGATGACGGGGGGTCGTCCCGGATAGTCGAGGAGGTTGATTAGTTGGGAGGAAGTCTGCAGTTCGTTCACAAACCCGGCTCCGGCTTTGGGGCAAAAGAATAAAAGAGCGCATGGTTTCCCATCTTACATGACTGATTTCCGATTGCCTTGCGAAGTGCTTCATGGTTCATACAATCTTGGATGCCGGTCTGAGTGAAGTGAGTTATAAGTTGAGTCAAATCAATGGTGTGATTTGCACTTCCTTCCGAATTGATTTCAAGCAAATACATATGAGGAAGTAGTTACATCACTTTCATGATCACGTAGACTCATATGTCAAAGTCATTTTAGGCCGAACGCGTATTCCGTCCAGTGGCGTTAGCTGAACAATATCATAAAAAAAAGTGCCCCGAGCCGATCTGATCTATCTATGCATCTACCGCAAAGTCTAATAGGAAAGTTACACGCTTCTTCGCTTCACGAAGTAAGCCCCCCGCTGTTCTTCTGCCTCGTCTCCCCCGCGGCCTCGAAGCCGACAATGTCCCTGCCTTCGTCGGCATCGTCGCCGCGGAGCAGGACGCGGATGCCCTGGACGGAGCTGTAGCCCTCGCGGACCCAGGTGACGTTGTGGCCGCGGGCGGCGAGGCTGGCGGCGGTGGCGTTGTCGAAGGCGTACTCGACGGTGACGGTGTTGGGCATGAGCTGGTCGTGGAAGCGGGGCTCGCGGATGGCGTCGAGGAGCATGGTGGGGTTCTTCTTCTTCTGAGAGGAAGCCATTTCGCTCTCGAGCAGGCGCCAGGCGACTTGGGCCGTCGAGCTGATGATGCGGCTCCCGCCCGCGGCGCCGAGGACGGCGTAGAGCTGGCCGGGGGTGCTGGTGGCGTTGGAGGAGGCGGAAGAGGGGGCGGACTCGATGATGACGGGGTTGATGGAGCTCAGGGGCCGTTTGCCGGGGCGCACGAAGTTGGCCGGGGAGGGGGCGTAGCCGAACTCGTTGGAGACGCCGGGGATGCTGAAGTCGTTCATCTCGTTGTTGAGGATGACGCCGGTCGAGTTGACCATGATGAGGTTGCCGAACAAGAGGTTGACCGTCGTCGTCGAGGACACGGCCATGCCCGACGCGTCGGCCGTCACGACATGGGACGTGCCGTGGGAGGAGCGCGTGTACCGCGGCGGGTGCGTGTGGGTTTTGTTGCCGGTCTCGTCGTCGTCGACGGGGAAGTAGGCCTCGACGGGCTGGGTGGCGTTGTCGAGGATCTTGGACCGGGTCGCGGCGGCGTTGGATGCGGAGAGCAGGCGCGTCTCCAGCCGGGCCAGGTCGGGGCCCAGGAAGTCCGGGTCGCCGAGCTCCTGGTGCGCGGCGTAGCCGAAGCGCATGGCCTCGTCGAAGCGGTGCAGCGTCAGGTTGGTGTCTGTTTCGGAACCCTCACCGGCGTGGTACCCCTCCATGGTCTTGAGCGTGTTGAGGCAGACGGCGCCGCTCGAGGGGGCGCCCGTCGAGAAGAGGCGGTAGTCGCCGTAGGTGATGTTGATGGGCTCGCGCAGGATGACGCGGTAGTCGCGCATGTCGTCGAGGGTCATGGTGCCGTTGGCGGCCTGCAGGGCGGCGATGGTCGCGTTGGCCTGGGCGCCCTGGTAGAAGACGTCGGCGCCGCCCTCAGCCACGGCGTCGAGGGTGTCGGCGTAGCGCTTGCGCGTCATGGTGTCGCCCAGCTCCACGCGCGAGCCGCTCGGGGCGAAGTCCTGCGCCCAGCTCGGGTCCTCGACCAGGAAGTTCCAGCCGGCGGCCTCGACGCCGTAGTCCATGTACCGCACCGCGTCCTCGGTCACCTCGAAGCCGTGGCGCGCGACGTGGGCGGCCGGGTGCACGACCTCCTGCCAGGGCAGGCTGCCTAGCTTGGCGTGGGCCGCCTCGAGCCCGCGCAGCTCGCCGGGCACGGCGGCGGCGAGACCGCCGAAGACGCTGGCCTTGGGGTCGTGCTCGAACATGTCCTCATAGGCGGCGGCGGGCGCGGACTCGCGGTAGTCGATGACGGTGTGGTGGCCCTCGGCGTCGCGCACCAGAGCGAAGCCGCCGCCGCCGATGCCCGAGTGGTGCATGCCGATGACGCCGACGCAGAGCTGGGTGCCGACCCAGGCGTCGACGGCGTTGCCCCCGCGGCCTAGTAGGTCGATGCCGATCTGGCTGCAGGTCCGGGACTCGCTGGCCACGGCGCCGTGGGTGCTGCTCTCCTTAGCCGCCGACTGCGACGATTCCGAGTGGTGGGGGAACACGGCCTGGCCCGTTTGGTAGTCTGGCTGCTGCTGCCATGAGGGTTCATGGCTGGCGACGGCAGAAGAAGCAGAGGCAAGGAGAGCGACGAGGCTTCCGTTCAGGGATTTGAAGAGCACTGTAGCCGGTTTGTTAGTTTTCTGTACTCGGCCATAACTTGAAACTTTTGCGCGCTTAACGTATAAGCGAATATCAGCATGCGACTTCTTACCCATCTTGGAAGTTGGAAACCCCTTACGGAGGCTTTCACGTTCAGCAGTTGTTCAGTGCAATCAATGCATGAATCCACCGCTACGACGCATGAAGGATTGGGGAAAACACGCTTCTTAATTCCCAAACGCTGGGGATCATCGGAAATGCCTACAGACTTCACCCTCGGCCAGGTTGAGCTGATATGAGCGGATGACAAATTGATCAATGGTCTGGCGTGCTGCTCCCGAGTCGGCAAGCAGCGGGTACCTAATCGGAGGTACTTGACACTACAGATAAGATAAGCCCCAGTCCCCCACTAAACTAGCTGTGCTCCGCTGATGCAGGGACCCAGCCAATGACAGAACCTGCTTTGGCAGCATTTTATTTTACTTGTCGCTTTCAATACAGCCAAAGGAAGGGACCCGATTTACATTTCAGATTCAGACTGGATGAAAAGTGATTGAGCTGGTATTGACTTGAAGCTGGTCAACAAAAACATCGATGCGAATTTCTCACCAAGGCTTATCGCGTGTTCTTCTGGGGGGCCGGTCTCTTCTTGTCACTTCTATTCCAGCTCGCTCATTTTCAGTCTCGGCCAGAGTTTGGAAGCGGAATATGTCAGATACTCCTTCTGCTGCTGCGGCACCCGCCGCCGCCGCCGCCTCTGTGCCGCCACCCCAAGCGAAGCAAGATGCTCCTGCTTCTGCTGCTGCCGGTGGGCCCCGCCAACAGGGCAAGAGGCCATTCAAGCAGAATGGCGGTGGCCAAAACAAGCACAACAAGAAGAAGATGCGCAAGCGGGAACGCGACATGAAGTCGGGCTCTCATGAGGAAATCCTGGCCCTCGACATCAAGGCCTTGCTGGAGTCGCAAAAGTCGGGCGAGGGCGAGGATGCGTCTGCTACCCCCGCAGAAGAGACCTTGCCCGAGCAGGGAAGCCACATCGACGTCGAAGTCGTCGAGCTCTCATCGACGGGCGACGGTCTGGCCCAGCTGCCGGGCTCCAAGCAGGTCTACGTCGTGCCCTTCAGCGTGCCCGGCGACACGGTCAAGGTCAAGGCCTACCGGCACATGCAGGAGGGCTACACCACTGCCGACTTCATTTCCGTCGTCAAGCCCTCGCCCCTGCGCGACGACTCGCGCATCAACTGCAAGTACTTTGCCACCTGCTCCGGCTGCCAGTTCCAGATGCTCGACTACGACGAGCAGCTGCGCCTCAAGCGCCGCATCGTCGAGAAGGCCTACCGCAACTTCTCGGAGCTACCCCCCGAGCTGATCCCCACCATCCAGGACACCATCGGCAGCCCGCTCAAGTACGGCTACCGCACCAAGCTGACCCCCCACTTCGACGGCCCCTCGGGCTGGTCCCGGGGCAAGAACCCCTTCACCGCCCGGCCGCCCATCGGCTACATGCCCAAGGGCTCCCGCAAGACCATCGACATTGAGGACTGCCCCATCGGCACCGACGCGGTGCGGGTGGGCATGAAGAAGGAGCGCGAGCGGATGGAGACCGAGTTCAACAAGTACACCCGCGGCTCCACCATCCTCCTCCGCGAAAGCACCAAGCGCGTCCCCAAGGACGCCGCCCCTGCCGCCCCGGAGGAGACCCCGATACCAGCCGACGCCGTCGCGGTGGAGTCGGATCGGCATACGGACTACAAGACGTGCGTGACGGACAACAAGGGCATGTCGACCGAGTACATTGACGACTTCGTCTTCCACAACCCCGCCGGCTCCTTCTTCCAGAACAACAACTCCATCCTGCCCCCCTTTACCGACTACATCCGCCAGCACATCCTCCCCAAGTCCAACTCGGACCCTTCATCCACCCCCATCAAGTACCTGGTCGACGCCTACTCGGGCTCCGGCCTTTTCACGATTACGCTGTCGTCGCAGTTCAAGCAGAGCGTCGGCATCGACATTGCCGAGCAGTCCATCGAGTACGCGCGCAAGAACGCCGAGGCCAACGGCCTGCCGCCCTCGCAGGCCAAGTTCATCGCCGCCGACGCCAACGAGCTGTTCTCGAGCCTGGACGGGTACCCGCCCGACGAGACCGTCGTCATGCTCGACCCGCCGCGCAAGGGGTGCGACGCCAACTTCATCAACCAGCTGCTGAAGTTCGGCCCCAAGCGGGTGGTCTACGTCAGCTGCAACGTGCACACGCAGGCCCGCGACGTGGGGCACCTGGTTCGCGGCGAGACGGGCGAGGCTGCTGATGCCGGCAAGGGTGGGAAGAAGGTGCGGTATGATATCGAGAGTCTGATCGGGTTCGATTTCTTCCCGCAGACGGGGCATGTGGAGGGGGTGGCGGTGCTGAACCGGGTGGATGGGGAGGAGGGCCAGGCGGCGGAGATGAAGGATGTTGGGGGCGAGGCTGCGCAGGAGCCTGCCACACAGGCATGATGAGATTTGGTCGAGACTGACTGGATGAAGCAGAACAATCAGAACAATTGAAGCACTGAACGGTGTTAGACTATGTTTGACTTGATGAGTGTAATAATGATCAGTCGATACGAGGTGACTCTTGAACCAACACTGTCGGTGCGTTGAATTTGATTTGGATAGATAATGATTTGACACAGAATCATGGAATCAAGAAACAAAGCCGGGAGTGATATATACAATGCCATTCATTCGACTCACTTTCCCAGAAACAAAGAGTCAGTTTCACCAAACAATGCCTTTCTGTTGTTGCTCCTATTATCTATAAATTCAAAGGAGTCTGCCCCGAATCTAGACCGGTCCAAATCATAGTCATCTCACGGAGAAACGTAAAAGCTACTTTACGCTGTGACACCTTACTACAGGAACTCTCACACCTAGTATTAACCAACACTTTCTCACCCAGCGCTACTTTTTACCAAAAGCAGCCATGCCGCCTCTATCCACCACCCTCGCGGTCGTGGGCTTCTACGCCATCTTCCTCGTCGTCGTCATCGGAGGCGCCTATCTGTTCTCCCAATCATCCGACTCGTCCGACACCTCGTCGACCGCCGACTCCGGCAGCGTCCACGAGAGCGGCTACGAGGCCGGCTCTGAGGGGAGCGACGGCTACGACAGCAGTACGGTCGGCGAACCCGACGAGGAACGTGCGCTTCTGTATTACTATGCCTAAACGGAAACTGGCCTACACACCCTTGTGTGTGGACTAGCTTCTTGTTATTAGACATGGATAACTAACGGAGGCTGCTAGAGCTATGGATTGAAAACAAAACGAGTCCGGTAAGGTGGGTGTTGACCTATACTGGCTAAGTAGATTTACCTTTTTGGGTTCTTAGGAGATTACTAGATAGAGCAGATGATTCGGGTCGAAGGCTGACTTTCAGCTTACCCTTAATATATCTTGTTTCTCGGACTAATGTTGTATTCGTGTCGTGAACTGTGTGCCTGTGCCTGCTTTGGTGTTCCACGAGTGACCCTAGACAACCTATATGATGACCCCAGAGAACCTATATAAGCGAAGGGAGACAAAACATTCTAGTGCTACATTCCCTGTCGGCCCCCTTTCCTTTGCCCCCCTTTCCCCCATTCTGGAGTTTATGGCAAAACAGTCGTTCCCCAAACCATACTGGGTTTACTCTGATCAGGCCTCCGTCACTCTTCAACGCCGGCTGATATGCACACATCTACCGCTTGAAGGTGCCATTGGCCGGAAATTGGCGCCCGCCTTTTATTTAAAATCCCACAAACACTATTTGCACCAGCTAGGTTTTTCTTTCTAGTTTCCCTGTCTGTCTCTCTCCGGATAAACCTGCCCGGCAGGTAGGCCTACGTCATTTCCGGAGCCCTGCAACAGACCAGATCCCATCAATACGAGGTCACGTCGCTAAACTTGGAAAAGGTCGAGACCAGGGGAGGATCGTGGTATTGGGCAGCCATTCTCAGGAGCTAAGGTCGAGCCACGACTTGATTTCGAGGCGATACTGGCAAAGGCCACAACCCTACGACGCGTTCAACCGGGGCCAAGGCGGGTAGTTCGACGACCAGAAATGGGAGGTCTTTCTCAGCGACGGTATTGAGTCCATTGCCAAGGCGATTTGGAGCTCACTTCAGGATGAACCATTCCTGGCACAGCGAAATCCGTCGTTATGCTGCGTCCAAGCTGTGCCTAACTACGATGATGTGCGTTTACTTTCCTTCAAGATCAGAAAGCAACCATGAGATCCGTACGCCAAAATTCCAATGTAGAGGCGAGCCGCAAGAGCGTCTGGACAAGGGGCCCGTTGCTAAGCAACATTTGCGTTTTCGGTGTTGGTCCGGGCTGGGCGGCCGACAGCGATAGCATGCCAACACCCCCGGTACTTTGTTGTCCGCACCGTTGTGTCCTGCGTGGCTGCCCTTCTGTCATGGCGCAGGCCCAGCGGCCTGTATCGCACGCCTGTTCGCTCTGCTGGGGATGTCCTGACCGCGATGCTTGGCGATGTCCCTACTGCTGAGAACTAGGTAGCCATGACAAGTCTGTATAGATCATGGTTTTCAGTGGGGGCCAGCTCGTTGAAATTCGAGAGTCGAACTTGGGGAGGGTGTGCCAAAAGGTGAACGATTCACGACGGAATCTCATTGAACAGCCCAGTCAGTCACATCCCGGCATATCTAATGCGTCCTTGGTGGATCACTATATCGGGCGTAGGGTTGAGGAACGGACTGCAATGACGAGTTTGCTTGCGGCTGGCCGTGACCAAATAGCAAACCTGACCCGTTAGGTAGTATTATCCAGTCAGCCCACCAGGTGGTGTGCAGCAAGTCCTTCCAGCGGTAGAGACTATGGCTCGTACGTGATTCAGATGGGCTCACGGGCAGCGTCAAGGTGTGTTGTGTTTTTTTCCCCTTTCTGTGGATAATGGCTGATTGTACTCTAGGCCAGAATGAGACACCGTGGGTGAGACTTATGTAGCCGGCCCTCATGGCCTGGATCTGTAAAAAGCAGCAAGTATGGAATCTTTGCGTCTGCGCCTTGAGAGAGAGGGGGATTCGACATAATTGTACCCCCTTCTTATATGCCTGCGACTGCTTTGGAGCTTTACGACTCCCTGAACGTCTGTGTGAATGGTGGAAGAGTAATTCTTTAATTATGTTTTCGAAGTGGGAGCTCCTCTGGGGGGTTCCAACTCCATTTTCTACCGCCATCTCACGGAAAGTTAGAGGTAAAGTTCCTAGATCTACCCCATCAGCTCTTGGTATTTCGAAAAGGGGAAGACAAACGATGGTCAAGTCACAAGCAGGCAAGAAGAAAACGCGATTGGAACATCAATTGGATATTTGCATTCAGAAGTATCTACCAGGAAGCCCAATATACAGTTACAGACCGATGAAGAGAACAAGCGTGTTCTCATCCAAACTATTTGAAAATGGGTTGTACACGAATCGAAAGAAGAAGGGTGAATATGATGCTAGAGCATATCGAGTTGGTTGGTTTCTTGTGTCCAAGCATGCAGCTTACAGGCTGGCGACCTGGCGAGCGTGGCGGCGCTTCTTGCAGGGCTTCTTGGTAGGCTGGGCGGCGGCCGAGGTGGGAGCGGCAGCAGCAGACGAGGTCTTGGCCGGGGCAGGGGCGGCAGAAGAGGCCTTGGCGGGAGCAGAGGCGGCGGGGGCGCTGGAGGCGGGGGCAGCACCGGAGCCGGCCTTGGAGGAGCCAGCACCGAAGGCCAGCTTGGGGCCGGGGATGGGGTACGAGTCGAGCTTCTGGTAGAGGTTGAACTTGATACCGGCGTCGGCGGCGGTGTAGAGCTTGGTGGCGGCAGTGCCCTCGGGCAGCTCAGTGCCGGAGCCAGTAACCTCGAGGTTGATGCACTGGGGGTAGTTCTGGGCGCCGTTCTCCTGGCCGGCCGAGTGGAGGGCGATGATCTCGTGGCGGAGGACGTAGTTGCCGGGCTTGAGGGTGGAGGGGATGGTGGCGGTCCAGCTGTTGTTGTTGGCGATCAGGTCGTCCGAGGCGAACTTGGCCGGGTTGGAAGAACCGTCGACCAGACCGGCCTCGGCGATCTTGAAGAAGTTGAGGGAGCCGGGGCTGGCCTTGGAGCAGTCACCGTCGCAGGCGGCCATGTAGTCGATGACGGGGCCCTTGTGAGACTCGGGCCAGGTGTCCCAGAAGAGCTCGACCTTGTCGCCGGCGGCCACCTTGGCGCTCAGAGCACCGGGGGCGCCGCCACGGTGGCAGGCAATGTCGCTGGTGCCGTAGGCCTCGGGGCCGACGAAGCCGTTGTCGGTGGCGGTCTCGGCCCAGGCGATGCGGTCGACCTTGGGGTTCTCATAGGGGGCCGAGCTGGCGGCGTAGCCCGAGTAGGACTTGCCGTTGATCTTGATCTCCTGGACGTGGCCGTGGGCAGCGACGAAACCGGCACCGGCGGCAATGGCCAGAGTGAGAGGGTTGAAGGAAGGCATGTTGGGTATGTGGTGGTGTGATGGACGTGTAGTCAAAAAGTTGGACAGGGTGCAAGAAGCAAATGGGTTGCTGGTGGACGAGAAGTTGTAGTAGTTGGCCGGCTTGCGGAGAAAAGAGTGTGAAGTTGACTGCAGTCGATACAGGAGCGAAAGAATGAAGCTCGAAAGAGTGAAAGCGAATGAATGCAATACCAATGATGCGTCTGATGAGGAGGGAAAGAGAGGGAAAAGCTAATGCATCGTGAGGATATGCCTACCTTTAAGTACGGCCATCTTGGCAACTCATCCCATCACTTGGGCCCAGGCACCACACCCGTTCTCTTCCCATCCAGCCGCACCACTTACAGCGGCCAGGGGGAAGTCATCCTGGCGCTCAAATCGGGTGTGCTCCACTGGTAAACGCCGAGACTGCAGGGAGGATTGTGGATGCCATTTCAACACGGATGGGACTCACAGCCTCAAGTTGTCAAAAATACCGCCAAGGGCTCCGGGGGTGTCAATCAATGTGACGAGACCATGTGGTGAGGTCGCGGCTTACAGTACCTAGTTGTGGGCAGAGGAAATGAAATGAGCAGGGGGGAAGGCTGACTGTTGGCGTTCGGGGGGCTGTCAGGCTGTTTGTTTCATCGTAGTGGATGCGGCGTTGAGAGGGGGGGCCGTTGTCAACGGGACTGCCAGACTGGGCCGATAATCACCAGACTTCAGACGAAAACCGATCCAGAAAAAGAACAAGAAACGCTCGAGCAATTGTTTGTTCCAACTACTGCGGCTGGATCCATACTGATGACCGAGGTAGAATATCTCCGAGGGGAGTCGCTGCTTTCGGGGGGGGAATGAATCGTTTGGGTTCAATCAACACACCCTTTTGTCGCTTTTACGCGACTCTCAAGCACCGACAGCAATCATGCATGCACCCACCTGGGCCTGCTAGGATCCCGACAATTGATACAATAACAACGAAAGCGCCCCGGTCCTTGGCTGGCCAATTGAAGTTACTGTTGCGAAATGGCGGCATAAAGATGAAGGCATCGTCATCACCATCCATGGCCGCGGGAGATTGTCGAGGGACTGAAGGTGAAGACAAGCGAAGGGGTTTCCATGTCGAGGGCTTGCATGTGGGGTGTTCTCGCTGGGCTAGCGGGCGGCTCAATGATTCAAGCAGGGGTTCGGCAGGGGCTCCTGGCGGGAACTTGGGCCGACTAGGCCTAGATTGGGCCTAGGGCCAACCCGATGTGCTGGAATTTAGAGGGGTTTCCAGGGGAGTTTAGAGGAGCTCAGGGGGTGACAGCCCCGAGGGTGGCGCTTGAACCACCAACCACGTCGCGGATATATTGCGATTACTCGCTGGGATCCCGACCGCGCACGAAAATCTTGCCCAAACAAAAAAGTACTCAGATCTCGCGGGCCTCTATCCGACAATGACTCTCATCTCTCGGCAGATCCCGATCCAACCAGCCCGCCGCGCTTCTGCTGCTGCAAGGCATCTCTCGATCTGAATCAACATTGAGCGCAAGGAAGCGACACCGTGCTGAGGCAAGTGGGGTTCCTCTGCTTGATTTCAAAACTGCGGAAGCTGCACGGGCAAATTGAAGCGGCCCAATAAGCTGCACCACGTGTACATGTTGTGCAATTAACGTTGTTTTCTCGTGCCGACCGACGATGTTCTTTGCCGAAGCGCGTAAGGACCCCAATTGCTACCTCGGCTGAAGCCGACGACGACATTTGGTTCACCGTTCCTGCAAGGGGGTTGACCAGCAGGCACCCACCCAAATTTCAGCTCGTTCTGGAAACGACAGGGACGACGGGGGCCCATGTTGGCGGTGGCCCATCGATTTGTACGGCCAGAAGTACGTCCTTCCATTGCTAAACGCTCGGCAAAGCTTGTCTCAAGATGGAGGGCCCCATCCACCCTCGGTTTTCCCACCAGTCGGGTCGACCACCCGTCGCGGCGGGGCAGATTCACTCATCGTCGTCCATCGGAACAACTCAAGATTCAATTTCCGTGATATTCGATCCCTACATACTCCGATGAAATCTACCGTACTCCGTACCTGGTCCAAGAAAGCACATACGTCCTCCACTGTTGACAGCTGGCATGTGACAACTCCGTAGGCTACTCTGCTTCCAAATCCAACTGCCATCCGTTGCTGGCCACCTTGGTGTACTGGTTCTTTTTGTCCGTGACGTTCTGCGGGACCTCCATGCCCTCGAGCCCCTTTCGGTACGACGCGAGGTTCTTGAGCCGCTCGCACATTTGGCGCCCAGGGGTCGAGGTGCTGGGCCCGTCCAAGTCCATGAAGTAGGCGCCCAGCCCCGCCACAAACGGCGCCGCCATCGAAGTTCCGTCCAGCACTTTGGTCTTGTTCTGGGGCCAGGCCGAGACGATGGCCACACCTGGCGCCAAAATATCCTGCGTGCCGCCGCCAGTCAATAAACGGTTGGGGGATCTAGGGCAGCTCTACTTACCACTTCAGGGCCGTAGTTGTTGAACTTGGCGGGCTTGTCGTTTCGGTCGATGGCGCTGACGGCGCACACCTCGGGCTCGGCCGCCGGCGAGGCCTTCCTGGCCGGCATCGCTGAGTTGCCCGACGCCGCGACCATGAAGATGCCCTTCTGGGAGGCGGCGCGCGCCGCTAGCATGACGGCGTTTGGTTTTCCCGTCCGCAGGTTTTCGGACTTGATGAACCCACCGATCGACATGCTAAACACCGACTTGTCGAGTCCTGTTAAGATCCCAGCAAGCGGGAAACCGTTAGCCTAGTCTGGAAGTGATGCGTATGCGATGCTACGTACGGCCGTGTTCTTCTGCATCCTTGACCGCCCACTCCAGGCCTCGGAGGAAATTGCTGTCCATTCCTTCGCCGTGCTTGTTCATGACCTTGACGGCCACCAGGTTGGTCTCTTGGGCCACGCCCAGCGACGAACCGCCAGCAATACCCGCACAGTCTTGAACACATTGGGTTGTTAGCAACTGCATGGTCAAAACGATTTCGGAAAGACCAGGGACTTACGCGTGCCATGGCCGTGGTCGTCACCGCCGACTGGCATCCACGACTCGTTGCTTTGGCATGCGTGTCAGTGATCAAGGACCCGCTCTATGCACAAGTGTCCCACTTACACGTTCTTCAGAAACGTGCCGCCCCATTTGGCCCGACCGCCGAACTCGGGGTGCTTGAGCGCGATGCCGGTGTCGATGATGTACACCCAGCCGGTCCGGCCCGTGCCATTGCGCCGGTACTCAAGAGGCTGGTTTCTCTCGAGGGGCCCGTGGGAAAGCCGATGGAGGCCCCAAGATTTGGTCGACTTGTCGATCGGACCGCCGTCGACGCCGCGCTTGAAGTCGTCCAGCGACACCTTGGAGTCGGGCTCGATGAAGTCGACCTAGAGATGGAGGCATCCTCAATTAGGCGAGCTGGGACTTTCGACTTGGACATGTGTGGGGTAGGGTAGGGCAGGAAGAGAATAAGCATCGTGTTCGCTTCAAATATGCCACTCACGTGAGGCGACTCCGCCATGGACGCGACCGCGATCTCGGAGCCCGGCCCGGACACGACGTGGCCCCGCAGCGAGCCCTGGCCAAAGTCGAACGAGTACCTGGGACCCGAGAACCCGGCGATGGACAGGTCGCGCGTGGTGCGGCGGAGGGCGCCTGGGGGCGCGTCGTCCTTGAGCACCACGATCCAGCCGTTGACGGCCCCCTCCTTGGTGAACTGGGGCGGTTTCCGGGCCTGGGCGGTGCCAGTGCCGGGCAGAGGGGCGGCCAGGGCGGCCGAGGCGGCGAGGATCAAGGGGGCGAGGGGTAGTCTCATTTCGGCGTTTAGGCGTGGAATACGTCAAGTAGGGTACTCTAGTTGACGAGCGAATCCAGGAACCCGGTCTGCTGGGGCCCGAGAGCAATTTATGATCATGATTGTTGCTCGTCAGGGTCTGTCTATCTTACGCTACTTCTACCCGAATGCACTTAATGGTCTCGGATCTGCCCCTCAAGGTTTGCCGCTCACGTATCACGTCGCCCAGCAAGGTGCCCAGTATAGATAAGTCGCACCAGACCGGACTTTAGCACCGGAGCGGCGTCATGTAGGACAATAACGCGATATGCGTTCCCAACCTCCTGGTTCTATAACCTCTTAATCGAAGGAAAGGATAATAATAGTAATCAGGCCGTATCTTCTTATCAAAGTCTCAACCATGCTTTATTAGTACAGACCGAAAGTGTTCTAGCCGCCTTTTCTGCATGCGAGACGAGGGAGCCCAGGCCCGGCGACACGAATAGTGCCGGCCGAGCTTGAGTCTAATCGCGTCCCAGCCTGCCAGCTGCAGCTCCCCGACCGACCTGCCGATAAGGGTCTTCCCGCAGCCAAGCCTCTTCAAATCACGCCATAAGCCACGCCGGCGATGCACGCGAAGCGCTTCTGTCGGTCTGTCTATTACCATGCTATTGCTGTTCATTCTCATATACACGTGACGCCTTACCTGCATCAACTGCACAGTCCGCTGCTTTCCTGTAACCATGTCCACATCTGAAGGATCCTTGCTTTATCGAGTGGCTGGACATCCCGAATGGTCCCCGACGCCGCTGCCGTGCGACTGAGATCGAAGACGGGCCCAGACTTCCTCGAGATCGCTGGTTCATCATCACTGTTCGCGTACTTGCCCTTCCAGAGATCCAAAAGACCTTGGGATGAGTGTCCCGACGTTCCGCGACTGAGGCTGGTCTCCAGCTCCTTGACCCAGACCGAAGGGGATACCGTCTCGAAAGAGGCAACTGATTGTTGTTCTGACCCGTCGCTCTTACACTCCGAGATAATCTTCAGCATCTCGTGCCAGTTGGGTTCGCGGTGAGGGTTCAGCACGTGATACACCGGGATCCCATCATCATTATTCCATACACCTGGTTCTCTGCTGCCAATTGGCAGTGGTTTGGTTTCACCCCCGCAACCAAAGGCAATCTCGATGACCGCCTGCGCCGCCAGCTCGACGGGGAGCCAGCTGAGCGGCGCGTCCCCGAGGTCCGGCAGGCAGCCCGTGAAGCTCGCAGTCGACAGCATGAGGGGATAGGCCTCGCTCCCGTTCCAGATGCCCATGTTATTCGCGAAGAGCTGGCCAACGCGGATGATGGATACCGGAGGCTGAAAGGCCAAACCATCTTGGTGGTTCATTTCCCCTTGTTTCTCTTCGGTGACGTACTTGTCGTGGGCTGCGGCGCATATGCCCTCGGCCACCCACTTGGACCGCGCATACCCCAGAGGCGCCGCGTCGGTCGGGTCCCGCGAGACCTCCTCCGCGATGCTCCCCGACGGCGACGACGCGTTGTTATTGATGACGGCCGCCGTGGAGCTGACGAGGTAGAAGCGCGACCGGCACTCCGCGGCGAGCCGGATCAGGTTCCGCGTGGCCGCAAAGTGCTGCCCGAACGAGCCGATGCGCAAGCTGAAGTTGACGGGCCAGGCCGCATGGATCACGACCGCCGGCTGGTCCCGCACGATGCGCTCGAGGAGCCGCGGGGCCAGCCCCAAGTCGGGGCGGTCCAGCTCGCTCGGCAGGCAGACGATCCGACCCTCGAGCCAGCGGGTCTCGTCCCAGGCCTCGAGGCGGTCTAGGCCTCGCTTCGAGAGCGACTGGGAGACGCGGTCGTGGGCGGCCGAGGGGCTCGGCGCGCGGACAAGGCAGTAGATCCGGCTGATGCTGTGATCTGTCAAGAGGTAGTGGGCGATGTGGGCGCCGAGTGCGCCGGTCGCGCCCGTCAGAACGACAGTGATGCCGCCGCCGCCGATGGGTTCCGACCGTCGGCGGAACTGCAGATCGTCAAAGTCGCTATTCTGCTGCACCAAGTCTCGCATCAACGCCAAGTCGGCATCCGTCACTTTACCGCCGAGCCCATCTTCTCCCGACTGCTTCCGCCGGACTCGCAGCACGTACTCCACCAACTCGTCGATGGTGCCGCAGTCGTAGATGACGTTCATCGGCAGCGGCGCCGCCCCGTCCGGCAGCAGGTCGCGCTCGATCGCCTTGCGGACCTGGATGCAGGCAATGGAGTCCACGCCTTGCCCGTACAGATCGTGGGAGGGGTCCAGATCCTGGCGGCCTAGTACCTGGGCGAATCTTTCGGCGATGGCCGCCGGGACGTCATCATCATTCGAAACGTACTGAGAAGAAGTGTTCCCCGCGGATCCTCCTCCTCCTTCGTACGCCTTTTCGATCAGGTCGCCGTACTGTTCTTCGGCTTGCCGGCGCATGATGGTCCCCTTGCTGCTTTTGGGCAGCGTCCTTTCCACCCCGTCCGTCCCCGACAGGACCACGACCAACATGGACCGGGTGAGACGCGCATGGCCCGGCGAGTCCTGATTCAGCTTCTGTATCGCCGGCCACACCGCGTCTACCACCTCGAACTCCGACGATGCCCGACCGTCGCTCGGAAATAAAAGGGCCCCCGGGTAGTCCCTCCCTCCCCCAAAGACCAAAACGTCCCGCAAGTGCCGCGCCGACGCGGCCGCGAGGACGGCGCCCTCGAGCGGCGACGGGTCAAACTTCTTGCCGTTGGCCAGCGTGATCTGGGCGTCGGACCGGCTGTGGTAGCGCCACGCCCCCGGGATGGACGAATGCGGCGCGAACAGGTCGGCCGTCGCGTACGACCCGTCAGCGCGGTTCGTCTTGGCCCGCAGCGGCCAGCCGGACCGCGCGACCAGCTCCGACAGGCTACCATCGTCTCCACGGGGCTCGAAAGCCAGGATACCACCGTCGTTTTCATTCTTCGAAACCACGCCCGCGGCGGGCCGGAGGAACTGCCACTCCTTGTCGGTCGCGTAGTCGCGGTGCGAGGACAGGAGGAAGCCGCACTCGGCGCTGCCCATGCGCGAGACGAGGTTCACGTCCTGCCCGACCAGCCGATCCCCGACGGCGGCCGGCAGCGCGGCGCCGCCCACGCCGACCAGGTCCATGGACCGCAGCAGCCGGAGCCCGTCGGCGGACTCGGACAGCATCTGCAGCACGTACGGCACCGAGGTGAAGTAGCCCACTTTCACCTTATCCAACTTGGCCGATGACGAGTTCGAGTTCGAGTTCTCGTCGGCCACGCAATGCTTCCTCGCGCACTCGACCGCCCTGACGACGTTGGCCCCCGTGACGGGCGCGACGCCCTCGGGGAAACACCAGACCGCGGCCCCCGCGGCCCAGGCGCGGAAGCAGTCGGCCAGGCCGCCGTGGTAGAGCGGCGTGGTCGAGAAGGTGGCGGGGCGGTTCGCGGTCGGGGCCGGGGCCAGTCGGGGCAGGATGCCGACGGCGCCCCAGTGGCTCTGGCGGATGGGTTTGGGCAGGCCGGACGAGGTGCCCGAGGTGTGGCGGAGGTAGGCGACGTCCAGGTTCTTTCGACGGTCCGTCGAGGCCGACGGGGTCGACGGGTGGTAGGAGTAGTCATTATTGTCAGAAGAGAAGATGGGCGATCTGTCATAAGAGGGGATGTCTAGTATGCTGAGTATTCCTCTCAGGCCTTCTACCTTGTCGTGGTACATCCGATCCACGAATATGGTGTCCGCGCCCGACGTCGAGCACAAGTGTACGACTGCCTTTTCTTCCAATTGGGGCCTGTATTCTCAGGGTTAGACGAGTGGCCCATGTATCTTTTTCCATATCATACTCATGACTTACGCCAAAAGAAAGACGGTATAGCCCAGTCGCATAAGTCCCAGCCAAGTGAAGATGAAATCCAGGCTGCTCGCGCACATCAGTCCGATGGTGCCTTTCGCGTCAGGGGTATCCCGCCGCTGCCCCAAGCGATTGCTTAACACTGTAGCCGCACGGCATGAGAGCTGTTTCAGTTCCCCAAACGTCACTTGCGGCGGATGCTCATCGCTGAAGTCGGCAAACCCGAGGGCGGGCCCATTCGGGATATCTCGTCCTTGATCGTCTATTAACTCGAGGACGGTGGAGAACTCGGTGGGTTGCTGGGTCGGTTGGTCGCTCTTCCACAGAGCCGCTTCGCCGAGGGTGCAGGTGAAGTAGTTCATGTCCTGCGACTCCATGGCTTATTATTCACAAGTAGAACCAGCGCGATCTCAATCTGAAAGTCAAAAACACTGTATTTAGATACTAAAGGTCTAAGCCCACCAGGGTTGCTTGGTGTCGCTTGAAGACTGGCAATGGTGGTGTCGGGGGCATTCCCCCACATGCCGACTGCATCATGGCCGGCCGGAGCCGCGCATACCAGAGAAGCCACATCGAAATTTGATTTCAAGCCGTCATATACCACCCAAGAGAGGAACTCGAGAATGAACTAGGAGCAGCGAGGTGTGCTTCGGGCCATTATGAATGCTAGGCATGGTTATGACGTAATCGACTTGCAGGCGGTGCCTCACGCCAACTCCACCAAGACCTGCACATGCCAGCAAGCGTCAAGCCTACTTGTACAGGCGAGGAAACAGAGAGAGACAGGGCCACAGGCACTTGGCACATCTCCACCAAATCATTGGACGAGCTGAAACCGTGCCTGAGCATACTCGACCCCTCCCCGATCAACTTTAAACAACAACACCATCACCAAAACAAAACCCCAAGAATGACGAAAAGGGCCATCACCGACACCATCCGCCTGGCGAGCGCCCGGCCGATCCCGCAGCTGGGGTTCGGCGTGTACAAGTCGCCGCCGGAGCTGTGCATCCAGTCGGTGCTGACGGCGCTGCGGTACGGCTACCGCCACGTCGACACGGCGCAGTACTACGCCAACGAGGCCGAGGTGGGCCAGGCCCTGCAGCTGACGGAGCTCGTCGACCGGGCCGACGTCTTCCTGACCACCAAGATCCTCACCCCCGAGGGGTCGGCCGAGGAGAACTACCGGAAGTGCGTCGAGAGCGTGCGGAAGCTGGACGCCTCCGGGGAGGATGGGTATGTGGACTTGTTCCTGATTCACAGCCCCAACTGCGGCGGCGCCGAGAAGCGCAAGATGCTCTGGCAGGCGCTCGAGCGGCTGCACAGGGAGGGCAAGGCAAAGAGCATCGGCGTCAGCAACTTTGGCATCCAGCACATCGAGGAGCTCAAGGCGTTTGCCGAGGTCTGGCCGCCGCACGTCAACCAGATCGAGGTAAGCAGGTTACTTCACCAGTCCCAGTCTCCGTCTCAATAATACTGACTGATTCCCCTCCAAGCTCCACCCGTGGTCGCAGCAGACGGAAATCGTCGAGTACTGCGAAAAGCAGGGCATCGCCATCGAGGCCTACTGCCCGCTCGTCCGCAACACCAAGGCCGAGGACCCGACCCTGGCCAAAGTGGCCGGGAAGCACGGGGTGACGCCGAATCAGGTGCTGGTGCGGTACTGCCTGGAGCGGGGCTGGATCCCGCTGCCCAAGAGCGACAACACGGAGCGCATCGCCATGAACGCGGATGTGTATGAATTTGCATTGGATCAGGAGGACATGGCGGCGCTGAACGGGCTGGACCAGGGGGCGGCGGGGGCGATTGTGCAGGCGGTGTCGAATTAGAACGTAGTAGCGACGGCACTTGAGATCTTATGAAATCAATGGTCAAGATCTATATGAATTGATCGAGTAATTGTGTTGATCACCATGTACATTAGGTATTTAATCTGCTATTTGGCTCAATTGACTACGTGCCGAGTCTTTATCTAACACTTGACAACATATCCCCCCTGCCACACGTTCACGATGTCTAGCAGCCAAACATCTTGGTGGTGCTGACATTGACCCGGCTCCACCGCTGGCCCCGCCACCAGGCATCCAGGATGCTCAGCGGCCAGTACGCGTGGTAGAGCGCGACCGCCGGCAACGGGTCCCAAGCCTCCCACGTGCCTTCTTTCCAGGTCAGCACGTGGCTGAAGAAGGCGAGAAGACCGACGAGGAACGCCTGGAGCGTGAGGCGGCCGGTCGCCAGCCGGTAGGCCGGATGCACGACCAGCGACACCAGGTCGTGCCCGATCCAGTACCGCGACTCCGCGTCCGCCGGCGGCACGACCAGTTCCAATTCACTTTCGCCGTTAGTATTGCCGTTGACGCTCTTGGACGGCCCGACGGCGGACAGGTAGGCGCGGACCATGTCCCGCATCTCGGGCCCCGGCCGCGCGAACAAGACGACGGCGGTGTGGGCGCGGGGATTGCACTCGATCGCGTACATGCCGCGCCGGAACCCGTCCTCCGCGACCCCGTCGTCCTCGACCATGAAATCAAAACTCAAATGCCCCGTCATCTCTTCCGGAGTATCCGACCGCGCCACGAACTCGCGCGTGAACCGCAGCATGGCTTGGAATAACGCCGAGTCGGCCGGCAGGGGCCGGTAGTGCATCAGCAGCTCGGCGCTGGGGCAGGCGGCGAAGCAGCGCACCTGGCCCCGGACCACGAGGGCGTGGGTGCAGTACTCGGCGCCGCCCGGGACGAACTGCTGCACGATCCAGGGGTTGGCGGCGGACACGGGGAGGAGGGCGAGGTGTGTCTCGGTTTCTTGGGGCGTGGCGAGCGGGAGGAGGGTCATGTTGCCGCGGTTGGCGTCGTCGACGCCGATGGGCTTGAGGATGAACTTCTTCTGCTTCTTCTGCTGCTTGCCGTCGCTGGTTTCCTGGTCGGCCACCGAAGAATCGTCGAGGATGCGCAGGATCTCCCGCTGCGACGTCACGGTGTGCGTCTCGGGGCAGGGCAGCCCTAGCCGCGCCGTCTCCCGCATGAACGCGTCCTTCTCGTGCAGCCGCATCGTGTTCGCGAGGTCGAACTGGATGCACCTGCACCCGGTGCGCCGCTCGATGGCCTCTTTCGCTACGGCGTCCTCGGCCGCGCTCGCCACGCCCGAGCACGAGACCCAGAGGTCCACGCCGTCCGTCCGGACGATGTCGACGAGCCGCTCGACGTACGCGTCGGCGGCGGCGCCCGCCTTCTTGGAGCTGCTGCTGCCACTAACGGAATGGTGGTCGGGCTTGGGCATGCGGTAGAAGGCCGACAGGCTCCGCGACGAGCGGCCCGAGCACGGGATGCCGGGGGACTCGAAGTCGGCGCCGATGACGCGGTGGCCGGACAGGTGGAAGGCGCGCGCCAGCGTCAGGCCCTTGGCCATGCCGACGCCCGTCACCAAGACGGTGCGCCGGTCTCGCGCATCTTCTTCTTCTTCCTCGTGGCGGCGCTGGTCGGGAGAGCCCGGTGGGCCGGCGGCGACGACGACGTATTGGGCAATGCGGCCGAGGCACAGGGCGAGGAGCGACAGCGGCAAGAGTAGGATGCTGAGAATAGCGAGACTGAAAGTCCGCAAGGTGTCCGACATGGGATAGCCCGCCATGATGACTGCGAGGTCTGAAGCTATTCCCAACGTCGTGGTTGCGATGAGACTCGTGGTACAGGAGCGAGTAAGTGTGCGACCGAACGGAACCTGTAATCAACGAATTATCAACTAGGTTGCTTTAGATCCCGATCTATCGCTTATTTCTCCTACACAGTGCACACGGCCGAGTGAGCACGACATCCAAGAACTGAGCGGGTCCTCTTGTCGGGTGGGTGGGACGGCCTACTAAACGAGCCTCCACGGGTTCGCGGCTGAGAACGGGTAGCGATCTGGGCCTAGCTGGGTAGTATGGGCCGCTAGAAAGGCCATCGATCGCGGATGGTGTGCAGTAGTTTAGGATACTGTAGGCCCTAAGTAGGAGGCCCGGTCCAGAGCCGCTTGGCGTCGACTACTGGCGTGATCTACCGACCAGCACCAGTGGTAGTCCCGCTGGATCTGAGTTGATGAATCATGGGAAATCTGTCGGCTGTCCACCACCTCAACATTCCCATTCCTCAGGAACGCCTGGTGTTTCTTTTTCTTCGAAGCGAGCATGCACTTCTGGCTTGGCGGGTCGGAGTATGGAGTACGTCATGACTTTGACCACCGCGCATGCATGCCAACCAGCCGACATGGGGGGCGCGCATACGTCGGAGTGAAACATCCGGGACGTCACGTACATACGCGGGGAACCGCAACGCAATACTGACCCAATGCAGGAAGAACGACATTTCACGATGATTTTTGGGGCATGTTACTTGGCCCAACATAGTTGGTCAGATTGTGTTGTAGAGGTAGTAAGGGTTGGGAAGACAACGCTATTTTATTTAACTCTTTTTGAAAATTCTAAGACCAGCGCACCATGGCGACAGCTGAGTCTCTACACATTATGATAATAATCCCCTTGATACTCCGGAAAATTCAATGTCCTGTCAGGACCCCATTTAGACCCCTTCGTGATAATCGCTATGCTACTTTCGTGAACTGTGTCTTCAAAATGCAAGTCCGATGGGCTATCTATGCCTGGACCTTGATGCCGTTAGAGCCGCCGTTCAGCAAGCCATTGGCAGCCGTCTTGGCCTTCTCGAGGAGGGACTCGTTGCCGTTCGCGTGACCGTTGGCATGGCCGTTGGTGTGGCCATTGGTGCCGTTACCGTTCACGCTCTGTGACTCGGAAATGACGCCGGCCTGCTTGGCGGCCGCCTCGACGCCGAGCTCCTCGGTCGCGTTGTCGGTGTAGCCCGTGTCGCTCTGGTCGACGTAGGCCTCGAGCCCGGCGCCCTCGCGGGGGTAGGTCTTGCAGGCCGCCTTGTGCAGGCGCAGCGTCTCTTGGAGCTCCTCGACGGAGACGTCGTTGAGAAACGAGCAGCTACCCAGGGGGTTGGGCACGGCGAGGCGGAGCAGGCCGTCGCGGGTCTTGAGGATGGCGGCAGTGCCCTTGTCGACGACGTCGTCGTCGAACAGGGGGTGGTCGATGGACAGGCCGGCGCGGGAGAAGAGGGTGAGCAGGCGCGTGTGTTCGGCGTCGGAGAGCAGACCGCGCTTCTTGGCGAGGGTGGCGGTGAAGGCCATGTCGATGGAGATGGCGTGGCCGTGGCGGAGAGGGGTCTCGGGGATGAGCTCGTGCAGGGGCGACCAGGTGTGGCCGTAGGCGATGACGCGGTCGAGACCGATCTCGTGCAGGTTGGGCGACTCGAGCTTGAGCATCTCGTAGATGGCCTCGCGGTTGTTGATGTCGGCGGCCGTTGTGAGCTCGCGGGTGGCGCCGTCGCCGCGGCCGAACTTGTGCTCGATGAGCTGCTCGCAGAACTTGTCGAGCAGGTCGAAGACCTGGAGATGGGAGCACGACGAGATCTTGATCAGCTCGGCGAACCCGTTGCGCACCTGGGCAATGGGCAGGGTCCGCAGGAAGGTGAAATCGAGGAAGGTGTGCATGGGGGCGTGGTAGGCGCCGAGGCGGTTCTTGTAGTTGCCGTAGTTGACGGCCACCTTGATGGAGACGCTGGCGTCGATGAGGCCGATGACGGTGGTGGGCACCCGGATGAAGTTGGTGTTTCGCCGGTAGGAGGCGCAAGCGAAGCTGGATTGCATGTCAGTAAGGTGCCATGTTTCTTGTAGTTCCTTTATTAAGTTGTAGACTCACCCAGCAACGTCAGTAACGAGACCGCCGCCAACAACCAGCACGGGCTCCTTGCGGATGATGCCGAACTCGGTCATGGAGTCGCAGATGCTCAGGTACGTGTCGATAGTCTTGGCCTTCTCGCCGATGGACGTCTTGTGCACCTTGAGGGTGAGGCCGTAGTGCTCAAAGTACTTCTCCATCTTCTTGCCGTACATGCTGAAGACGTTCTTGTCCGTCACGGCCAGCACGCGGCCCCATTTCTTGTAGCAGTCGGCCAAACCCGTGTTGTTGATGTCGAAGACGCCATCCACAAAGGTGAAGTCGTACTCGATCTTCTCGTAGCCCTCGACGTGGAAGCCCGCCTTGGTCTCCGAGACGTTGGCCTTAAGATCAGACATGTTGAATGGGATGGGAAAGCAGTGATGGTAGGGGTCAGGAGCGGAGGGTCAGGGAAGAAGATGCTAATACACCTAATGTGTGATTGCTGGGATCTGAGGAAGGACTGAGAGGAGAAAGGATGATGGGGATGGGACAATGAAAAGCCCATGTTGGATGCCGGCCAGTGGCCTTCAAGTAATGGCGGTTTCCCATCCCAAAGAGTACCACATCGCCGAGTCAATTCGTCATGATATCCAGTCATTGACACGACGACTCTTTGTCGAGTACTGCAACCGAATGCCATTGGCATTAGCCCACGCGCCATTCGCGCCGTCCCAATGGCTGCCTGTCGTACTGAAATGTGTTGAGACATTGCTTATTTGCATGGCGTGGATGGTGTTGCAGCCCCTGGCGCTAGCATCAACGGGGGCTAGCAGGGGGCTAACCGAAAGGTATGGAGGGGGCCAAGATCCGGATGGGAAAGCTCCAAAATGCCATTCCCAATCAAATGGCCATTCCCATAGTCGGACCTTTGACCGGACCAAGCCCCCCGCCCTCTCGCCTATCTGAATTCGGTCGCTAGGCCCTCGCGCTAGCGTAGAGCTGGTCATGGCGACGTATAGCAGCTACAGGAAAGCAGGTGGGGGCCCGAAGGCTCGCTTGCGCCCGGCGCCCGAGTCGATGACTTCAAGACACGAGATGGTGACACCCTCGAATCCTTAGCAGCGAAAAACGCGTCGCAAGTGCAATTTCCCTCGGCTGCAAGCGGGGGGCATCCTGACAGGTATGTAGATCCTGGACCGAAGGGTAGCTGCCGACTGTTGGCTGGGAGACTAGGTAGTAGGAGCCGTAGTAATGAGCGAGCTTGGGCATGGGAAGTTGACAGGCACGCGAATCTGACTTAGAACACCATCGTTAACAGATTCTACATGCAGATAAGTGAAATTCGACTCCATCGCCCTCAATCAGAGTCTCCAAGAAGCTATCAATACATCACACCACAATGAGTAGCACACTAAAGCAAGCCGACTTCAAGGGGCAGGCGTATCAGACCCAGGAAGATGTCTACGTACGTGCATCCCCAAATCGCATCTAGTTCTCTTCTTCTTGAGCTTTACAGTTGAATTGACCTCAATAACCACCCAGTTTGACGATGGCCGCGAGATCGCCTTGCTGCACTTCATGTACAGCCACCCGAAACTCGAGGAGCTGCGAGGCCACCCCCAAAAGGTCCTCGACGCCATCGACGAGTACGGGCGCACCCAAAAGTACCTCATGAACATCGGCGAGTACAAGTCCAAGACCGTCGTCGACCTCATCCGCAAGGAGAAGCCGCAGGTCATGCTGGAGCTGGGCGGCTACGTCGGGTACTCTGCCATCGCCTTTGGCGCCGCCGTGCAGGAAGCGGGCGGGAAACGCTACTTCAGCCTGGAGAAGAGCCCCGAGTTCGGCGCCGTGATTGCCATGCTCGTCGATCTGGCGGGGCTGAGCGATGTCGTTAAGGTCATCGTCGGGAGTAGCTCCGACTCTTTAAGGCGGCTTCACAAGACGGGCCAACTCCAGCACATCGACCTCCTCTTCCTCGATCACTATAAGCCCCTCTACACCGAAGACCTGAAGCTGTGCGAAGAGCTCGGGCTCGTGGGGCCTGGATCCGTTTACGCGGCCGACAATGGTGAGTGATCTCTCGCGCGAAACACTCAAAGTTATATCGTGCTGCGGAAGACTAATGCGGTGTTACCAGTTGTCAAACCCGGAAACCCTCCGTACCTCGAGTATGTCCGCAGCACCGTCGAGCAAAAGCGCCAGAAGGCGTCGAGCGCCAATGCCAACGGGCCCAAGGGACGACCCGAGCTCGTGTACGATAGCAAGTTCGTCGAGGGCTGGGAGCCTAGCGGTGTACCAGTGAGTTAATGCGACACAGCCAACATCACCTCCGAATACTTTTTGCTAACGGTTTCATAGGATGCGCTCGAGATTACACGATGCGTACGAGTCGAATCATAGCAGGATAATATTATACGCTGGGTAGATAATATTCGAATCAGGTATCTCGATAGTCATGTAGTTACGTTGAAACGACCTGAATGATTTGGTAGCACACATATTCTTCGTGATGGTTTGTTGTTGTAACGCTGTCATCTGCATTTCGGACAGCCTCCAAGACCTGATACCCCTCTGTTAGTGCTGGAACCCTGGACCCTGTAGCTTAGGTACCCCACCACTAGCGCTACAGGGGGTCGATCGCCCTAAGGATCGCCCTAGAATCGCAAGGTTCATCTCGTCTCATCTAGCGATGCAACCCGCCCGCCCCAAACTTGCGGGAGGGATAAGGTTAGAAGGGAAAATTTCAGATCAACTAAATCTCATCAGGCAGATCAAAGTACATCCACGTGCGAAGATCTCTGCCCGGTATTGACTGGCCTTCTTTCGTGGGCGCATCTCCGTTCCATCTAGGCTATTGCCAAACCGGCTTCTGTTGAATCCCATGTGTAGCAGCAACGCCTAGTCACGGCAGCCTGCAGAAGAGGAAGAGGTGACATGTGGTTCCAGGCCCTTTTGCGTCGAGTTGTCATGAATCATCACCCCACGGCCACACAGTGCAGCCCCGCGGGGAATCATGACGTTTCTATCGGGGAAGTGATAGATCACATACTGTACCTTGGCGCCGTGTTTCCAGCGGCGGATTATTTCCGTGGTCGATAACGCAATGGATACGATTTCATGAATGAGGTAAAGTTGAACCTGCCTGCCCAAGACTTGGTGGTCAAGCCCGGCAACGCGTGTGCTCCAACATCAAGTACAACATGGCGGCCCCTCGTACATCCACTCAGCGATATGCTTACGTAACCCTCATCACGCGCGCCAGCTACCTGGCCGGCGTGGTGCTGCTGGCCGACACGCTGCGGCGCCACGGCAGCCGGCACCCGCTCATCGTGCTCTATACGCCCAACCTTTCGACCGACGCCGTGCGGGCGCTGGAGCTGGAGGCGCCGCGGCAGAACCTGGTCCTGCGGCGGTGCGAGCCCCTGCTGCCGCCGGGGGATGCCAAGATCACCCTGATCGCCCAGCGCTTCGAGGACACCTGGACCAAGCTCCGCGTCTTCGAGCTGTGCGTCGACTACGACGTGGTCTGCTACCTCGACGCCGACATGGCCGTCTTCAACCGCAACATGGATGCCATTTTCGAGAAGGCGGAAAAGGAGCTGCCAGAAGGCTGGCTGGGCGCCAACCACTGCTGCGTCTGCAACCGGGACAAGGACCCCTGGGCGCCGGCGGATTGGCGATGGGAGAACTGCGCTTACACGCCCGTCTCGCACCCCGGCGGGCTGACCCAGCCCACCCAGCCGCCGAGCAGCGACGACGGCAACGACGAGGACGACTTCAAGCCCATCGCCGCCTTGGATGAGGGCTCGTCCCGAACACACCGGCTGCTCAACGGCGGCATGTTCGTCTTCCGCCCCACGCCGGCGCTGCGCGATTCCCTGCTGTCCTTCTTCCACACCAACGCGGCCCTGCTGTCGACCTTCAAGTTCCCGGACCAGGACTTCCTGGCGCACTTCTTCCGGGGGCGGTGGCGGGCTCTGGGGTGGCAGTACAACGCCCTCAAGACGATGCGGTACTGGCACGGCGGGCTCTGGCGCGACGACGAGGTGGTCTGCCTGCACTACATCGTCGACAAGCCCTGGACCCGCCGCGTGGGCGCGGACGGGGTCGCTGGGTACAAGGGCCGGGACGGGGCGACGCACCAGTGGTGGTGGGACGCCTACGAGAGGTGGGAGGAGGAGCGACTACTAGGGTGCAGCGGAAAGACGGCGGAAAACGAGGGGGCGGTGGGTAGGGAGGTGGTGGCGCTCGTTCGTAAAGGGGTGGCCCCGCCCCTGGGGGTTTCGGACGGATGGTTCGAGGGGGACGATCCGGATCTGCAGGCCATTGGGGCCTCGGTCCAGGGGTTCGCCCACAACCAGGCCCCGTCGTCGCTCGAGGTGGCCACCGAGGCTTGAACGTTCGTGCGTGTCTGGCGGGGAGGAGGCGACTAGGGCCTGAACTGCCCGTGCCTGACTAAGTCGGGGACGACGATGATCTGGGGATGTGTGCGGGGAAATCGCAGCTCGGGGTCTCGAGGTCTCGAGGTCTCATGGGGCGCGGACAGTAGCGCAGTAGTTCAGGGGATTTTGGCTTCCTCCCCAGACCCTGCCCTACGGAGAACATACTTGTACTACGTGTCAGTTGATGCCGTTGACCGTTTGCGGAATCTAAATGTGAGCTGGAGGAAAGACGAAAGTATACTCTAAAAAGGGCTCCTAAGGCTGAACTCGCTGATCGTCGACTTTTCCATTACTAAGAACAGTAGGGCGTCCGGTGAGCTGCGGTAACCGCGAACCGTAATGTGCCAAGGGCTCGACTGTTTAGTTTGCTGGAGTCCATCGGAGCGATATGTCCCTTTTGCGTCGAGCCCCTCGTCGGGTCCCTTCTTCCAAAAGGAGCCGTAAGGGAGGGAAGCCAGGACCTTTAAGGGCAAGCGAACTTCTGCATTCGCAATTGAGCAACTCCCTTAGGCAATGAACCCCCAATTCCCATTTCCCGGGTCCCATCGCGAACGGGAAGTGCTTTTCATGGCGGCCGCTATTTACTTTTTCCTGCAACCGTAATGCGAAACAGGCGGCCCTGGACTGCGGGTCGAGAAGCATGTCTCAGTAAGATTGGCGAGCGACTCGCTATGACCTGGGGACCCTCGTGCAGCCAGCCCAACGTCGGCTGCACACCAGATTCGAGCCGGCAGAATAGCCATAGGATAACCCGGCGCACGTCAATCCAGATAAGCAATCGGCTATCCGCCGCCGCAATTTCCGGCGGCTTTCGCTAGGACCCAGGACAGCAAAACAACGCGCGATGAGACAGAGAGCGAGAGCCCGTTCTCGTTGCCCACGAAGTGGTGTGGGAGACGCCCATTCGAATTGATCGTAGGGCGCGCGATGGGGATTTATATATATGGCCATGGAAGACTTCGTTTCCAGAATACGAAAGCTGAATCATCAAGTCCTTCCACTCTCACGCACTCACTCACTCACCAACATCCACACGCTCATTCCGAGTATCGCCAACGAACTCACGCCCCTCCTTTTGACCAACCGATCAATCGATACCGACTAAACAATAATCTAATAACCAACAACAAACCCCTCCCGCCAAAATGAAGTACTCTTTCGTCCAGGTCACCACCACCCTCCTCGCCGGCATGGCCGCGGCCCGGGGCGTCGAGAAGCGCCACGGCGGCAGCGACAACCTGCACGGGGCCATGGCCGACGTGATTGACGCGACCAACACGCTGGACCACGTCGTGTCGGCCTACAGCGGGGGCGAGGCCGAGGAGGTCGACTGCGCCGTCAACACGGCCGTCACCGTCCTGCGCCACGCCACCGAGGTCGCCAACACCATGGCCGCCCCCATGAGCGAGAAAGAGGCCGAGGACTGGAAGGCCTCGACCGTCAAGCTCTGCGACGTCGGCGACAGCCTCGTCAAGACGTTCGACGCCAAGGTCGAGGCCTTCAACGACGCGCGCATCTGCAACAGCGTCAACACCCACGTCACCGACCTGGGTACGTTCCTTCCTCAGACCAGAACAGACGAATGATACTAATATCTTACCACAGACGACCAGGTCACGGCCCTGATCAAGGCCGTCGGCAACAAGCTGCCCAAGGGCAGCGACGCCGCCTTCCCGCAGAAGACCAAGACGTACTTCAGCAAGATCAAGGACGGCATGGACGAGCACTGCAACGCCTGCGGCGTCCTCAACGACGCCCCCTACTCGGGCGTGCCCCTCAACGGCAGCAGCAGCGGCACCGGCACCACCGGCGCCGGCACCTACCCGGGCCCCATCAACACCAACGGCGCCGCGGCCGTCGGCGTGTCGGGCGTCATGACCTTCATGGCCCTGGTCGCCTTCTTGGTTTAAGGAGGCAGCTGTTTTTTCTTTTTGGAGGCGGGGCTCTCTCGATCCACTGTAACACCAAGTAAAGTATGGGGAGGATAGGATGGACGCAGACCCTGGGCTCCAGGCTTTTGCCCCTTATTTAATGAGTGTCCGGCTACCCTCTTTATCCCGGACTGTAAGATAGCTGTATAAGTATGTATGTACAACTCATGTATTCTAATTGAGAACAACCCGGTTATGCCCCGGTCGCCCGCAGCAGCTGCTTCTTTTACTCTATATTAATTGTTTGGCACGGCCGAATTGTCGCCATTCAAATATGTATCCTTATTTGGCATACTCGTGGATTTAATTAATTTGAAAGACTGCGTGCAGCCAACGCGGGGCTTCCAACCCCTCAACCTTCCAGGGGTTACGTGGTGCGGGGGAAACGGGGAGAGAGAGCCATTCTGGGCAGCCCCAGTGCTAAGTAAGCCCCAGGTTCATTCAGCGAAAATGCTACGCTACGACAGCCGGCAGCCGGCGGCTGAGCATGCATGCCAATGCGGCACACACTCACTTTACATGCAACATGCGAATCTCTCTTTTGCCCGCATTGCGTTTTCTCGACATGGGTGCGAAAAGTGAAGGCAGACCCGGGTCCTGGGAAGAGCGTGTCCATTCCAGTTTGCTTGAAGCGCCGCCCACCCACGGGTACTACTACTACTAGAGTCGGGTACCTACTAGACGGAACTAGCGCCGACCTAGGTTAGAAAAGAGAATCAAGAGACCGAACCTTGCGTACCTGGCAAACCACAGCACACAGCATTGCATCGCGTTCGGATGCAGCCGTATGGAACATGCCGAGCCGTCGTGTCCCGCCAGATAGGCGGAAACGCACTGAGATCAGCTGCGACAAGTAAGGAGTTTTCGATTATCATCCCGTTTCTCTTCGTTCTTTCTTCCGTTTCTTTCTCTCTTCTCTTGTCGTATTCCCAGCTCTCAAATCATCCCCTAAAGCCATTCTCTTCTGATTTGTCGCGCATTCCTGCTTCTAACATGACACCCGTAGATGCAAGTCCCGGAAACAAAAGTGCCACCGGCTGCTGTCGGAACTGAGCCCGGATGGGTACGACAGCCGCGCCCCGTGCCGGTACTGCCAGACGCACGGGTTCGAGTGCGTGACGACGCAGATGCGCAAAAAGCGCGTCTTCGCCACCGTCGAGGAGAGCCTCGAGGCGCGCGTGGGTCTGCTGGAGAGCCTGGTCAAGGGGCTGGTGCCCGACGCCGACACGTCGAGCGTCGAGGGCCTGCGCGCGCTGGGGGCGTCGCTGGGTATCACCATGCCGGAGCTGTCGGACACCCGGCGCGGCAGCGGCACGCCTGCGGGGGCGTCTTCGTCGGACCAGGTGGATGTCAAGGGAGTTGACGGTAAATCGAGCAATGTTTCCCACGAGGGGAAGAGGGAGGAGCAGATGCCCGTCCTGCGCGACCAGCAGGGCCAGATGCAGTACATCGGCCCCGCCAGCAGCTACATCTTCCAGATCCGCATGCGCGCCATCCTCGCCGGCCGCAACTCGCACTGCCAAAGCCAGGGGCAATTCTTCCTCTTCGCCAACAACGCGACCGATAAGGCCTGGATGGGCAAGGTGGCGGACATCCAACGCGAGATGAGCGCCGGGCGCACTCCTCCGCTCGAGGCCGACGAGCTTGGCAGCGGGATTGATGAGGACGACGACGACGACGAGAGTGATGATGGGCGCGAAGCATCGGTGCGGACGGAGGAGAGCCTGCTGTCGGGAACACTCCCGGACCGGCTCGTCGACGCCTTTTTCGAGCGCATTCACCCGGACTTTCCGGTGCTGTCCGAGGAGTGCTTCCGGCGGAAGTACGAGCGGATCCGTCAGCGGAAGTCTTCGCCGCTGGGCGGCAGCAACGGCGGCGTAGATGCCGACGCATCTTGGGTATGCAGTTTCCTGTGTGTCCTTATCCTCGCCCGACGGACAATCGCACCCGATGGAGGTGACGACGACTTTCTATCCACTGCCCGAGGCCAGGAAGCCGAAGCCCGCTGGTGGCGCAAGGTGCAGACCCTATTGCCCAGCGTCGTATTCACGTCGTGCACCACGGCGGTGCAGGCTTTGCTCCTCGCCGCGCTGCATTTGAACAACACCAACAACAAGGACTCATGCTGGACCCTGACGGGAGCCGCGGTGCGCATCGCCATCGCCATCGGCCTGCACCGCGATGCGACGCTTCAAGCGCAGCATGACGCCAACTCAGAAACAGCACCAGCTCAGAAAGTGCAGCTGCTGAGAAAACGCCTCTGGTGGACGCTGTACCAGTTCGAGCTGATGCAGGCCGCGTCTCTCGACCGGCCCAGCGCGATCGACGACGTCGCGTGCAGTATTAACGCCGCGATCCAGCCGCCGCCCGCGAATGTAGGAGCGGACGCGACGACGGAATACTACTCGACCCGCCTGTTGCGGATGCTGTCGCAGGCCTGTCGGGTCGTGCGGACTATGAACAACAGCAGCTCCGCCGGCGGGGAGAGTGCCGACGATTCCTACAGCGGTCCGGTGTCCCCGGCGGCCAGCCTCATCCGCGACATGCGGAGGTGGAGGGATGGCCTCCCATGCGAATTATCCCAGCAGGCGGTCACCATGGACACCAGCACATATAAGCAAGACCCAGACCATAGCCCGATGACACCGCGCTCGAGAAGGTCCCTTCTCCTGATGCACGTGCAATACCACCACATCCTCTGCGTCATCACACGCAACCCCATGCTCACCGCCGCCAGTCGCCTGTTCGACAACAGCAGCAGCACCAATAACAACGATAATGACGGCCCCAACAGTCTAGGGGTCCCCGAAGGCGGCGGCGGCTGCAACGCCTTCCTCACCGACGTCTGCATCGCCGCCGCCCAGGACTCGGCCCGCCTGCTTCTGCGGCTCGACGCCGACGGCCTCTTCGACCAGGTGACCTGGTTCGACTTCTACTTCCTCTACCAGGCCGCGCAGGTCCTAGTCCTGGGCGTCATGTACGATGCCAAGCGCGGGGACCACCGTTCTCATACTACTCCCGCAGCTAATGGAGGTGGTGGTGGTACTAGCAACAGCCGTTTAGACACGTCGCGGCAGCTGCTGCATAGCTGCACCGAGCTCGCCGGCCGCGTCGCGCGGAACCCGCTCGTGCCCGGCACCGTCCACCGGTTCGCCGTCGTGGTGGGCGAGCTGGTCGGCCTGGTCGAGGATTTTATACGAGGGCCGGCCATAGTCGAAGGCCGCGTCGCTGTTGATGTTACTACTACTGGTCCGCCCAACGCCGCCGCCCCTGCCAATGTGCCTTTATCTTCTTCTTCGGGGTTCCCGTCGATTCCCGACAGCGGTGGTGATCACCAACACCAACAACAGCAGCCTTCTTACTACCAGGCCGATGATGACTCTCACATCAACAATAATCAGGCATCTCATATGGATATAGACGCAGCCGAAGTGGCCTTGGAACATGGGGGTGGAATTCACCACGAGCTAGAGCCAGGTAGCAGCGACTTGGTCATGGTCGGGACGCCGTCGGACATGCAGTTCCCGGCCGACATGGCCGCGCATTTCGGTTTCCCCGACGGCTCCTGGACGTACCGGGAAGGACAGTGGAATGATTTCGGAAGCATGGTTCTGGGCAACGGTGCCTACGATACTTGAACGGGGTGTTTGATCAAGGAGTGCGGGCTACATGAGGGTGTGGGCAGGGGGGTCGAGATACATAATATAGTAGTGTATGAACTCCTCTCTGGCAATTTGACATGTCACTGTTACGTAGCCAGCTAATAGACTCCCGAAAGTGTTACTTCGCCAAAAGGCTTTCGGTTAATAAACTTCGGTGCACTGCGACTTCGAACCCTGTATAACCCGGGATGTTGCTCAATGGACGCCTAAGCTGGACCATGGTTCTTATATCATCACGACTCCCTGGTGCCTTGATCGTTCTGCTGATTAACGCAAGAGCTCCTTCACCCACCGCTCGGATGACTCCCCCAATTTCCCTGCTTCTGCTCGGCGTTCTGGTCGGTGGAGGACAGGGCATCTTCCACCCCGACGTCAGCTGCCGGCATGGCCTCCTTGACGCCAAGATCCAGACGTGCAATCCGCCGTCGACAGAAACGTTCCAGCAGCTTACAAGTGAGAGTCTACAATTGATGAATGCGACTTCGACCCCTCAAGTCCAGACCCGGTTCTCAGTATTTACCGAAGCAGCTTCGCGTAGTCCCACCAAACCCGACGACGGCGACGGCCGGGTTCGTCCGACCGAAGACCCAGCCGGGCGATACGGGTACATCGCATCCTAAACCACCACCAAATGCATCAGGTTAACGCGAAATAGGATAGTTTTGCTGGGTACTGGCGTCCTCGTGCCAGTAGCCTTGTCGCTTTTCCGGTTCCTGCCCATCCCGCCGTCGCTGTCCAGCCGCATCTTCGCCCGCCTCATCGACCCCCCGGTCCTCGGAACCCGCTACGCCGTCCCTCTCCTGGGCCTCGGTTTCGTCCCCACGCGCGGACAAGCCCTCTTTATCGCCTACCTGTGGATCCTGAACATCGTCCTCACGGCCGTGGCGTACCCCCCGTCGGCGACCCGGCCAGAACTCGTTTCGCTGGTCGGACACCGCGTCGGGCTCTTCAGCTTCGCCAATCTGGCCTTGGCCGTGCTGTACGCCAGCCGCAACAGTCTTCTTCTCAATCTGACCGACTGGTCGCACGCCACGTTCCTCCTGCTTCACCGCTGGACCGCCGTCATCAGCATCCTGCAAGCCAGTCTCCACTCCGCCGTCCTCCTGCAAAAGTACCACGACGCGGTAGTGGGATACGCGGGCGTGGCGCAGAAGGAGTACCTGATTTGGGGCGTCGTCGCGCTGGTGGCCATGGTGGTGATGATCCCCACCTCGCTGCTGCCCTTCAGGCGGAGGGCGTACGAGGCCTTTCTGGCCTCCCACACCGTACTCTCTGCCATGGTATTGGTCGGCTGCTGTCTGCACATCGTCCACCGCTACGGGTGGCGGTGGGAGTACCAGGCCTGGATCGTGACCGCGTTGGGGATGTGGGGCTTTGACCGTCTGCTGGCGCGGCCGGTCCGAATCTGGAGGAACGGGGGACTCAAGGAGGCCAAGGTATCGGTCGTCGATTCCGACTATCTGATGATCGAGGTGCCTGGCGTGACGGCTGAAGGGCACGCGTACCTGTACTTTCCGTCATTGAGCTGGTGCATCTGGGAGAACCATCCATTCTCTGTTGCAGCTGTAAGTCGCCAGACTCGAGCCGTGCCGTTACTTTCCGGCTCCGATTCGGAGGCCCAATCGCCTGAGACTGTAGAGAAGAACATGACTGCCAGGAGCCGGGCCGTGGGGATCCACACCGGCGCATCACATATACCTGGCATACTCTTCTTCGTTCGGTGTCGGGGCGGTCTCACCACCAAGCTTCGGAAGCACGCGGGGCAGAGTCAGGGCGTCAAGGTCCTGGTGGAATCGTCCTACGGCGCCGACATATCACTCATATCACGGCGCAGTTTGGGTTGGGGGTCGTTTCCGAAGTACCCAAACCTGGTCTGCATCGCGGGCGGGGTAGGGATCACGGCGATGCTGCCCCTGATCAAACACAATGCGTCTTCTTCGGGCACGACGGAGCTGTACTGGGGTGTGCGGAGTGTGCCCCTGGTTGAGGCGGTGGCACGGGCCGTAGGGCAGGAGGCCGTAATAGTAGGTCCCAACACCGCGACCAACACGATTTGGGGTCACGCCAACGTGTCCATTTTGGTCGGCATGCGCTTCGACCTCAAGTCGGTGCTTAGGGAGGCGGTAGGGCGCGCGACTGGCGGCACGACCGTCGCGGTTTGCGGGCCGCCCGGCATGGCGGACGAGGTCAGGTCAATCGTTACTGGGCTCGGCAGAAAGGGAGTGGCCGTCAAGTTGCGTGAGGAGAACTTCGTATGCTGAGGGGGTGACGGAGTGTTGCGTCGCACCACAGACAAAGGACTCGTTTCTGAAAGGGCCAGGGATTGAGCAGACCCAACTGCTTGGGTACGCGCCGCCCGACATCCGATCGTTGCTGTTTTCTAATTATGGCGCAGCATTGCATTGCAATGACCCAACTGATGCACCGTGACGACGACAACGAACCAATCATGTAATCCGGGTGTGCGACCCCTGCTCTACTGGCCCAAAGCGGCGGCCAACGCGATTACGGCACAGTCATCAGAAGTTCTTTCATTCCCAGAGGCTCAGTCATGGAAGCGAAATGAAAAGTTCTTTGTTTCCAGATACTTCACCTTGTTCTCAAACACAATGTGCAGAGCAGAATTTGTCGTTGATCGATCCATCGAACCTCCTCTGGCCATCATGCGATCTTGTACCAGGCTGCGAAAGCTGTTGCTAGCCGCGACCCTTCTTACTGTCTGTTTCTATTGGTCAGCCTACCGCGTCTGGTATTTTCCGTGGGTGGCCGCCAGGCCTAATGCTTCTGTTTGTCCAGAATCTCCCTTGCTTGAAGACATCCTGGTAGTTCTTCGGAAGCATGCCACCGGGAGCCGCGGCAAGCTCCCCGTCCAACTAAGGACGGGTTTCACCTGCATCCCAGATTTTGTGGTCTACTCGGACGCTGAAGATGGCAATGCCGAGCATCGCATTCAGGACAACCTCGATGATGTAGACGAGAAGGTCGGGCTTTCCAACCACGACTCTGACCGATACAACAAGGTCCGGGTTGCGGGTAGGAAGAATCACAACCACCAGACCCCGCTCGGAAGCGGTGGCCGAGGTGGCACGGGCAGCCCCGGGTGGAAAGTCGATAAGTGGAGGTTTATGTTGATGGCGGACAGGGCCTTGCGTCGTCGGCCAGACGCGAAATGGTTCGTTTTCATCGAAGCAGACACCTACTTGGTTTGGCAGAACATGCTCGAGTGGCTGTCCAAGTTTAATCCAGAACAGCCTCACTATCTGGGAGATTCCGTGCTCGTGTTCTCCAACCCGGCCATACGGAATGCATTACATAGATGGAAAGAGACGAATGCAGAGACCGAGACCGACACCACAGAGCAACCGGCTGAAGACATTTTCTGGACGTTTCCCAATTCTGAGGGGAGCAGTCTGACTACGATGGACTGGAGTGTTTTCAAATCTGGCCAGGGATTGTGGTGCTATGCGCCGACAGCTTTCCACCACACGAGCACCCTGGAATTCGAGGCGCTCTGGAAGTTTGAGCAGCGGTGGCTAACCGGCCATCCGCACATCACCCCCAGATTTGGAGATATATTCAAAGGCGTGATCCTGCCCCAGCTTCGCGAAAGGCGAGACTCATGGAACAACATGGCGGCTGGTATTGAGCACAGCGAGGAGACGTTCGAGAAGCTGTCCGAGGAGGACCGCGATGCCTTGACGTATGCGGAGCGGCAGGCCCCGGTCTCCTTTGAGGGTTGCCGCACACTATGCGAGTGCAAACGCGACTGCATCCAGTTTTCCTTCTCTGCGGGCACGTGTGTTACGTCCACGGAACTTCGTCTCGGACACGCTGCCTACTCGCCCTGTCTGGAATCCTCCAACGCTGCTGCCAAGTGCCTCAAACCTGCCGGGCCCAGAAACGGTACGCTGAGCAGTCCAGACCAGTTTATCCTGGCAGGCTGGATGATGGACAGGGTTTCCAACTACATAGAGGACCTGGATAGTTCTTGCGCGCTTGTGGCAGATAGATGGATATCATAAAATAGCCGATTATATACAGCGTTGGCTTGGATCTGCCACAAAGAGGTCTTGGTAACCTTCGCCGCGCATCGTCCAATGAAAGATAAAGAAGTCATCAGCAGTGACTTCCGGGAGCTGAAATAAGGGGCTGCTGTCTCGTTACCTGACTCTCGCTGCACAAGAGGCGTGGACCAGTGGTGTAAATGCACATGCGGCGAGGCTGGGAACACAACCAAGATTCGGACGGCTATCGTCTGTTGGGCCCCTTGAGAGACAGAACTGACGACGACGACGACGACAACGACAACGCCGGGGACGCCAACGCTGAGAGCGCCGACAACGACGACCTCTTCGACTCGGCCACCTGGGGGTTCTCTTGCCATCGCCAAGCCGCAGACAATTGAATGTAACTGACCCTCTGAAACCAAGCTACCTTTCCAACCCTGAACTGCACACACACTGACCCTTGCGCATACGACCACAAAAACACTTTCACCCATCCCCGTCCCACGCAAATTTCATTTTTTATTCGCCAACCTGTGCTCCGGCATTCTCGCAAAAAAGGGAATAGAAAACAGCACCATATTGTTTCACCAGCGCAAGAACCCAGCATATCGTTGTCTCTTCTTTATCCATCTCTGACCAAACACAGAAAGAAACGACGAAGAAAAGAAAATCAGCAATCGACATCCTTCAACCTTGAACTCCGCACTGGCCAATTGACGATGGCTGATCACTTTGCCGACGTGGCGCGGCCACATAACATGTCCGAGGACATCTTCAAGAGCAACAAGGCTCTGGCCAACAAATGCATTGACGGCTTGGACCCCGGTATCTGGTCTGAGGTTGCCATCGACGAGGCCAAACAGGCCTTGAAAGCGCAGCTCCAGCTCAAGCACAACCTCAAGCGAGCCAATGATGCCAAGATAGTTTCCATCCTACACGATTCATTGCGCGAGACGGCTCCGATGGGCTCCTTCCAATCAGCTGGAGCAGGATCGCCTTGGCACCACGCAGAGGCCTACGTCAATAAGGCTTCCTTGGGGCTCCTCAAGGCGGTTCAAGGCTTGATGAGATCGGGCAAACTCCCAGGCATACTCTCGGGGGCATTGAAGGACAGAGGACAAGAGGACCTGCTAGTCTTCATTCAGGACCCGGTCAAGTACAAGGTGGAGCTTGGCGAGTACCATACAGACTGGGACGAGACCAACGCCAAGAAGCGACCGTCCAAGATCATTGTCAAGGAAGGAATGGCACCGGGTGATGAGAACAACCCGACACTGCGCCATGACCCTCGACCTGACGAGGAAAAGGGATGGGAAGCAATCGAGGAGACGTCAGAGTACGAGCTCCTGGGTCCCTTGCGGGAGAGACTCGATCGAGAGCAAGAAGATTCAGCATCGAACGAAGACGAATCGAGCGCAAACGAGAACGAAGACGACGAGAGCAACACCGACGGCGGCTCCATGGTCCTGGCCACTCCCCCTCGCCGCCCTACCAGACAGCTGGACATGCACGATGCTGACGAGCTGAACGAGCTTATTGACGAGCACGAGGAAGAGCTCGCAACGCGAGATGCCAAGCTAGCCGCCGAAAAGGACAAGGTCGCCGACCGAGAAGCCAAGCTGGCTCTGCTCCGAGACCAGAACAAGATTCTCACTCGCGAGAACGCCGACCTCAAGCGCCAGGCTGCCCGGAATGGCCAAGCCAAGCGTCTCCAGGCCACGATCGACTCGCTCCGAAACGAAGTCGAGTCGGGCAAACGCCGAATCGCCCGTCGGGATGAGCATATTGGCTGGCTTGACCAGCAGGTCGCTCTGAAGGAGAGTCGCCTCGCCACACTCCAAGAGAGCCTGGAGGTGCTCAGAAAGGATATTGCAGCGCTCGGAGCTCAAGAGGAGGATGAGGAGGACGAGGATGAGGATGAATAAATCAAGTCGGCCGCGGGATCCGACACTCCGTTGCCTCGGTACTAAATACCGTCAACTCATGCTACATCGATTGGCCCTTGCCGACGATTGGATCCGGCCTGTCTTCGCTGGAGCGGTTACACCCTCGACATTTGATGGGACTTTGTGAGATTCTGAGACTTGTGTTATGTAGAGTAAATAATTCTGTGGTAGTAAGATACGTTCTGGTCCCCTCTAAGCGAAAAGCTGCAAATGATCAAACCGTGACTGCTCAAAGGCTACAAAATCCCCATCAAGTGTATGGTGGTCTCCTCCTCCTCCGCTGGCTCCATGGATTTAACCATCTCGATTCTCTTGACGGCGATTAGCCGCATTTTCCGAGCCAAGGTCGGACTGGGCACCGGCAGGCTTGCTAGGAGGGACGCGGTTCGATGCAGAAGTCATCAAGGATGGACCGGAGCCACTGCCCACTGTCCCTACCAAGATGGGGGCCACCACTTGGATAAGCTGTTGGGAGCTGGTCAGCCCACCCTCCAGCCGCCCGAAAGACCTAGACTGACCTGAAGCATGCCCGGCGATTGATGCTGACGTCAAAAGCAAGAAGTTGGTCGGCGAGGAGCATCAACAAAGACAAGCAAGTCTTTGTTGACAGACTTGCAGCCGCCGGACAGGCCTCGCTCTGTATCGCCCAGGGCACCATCGCCACCATCCTTGTCGAACCCGTCAATCCCAATGCTGCAAAGCAGCTGCTGCTGCTGATCCCGCCAACCGCACCATCTAACTTTCGCCTCAGATTCTCGCCATCGTCGTTCTCATCGATGAAATCACCATCCTGCTTCTCAATATTGTCAGGCTTTATTTACATCGTCCTCTCCTTGAAGTCCAACATGTTTCCGCACACATTTAACTTCAAGGAGATAAAGCTTTGGACGGGTCGACCTCTAGTGGTCAACATCACCCACGAAACCCCCGACAGTGTGCATGGAGGGGTCGAGAAGGACACGGAGAACTATCTGTACCCCACAAGAAAGCCGTTCCAGGAGCTGAAATGCACCGCCATGCAGCTCGATATCCTCAAGAAGGTCGCACGCGGCTGGAGCGGGACCGAGACAGCCAAGCTGCTGTATGCCGAGTACCCGTTCCTGCGCTTGGAACGCAAAGGCTGTAGAGCACTGACACATGGCAGAGACTCGAGTTACGAAGGTGCCAAAGGCACACAAAAGAGGCCGTAATAATGAGACAGTCGGGTCTGACGCGGGTGACCATCAACTACGACGTTCCTCCTCTCACGTTTAGAAAGTCCCGCGACACGACCGACGAGTACTACAGATACCAGTGACGATGCATCGAGCTCTCCAAGGACCTTGCCGCCACGATCAACAATGACATCAACGCCATCAGACTGGAGCGTCGCAAGTTCACGGTGAAGAGACCATCGCGCGAGGAGGCGGGCCCGAGCCCCTCGCCGGCCAAAAAGGCCAAAACCCAGCAGGCAGACATGAGTAACCCACTACCGCCTAGAAATAGCAACAACAAGGCCTATACGTCCCGGAACATGGACAACGAAACGCTCATGCAGGCTCTCTGAAGCGGACAAGCAGCGGTCGAGAAGACCAAGGCGAAACGGGACGACCTGTCGGCACAGCTGGAGCAGAAAGAAATAGATCTGGCTAGCGAGAAGGAGACACATAAGAAGACCAAGACCGCCCTGGCAGCATCCGGAGAGCGGGCAGACCAGGCCTCAGAGCAACTCGATACGCTCATGAACGCAGTACAGGAGCTGGAGACGGAGGCTGAGAAGCAGCAGGCTACGACGAATGTCATCATCGAGAGATGTGAAAAGAACTTCATAGCTATGCAGCTTTTAGGAGAACGCTACTTGTCTAGTTAATACGTCTAATACGGAATGATTTTCTTATCGCAAGAGCGAATAATGACGAAGCTAGAATCACGGGACGTGGCATTATAGTGGTCTGAAATCTCGCATTATCTAGTGAAAAGGGCATTGCCACCGTAGGGTGAAATGTAGACCAGATGGGGAACACAGGAAATAGAGAAAAGACATGGCCATGGCCGTGGCAGTAGTAAGACCCGTGACCATACGAGACCAGAGTGATCTCGAAGAGGAGCAGGAAACGTCGAGATGCAATCTTTCCCTTTGCCATACGTCGACTAAGGGAGACGGGACTGTCTTTAGTTCCACATACGGCCTTTTGAAGCGAAGTCCTCAATACCTCGGTTCTCCTTAAGCATGTAGCCAAAGACTGCCCAGCTAACTCTCTCCTCTTCCTCGGGTCCATGTTCTTCTCTCGGAGCCCAACTACGCTCGTAGCACGATCTAGGCAACAGTCCCATCAAATAAACTGAGCAGCACCCGCTCAGAGCATGATGCATGATGGGTTCATCGTTTCAATGTTCCAGTCCCGGAGGCTATCGAGTTCCTGTTTGAGCTCGGCAATTTGCACACGGTATTCCTCGGGGGCGCCTTCGGCAAGCCGGGCCAGTTTCTTGTCGCAGCAGTCCATGATGCTCTGGAGGTCGGTCATTCGCCCGTCTTGCCCAGTGACTTTGCGCTGAAGTCGTCGGATCTCTTGCTCCTTGGAGGCAAGCTGCTTGTTACGGGATTCGACCTGCTCGGTGAGATTCTCAACCTGTTCGGTGAGAGTCTCGACCTCCTTCTTCATATTGGCCAATTTGCGATCTTCCCAGGCCATCCGGTCATCGGCGGCGTCCAGCTGGGCATTTTGCAGTCGAATCTTGGCCTCGAGCTCCTTGGCGCGTGCTCTCAACTTCTTGTTCACATCAGATTCCTCTGGCACGGTCGGCTTCTTGGTCTCATCGGGCTTATCCGGCACAGTCGACTGGGGTTGGGCGGCGCTCAACTCGGCGTTTTGGTCAGCCATGGCTTCGGTCGGGTGTCTGGTGGCGGTGATGGTAACTGGTACGTGGGGACTTTTGTGTGCAATGGAGGAGCTGCTGATTGATCACAGTCACTGCCCGCCAATCGAAGTAAAAGAATGCCGGATGCTGTTTTTTGCCGCAGTGAGAGGATAATGAATGCTGTTTTTTCCCGCGCAGTGCGGTGGCTGTGTCTCGGCGATTTTCTGAGTCAAAAATCGACGGGGAAGCTGGGTTGTTGCTTTGGGGGTGGTGTGTCAATGGTAAAGTGGCGGTTCTGCCTGTTTAACGCAATTGATCCCTGTTTCTGCGGGTGTTTTACAGTGGAAAAATCAGTTAGTGTGAGAAGAACCGACACGGCACTCCGTGTAGGAGGAAGATGGTAGCGGATGTGGTGATGAGGAGCTGGCAACCCCGCCGAAGAAGCTTAGTTGACCTGGACAGACAAGAGGGGCAGGAACATGCCTATAGGCATTGAATGTTTTTGCTTTGCTGAAAACCACAGAAGCTTGGGATCATAGACGCGTGCATACTGTTCAGGAGGGTTGAACCACATCAGCACGCCTTGGTACAATGAGAAAGGGTGTCATCTTGCTGAACCTTGTAAGTGACATAAAGGCTACCTGTAGTTTCATGATATGAGAGGCAATAGGCTCAAATGTAGAGAGTGTTCTCCTTGAATGAAAATCTTGAGTAGCTTCCATAAGATCCCCTTCATGAAATCTCCTGCATGAAATCCCCCATCTGCATGAAATCCTCCAGCTGCATGAAATCCCTCAGCTGCATGAAATCCCTCAGCTGAAAGGCCCTGCATGAAATCCCCCCTCTGCATGAAATCCTCTCCATGAAAGTCCTAAGCACCGGTGCTTCCCCATCACCGGCAACGCTCCTTCACCAACAAAACTTCCACATCTCCATCCCCACCTTCACACTTCTGGAACCAAATCTTCAGCTTCACCTGAAATCCAGCACGTCGTGTCTGTGCTATCACCATCGCTGACACATATATTGTCAAATACATACATCGACGTCTCGCACCAGTCATGGCCTACGCGACGCCTATAGAATCTTAAAACCTTACTGCCGACGAGGCATCCACCGCGATCCCTACTTTCGGTCTGTGAGAATAAGCGAAAGGCCTCAGTTCCTATGTAATCAACAAGAAAGAAGAACTCAAGGGGGTCAAGACCGAGGTTGAATAGCTTCGACGAAAGGAGTCATCCCTCACAGAGAAGAATGCCACTATCACTGAACAGAACACAATGCATAATGCTCGAAGTTGTTAAGAGGTTCTAAAATGGCAAGGGATCAAGAGGCTGGTGCCCAAACACATGACCGCCATCATCATCAAGCTCGAGGGCAACACATGCTGGTCACCAGAGCCTCACCTTTTTACAATCCGATCAAAAGCAGCCTCCCACTTCGTTTCTCTCATCAAATCAAGCAATTAAATTCCTTCATGCTGCCCATTCTTTCTTTTTTGCACCAAGGCAGTTGTGCCCCAAACTGCCTTCCTCATTCATCAACTATTATTCTGGAACCTTTGCTCCAGGTCAGCTCAGCACCACTCTCAGCTCATCGTAACCAAAAACATCCAGATATTTCGTCTTTAGTAAGTGTTGCTGTCCTTTCTCTCAATTTATTTTTTCCCCTCTTTGAGAATAAACATTCTCCCAACATTTTCCCTTTCTAGAACCTCGTTCTCACAGCCTGCAATGTGTACATATTTCCACACTGCACCTTCCTGGGAATTCCTTCAGGCCTCCACCCACCTTCCTTCCATATTCTGACGTTATTAAACAGTTTGCTATCCTACACCTTATTGCGACCGGCGAGAGGAATAGTGTCGAATAACCAGACCCGATCTGCGTCAAACCCAAATCCAAGCTCTATCCCAATCCATAACAACGAAGAGACATTGGCTGCGTACCTGGGTTTCACCCACATCGTTACCTTCAGACCCTTCTGCCTTTCCCCTCGCGCCCTCCACGTCGCACGCATCATCAATGCATACAGCGTCAAGACCAGGATCGGGGTCCAGCTCGACGTTGTCTATGCTATGTTCCTCCTATGCGACTCGGACGATACCTTCCAAGCCACCTATCGAGTCAGCAATGAGTCAATCAAGAACCTCAACCAAGCCAATGATCAACTGTGGGACTCTATCGAGGACAAGGCGGTGGTCTTGGCCAATGTGTTAGTATGGGCCTGCGACATGTTTGCTGAGGCTGCTGGTGCCGCGGACCCTACTTGGAAAGGTGTCGAATGCCATGACTGCGTCGAGCACCTGCTCTCTCAGGGCGACGTTGAAGGAGTCCTCCCCCTGGTATGTATGGTGTAATGTGACGCCTGTCTCGCAGCTACACCCAGCTTTCTGCTTCACGCCAACCATAATGCTAACTGACCGTCACAGGTGCCGTGGACTGATGATATACGCCCCAAGATTCAGCATTATCCTGAAGTCGGCGAGTTGTCCTTGAAGAAGTATTACAGAGTCATCGCTGTGTCTCGTCGTTGCGCCAAGGTGGTCCTAGCCAGCAAGTCGTACATCAACCACTTTGGTCGGCGTGTTGCCAAAGGTATATCCATGCAGTCGCAGCCTGACCAGGTCAGCCTCACCACAAAGCGCAACATCATCTGGAGTATGCATCTCATTCGCTCGGGTCCTGATGGAGTTCTAGGAATCGGATCTACCATACAACCCGAGCGTGATCCAGAGTGGATGCAGCCTTTGGTCACTCAGCAGGACACTGCAAACGTTTCTACTCCACTCAACGAGCCTGGCCACAGTCTGACAATGCCAATTCGAATCCAGGCGAGGGCCCTGGCGGCTCTGGTGGCTCTGGTGGCTCTGACAATATTGGCGGTTCCGGCGGTTCTGATACCTCTGGCAATCCTGGTGGCTCTGACGGTTTTGGCGACATGGGCAACCCTGATTCCGAATCCGACTCGGACTCGGACTCGCACATGGAGGACGAGCTACCCGATTCTTTGCCGGTGGTCGTGGATGCGAAACCTGGGACCCGCGCTGCTGATACAGCTTCCGCCCCCGCCTCTTCGGGTAAGAAGAGCAGTGCTGCTGGTGGTCGTTATCCCTCGGGCTCCCAACAGTCTCAACCTACACCCGGAGACAAAGGTGTTTACATCACTATCGAAGACGATGATGACGATGCTGAAGACGGGAGCGATTACCCAAACAAGGCACGCAAGATCTCGCCTGTCGGTTCCCCTCGCGATGAATCACGCAACACCGTTGCCGATGAACACCTCGGTGAAATTTCCAAGGCGTTCGTTCGGGATCAGAGGGCAGGAATCAACGGCTTGTCTTTGTCGAACCGCGTTAAAGCATTGACAGCTCGCAATCACGCAGTCGCGAGCAAACTCGTTTTGCGAGATGATCAGGTCGCCTTGCACGGTGACCAGGTCGACGGAATGGAAGCTCGGATTCGCATTCTAGAGAGTGAGGTCACCACCTGCGAGCGGCGCCTTGACGCGCAGGAAACGGAGAGCAATGACCTCGAGCAGGGCCTTGCCGACGAGGCGAAGAAGGGCAAAGGTCTCGAGCAGCGCCTTGCCGACCAGATGGGGAGCAACACCAATCTTCAGCAGCGCCTTGCCGAGCTGGTCTAGAAGAACGGGGGTCTACTCCCAATTTTGGCCTGAACAAGCAGGTAGAGAACATAAAGACTTCCTTGGCCGCCCAAGGACGGTCGGGCTAAAGAGCTGGAAAGACAGCTTGAGTCTTGTGCTGTCACCGGCCGCGATCTCGAAGCCCAGGTCGCAACCGACGATGAGGAAAGGTCTGGACTCGAGGACAAGCCGGAAATGGAACAAGCCATGCAGCACACCAAGGGCGGCAAGGGCAGCCCGAGTGTCACCCGCCCTGGTGATCGAGAGTTCTTGTTGCACCCCGGCTTGAGGAAGAGCGAGAGCGCCATGTCCGTCTACCTAGGCTACAGCAACACTCGTTTGTTTCGGCAATTCTCATTCACTGCCATTTGCCTTTACGTAAATATCCTACTCGACTCTCTCTCCTGTAATGCCCCTACCCTACTGCGGGAGCTGTACCAGACGTTCCTGAGTTTCTCCTCCGATACGGAATTTCGCAGCCACTACGACATCAACGAAGCCGACCTTATGAACCTGCCGGCACGCCCAGCCCGACTTGGAAAGACGTTCCGTACCCGCAACAAGCCGAAGCTCTACTGAAAGCGAAAGGCGTCGAAAACCCCGTCCTCCCCGTGGTAAGAGAACATCTACGCCTGTTCAAACTCCAAACGTGATGGGAGACACCGGTAACTAACACCAGCTTCCTGCACAGATCGAATGGGCAGACGAGATTCGTCCCAAGCTTTACTTCCAGAGCATGGCGAGTCGGAATTCGAGCAGTACCATCGGATCGTCGCTCTTGCACGACGTAACATAGGCCACGCCCTGAACAAGAAGCATCACAAGAAGTGCATTCAATTAACGGAGAAATACATCAATGCGACAAATACCCCCAACCTTGACGACATTGAATTGAAACGCCGGATGTTTACGCCCGCGTGCCTCGAGCCCGTGCAGAAGCCTATTGACCAAAAACACTGGCCGGCCTGGTTTGTGGCTGATAGCGGTCGCCCCGAGGAGCAGAACGATGTTCCCGTGCCCGATCTGCCACAGCCACCCATGATGATGGTCAATGAGCCCCCAACTCACCAAGACCGGCCACTTCAGGCGAGATCCGACCGTGACACCCCGGCTTTCAAGTCAGAGGCCCGGCAAGAGGATGGAACGCTCGCCCGGGAACAAATCCCGAAAGCGCACAGAGCAGCTCTCCCACCGCCACGTCAAACGGGGCCCCGCGAGCCAACAACCCCGCTGCCAGCCGCCGCCGTGAACCAAACCATCAGAAGCGCACTATTGGCAACTTCCAAGATGGAGCACTTGACATCAACGGGTCTGAGGCGAACGCGGAAACACAGAGTATAGCCAAGAAGATGCGTACGTCGACTTATCGACTCTCGGTATCAGCATTTACTCTTCTTGGGGTGAATAGAATGTCCTATAAGGGAATAGTGGAATTTTTGGAACAACCGGTTATTCCATCCCTTGCGAGATACTAGACTAACGTGGAATAAACACTAGAACAGAAAGGAATAAACACCGAAAGTCGATTACCATTCAAACCCTCCCCGGGCATCCGCAGCCGTGCTTAGTGGACTGCACACACCCCTGACCCAGCTCTCCTCTGGCCGCACCCAGACAGACTCCAAAGACAGAATCGCCCTCTTAGAGACCGAGGTGGCCAAGTTGGATAGCCTCTTGGATACAGAGAAACGGAAGAATGCATCGGACAATGGTCTTGCCAAAGCCAAAGAACAGGAGGCGAAGGCTGCGCATTTCCGCGAAGGCCGCCAAGGCCTCGAGTTACAGGTCCAGAGCCTACAACGGGACCTTGAAGGCCGAAGCAACCGTGTCGCATCCCTCGAGGAGGAAATGCGTTCCAAGGACGCCCAGCTCGACTCGGCAAACGGGAAAGTTGCGACCGTGCAGGCCTAAAGAGATACTATAATGGAACACCTCGACAGATTCTTCAAGGAGGTTAAAGGAAAGCACAACATCTCCAATGACGTATCCAGTCCATCTCAGCTATAATTATCTTCCGGTAATGTCTCTCAACGGTATAACTCTACTTGGCAATCCCCTTCCTGGGTAAATGGCGACCTGGTATATTTCTAATAAACCGAAACACCACTCGCCCTCTTTCACCCATGCCCCCCTCTCCCGGTTTTTCTCCCAACGGTACAACTCTACTTGGCATATCCCTTTACGGTTACAAGCCATACGCCACCACACCCTATGGCATGGTCTCGGCACATGCGCTCTCAGGGGACCAATCCGGAATCTTACCGGCAGGAACCCCCAGAGACCTTAGAGACGTGCTCGGGCCTAGACACGGTCTCACAAGGACTAAGCCTGTCTATGGCAGTTCATGGAGTCACAGATATCTAGTCACAGATACCATGAATCTCCTTTCGTCTGAATTCTCAACTACATAATGCTTTGTACCATAGAAGATTTACGTTCTCGATGATCACAGTGGTTCATTTCACGCCATTCATTAATGCACTTTACATTTCATAGATTCCCCTTGACACTACTCTAATAGACTTTGAGCATCGTAATGGTAGTCGACCTCTGTGACTATGCATGATCACGGGGTATCACATAGCAAATACAAGCAACGTAATAGTGCAACTGAGAAGTTACCTGGAGATGAAATCAAATTTGTCCTACGAAAGACTCGAGCCGTGACACGTTTCCCTTTGTAGATCGATCCTCGGGCACGTCCAAATCGCAATTGCGTGCATCTACCTCTCTGTGACTACATGTCCCGCTTTTGAGACCTAGCATCCAGCTAAGTATGCTCTGCATTTGCCTTCCATGACCAAAGATCTGGCTATTACATCATGTGACAACATCACCAGCATGCGAAATCATCACCCATACAGATACCATTATCCGTTGAATGCTGTATGTAGCCCAGCCGAACCCAGCTTATTTACTGCGTGTTTCTTCGCCTTCTGGCGCTGCCGAAGGTGTGTGTTCGAGGCCACAGTATCACCGCCAGTTCTGTTGTCGGGCACATGAGCAGGACCCTCGTACTCACTGTCGGTATCGCTGGCGGCCGCAGGCTTCTTGCGTTTGAGGCTGGCCTGGGATGCGGGCTTCGCAGTCGAACTGCTGGCGCCACCGCTGCTGCGCTGCTGGGGAGAATTGGTGTCTTGAGAGGAGGCAAATCGGTTGGCACGCGGAGTGGATCGACGGACGGAGAGGGCTGTGTCAGCTTCGGCCAGGGCCGCGGGTGCGTCCGAGCGTTTGCCCCGACCCTTGGTTGCATTGCGCGTAGTCTTCTGTTTGGCTGCCGACTTGGCTGGGGCAACCGGGCTCTGGGGTGGGCTGGATAGCGGGCTAGAAGAATCATTGCGGTCCACGGCGACAGCCTTCCGAGTTGAGGCGGGCGGTGATACGTTGGAATCGGGAAGATCGGTACCACAGTCAGCAGGAGAGGATGGTGCCTGAGGAGACGACGGCGGCATGTACGGATCACGGACGTCCTTTTGACCAGCCTTCCTGTGACCACGCCCGCCGGCGGTAGCACCTGGGTCCAGGCCCAAATCGAAACTGGGCCCGAGCGTCATGCAATGGTCCTGTAAAAGCGTACTGGTTAGGATCTATACAGCAGGACAGAGGTGGGGGTGGGGGCTCAGACTAACCTCTGACACCCGCCTCGCTGCTGGCCAGTGGAGTCGGTGCCAGCGCATCAGGCTTCAGCTTGCGTCTAGCAGCGGAGGACTGTCTCTGCAAGAAGACCTTATAGTTCTGCTCTTTGTCGGCCACCTGAGGACGGACATCGCGAATCTTACTATTGGTGGAATTGAGCTCACCACGAACAGCTCTGTGACCAGCCCCGGGCAGCCTGCGAGTCAACAACGCCTCGAGTCGATCCCGTTCGGCTTCCAGATGCGTCAGTGTCTCACGCATGCCCGGTATCGTGCTGAAGGGTCGATTGGGGTCGTGGGAAAGGTCTGCATTGGCATTCGATGCGATGCCATCATCGATACTGGACTCGTGGATGTTGGGAGACGATGAGACACGGTTCGCGAGGAAGTCGCCCGTGGCTGTGTTGAAGACGGGCTTGGTGCTTTGGTCCTTCAACGCCGAATGAGACGCCAGGTCCATCGGCTAAGAGGGAGGGGGGACGCAACGGGCAGAGGACGGGCAGAGGATGGGGGTTCAGCTTTGCCTTGTGCGTGATTGAGACTGCCTCGCTCAACAGCAACGGCGCCAGGGGTGATGTCACTGTCAGTATTGCTGTCGTTAGCGGTGTTGGCAGGGTCGTTGTTGAGAGCCCGACTGATCTGATTGCCGGACCATCTGAGGGCGATACCAGTGCCTCCAACAGCAATGGGCCCCCTACGTAGCTTGCAAGCGCTCCCGCGATGTTCTCCATTCCCTGCTAGCTCGAGGGCAGTTGATACCAGTGCCCAAAGGGGTTGCTATAGGCCGAGTACGAGACTAATGAAGTTGCATGCAACGGGACGAGGACGGGGACGGGGAAGGGAAAGCGTTACAACAGAGTGTACCTAAGCAAATCGTCACCGGCCTGATGTCATGCACCTCGAGGGGATTAACGGGATAGTGCTGGGGTGGAGAAGGAGAGAATGGGCGGCGAGGTCACACCTGCTGGGGGCTGCAAGGCCGGGCAAGACCACAAAGAACGTGTCCACCATACATCAAAGCGGCAAGTGAAAATTCCACGCTTGCAGGCACATGGAACACAGAAGGGACAAGGGGAAGGATCCAACTGTGCGGGGTGTCAAGGCATCCGACATGCGCAGCCAATGACGTGGGACACAGCATCGAACCTTGCGCCCCTCCCAACGCGCCTTCCACCCTGATACTCCAACAAGGGGAAGCCGGGAGGAATTCACATTGGACAAGTTAGTCGACAGCAAAGTGCTCACAATCAATAGGCTCATGGACTCTGTCTTGATGTATACACTTTCGAGAAACTGGTTAAACTGAGCTCCCACAAGGCCACCATTTATAAAATAGAATAAAAACATGACCAACTAGGCGCAAAGACAGAACGCCAGAAGTGAATCTAAGCCATAATATGGTCTGTAAAGCCCTGCTAACAAGCAAACGTGAAGCCCATATAAAGAAAGCATCGTAACCACCGGAGCTGCCAGCGTGGCCTTGATGGTCGTGACTAGAGGGAGCGTATCAGGGCAACTGATTCGGGCTTCAGTGCGACATTGTCGGAACGGAGAGCGTGGCGCGCGTTAGAGGGACTCGATGCAGTTCTAGCATCGAGGTCGTCAGGCTTAGTATAGCTGATATTCTCACCATTGCCATCCATAGCGGTGGGGAGGTTGTCGGCCATGATTGATCGGTAAAGTTGCAGTCGGGACAGTGAGGCAACAGGAACTTTGGTGATTGAGGTATGGTCTGGGGTCCAAAGGGATCTGGCTTGTACGAACAGTCTGGTTCACAAACTGAAGATGGCCATCTAAGAGCAGGAAGTAGGAGGTACAGACGGGCGTGACTCTGGTTCTCAGAGGGAGGAAGAACTAGTTGTTCAAAGTCGCTGGTAGAAATTCTTGTCGGGATCGCGTGGACTGGTTGAACAAGGCGATGGAGTGGTAAGTAAAACTTACCCGGGCAGTCTCGGATGAAGGGGAAAAAGGAAGATAAACGCAATCTTGGTCAAATAATTGCAGCACTTATTTTGAAGAGAATTGCCCAACGAGGTTGGCCTTGATGGGAGGGTGGGTTGTTTGGTTAAAGAGTGGAAGATGTTGATGAAGGAGCCAGGCCCAAAATCAACAATTGCAGTAGGTAAGTAGGAGCTGCAAATGGCCATCTTGAATGTGATTGTTGCAGGGTAGGACCGATAGCAAAAACCATCAAGGCCCAGCTCTTGCCCTTGCCAGCGTTTCTTTCCAGCAGCTTATCCTTCTTTGGCGGCTGCTGTGAACTTGACATGTCTCTCGGGGTCGCCATGCTGAACAGGGCCGACGGTGAACAGCACGGGCACATGCGGCATGACGGTGATTCCGGTGCAGGTGGCCTCCTTGTACACCTCGGACTGGAGAAGACCACGGTTGTCTACCTGGCTGGGAGGCATATTGGTGGCGCCAAAGATGGTGTCGATGGTCTTCTTGTAGGATGCAAACTCGGAGTCATCCTGGCTGGCTCAACCAGTCTCTGGCGTCCAGCAGGATCCCGTAGTATTGGCCGTGACCGTCACGCTCGCCATTGCGATCAAAAAAGTCGATATCGTTGGTCTGATCGTAAAAAAACAGTCCAGATCTTCTTTCCCTCCATGACTTCAATGACCGTCATCTTCCCTGTATGGTCCATATGCGGCGGGGACCAGCAGTACTTCTGCCCACAGATCGAGAAGGATGTGCTCAAGTGAGCCTGCCTCAACTTATCCACACGAGCCAGGGAGGCAGGATCATTTAGAAGGCCTTTGGACTTGAACTCCTCTAGTAACACTACATCCCGATTCTGTAGGCAGCTGTCCATGCGGTAGCGAGGCAGTTCCTGAATGTCGAGGAGGTTGATGTGTCCCAGTTCCTCGTGTCTGCCTCGCCCCTCTGGACATTTTCTGACATCCTCGGGTGGCAACATGATGATTGAGCCCGCATCCTCCCCACGCCCCATCCACTGTGTGCTGAGCTCGTGTCTGTGAATCTTCATCAAGTCCAGGGTGTATTCTATGGAGAATATTTCATTCTCCTCCTAGTTATGTCGCCAAGCCTTGGGCACACAGAGAGGGCATGCGGGATTCCTAGCGTTGGACAGGATCTCGGTTACCTCCTCGGGCGTGCGCAGTACAATGCAAGCTCGGGAAAAGGTGCCGCCGGGTTGGGCCCCCTTGTCACACTTGCTGAGGATACTCTTGTAGGTCGAAGCCGAAATGAGCTGTAAAGAATTGCCGATGCAGGCGTCTAGGATGGCCAACATGTTGTACGAATCGAAATAAAAGGATTGGGTTCCCTTGTACTGTTGACGAACTTGTTATGATGTCCGCCTTGGCTTGAAGGAGAACATCTTGCGTGAACTTTCGAGTCTGGTTCGATTCTTGGCGAATATCCATTCCCGAGTGCTCAGGCAGAGTGCTATCATGCACAGGCTGCTGTGCAGGAGGCGAAGGTCTGCTGCGGTTGGTGAGCTTGCAATACTCCTTGATATGGTTCGTGGCGTCTTCCTCGGAGCGCAATGGAGTTCTTCGTGATCCCATATCAAGTGGGTAACAAGGAGCTGACGCTTCTTGTTACCGGGGAATATCATTCCGCACTGAGAGCAGGCATAGTATGGCAGGGCTGCATGAATCTTGACGTCTCTAGTCTTCGAGCTGTGAAACCCGCAGCCAAACTGGCATATATCGCGTGGGCCCAACATTGCCGGGTGTTTCTGGCCGAGGTGTCTGTCGAGATACTTCTTGCCGACCACCCGCTTGCAATATGGACACGGCTCTGCATGTTCCCGGTGCTGCCCCATGCTCGAAGCTGCAAATGCGATCCCACAGACGTCAAATTTCGTAGGGTACTTGGAGGACCCCGGGCGTTGCACTGGCTCCACGTCGGACGGTGGATTCTTCAGCGACATCCTGGACAATGCTGGCGACTATGAAGAAGAATAACTAGTCAGCTTTTGAAGCAATATATTCCACCGCACGGTATATGTAGAGAAACGGGGGGAGGGGCAAACAGGGGACGCAAGACGTGCTGGAAGTGCCAAGCGTTCTACTCGCCATGATCCGACCGAAGCTTGTTGTCGGCTCCACGCCGAGGTCGAGACAGTTACTGTGCATGTATTGGTAATTATTGGTGTCTGGGACCAGAAGCGAGGGATGCGCCTTGACAAACGTGTCGATGTGCAACTGGATCACGGGAAATGGAACCCAGAAAGAATTGTTCGCCTTCGCACCGTCAAGGGATTTTGGCTGAACAAACAGATGGAGGAGCAGTATGTTGTAGATACTGCTGGGTCTGGTAGCTTCGTGGACTCGACTTGGCTGGCTGCGTTGGGCTGAACGACGACGCCAGCGCGAGACGCAAGCTGCTGCCAGCGCTAGGCGGGACAGACGTTTAAGAGGAGAAGATGGACCAATGAGAAATACAAACAACAGTGTCAAGGGCTTCTTGCTACAGAGGTCGTGGTGGGCAAAGACCATTTGCCGGTGCAGCTGGCCATGGAATGCAAATTCGTAAGGAAAGTGCAAGGTAGACGGAGGCGGGGGGTTTATGACCTTGCAGAAAAATGGGTGACCCCTCGCTATGAAGAAGAAGCCATCCAGATATTTATCAACACCGTCATCATAAGTCAAAACACGGTATGCAGTCTCTAGAGCCTCTTTGTTACTACTCAACTATTGGTATTCCCAAGAATACACGCCGCCGATCCCATCGCATGCAAAGAAGAACTAAGAAATGTGCAGCGTTTCTGGAAGCTGTCGATCCCAACGCCGGCACACTGTATTCCCTTTTCCGTTTGTCGGTTACCCCTTTGCGAGATTCGTGATGATATCCAGATCTTGAGTACCACGCCCTGGGACCATTACTGGTCAATCCTTGAACCATCTTTAGATAGCAAAAACGACAACAAATACGTGCGTCTAGCCCCAAGCTTCAACAGAGGGGGTTGAATAAATGCGCGATGTAACAGGCATTGCTCAACGGCCAAGGTCATCGCGGAGGGCCTTGAGGTGGTCCTTGATGCCTCGCACGTAGTTTGCCTGACTCTCATTAATCTCACGATGGGTTTGGGCCGCAATGTCGCGGTTTCGGTCCGTGTCTGGACCCCAGGGTGGGTGGGCGCAATGCTGCTTGTTCTGCGCCTTGATGGCCCCAAGCTCATGTCTCAGAGACTGGTTCTCCTTACTTAGCTTCATGTTCTCGTCGCTCAGCTTCATATTCGGAGCCGAGACTGACTGGAGCATCTCGCATTGCCTATTTGCCAGGGCGCCAATGTCCCCGCTGCCGTCGGCTGGGGCGGGAGGTGCAGCATTGTGGGTATTTTGCGACTCGGTCTTGGCTGTCTTCGCCTTCTTAAGACGAAGAGGGCTGGGAAGCGGAAGAAGACGAATGGATCTCAGAATCCCGTCTCTTGCTGCCAGGCTCGTCCGAAGTTCTCTTTGCGTTGCCAGTGGAGGAAAGGCTGCTCGAAGCTTTCTTGGAATCGGGGGCAGATCGGATGTGGAGAGCACCATTGCTTCCACCAGCCATAACGCGATCATTTGCCTTATCCTTGTTGTTGGGCTTGTTCTTGGACTTGGCCTTGGCAGCAGATGCGACTGTGGATACAGCGTCCTTGGGTCTGGCAGCCTTGGCAGACTTGGTGCCATTGCCGTTGACGGGACTGGCAGGGCTGGGCTCACCGTGCTTCTTGCTTCCAGTGGGCTCAGCCTTGTTGGTGCCCTTGGCTCTGGGCAAGTTGGCATCCCCAGAGGGCTTTGTCTTCTTGTCGTTCTGGTCCACCTTATTCTTCATCTTGTCGCCAGCGATGGCCATCGGGGGCACAGCATTGCCCGGATCGGACTGATGGGCCGCCTGTGCCGGGCCGGATTCGGCTTTCTTGGCATTGGCACCGCCGTTGTCGGCGCTCTGAGACGGCATGGTGGCAGCCACAGATTCTTGTGTGGTGTTTGGGCCGGAATCGTTCTTGTGCTACTGGGCGGCACCTTGCGTCTCTGCAGGCAGCCCTTGATCGGTTTTGGGCTGGCTGTCGGTCTTCTGAGCAGACATTTATTGAAGAGTTTGTAGTGTTTTCTTGACACTGATAAGAATAGTCAGCAAGCTGTTTCATGTAGGATAAGAGCTCCCAAATAATTCTTAGAGAATTGTTTAAGTACTTACATAGATGCCGGGCGAATACAAGATTGGTGTTACTAAATTCTCGTGAGAGGAAAGAGACTCAACCCTTGGATTTGGTGAAAGATATTCGTGAAGCTGCCGTCAACCGCCGGCGTCTCCTGCCCTCCATCGAGTGTCCCAATTGCAGATGTTGTGGCGCCATGGCTATGCCTTAAACATGGCGGGCAGAATCTTTGTAGGGTCGTCGGGGGCCCTCAAGAACGTCATGAACTAGAAGGTTCTGATTATCGCTCACGTTGGCAGATGAGACCATAACGACCATGGTAGGGACGGGATAGAGGTCCTCGATGTTGGTGGTGATGGGCTCGGTGGTTCCTTCCTCTCGAACCTTGGCCAGGTTGGTGTTGAAGAACAGTCCCTCGCTAACATGGATGCTCTACTCGCAGCAGGGCGGAAGCTGGCAAACTGGGTAATGGTCCAAGTGGTGGCCGGATCCCGGCGAGATTCGGACACCATCTCGTAGTCCTCTTTGTTCTTTGGAGAAATGCCAAAGAAGGTAACGTTTCCCAACCCTCTTGGTTGCTAGTGACCAGATCGTCGATGAACGGCATCAGGCCAGTGATGGATTTGTTGGACGTCATGGTGACAGGTAAGACGGCCGCTCTGTCTAATCCAGGGACTTGATTAGCTGATGGTCGAGTGATGTGTCTGTTTTGCGGGACAGGAAACGCGAAAGCTTGGGGAGGGGTATTTAGCAGATGGGTACACATATGAATTGAGACTTACCTCGATAGGTGTAGATACCTTGCAAATGAATGCTTGTCCGATTTCGGACTCTGTGTACGCAGCCCGTAGCCAGCTCGTGATGGATTGGTAATGCATCGCAATGACTGGAATGGGGGAGACGTCGAGCTTCGTAGTGGATGATTACCGGAAGCGATCAACAGGACAAGTAAGTTGGGGCTGTGGAAGTCATCTGTGTAAGACAGTTGTGGAGGCCGTACTACGCAGCAAAACCCACTTCCTGGCCACTGCTTGCATCTTATAAGGAGGAGGTTGCTGGCTGGCGCTGGGGATGTTCCTGTAGATCGGGCATCGGTCTCTCGTTGTAGTTGGAGTCGTGTCTAACAACGGGCTTGGCGGCCGGCTTGGCGTCAGGGACCCCGGCAGGAGGGGGCTTGGCAGCTTGAGTGGATGTGAAGTGTTTGCTGGAGAGATATTAGCGGGCAAAGCAACAGCGGCAACATCTACGAGATTAAGAATTCCGGCACCTGTGCGGCCTAAAGCGATGGGGAGATGCTGGACACGGTCGTGGACAGCGGCAGCCGTAGCTAGGAAACTAAGAGATCGAGACCATGACCGTAGGGCGGAGTTTCTGCAGCCCCCATCCTGCACTTCGATCTTCTCAGTTGGCCTCTCTTCGAGGACCCCAGTGGGTTGCTTAGGGTTGGAAGAAGCTTGGTCGGGTCTGGTCGGGCTCTTTGCAGCGGTGGTGACTGCAGCTTGGCTAGCTGCAACACAGTCAGTCTTTCATTCCTTCTGTTACAGGGCCTTGCGAAACGTCTCCTCTACGGAAGAAAGGTGATTGGTTTATTTGTGCATGGACGAGACGAGAGGAAGATTTTTCCAATGGCTGCCATGTTACTCACTTTGATGTTGGGGTTCTGTGACCGTTGGCCTCATGCGCTTTTGCAAGAGTTCAAAGGGCAAACATACTGTCGCCAAGGAAGAACTAGTTGATTTAGCACTGGAGGCCGGCCAATTGCCGGGGTCTTGTGTGCGAGTAGCTGGCGGGATCTGCGAATGGTGTTTGGAATGCAATCGCTGCAGTTGGATACCACGGTGGTGGCCTGTTAGTTCTGTGACCACCCAGCCTGATTGACCCTCGGCCAACATGGGAATGGAATGATCTGCTAGTTGAACCTAGAGGCTTTCTTTGTCTGCAGACTCATGCTTTCAATATCGCAATGCACACAATTCCTGGATGGGATTCTCAATTGGGCTATCAATTCTGGTATCTGGTATTCGCAGTGCATGCTCCCCTAGGTTAGCAACCCCAGGGGCCTTTTGATCATTCTAGTTCCATGCCACATCCTCTCGCCATACCGCACTGACCTTCATCGACAGTGTCTAGGACTAGAGAAGGCCGAACCTATCCGGGAATCCAGTCCAGTCTTCATATTCAATTGCCACTTTGTCCTCCAAGTGAGTACCCTTCCACAGTCCTCCCGCCTGAGCTTTATCGAAGGAAGTCGTCTTTGTGCATGTGATGAAGATGTGTTCCAAGTGAGGCACACGATGGAAGAGACCAGAGATGAACCGTTCAAAGAACCCATCCCTATCATCTTCGAAACAATACGAGCTCTGTAAAGAGATTCGGTTCAGTGAAGGGCAATGGCGAATATCTTCCCCAAGCTCATCAAGCTTCTAACTCTAACAAGAAAGTTAAAGTTAGCTGAGTATACGCTAAAAATGAAAGCAGTGCTAAAGGGAAGTTTAGGATCCAAAGTTACTCACATCTGTCCCGCTATCGACATGGGGACTGCCAGCTGCAAGGTCCTCCTGCTCGATCTCACAATCGACAAGGCAGAGGGACTTCAGACTACCACGACTTTTCAACTTGGGAAGTATTCCGGCGAAACAGCCGTAACCCTCATACAGGGAATAGGCGACTATCTGTAGAGCCTCTAAGTTCTCGATCAAGTAGATGGTGTCAAAGAGATCATCCACGGAGCTTGTACGAACTGCGTCGATATCAAGCTTCTTGAGAGACGGGCAGGCGGTGACAAGATTGATGGCAAACTTGGTCCGCAATCTTGAACGTCCGAGTAAACTCAAGCCGCGAACACAGAGCGTCGCTAGACCCGGAAATTGTTGGAGAGCCAGAAGGTCGGCGAGTCCCTCAAGCTCACGCTCACCAGATTTGACCAGTCCTCCAATGTCAAGAATGAGGCATGTCAGGTTGGGGAAACGTATCGGCGTGGTGACTGATCCATTCCAAGGCCCACCAAGAAGATAGACGAGTCGTGAGGGGAGTTCCTGGCAGTGATATTGGGCCGTGTTGACTGTTCTTCTCGTGCCCTTGAAGAGAATTGGATCATCTTGGTATTGCAGCTGCAGGTAGTTAGGGATGACTGAGATCGAAAGTTCCCTGTGTCCAGAATAGATTAGCAACATTCGTTTAGCTCGTTAAAATGAGTCACGTACTGGACGTGATTGAACCAGCCCTTAGACTGCCGTTGGATTGCTTGGATCGTGCGAGATAGGCTTCTGGGAGAATCGCTCAGCGCGATCACTCTGAAGTATTCGCCCATAACCATCTTGCGGAAGTACTTGCAGGTCAAGCAGAGCGATCGCCGGCTCTTGGTGTCCAAGTGCTTGAGGATCAATAGTTCGACCTCTGTGCTCAGGACGACCCCGTTGCATGAGAGGCCCTGCGAACCTTGCTCGTCATTCGGGTCGGTGGGTTGCTCGAGAGAAGCTCCAGACTGTGCCGGATCCTCGGGTCTTGCCTCGCCATTCGGGTCGGTGGGTTGGTCGAGAGAAGCGCCAGACTGTGCCGGATCCTCGGGTATTGCCTCGCCATCTGGGTCGGTGGGTTGGTCGAGAGAAGCGCCAGACTTTGCCGGATCCTCGGGTCTTGCCTTGACGCGCCGATCACTCTCGATCGGGCTGGCGGCGCGCTTGGGTTGGTGGGATGTCATGATGTGTGTCAGTTGGTGGTTCGGCGTTGTTGATGGTGAATGGATGAAGTTCTGACGATGAAAAATGAAATGTTGGGTGTGGGAGCGCGCAAATGCAGATGTTGCAAAAGTTGGGTTGCTGCCTTGCTGCAATGATCCTCCACCATGGGAGGAGTGGAAAGATTGTAACCAGCAAAATCACATTGGGTGGGACAATCAGGTAGCTGACTGCATCGCACCTTCCAGATAGACGTACATGTAAAGAATGAACAATCGATAAGAGATGATGGGAACCTGCTCTTTCCTCGCAACCAGCTAAACAGCGCTTCTAGTAGTGCAAGACCGTTTTCCCAGTCGTATCGACGTACAGGTTGCCAACAATGCCTTCTTACATGATGCTCTGTAATTAAAAACAAAGTTGCAGGTGAAGGCGATGTAGATAGGAGCAGTATCTATTTCTACGCAGTTTCAAAGTACACATGAAATCAAACTCAGTCACATGCAGTACTCGATTTCGCATGGCAAGATATCAATTGGTGACAGTATTCAATTCAAAGTTGCAGGAATCAACCAAATCTTCGATGTTAGTTAAATGCAAATGAGGTCGAGTACTCAAGCGTTTCCTGTCCTAGCTAAAGCTGCCACCAGAGTTATCAAGTGGGCACACAATGAATAACGTGGTCATGTCATATTGCCTGCCACACGATCGTATCCCACGCCCCAATGGTGCCCAGTGGCAGTACCGGTCCATGATATTTCCAGGAGGTAGTACGTTGGTTGGCGAGCAGCACATCTCTGCGTCTCAGGAGCATAACCTCCATATCGGGCCACGTCCCGTCAGGTAACGGGTCGTAGGCTTGGAGGGCGTTGTCGGCGGACCTGTTCGCAATAGGGCTCCGGTCCATTTGCGGGATGGCGTCTGCTTCGGGGGCGGGTGGGAGAACTGGTCGATAGGGTGCCTCTGGAGCTCCGCCATGGGTGTCGGACATAGGTCCGAATCGCCGACGATAGCTGCGCTCTTCTTTATCGATTCTTTGTAGCGGCGGATCTGTCTGTGGGTGATAGCCTTGCGATTAGAGGAGGTGTATGTCGCCACGGCGCCATATTTGGCTTCGTACTCCTGCTTCATAGTGGCAGGTGAAGGGATCCCGACCGATTCCGCTCCAGGACGTCCGTGGCCAGCCACACTAGCTTTCTGAGAGCGTCTGGGTATTTCATGTTTGGGCGGAGTGGATTGGAAGCGTTGTCATTGCGAACCATCTTGAAACTGACACAGGCGTAGGCACCCCGACAAATGGAACGCTCAATGGCCTCGATGGTGGATTGAAAGCCCGGCACGCTCTTCTCGACGTTGGTCTGGGTGCGCAGCATTACGCCCGTAGCAAGCCAGGCGCCGATGGTGATGACACGCGGACCAGGCTAAGTCTTGGCGACCTTGGCATGCAGGGGGGAGATGAGCGTGGGGCCATAGAGGCGGTCGGGTATGAGGCGACAGCATCGGTGCAGATGCATAAAGTGAAGCAGAAGGCAGCCGAGTTGTTGATGGGCGCGGTAGGAGTCGATCAGGTCCGGGCTCGGGCCGCCGGGCCGTCTCTCGTGTGGGTCCATGGCCTGGGGAGTGAGATATACCGGCCACCCCTCGTCGCCGGGGCCGATGGGTCCAACGCGGTCCTTGATGCCTTCTAGAAACCGAACGCGGGATCCAAACGTGGAGGCCCCGAATTTCTCTTTGGACAAGTCACTGTCGCGTCCAAGGAAGACCAGGATCTGATTGAGGTCCGGTCGGGCGAATTCGGCATCGTCGCCAGCTCCTGTGTGATCGAGAATCATGCTGCCAAATCTCGAATCGAACTGATACTGCAGCTCGTCCGCGATGGTCATGGCGAGCTGGATCATGAGACCAATATCGGTACGACCCGACGGCAGCGGCAGGGGAGCCGGACAGCCTCGAGATGTCTGCAGTGCAGGCGCCGTTTCATCTTCTGCCAGCGAAGCAATGTAATCCACCATGGTTTCAACGGGCAAAAACACCTTGGACCGGAAGTGGCGTTCGGCTTGCCGTCTCCTGATTTCTTTTTCCTCCACCTCCTCTTGCATCTTGTAGAAGATCCGTGTCTCGGCTGGAACGAGGACGTGCTCGTCGGAGAGCGTGTCCGCGGCGAAGTCCCGGCCTTCGTCCACGTCCAAGGCCTGGTACGGGTTGCTGAAGTTCGTGTTAGTGTACCTAGAGGGGATCGGAATTGAGCGGGATGAGGTCACCATACCTGGCAGTGTTGTCTGCATTCGTGCACTTATAAGCTCTGAGATTCTCCTGCCGAGTCTGTATGGCCTGTAGGTGGCACAGAATCTCCTCGAGTACCTTGGTGACAAAGTGCATGTGGCGAATGTCGCTGTCGGGATCCGACACGCCCGACTCCTGATACCATTGTGTAGTTTTCGTCCGCAGCTTGATGGCCGACTTCAGGTCGCGAATTATGTAGCCGGGGACCACCACCTTATCGTCGTGACTCTTGGCGAGGAAAGAGCTCATTTCTTGTACTGCTCGCCCGTGTAGACATAAGATGTTGTCTTGGTGTCCCGCGGCCCCGAGACTCGGTCGTGGTCGATTGGCTCAAGGATGAATGACATCGATTGACTAGCAGGTACCAACCACTCAAGCACTGAGCAAGTCTTGATGCTGTATTCTCGACAGTCGTCTGGCGCCGGCACCATACTGGTTGTTCAGGCCGGAATGCGGCTGAGGTGAGTTGTCATGTGTAGGTAAGTCGTGCTGTATTGGCGTACTTGGTTGCGGATGCCTTGATTAAAAATTGCCAAAAAAAGAGAGAAGATCAAGCAAGAAAACATATGTTTCTACTTGTTCAATTCAACATGAATGGGATGAAGGAATACAGAGCAAAGCAGTTCAGCCAAAAAATAAGTAAGCGACTGTATAAGGATGTGTGCCAATAGGTGCCCAACAGTTGGAATCAAATGGGGTCTGTTCACGATATCGGAAGCCCACACAATGATTTCACGTAACAGTCACCCCCCCTTGCTTGAGCTGATAGCATTGTTCCCAACTGTCATGAGAATCAGCCAAACCACTTTGCCATGCAGTCGGATAACCACGCTGCAGGAAACCGTCGACATACTTGGAAAGGTATTTGAGAGGGTCTAGGCTAAGAAAGGTGAATAAACAAATCGTTCATTGGACTAACGCTGGCATTTTGGGCATTTAATGGTGGTGGGATAAGCATAACCTGACCTCTGGTTATCCCATTGCCCCCTCCAAATGTCACTGGATATCTGGTCACTTGGATTGTACTTCTTCAGTTGGAAGTAAGATCCTCTGTATGGATCAGCTAATAGATCAAGAGAGAGGCGTCTCCTGGGTCCAACAGATTAAGTAGTCACCAGCGAACACAGCGTAGACCTTTCTCCCGGGACATTCACGAGCTTCTAGCAAAAGTTTCTCCTCCAGGAAACCAGTATTATAGACAACCAAATATGATGTATAAACCTTTTACAGGCCTGCCAGGCACTCTTACTTGCTTATGTCGGGTGGCTTGTCGACGGAGTGACTCGCGCGCATCCTCGCCTCTCGCCACCCCTGTCCCCATCGCAGCATAACCAGCATGCCAAGACCTTGTGAAACCCCAACGACCAGGGCCAACACGGTAAACAACCAGGCCCAGCCCAACGCGTCGGTCAGCGGCTGGAGGACGGCCAGCCCAACCCCGCTCAAGCCGCTCCGTGTCAGCGATGCTGCAGCGGCCGCCGTGCTCGGGCGGTCCGGGTGCACGTCGATCAGCAGGGTGTTAAACGAGGAGAAGAGCAGCGACTTGACGAAACCCGCGACCCCCTGGAGCACCAGGATCACGGCCGGGTGGGCGCGGTACTGGACCGCCCAGCCGAGTCCCGCGATGCTCAGGTGCCTCACGCCGTACGCGATCCACATCTCGCGGATGCGGGCCTTTTCGATGGGGAAGCCGTCGACCCCGTGCCCGTCGGCCGGCAATCCGGCCTCACGAGCCGTGCGGCGGTACCGGGCCCGCATCCAAGGCCCTGCGACGAAACCGGCGATGATGATGGTAATTGCGCACGGGAGATAGGACAGTCCGATGAAGAGCTCGCTCCAGCCGTAGTTCTGCTTGAAGATCTGAGGCCAGGCGGCATTGATGGTGTACCACTCGGCGTAGGTGCAGCTGCCGAGCCACAGGATCAGGGCGGTATCCTTCCAGAGCATGATCCGGAGACTCGAGAGCGGGTTCGGGAATCGAGGCTTGGATTGGGTGTTGGGCTTCTCACTCGTGCTTGTGGCGGAGGCCTGGCCTTCAGTTGTGCTGTCTTTTGCTGACCATCGCGGCCCAAGCGTCATCCACCCGCGAGCCCCTTTCCGAGTCAGTCTCTTCCCTTGGCCGCCGTTGCCCACCACAGAGCGAGCAGTCTCGGGCAGAAACACTGTGATCGACACCAGGGTCACCGCCGAGAAGATGGCCATGGACGCAAATACCCAAGTCGCGTTCCCCGTCCGCCAGGCCACCAACCCTCCCACCACCGGACCAATGGCCATTCCCATATTCGAGATGCTGATCACCGGCCCCACCATCGAGCCCCTCTCGGCCGGGATGCACACGTCGCTGACCACGCCCCATATAGTCGTGGCGCACGCGCTCGACCCAAAGGCCTGCAGCGCCCGGAGCAGCAGCAGGGCGGCGTAGCTCCGACCGGCGACATCGTTGACGGCCAGCCCGATGCTGCCGGCGGTGTAGACCAACAAGTTGGCGAGGGTTACCAGGCGGCGCCCGTATTGGTCTGCGGTCGGGGCGAAGAAGATGGGCATGATGGCGGCCACTACTACGTAGAGCGTGATGGTCAGGTTGATGGCCTGGGCCGAGGCATGGTATTGCTCCTGGAGGAGTGGGAGCAGGGGTAGGTAGATGTTGGCGGTCAGCGGGGACGTCACGCTGGCCAGTCCGAGAAGAACCGTCAAGACCTTTCGGTGTCGAGGTGTGAGAATGGAATACGGTTCTACCGCTGGTGCAGGTGCAGGGGAGGTATTGGCCGACGTCATGATAGCAAAACTCTGCCGAGTAGCCTTATTGACATTAAGCCAAGTGTGGTGTATTTCTCTGTCCCGGCAGAGTCAAAACGGTTTAAAACTATTTGGAAAGAGACCGATCGAGTACTGACGGTCAAGCCCGCCGGCAGATGGACAAGTTCAGGGCAAACACAAGAGGCAATGCGGGGTTCTTTGGTTCCTTGGCATGCTGCATCCCCAACCAACAAATGCGTGCCGATCAATGTGATAGCCATGAGTGGCTGATTTGGCTGCGAGACTCTGAGGCACATGCATAAGACCGTGGAATTAAGACCTATTGCGGACTACGAATTTGGGAAACTTCCGCTCTATATCTGCATGCTATTATGTTGACACCCACGTAGCTCTCCAACGCCGGCTCACGCTCTCAGTCTGAGCCACGAGATCACTGGAAAGGGTTGACGTCCACCACCTTGTTGAGACCTTTCTTGACAACCGCCACTTCCCCTTTCACAACAAACAATATATCGCCCAGCTTCGTGATGCTGATGAGAGGCTCGTGGTGCGTACGGAGCCAGTCGACCGGCGGGGCGAAATGAAACATCAGCTTCTCACCACCTCGACCTCTCATCCCGTTGGCCTTGATAGAGCATATCCACCCTTCTCTGTGGAGAAATACCAGACGGTCACGAAACGTTCCTACGACCAAGGTGATGGGCTCGGCGTGATTCCGACACTCGGGCAAAGCAGACACTGCCTCCGCCCCTATGGTGAAGCTATTGGCTGGAAAGCACATTCGAGATCCCCCGGTATGTATCCCTTCTGCTGCAAACGAGATCATAAGCATAGTGTTGGTATTGGCAAAGGTGGTAGACGCCTTCTGGATCCTGGGGTTGGCAGGGTGTCCTTCCAGAAGAGACAAACCCCCTGGTACCGTCCAGTCTATCTCCAAATCTGCCCACTTGTGTAGCCGAACTTTCGTTGCCGTAAGGTACAGTAATGAAGAAGGGTCTTTCGGGTGTTGTGCCCATAGATGGGGTTCGCTGTCCGGATCTTCGCACCCGAGTAGCGCGGTCTCCCGTCCGTCAAGGGCAGAGCAGACGACTGCTTGGTCCTCGGAGCAGATCAGGATAAACGAGGAGTCTGGGCTGCACAAGAACTGCCTCACCCCTTTCAAAGAGACGTGATGCTTCCATAGAAGCTTCGCGACCCATTGCCCAGCTTCTCGGGCGACATCGTGCGCCATCATGAAGCCGTCGGTGTCCACACTGAACAGAGTCCGGCGCAGCTTGGTTTTCCCGCAGTGCAGGGCCTTGATGGACGAGACATGGGAGAATAGAGTCCCAAGAATAGTACCGTTCTTGGTCTCGTGGACTGCCACAGTCGAGTCCTCCTTGCCAACGAAGAACACGTCGCCATCTGTGTCGGTAGCCAGCGCAGATATGCGAGAAACTTCGGCCTCTTGCCTTTCATACGCGCCGTCCTGGCTCCCACTTCCCAAGGACGGGGATCGCACGCTTTCATGGCCAACATCCCTGCGAAAGAGCGAGACGGGACTCCAGACGCTGCAGTTGCGAGTACCGGCTCGGATGACCAGAAAGCGAGTATTGTCTGAAGCAAAAGCCAACGACGCCACGGCGCCATCGCTGGGACGTATGCGGTAGATCTTGTGCAGCGTTTCAAAGTCATACAGCTCAATGGCCCCGTCATTTCTCGCAGCAGCCAGTGTCCTCCCATCTGGTGAGGAAACGAGGGTGGAGAAGGTCACGGAAGACAGTCTCGCGACCACGTTGCCGGCCTCGGTGTCAAACAGCACCAGCTCGGCCGTGCCGTAATTCACCACCAGCAGAGACGTATCCGGCAACCGGCTGAAGGTCATGCAGTAAATTTGGATGATTTTCTCCTGTTCGACGTCGTCCGAGAGCCCCTTCTCGTGATCAAACACTTGATGCGACTCCGACTCGTAGTTGTACACCAAGACACTCCGACACGTGTAGCCGACCGCAAGAAGACCCAGATCCGTGTTGAAAGTGGCGCACTGCGGAGCAATGCCATTGTACCAGTTCCTGTACGGGTCGTCGAGGTTGTCGGTCCAGCTGGTGGCCTCGAACGTGCGGCTGATCAGGTTCAAGGCGAGCAGGGTGTTGTTATGCAGGGCCACCAAAAGCAGCTGGTCGTCGTCCACAAAGTGCATGGCCAGGCAGTTGTACCTTGTATTGAGCTCCCACTGCTTCTCCCACGTCTCGGTGTTCCATATCCGAACGATGCGTTTCCCGAAGCTTGCTAGTAGCGGCCGCGAGGTAGCAAAGTGGACATGGGTGACGGGACCACCATGGGATATCGTCTTTTCTTCGAGACAAGTCTTATCGTTGAATATACATATCCGTCCAAGAGATGTTCCAATGCAAAATGCATTATCGGACACGCCGATCGAGTGAAGTCTCTCGCGCCTCGCCGCGCCAGAGGCGCTGACTGTGGTCGGATCACTGGGTATGACGGCACACAAGTAGTCATCCCAACTCTTGTTTGACAGGCCGCGCACTTGAAGTGCTGCTGAAGTGCCCAAAGAGGCAAACTGGGTATATGGCGCTGACTCGGTGGGACAGAAGGGCGGCACGAGGTTTAAAATGGACTCCGGGTGGATCAAAAGCTGCCTGCTAAACTTGCCAACCAGTCGGACAAGGTCCGTCGCCCATGCGTCGACAACAATGACCTCATCACCCAACAAGAGGTTGACGCGGGACTTCCGGCGCAGGAAGAGCTTGAGGACTTGGGCCATCTGCAACACGGTGTCCAGCTCACCCATGCTGGCCAGATGTTCGATCCAGTGCAGCACGTTCGTCTTGAGGAACAGAGCAAGCGACTCGAGCATGTCAGGGTCCGATGCAGAGCACTTGTTGACATGTTCATGCAGAGCCGTACACGCATACGAGGCGAAAGCGGATTGTTCATGAGCAGTAGCCACCATTTTGCGCTTTTTGGCCTTGAGCTCGGGACCATTCAAGTAGCCAAGGCAGGCCATACCCAGCGTCTTGTTCGCAACCTCTTCGTCGATTGTCAGGGCGTCAAACTCCGAGTTGATGTCTCTGCGCATGAGGAAGCGGGTGGCACTAGAATGACGCATTTTGACACGTGAGCTCTCGTCCACGTAGACCAAGTCATAGCAATACTGGGATATGATGGATTCGACGTCGCTGATATCGTCGTCGGTCTGGCTTTCGAGGACAAACTTCAATTCCGCCGTGGTCAGGGGCCGAACAGCGCATGTGACCCAAACAAGAATCTCCTGAGTCAGACCGTCCTTGTCTGGCATGGTTTGCAGGATTCGCGCGTAGAGCTGATCCATACCTGGCGGGGTTTCCTCGAGTGCTCTCAGGCGGGCTTGAGAGCCAGGAATGCCCCGTAGCCGTCGGAGCACAAGGACAACCCAGAGGAAGCACCCATTCGACTTCTCAAGGACAAGCTCTTTCAGCCTACTTCTCTCCCGTTTGGTTGCACCTTGAAGTTCGTGCTCTGTAGCGTCGAGATACCTGGCAATGTCTCCCTGAACATCGGGTATGTGGATGTCTCGAGGTGTGACGGACGTTGGGGGAATGAGGTAATGTGTGAAAGGATGCCTGGATGTCGCGATGATTCTCACAAGGCCTTTTGACTTCTCCCTAACACGGAGCAGGAACTTTGCCAGCTCGGGCCCAGCGCGGCATTCGTCAATGGCATCCACCACCAGATACGTTGCTTGGTTCCCAAGCGAAGCTCGAAATATCCCTTCGTCCCAGAGCTTCCTATGCAGAGTCCTGTAATCGCCCGAGGCCGCACCTGGGTCCCTCCTGCAGATCTGGAGAATCCGTCGCCTCACATCCGGATGCTTGGACATCTGCCATGTGATAGAGAGCAGGAAGCTCTCCATGGACGACCTAGCCTTGTCGCCGTGCCTGAAGAAGTAGTAGCAACATCGATTCTTGGCTAGCTCAAGCTCCTCCACGATGTGGCCGGTCAGATAGGACTTGCCACATCCGGGTGGGCCTCGGACCCAGAAGATGCTAGACTGCGTAGCATCTTGCAACCACTTGCAGTAGTCGTCATCCACGCAGAGCCATTCGCAGGTTCCCGGGTGACGGTCAGCTCGAACGCGGTGCAGCTCATCTGCAGGGGGCTCCCATACGCCGAGAAACTCGCTGATTTCGGTGTCGCTCTGGTAAATGCTGCTAACGGGCGACGCGGTGGCTTCCATGTCCACTTTGGGTCCGGCGCTATCTGGTAAACATGAGGATATGGCTTGCCATATGGCAATAAAGTTGTGTTCATCCGCGGACTCAAACTTGCACACGCTCCGGTGGTCCCCATATAACAGAGCAGACTGTTCATGGGCATAGTTGAGGATCGCGTCCACCTTAGGGACGATCATGACATCTCTTAGCCCCCCCAGGCTGAGAGGCTCTGTTTCATAGAAGGAGTGAAGCATCAGATCTGTTGAGTGAGCTGGGAACAGCGTATTAATCGTCTGTACCGTATCCGAGTTGCGTCGTAAGTCTTCGAGGTATGGTTTCAGCCCCGAAGTCATGCGGAATATCCTGTCGAGTATCGGTGCCAACTCAGATCCCGTGTGCGGGGTTGCAATAAATACTATAGCCTTGATCCTTCCTGAAATGTCCTTGTATACCGTCATCTGTTTGGCAAGTATATAGGTCTGCTTCATGATCAGACCGCCCATACTGTGGCCAACGAGAATGATGGGACTCTGTTAGGCTGTCAGCGACGGATGGTATGAATCATTTCCACATGCATAGATCTGTTCAACAAGCTGGCTTGTGTTTGCTCCTTGCTCAGGGTGACGTGATGGGATGAAGTGAATGAGAAAGGGGGCACATACGTTTGACTCGTTGACGACGGGATTGTTGAGCAGATTATTAAGCAACGACTTGGAGAAATCTTGAATGTTCAAGGTGCTGCTCTTTTTGAAGTTCGAATCGTACCCAAAGATGTGAACGCTAGTTTGCCTGAAAGGTGGCTGTTTCGGAAGCAGGTCGCGTGGCCAAAGGACGCCATTCTTGGACCAGGTATGTTCAGAGCCTCCACCTAAGCCGTGTACGAACACGACATGTGCGGTGGCCAAGTCTCCGGACGATGGTTGGTGGACAGTGGTGAGGCCGAGAGGCCCCTTGGTGTTTACGTCACTGATGCCTGATGACTGAGACGAAGATTGCCGAAGAGTGAAGTGACGTGTAAAGCGGGATCGGTTTGGCAGGGTGGACTGTCTCGGCAAGGAGCCGGCTTCGGACTGTGACCATCCAGCGCTGGACGAGCGCGAGAGATGATCCTCCGAGCTGGACTGTGTCTGATAGGGCGGTCTTTGCGGGGAACCCATTCTGAACAGCCCGGAAGAGTCGCGCAGGGGGGTGGTGCATTCCCGGGTGCGAAACTTCAGTGTACCGGGCCGAGTCGACCGCTGGCTCTACGATCGTGACTTGGGACTTGGGACCGTGACAACAAAAATGTGTGCGCTGGATTGACTGCACGGTAACTAGGGAACAGGCGTGTGGGAGCACAGGGCTTCCTCGACATCATGTCCGTGACCGCTTTCCTCAGAGCCTCGCGCGGGGTGAAGGACGCCTGCATATTGGTCACGCCCGAACACTCTGGTGCCAAGATACTAGCGAAGCGCCACCCCTGACCTGGCCCAAGTCCTCGCCTGGGAGCACCCAACGCAGCGGTTATCAATTGGCCAAACATCCCCGTACATGCATGTATTCGAATGGCGCCCGCAGATCAAATCGCTTTTGGAAACACGGGGATCCCCAGGTTTCCCCAGGCATCTCTCTCCGTCGCATGACATCTTTTCTAGTTCTACCTGAATCCCCATTCTTCCAGATCTCCCTTGCAAGGCTCCAGTTCCATGGTACGGGATCCGATCGTACTTTGTTGGCACAATGACAACCTCAGTTGAGGCAAGAGCGGTAACGCTGCCAAACGTCGAGAAGGATGAACAATTGACGGCAGACGCCTTGATTGAGAAGAACCGGGCGGCATTCCTTACCAACGATGCTATACTAGCTAAAGAAGACTTCAGCGGTCTTGAGGACGGCACCGGGGCTTGGTGGACAATGGGCGCACACGTGATTCCCCAATATATCATTGAAGACGTTGATGACAATGTCTTGGCCTGTATGCTACGCCCCTTCCTTTTCTCTTTCCCTCTAATTCTCTGTTTGTCTCCCGATTTTCGTATCTACATCATGATCAATCCATGTACTCCACGAGCCCTGCTGGCAGCATCTGACGCTTCTCAGTATTGCCGGACGGAACGGAAGTCATTTCTATCGATCCGCATGGAAACAGTACTTGGTCTCGTACTGCCGAGATACAGACTGAACTAGACGGCCAACCCATTTCGTACTTCATCAAAACCACCGACTACCGGTCTGGCAGAGTCATGTACCATAGTGAGTTTGAGTCGCTCAAGGCCATGTATGAGGCGGTGCCTGGCATCTGCCCAGAACCGATCGGCTGGGGCCACTATGCCTCCGACCCTTCCGTCTTCTTCCTGCTGTGCCACTTCGTCGACATCTTCAACGAGCCGCCCGACATCAACCTTCTGCCTTCTAGGATGGCCCAGCTTCATGACAAGGCCATCGCCAAGGATGGAAAGTATGGGTGGCATGTGCCCATTGCGGGCGGCCAGATGCCGGTGGTGGTGGCCAAGAGCAGATCCTGGGAGGATTTCTTCACCCGCTACACGCGCTACATGTTTCGCGCCGAGGAGATGGCTCAGGGCCCACGAACCCCCGAGATTGAGCGTCTGGCGGGGGTGTTATTCAACCGGATCATCCCGAGACTGCTGAGACCCCTGGAGACGGGTGGTCGCGAACTCGTGCCCCGGCTGCTCCATACCGATCTTTGGACAGGCAATCTGGGAGTCAACGAAGAGGGGGATGCCATCATATTCGACCCAATGTCTATGTACGGCCACAACGAAAGTATGTGCAGGATTAGCAGTGTCATAGTCTCTAGGGATGTCTTTACTAATCAACAGGCAGTGGATATCGGTGTCTGGAACAATGCACGTCAGAAAACGGGCATGCCCTTCATTAACCACTACCACAGCACGTATCCGCGATCGGCGCCAGAGGAAGATTCGTACGGCCGCATTCAGCTTTATGCACTGTAAGTAGAAACTCGAGTCACAGATCGTGGGCCTAGGTTGGAACCACTGACGGCCTGGTCTCGGCCAGCTGGTATATACACCTGAACTGACATAGCACTAGCGTTTTCGAGGTCAGGGTAGCAGCTACCAAAGTGGGCAACCCCCTTTACCGAGATGAGTAAGTGCCCGGGTGCAGGATCCGATTCATCCGTTGTCCGGTCTTCTGACGTATGCTAGAATGGTTCGCTACATGACCGACCTCGAGAACCGATATCCCGAGTCTTACGAGGAGTGGGCCAAGAGCCGAAACGAGCCGGTCTGCCCGGCAAAGGTAGATTCGGGACTGAAGTGGCCATATCAGCTGTGAATTTCGACGACGACAAACATGGAGTCCTAGGGTTCATGGGAAGAGTGGTGTGGTAGCGACCGAAGTGATGGGATACTGTCTCGAACTTGGCCTTCCAGAAGTTCCATGTATTATTACTGATGTTAGTATTCAAGCCAATCAAGTCGTAAACTAGCCAAGAGTAGCCATGCAGCTTTATGTAGCACTCTTTCAAATTCATTGCAAGGTCGATCTTGCTGAGCCGGATGAAAGCAACCTGCCGGTCAGCGCCGAGCACGGTGAGTAGGGCTGCCCGAGGCTGTTGTTGTTGAGCTTCCGACGGCTCGAAACGGGAAGGGACGGGCATGATGGACCGGGCTGGGATTGGGCCAGGAAACTGCGGGCGCGCGTGGTGCTATGCTTCATGCGACAGGATGGATTACCTTGAAAACCTTGCCCGGAAAAGATCATTTCCCTTGGAATGGAAGCCAGGAAAGTGGTCTGGATCTCTTCCCGCTACAATCGAGTGTCAGAGAGTCATTAGAGTCATCATCTTGCAGTGCTATCAAGCAAGCTCCCGAATTGTCCAGCGCCGCCCTGAAGTTGGTCGGTGGCGGGGTAACTCTTAACCTAGTCAGTGAGAGTCGTTTTATGACTTCGCATGAGTTGAGTACGATCGCGCAGAATGCGAGTAAGTTGTGAAGTGCATATGTCTCTACCTATGTATTTATGCTGTGGTTCGGCGTAGAGAGTCGCAAGTTGATCGAGCCAAATGCGGGGGTGCCTTGGTAACGCACGATGGGGGCAGATGGTGCATGGTCACGACACAGCCCAAGAAATACGAAAAGCAACATAAGTAACCACTGGTGACCTTCGGATGGGGCAGCTACAGTAGCTTGTCAAACGTCCCAACTTTAACACGACGACATGCGATCCAGCGGCTCAGACTTCAAAGTCCACACCTCCAAGGCAGAAAGAAGCAACGGGGAGCTAGGGTCCGCAGATAGGATGGCCAGTTCTAAGTGGTTGCGACGCGAGAAGAGGGTGGGCGAAGAGGTGTCATCTGTCATCTACTGGAACGGTCAGCCTCCCATTTCCACCAGAAACTGGCATCAAAATGTGAATGGGCTGGCAGAGAAGAATACATGTCATGTTGTTGCATTGTTTCACGCAGCGCACTGAACTCATAAGGGGGCTGATGCGATCCCAACATTACGTCCAATCGGGGCGGCGGCCAAGTTTTTTTACACGCAGGAGATTGCCCCGAACGCCGACCCCACGGTTCTCCAGGCGGGCCACTAGAAACCCCTGGCCCCTGGCGTGTTGGTGCTTTGTGCTTGGTGGTCCTGCATGCGACAAAGTCAGTTGGAGTTAAGCCTAACCAAAGATGCTTCTAGACGCTACTTTATCTGGGCAGTTTTGCTTGGTTGTCGGTTCTCGCTCGCCATTAACCGAATGAAGAAGAAAAAATGCGACAGCCAACTTGGCTTTTTTCGATGGACCCCACCGACAGGCAACAGGCGAGACGAGATTGATCAATTGCCAAGCCACGAGATTGGATCAACATAGCTGATGCAGACGAACGCGTACGGCTGCGGCTCCATATTACGTGTTCACCCCTCTCTAGGCACCCGAGAGCCGATGGCTGTCTGCATCAGAAACATGCGTTGCGTACTGACGGGTGACGTGACTTGTGTCGAAACTGGGTCGCCGACGGAGCCCAGAAATCATTTCTCCATGGCATCGCGCCTTTTTCGTTTGGAATGGTTCGTCCCAGCCCGGCGGCTCGGAAGGACTAAATAAGGAAACTGCAGTTACTCCGGGAAGGAGAGTTGGCGCATGGCAGCTTGAGTTTAGGTGCTGTTGCAACAGTTGCAGCCAGTGAGATGGGAGCTGTCAATGGCTTAGCAGCACTTGGCAATTGACACTCGCACGCCATTTGATTGATCCTACGTGACATCTCATGCGAGACTTGCATCTTGGCTAAGTGGGAATGCACCTCGTAATCTCCCTGCAGCTGCTGACTGCGTGCTGCTTGCCTGCCTTTGAGTGCTTGAACAGAATGCGCACTTCAGTGATCAAGTGGCGCCGGCCGTATCGTATCGCAATGAGCATCGCATCCCAGTCATCTGGCAGCAAGCAAAAGCACACTGCATCCAAGCGACCGACTTCTACTCAGCTTGCGACGGGGGTGCCTTGCTCCAGGTGATTTCTTTGGACGCCATCCACAGCAGCCGCGGTGGTGTAACTGATTTGCAGGATCCCACTTCCCTGTTGGCCGTACCTGCCCACCCAACAGCAAGGCCCCGGATGCATCAGCATCAGCAAGGGACGCACCACTCGTCAAACAAACAAATGACACACCAAAACTGCTGGCACTCTAACCACTTCCCGGATCCGTCACACCAACCAACATAACCTAACACCTCGTGTTACGTCTGACCTGCCTTGCCTCGCCTTGCTGCTTTGCCTTGCCTCTTTTCCTTTATTGTGTTCCCTCATTCCTCCAAACCCTTTTTACTTCTTTTTTTCTTGTCTCGCCCCGCCGACATGTTCCGCTCGACATCATGATTCAATCGCGGCGCTCTTGCACGGCGACCCTGCTACTCGCCATCTTCTTGGTTGCCACTTTTTACACAGCCGCCCGCATCGGCATTCTGGGCCCCTCCTACTTAAAACCACCACACCCTTATTACCACGGAGATGCCGCCGCCGCCGGCGCTAACACCACCACCGAAACTCAAGATGGCGCCGCAACACAACCGCCGCCGCCCAAGGATCCCGCCTGCGCCTGGATGCCCGACACCTCCAACATCCTCGTCGTCATGAAGACGGGCGCCAGCGAAGCCTTTTCCAAGGTGCCGACGCAGCTCATGACGACATTGCGCTGCCTCCCCGACTATCTCATCTTCTCCGACATGAAGCAGACCATCGCCGGCGTGGAGATCCGCGACAGCCTGGACACCGTCCTGGAGGAGGCCAAGAAGGACAACTCGGACTTTGTGCTCTACAACTACCAGAAGGCCTGCGAGGTGGACCTGGAGAACTGCAACAAGGAGGGCGGGGACGCCGCGAAGGCCGGGTGGAACCTGGACAAGTACAAGAACATCCACATGGCCGAGAAGACGTTCAACCTGCGGCCCAACTACGACTGGTACATCTTCGTCGACGCCGACACGTACGTGCTCTGGCCCAACCTGGTGCAGTGGCTCAAGAAGTTCAGCCCCACCAACAAGCACTACTTTGGCAGCATGACCATGATCAGCCAGTTCCCCTTCGGCCACGGCGGCAGCGGCTACGTCGTCTCCAAGGCCGCCATGCGCGAGTTTGCCGGACGGCCCGGCGACGAGAGCATCGCCAACAAGTGGGACACCAAGATCCACGAGTCCTGCTGCGGCGACTACATGTTCGCCAAGGCCTTGAAGGAGGCCACCGACGTCTCGGTCAAGAACGTCGTAAGTGATTCCGTCTTCTTCTTTTCCAGGAAGTCTTCAAACTGACTTGTCTTCCAGTGGCCCACCATCAACGGCGAGAAGCCCTACACGCTGCCCTTTGGACCGCTCCACTGGTGCCACCCCGTCGTCACGATGCACCACATGAATGCCGAAGAGGTGTCGTCCTTCTGGGAGTACGAGCGCGACTTCTTCCAGCCGCGCGACAAGGCGCGGTCGCTGACGACGCAGCGCACGCTGCTGCTCAAGGACATCTACACGCGCTACTTCGCGCCCAAGATGCAGGCCAGCCGTGAGGACTGGGACAACCTGAGCGACGACGTCCTCTACATCGACCGCGACTCGGGCCGCAAGTGGGACACGTTCGAGCTGGAGCGGGCCAAGAAGGGCCCCATGTCGCAGGTCGAGCGCAAGGCGCACAAGAGCTTCGAGGACTGCCGCGCCATGTGCGAGGCCGTCGAGAGCTGCTTCCAGTTCCTCTACCAGGACGGCCTCTGCGCCTCGAGCCTGTCCTTCAAGCTGGGCAAGCCCAACCGCAGCGAGCAGAGCCCCGCCAAGCGCTGGAAGAGCGGCTGGATCGTACCCAAGATCAACAAATGGATTGAGCGGCAGGGTGAGTGTAAGAAGCCCATCTGGCCTTCGGTATAACAGGACGGGGACGGGGACTCTACTTTGTATATTATGTAAGCTCTGGGATGATGGGACATGACGATGATTTGGTACACCCCGTGGGCTATGACATTTCTGGGACGGGCAAAAGCGGCAAGGGGTTTTCGTGGGCGGCGCAATCTGATTTTTGGGGATACCTACAACCTTGGGCACATCTTGCCAGGTGTTAAGACGCATCGCTATAGACAAGAATTGAACTATTGAACCAACGCAGCCAACGCGCAATCCCATTATCGCTTCATGTCACACCACAGACTGAATGCAAGACCCCACGCCCAGCTTGTCCGCCGGTCTTGGCTCTTAGGGGTCGGTGAAGGGGTTGGTGGGTCTGGTTCCCTTGTAACCCAGCTTATGCGGAGGCGGGACAGGTATGGAGTACGGGGAAGCCAACCGCTCCATCCGGGGACAATCGTCTGGCGATTCCCGTCCGCCCGCCTTTTCGTGATGCCAGCTCCTCAGCTCTTCGTCCACGGGTAGACCAGCAACCAGTAACGATGCGTACCGATATCCCCACAAACTGCATGCAGTGTCTTCCCCCTGTCCTACTGCGACGCCCCCACTTCATGCGAAGAAGCGGTATGGAATGCTTCTTCAACCCAGGCCAGCCGCCGGATGGCGGAGGTGATCAAGGGTCAGTGGGGCAATCGAGGCCAGCACGGACGATTGGGAAACTATCATGTGCTCGGGGACGGATTATTGATTGGCGGTGGGCCTTGGCTTGACGAGCAATGCCAGATCGTCGCCTGTCTGTCAGCCAATGTGGCCTTGGCACCTCTGCTTTCGGTCTCCAAGTGTCACCTAGACTGCTGCTGCTCTTTGGTCTCCTGCATGACCTGAATCAGCAGCTCCGGGTTCGTGGCCAGGCCACGCAGGTTCACCGCCAGCTCGTCCGGGGGCGACGCCGCGATGATGCTGCGCAGCTGGGTGGAGCTCAGGTCGGGGTCCAGACCCGGCTGCTGCGCCCGGATGTACCGGATGCTGTAGTCCCCGTGGCCCTGCACGTGCTTGCGGCACATCCAGACTTCGCTGTCGCTGCTGTTGGTCTCTTCTTCCCCCTGGTCTTGACCCTGCTGCTGCTGCTGCATCTCCGTCTGCTCCTGCTCCCAGGGCTGGAATCCCACCATGGGAAGGAGCGAGTGCCCAGCTCCCCGATCAAAGTCGGCCGTCCGGCAGATATTGGACGTGACGACGCCGTGCCACCCGTGACACTGCGGCCTGTCCGCCTTGACGTAGTCGGGCCCCAGCAGCTCGTGGAACTCGAGCGCGAAACCGTCCCGGGCGCAGGCGTCGTGGAGCTTGCCCTGGAACACCCACCACGCGTTGACGTCGCGCGGCAGCACCCAGAGCCAGCGCCGCCTTCCCTCCTCGCCCAGGCCGTCCTCGACCAGTCGACGACGCTGGTCGAAGGTGAGCCGGAGAGGCTTCTCGTCGTTCCGGACTTTGCGCTGGACCCAGCTGTCGCCGTGCGCCATGACGAGGACGGCGACGGCATTGAAACCATCCGGGTCGCGGCTGTGGCGGTAGGCGTGGTCCAGCAGGGCGGCGTGGCCGAGGTGCGGCGGGTGGAAGCTGCCGATGTAGTAGATGATGCGGTTCTGGCGGTCGCGCCGCAGCGTCGGCGGCGGCGGCAGTGTTGTTTCTTCCCCTGCTGATCCCGTTGCTTCGGTGGTGAATGGTTGGATGGAGGGATCTTTGGTCCAGGCCTTGCGGATGTAGTCCTCCAGCTTCGCCGTCTCGGGCGGGGAGCCGGCCGGCATTATCTTGTCCAGATACTTTTTGAACATACTGAAATCACAGCGGAAATGGATCTTCAGAGCCCGCGGGTTTGGCTCAATTGTCTTTGGTCACGTCTTCTGGTTTTGTGCAAATGAGAATACCAAACACCAAAAGTCCGGAACCAGTTGTTCTTCTGTAATCCTCAATCATCTCCAAGTAGTGTAGTTTTGCATCAATGGATGCCTGGCTCCTCGGCGCGCTAGCTAGAGTTGCCTCAGCGAGATGCCATTCCGGCTGCTGCCTTGGGAGGTCCCCCCCCCCAAAACTCGGGATTACGTAATGTCTGTGCCTCCGGGCCAGACGCATTGGAGTCCACCTGAGAGCTGAACAAGAAGGAACCGATATGTATCAATTGGAAGGGATATTTTCGTTACTGAGAGGAGAGGGAGATATTGTAGCTTGGGTCTTATGAGTTCCAGGCCCGGCTGTCGCGGAGCCTTTTGCCGTGGGAGCCATCAGCAAAGTCCGCCACGACAAGACTTTCGATGAACCATACATGTGACGGAACCATCTTGTAAAACGCCGGTAGACTGCCCAGAATCCTCGCCAGGGTATAAACAGCTGTTTTTATAGAAGAATATACTTGTGAGCGTTTCAATTGGGGCTGCCTGCCGTCGCTAGGCCGTTGGCGGCATCTGCAACGAATTCCAGTCACGGTTGCACGTGGGCAATCCCCCGCCGTGCGACTGGCAGGACCTGTTATCCGAACTTCAATACGCAACTTGGCAGATAGTAGGCTTTCGGCCGAAATTACAAAAAGTTGGATATAGTTGCTTCTTAATCGACTTACTTTGAACTGCATTGAAGATTGCTTTTTTGGCGCGGACGAAACTGCTGGCTGGGAGACCTGTATGGCCTCAAGCTTCAAAGTTCTGGTGTTGATGTGCCTGGCGCCACCTTCTGTTGAAAACGCTACCCCCACGGTTTCCGAATAGCGGCAGGGAAGCTTCACCCCTGAATTGCGAAGTGCGTTCTGCAATTCAGGATTGGCGTCATTATTGAGCGTAGTGTTAGAAATGTCCAGATTGTGAGAGTTCGGCCGCAACAGACAGGAAGTGGTAATGCCAATTGGGTTTTCAACACGTAGTGCGGGCGTGGGGGTATTCTGAATTTGAATCAGGGGCCACTCCGGAGAGCTTACGTCCGAGGCCATGTATGTTCTTCACAAACGTTGAATCAAATCCATTACTGGTCTCCTGGTAGGTACGTCAGAGCCATGTTCTTTCTGCCTGTTTATTCCGCATTCCGGTGGATGCGCCATGATGTAAATATCGAGATCAAGCAGAGGCGAAAAGCTCCGGCAAAGTCAAGCAACAACCAGATAGCAGTATTGCCAAGAGGCCTGCCTGCCTGTCTACGTGGTACATGCACATTTTCGAAATCGTTGCAGCAAAAGTCAGATCCTGACCTTGGATAGCGATCATTTGCCATGCCACCCTTTTATTTGATTATGCTTCTGATCGAGGTCTGTTGATGACCGTTCCAATGTCGCAGAATCCCCCGAGCCGCAGCCTAAGATTGTCGCAGGGCGAAGTAGTCTTGAGGCTTGGCCGTCATTCTGCTGGTCATTCTGCCCCTCCAAGCAGAAGCTCTGAGGAGCTCAATTGGCTTGTTGGCATCTGAAACCTGCGACCGGCGTGTGGCCATCGGAGATAAGAGTGGGATGAACGCATGGTCCCTTGCTTATCGGTCACTGCGGGGTTGGTCAATTGAGCTTGAGCCGCACCTTGACGTCGCCATGAGCAAATGCTCGACCCCATCCGAGACCCAGTTCTCGCTCATCGTGGAATCGCATCGTCGGGTCGTGGAAGCGAAAGCATTCGAAGGCGATCGCCCTCTACTCAGGGTCGATACAGTGGAAACGCGGGCGCCAATCTGACGTAATTTGCGGCGAGCAGGGCTGAACTACCAGCAAGTCCGACCGACGAAAGAGGTGAGGGAGCTGCGACCGGGAGAACCTTATGAGGCGCCTCTCTCAACCGACAGGTGTACTTCTGCCCCAAACCAGTACCCCGAACGTCCTTCTGTTCCCGAAAAGGGTGGAGGAGACCCCAGTGTAATCAAAGAGAATTCCTCGCTGCCTTTTTATTGAACCTTTGCGACAAAGGTCGAGGTTAGATAGAGGGCAAGGCAGGGTCAAGGTGACGGTGCTAAATGACGCAAGCCTCCAAAATCAGTCACACTAGCAAAAATGTGATCCGGGCGGACCGGACAGGGCGGTTGATGGTGCTGTGGGGGGCTCAGCGCATCCAGGTTAGCCTGGCCGGTAGTGCTGGGAGTCCTGAGAAGCAGCCAAGAAGCCTGAGGCCCGGAGCAGAAGCCTGGGCAGAAGCCTGAGTGCAGGCTGACTGGCCTCGCTGGTCTGGACTGGCTGGGCAATCCTGGCCCAGATGTTTGCTCGAGTCAGGGGTCCAAGGGGCTGGAGCCTTCCGCGAACCGGACGCAGTCGCTTGTCGTCCACTCCAGTTTATGTGTCCAATCCGACGCTGCAAACCGCCAGAGCGACTGACCATCGCCAGACTTTTCCAATGGGCGAATGCATGCAGCTGCAGTTTTGGGAAGTCGACGAGATAATCTCATATTCCCGGCGCCAGGAGTCGATTCTAGGCCCCCGAGAAGACGGCAGGCGGGCGCGTACACCGATAGACGGGGTCGCATTCGGCATCCGGATTCTGTCCCGCCCTGCACACTGCTCTTTGTCCACCCCCACCATCCAGCCGTTCACTGTCCTCTCTCTCTGCCCACGAACAAAGAGTCTGCCCGCCATCAACGGCAACCAAAGTCCCCTACCAAGTTAGCTCTCCCGAATATGGTCTGTCGTCACTCGATAACCCACCCGAGAACCCTCGAGAGATGCCATCCACATTTATGACAAGTGTCTCCAACGCCCCGTCCAGGCGCTACACGTATCGCATAAGGTGGAGCCGCCGTCATCCACCGCTCTTTGCCACAAGCCCTGGCCCCGGTTCCCAGCAGGAAAATCCTACCCAGCTGCCCTGCTAGATAAGAAGAGGGCGCAGGACGTCAGCTCCGGGAGGTGTCGCGGTCTTTGTTTCATTTATTCATTCTTCTGTCTGTCTGTCTGTCTACCTCTTAGTCCTGCGTCTTCACCACTATCTTCCTCTATTCCTTATACCCCTCACCCCGACTATTCTACCCAACACAGACACCTAGGACGTATTCGAACAATCACACCATGCCTCACAGCCTCTCGCCCGCCGCGCTGCGACTCAGCAACAAGAACCTGCCCGAGATCTGCTCGCGCAACACGGACGTCGAGGCGTGCAGCTACTCGCGCGACGACCTCAAGCACGGCATCGTCCACGTCGGCATCGGCGGCTTCCACCGGGCGCACCTGGGCGTCTACGTCGACCGGCTCCTGTCGCAGTTCGAGCTCAAGGACTGGGCGATATGCGGCGTCGGCATCACCAAGTGGGACGCCCCCATGCGCGACGCCCTCAAGCCCCAGGACTACCTCTACACCATCATTGAGCGCTCCGAGCAGGGCAGCGTGCCCAAGGTCAACGGCCCGCTGACCGACTTCCTGCTGGCCGAGGACGACGCCGAGGCCGTCGTCGCCAAGATGGCCGACCCCCAAACCCACATCGTCTCCATGACCATCACCGAGAGCGGCTACTTCTACAACGAGAACACCCACCAGCTCGAGGCCCACCGCCCCGAGATCGTCGCCGACCTCAAGGGCGACGGGCCCCCGCGCACCATCTTCGGCTTCCTCTTCGCGGCGCAGGCGCGGCGACACGCGGCCGGCCTCAAGCCGTTTACGGTTATGTCGTGCGACAACATGCAGGCCAACGGCACCATCACGCGCGCCATGCTGCTGTCCTTTGCCAAGCTCAAGGACCCGGCCATCCACGCCTGGCTCGAGAAGGAGGGCGCCTTCCCCAACAGCATGGTCGACCGCATCACGCCCCGCACCGTCGAGGAGCACAAGACGTTCCTGGCCGACACGTTCGGCATCCAGGACGCCTGGCCCGTCGTGACGGAGCCCTTCATGCAGTGGGTGCTCGAGGACCAGTTCAGCGACGGCCGCCCGCCCTTCGACAAGGTGGGCGTCCAGGTGGTCAAGACGCTGCACGAGGTCGAGCAGTTCGAGATGCACAAGCTGCGCCTGCTCAACGCCTCGCACTCGGCCCTGGCCTACCTGGCCTACCTGGCCAACTTCGAGTACGTGCACGACGTCATCGCCGACCCCGTCTTCAACTCGTACATCATCAACATGATGGAGAAGGAGGTGCGGCCGCTGCTGCCCGAGATCGAGGGCGTCGACATCAACCAGTACTGCAAGACGCTGCTCGCCCGCTTCGGCAACCCCATCCTCAAGGACGAGGTCACCCGCCTCTGCCTCGGCGGCTCCGGCAAGTTTCCCCAGTTCATCATGCCCTCCATCGCCGAGCAGATCCGCCGCCTGCCCGACAACCCCGCCGACGGCGCCCCCCTGCGCCGCCTCACCCTCGCCGTCGCCGGCTGGTTCCGCTTCTCCAGCGCCGTCGACGAGGCCGGCAACCCCATCAAGGTCGACGACCCCATGGCCGCCGAGCTGAAAGAAAAGGCCCTCGAGGGCGGCCACGGGCCCCACGGCCTGCTCGGCATCAAGATGTTGTTTGGCGACGACCTGCGCGACGACGAGCGCTTCGTCCGCGAGCTCACCGACGCCATGGAGAGCTTGTACACCGTCGGCGCCCGCAAGACGCTCGAGAACTACGTGTAAGCGGGGCATCACCTTGAAGAAAGACATGGACGATGCGGGTTGTGTAACGAATGATGATACCAAAGGCAGCTGGCCTATATAATGAGCGCGTTTGACGATGGGCGAGATTGCTTGATTTTTTGAGAGAAAAAGTTCCGGAGTTTTGGGCGGTTTGTTCGCAATGACACTACCACATATTTAGAGAATACTTTATGTACGGGCTTCGGTTGCTCATAGATATAGATACGACATAATGATAGGACCGCGGCGCTACGGCTCGCGAGCATCAAACTCACCTACATCTTCCTTTGTTTCCCGTGATTGTATAGAAACAGTAGGGTTCAATTGCTTCGAGGCTAGATGATGCCCAGAAAGGCCAAATCAGCGCCCAGGGCAGCTTGTCTAATTAGGTACTATGTAGTATTATAAGTCTTGTATGAAGACACGGATAGAAGCCATAAGCATATCTGAATCACGGCCAGGATCTCAAGCGTGCAAGTGCCATGTTCGACGTTCCCTTCCAGCCGGCTCGATTGCAGATCCCTAGCCAACGCCAGAGCAGACTTGGGAAAGGGTGATCACGACTCCGGTGCGTCATCCCCACCTGCCGGACGAGATCCATGTTGGGATTTCAGAAGGCGGTTAAAGTGTGACTGGGTAGCCGCGGTCGTGTCCTCCGCGTGACGGACGGGACCTTGGCCGGGAACAGGTCTCTGTTGAGGTCGTGATGCTGAGGCATTCCGCGAGGCCGGAGCTCCGGAGAGGTTGATGGCCGGTGCGGATCTGGCGACGCCACCAGCGGCAGGACCTTGTTGCGCACGGGCTGAAGGGGTGCCAGATGACGGACCAGCCGTGTCACCCCGTGTGGGGAGAGAGGTTGTTGGAGTAGCGGGCATCGCAAAACATGCAGGAGCATGGACTTGAGTCGAAGTCATTGCAGCAGTGGACGCAGCGGTGGAAACAGAGGCATCAGATGAGGCTCTTCGTGTAGCGAAAGGGACAGATGGAGCGGGACCATGGGATGGAGACGCTACAGCACCGGCTGCGACGATTGGAGCCGGTGGATTGGCAGTAGCCGACGTAGCTGCCGCAAAAGGGGCATCGGCTGTGCCTCGTCGTCTGGTGAAGGGTGCAGTCGGAGTAGCAGGCATAGAAGCGGCTGCAGGAGCTGCGAAGACAGGAGATGGAGGAATTGCAGGAGCGGGCGTAGGTTTGACTGTAGGGGGGAACGTCTGGCCGTATATGAACGTGTCGATCTTCATATGGAGATGGTTGAGGCGGCCGTTGATGCTGGCGGCCATGTCCTGAGAATGCCGGATCTGCCCGATCGCTTGGTTGAGGATGGCATTCTGCTGGGCCAGCTCCGCCTCCAGTCCAGCCTTGATACCGTCCAGTTTGGCGTCGAGGGCCTCGATGCGTTTGTCAAAGACGACAACCAAGGTGTGGTTGGCTGTCATGATGTCGGATTCCATGGCGGCTTTCTGGTCGACCAGCTCTGACTTGACGGCACTGATCTTGGTATCGGTGTTTGCTTTGAGCTGGCCAAGCCCTTTCGTGATGGTCTCGATGAACTTTGTCGTCTTTTCCTGGTTGTCAACCAGTTTGACCATGTCGACACTGAACCTTGCGAGGGAGATGTCGACGTTTTGCGGACCCGAGGAGTTTCCATCAGCTTCAGGCTGGTCTTGCGCGCCCCTCTGATGGGCTCCTTGCTCGGGTGGTTGTGACATTCTGATGACGCTTGGTAATGGGCAATGAATGCTCTGGGAACGATACAGTCTGGGAATGGACATAGCTCCAGTCATGTTTATATCCGAGCCCGGTTCTTTGTTACAGGACGCGATGCTGAAGCACCAATCAGAAGACTTGAAGCTGTTTGATGTACTTGAGGAGCAGCAGTGTGGGGTAGGCAGCTATCGATGACCATAGCTCTGTAGTTCATAATACAGTGCTATCAGCTTCTTCTCATTCGCTAATGGCCTCTAGGTACCTAAATCTGTCTTAGAAACAGACATGCCTACGCTCTTCTCCCAATGCAATGTCTCATCCCCGACGCAGTAACTTTGATACCTAAACGGATCTGTGCCTTGACTACCCAGGTGTCTTTGTAGCCGACACGAAATTTCGACCGCGCAGGCAAAGAATCCTTGGTTGGGTCACAGTTGGGAAACTGACATCGAAACCATTCTATTATCGTCCGGGTTTGCTGGCGGTTTCTATGGCGTTCATAGGTCACCTGTCGGTTCTTGGGAGTTAGCAGACTTAAAGAGTGCCTGTCAAATATGAAGCAATCGTACCTTTCGACGAGGCCCCGGGCACTGCTATCTCATCAGAGATCTTGGCGTCCGAGCCCATCGGACGAACATAGTTCACCAAATTGTCGGCGAGGACTTTGCCTGCATCCTCGGGAGTGAGAAGCGACTTGAGAGCCCCCATAATAGCCCTGACTCTATTTTCGCCCTCTACTGAAACCCGACCCTCAGCGTACTCTGGCGCCGCCGATGGGCGAGGATCAGTAACTTGCTGCGACGACGAGGAGGGTCGGCCCCGTACATAGTCCGAGGCAACACCAGCGGCACTCGGCGCGCCATTGCATTGGGCTTGGAGAAAAGGGCGATCTCGTCCGAACCAGGGTTCCAGCCTGCTGAGGTCGAGGTCAGGCGGCAAAGGAAGGCCAACGAGACCTCGGCGCTCGGCGGCGGTGAGAGGGCGCGCGAAGTTCCGCGTAGCCACGTGGAAAGCGATTTCCAGGCTTTTCGCTCCGGCCATCCATGCGTTTGCGTGGCGAAAGCACAAATCAGCCTTTTCGGCAACGACTCGAAACCGGTGCAGACTGCCGGCGTTGTCGATGTCGACTCCATAGCGCGCAATCTCGTCGGCGTGTCTCGTCACATTCTTAATCATGTAGGTGAGGTTGAAGCTGTAGGGCTTGCCATCGAAGAGGAATGTGAAGTCGAAATGGTTGTAGAATCCATCCTCGCCTGCGAGCGGCAGGATCTTGATGGACATGTCTTCATTGGCGTGCCTCAATAGATGCTGAAGAGTGCCAAAGTCTGGTTCGTCTCGGCATTCTTGGAGAAGTCGAGAAAGTTCGGGATTGAGCCGGATCACGGATGATGCCATTTCGGATGGGTGCTGGGACTTCCCGAGGCTTGCATTTGTCAGAATGCGGCTTGATAGTGTACGGGATGGGTACCTACTTACTAGTCGATCGTGAGGCAGTTGGGGGGGAGCGAAACCAAGATGATGAACTTGTGGCTGTCGATCCAAAGATGAAGCTGTCAGGAATCAACCAGCAGCCACTTAGGTGCTTGAGGAGTCATTATCTTGACAACGACGTTGAATACAGCGGCGCAACGCAGACAATTCAATTTTTGCAAGCCACAGGCCCCCACACGCTCCCCAGTGGCCGGCTGCATTCAATGCACCCTTGTTGTGCACACAAAAGCACTTGGAGGTTTCCATGCTATAAAACCACCGGTCTCCCTCCCACTATCACTCTGCCCTTCCTCCATTCTACACCTTTCCTTCTCCGCTCATCAGCATCTACATAAGCCGGATCAAACGTCCGAACCCCAACTGAAAGCCCGACCCCCATTCCCTTCAAGCCAGCCCTCTTCAGTTTTCGCCAACATGCCGAAGAAACCCACCCCACCCAGCAGCAACCCCGTCGTGGGCGACATGGAACGCCTTCTCGTCCCGATCGGCCAAGATGTGAGGGACCTCAGAGGCCGGATGAGTGGCTTGGAAAAGTCACAGCAGAGCACCATTGCCGATGTTAATAAAGGACATGACTGCATCACGAAGCTCCATGAGATGGTCCAAGCCGAGCGCCACTCCAACGCCGAGCTCGATCTCGGCTTTGAGAACCTAAGAGCCGAGTGGGATGCCGAGAGGGCCCGGAACCAACGCGCACTCGAGGACGCGCAGAACGAGATAGCAGCATTCCGGGCCACGGCAGCCGAAAACGAGTCGCGCCAGGCAAGGATGGAAGCAGAACTCGCAGCCATTGCAAAAGACCGACAGGCAGATCCGTACCGACAGCTGGCTGTCATAATGGCATGCCAAAGAGCGAGCAAGGAACAGTGGGATCGTGTGTTTCAAGGCCTGACAGGGAAACAGCTCAGTGACGCGCAGTGGAGTCAGCTGTTCCCAGGTGGAAGTGCATAAGGGCATAGCAGCACGGCGGAGGAGACTGAATATGATACCTCAGGGGGACGACACATTGCGGATAGCTACAGCTCAATAAACATCACGTCGTAGGCATGGTTGTCTAGCAACCCCCAAATACATTCACCGGTCTGGGCACTTCGCCTCTCATTCCGAATATCCAGTTCTACCCTAGTGCACTGATTGATGAAGTGATGCCCTTCAATACGGGGAGCCCAACGCTGAAACCACAGCTCCCCATCATGAGCCACCTTTCCCCTCGATGGCGAGTTTATCCCGTGTTGGTAGCCTGGACGCCGGCAAACGGGAAGCAGTCAATCGACTGGTTCTTGGCCAGCATATAGATGACCGCCGCCCACCACTGGTCCAGGTTGGTACCTTTCCTCATCACCTCGACCGTGTTATGGGCCAGCATGAACAGCTTCTCCCGGGCGAGCTTCTCGATGTGGGGGACCACGATGACGGTGGCGGGGACCGGGTGCAGGGCCACGAGCTCGGTAGTGACGTCGCGGCCGTGCTCCAGAACGAGGGTGGCGTTGCCGTGCTGGACCTGGTTGCGGTGGAAGGTGGACTTGAAAAAGTGCGGACGCCGCTGCTGCTCGCCTCCATCCTTGATGGTCTTCCAATCATCCGTGATGGCCTTCTCGACGTCGGCAAACTTGGCGTCGTCCCAGCGGTTGTTTGGGCTGGCGTCGGCGTTTCCGGGGACCAGCATCTGGCCGCCAAGCTGGCGGTGGATGACGAAGGTATCCATTGTCGTCTTGTTGGGTCCCTTGGTGTGGACTCCCATGAGCTGGTACGGGCTGGGCATGGTGACGATGTGGTGGGTTACAAGGCTTGAATTCAAGAGGGTGATGGTGGAGAATGGGTAAGCATTTGCCTCGGGTGATGATGATTTGAATTGTGTGAGCTATGATCGTGGGCAAGAGGTGTGGGTAGCAAAATTTCCATGTGCTAGTGATGCGACTGCTGAGTTGTAGTGGGCGAACAACAGCAGCAGCAGCTGTAGTGGCTTTATAGGTAGGAAGGGTAGTGGTTTCCCTGGGTCAAGCTACATTGTTTGGTCTGTAGTGAGTACATACAAGAGCATTAAATGCAAGTTTGATGGAGGCGCTAGCCAAAACACCATAAATACAATCACCTCTGACTTCTCACTTCTGATTGTGACTTTCCCTCCTCACTTGTTTCACCATATTGATTGCACCAACTGCCAGTCGACAACAGCTACTGCAATCAGATCCTCCATGCAACATCACACCCGCCTTCACCAATTACACTGATTGCCTAGTTGAGAAATAAGGCTCACACATCTCGTACGTTTGTCTACGCTCCCCAACTGTCAATAATTTGCAACGGACCAAATCGCCTCCAGTCATCGCCCTGCGCAAGCCAAGGTACAAAACTTTGCTCTGTTCGCATCCCCCGCAATCATCTGCAATCAACTGACAAGTCAAATTTGAGCCACAGTAAACTCGATCAGTTCCAGTTGAGGTCGAATCCTCTAGTCGAGATGCCTTCACTCATGGGTCTGGCCCCCGAGCTGCGGGAAAAGATCTGGATAGCAGCGCTTGAGCATGAAGCCGAAGGGCGCGTCGTCTTGTACGACCACACGTTCAACAACCATGGCCCGCGCATCATACCTCGGAAGCAACTGGTCAGCACCATGGCGGGAATCTGCCGCGAGACGCGACGTTTTGCCCAAGAGTTCTACTCTGTCCAGCTCAAAGTCTATCGAATGCGTTCTTTCAAGACTGCCGATCCCTGGACCGCTCGCGACCAGAACACTGACGGATTCTACGTACTCAAGGAGTCAACGGATAGTCTTGATAAGGAAATCAGTTACGCCGAAAGCACACCAGACGCAGAAGTTGGCTGTGTCTACCTCAGGCCCAAGTCAGACTATTTCGTGTCGGTTGACATTGGATTCTCGCCGGCATTTTGGCGGTTTGATCACGAGTCGAGCACCATGGAAAAGCATAAGAATGATCCAAACGCCATTAGAGGTAAACCATATGCGCGTCATATCAGTTCGAAGATTGGCGAGAACGCGTTGGCCATGGTCCAGAACCTGGTATTTGCTCAGGACAGACGTGACTTCTTCCGACAAGAGTTCAGGGGAAATGCATTAGAGGACTGGCATCAAACATACTTTTCCCTCGAGGCGGCTCATTCGCACTGGCACCGAAACGAGTTTCCAAACGCAAACCGCTGGCTTCATTGCTGGATTCCCCAAGCGCAAGAGCCTGATCCCCCTGGTTGGCCTCGGCTTTGGGAGCCCATCAGTCTGTTCAGAGAACTGGGTCAATCTGGTGGCGCGGAACTCCTCGACATTAGGCAGTGGAGATATGGTGCGGCTTGGACCACAACCTTCTTTAGAGGAGCATATACCGCTGCCGTGCTCGATCCTCAGAGGCGAGTGGAGCTTTGCAACATCATCCACAGCCTTTCCGACGGTGATTCTGATGCGAGGGCCGTATACGACCATTACACGAGAAACGTTCCGACACGGCTGGGCCAAGCGCAATGCCTTTTCTGTATGAGACTGAACCACGCGCCACACCAATCCAGAGGAGGACCGAACGACAACGTTCGAGCCGAAGAAGATGATCCAAAGTTCTACGATGAGAACGCTAGGCAGCTTCAAGTCAGGGTCACAGAGGATGCTGATGGACTATACTTACAACATCTTCAAGCACACTACTTGCCAGATGATGTGTGGCGCTTCGACTACGATGCACTGATCAAGGGCGAATTCGAGTGATAGCGGCAATGCGTATTGGCATGAGAGTACAGTAGCACGGAGGCTGCAGTGATGATAGGGCTGCATACCCCACGGTTGGTGGCACACGGTTTCGTGCCCTCACTCCATAGACGAATACAGAGAGGCTATTCTCAGATGAAACACATTCGTGGCAGAGGGTTTGGGGACGCGAATCGACATGCGTATACTCCATAGCATGACGTGCGAGTAGATAGCAATAAATACATGATAATACTTCAGAAACTAATCGATTCGAATGATGCCTTGTATCTACTGCGACGTCCAGCTGCAGTCAGCCTTGCTTGATGATATGCAGTGCCTGGGACGCTGCAGCCTCGGTGCCGAGATGCGAAGTTGAAACAGGGTTCAGTGGGCAGGATGTGGCAGTGTTTCTAGTTGCGCTTAGGTATTACGTGGGTACAACTCAAAGGGGCGATTACTTGGCATCACGTAAATACTTTTTATGCCGCTCGTGTGTTATACCCGGCCGGCCTATAATACGGGTGATGTGACGATCCCTGCAAAGTGGGTTCGTATTGTGGGTGGGGAAACTAAACATAGCTACTTGACGTACTTTACAGGGGGTATTCCTGCTAGTGCCGGTCCGGCCCATGTTGGTAAACCCACGTCTGCCGAGGCGATCTCCTATTCTTCCTGAAACTTGCCCTTATCTCACTCACCATGTGCAGAGAACCCGCTGCCCCTCACTGCTGCGCCTTCATGAAACATGGCTTTCCTGTCTGCCTAAAGTAGACGTAAGCCGAGGTGAGACGGGCAGGGAGCAGGATAAATAGGACAAGCCATCCGTAGCAACTGCTCACGAGCAACATCAACTCTTTGTCCTTGTCATCATCGCCGCCCGCCATGGAATGCCCAGCCTTTATCCACCCGGAATTCTGGCGACTGCTGGGAGGCCAAACGCCGGCCCCGGCGCCGCCGTTCCCGGACGTGTTCGCCCTCCGCGAGTCCATCAACGCCGGAGCCAAGTCGGCTGCTGACAGGACTCCCATCCCCGCCGGCATGGCCATGACGGACCACACCCTCACCTCGGCCGACGGCACCGAGATCAACATGACCCGCTTCGTGCCCCGCAGCGTGCAGCAGCAACAAGAGGAGAACCCCGACAAGCTGCAGCGGTCCGTCGTCTTCGCCTTCGGGGGCGGCCTGGTGACGGGCACCGTGGCCGGGTGGCGCCCCCTGATCGCCATCTTTGCCGAGCGGGCGGCGACCCAGGTCTTCGCCACCGACTACCGGCTGGCGCCCGAGCACCCCTACCCGGCCGCCTTTGAGGACATGTACGCGAGCCTGCTCTGGGTCCGGGCGCGCGCCGCCGAGTTCCGCCTGGACCCGGCGCGCATCGTCACGTTCGGGGCCAGCGCCGGCGCCAACCTCATGGTGGCCGTCGCGTTGCGGGCCCGGGACGAGAAGCTGACGCCGCCCATCGCCGGCCAGGTGCTGCGCTACCCCATGCTCGACGACCGGGCCCGGCTGGCCGACGCCCAGGACTACAAGCTGCCGTACTTGACGTGGACCCTCAGCGCCAACGAAGTCGCGTGGGGGGCGTACCTGAAGAACCTGCCCTCGACCGCGGACGGGCGCCCGGCGGCCGTGCCCGACACCGCCGCCCCGGGTCGGGCCCAGGACTTGCGAGGCCTCCCGCCCACGCAGATCGGCGTCGGCAGCATGGATATCTTCTGCGATGATGCCGTTGCCTTTGCGGAGAGGTTGAACGCGCAAGGCGTCCGGGCGCATGCGTTTGTGGTGCAGGGCATGCCCCATGGAATTGACATAGAACCCTCCAGCACGATTGGTCACGGGATGTGGGACGACGAGGCCAAATTTGTTCAACAGTTTTAGCAAGCCGCAGTCCTTCTAGAAGTCATTCAAACTGAATAAGAATGTCATTCGAACTTGATTGCACCATAACAGTATCTTGTTCCAAGAGTTACCATTTCGCTAGTTGAACTCATCTACGGGATCCGGTGTCTACCTCGGAGCTGTTGGATTTAATCCAGGAGGAATCCTTGCAGTCGAAAGAAGAGGTTCTGCTCGCAAAAATACCTGAAACGACCCTTCCCATTGCTTGTCCCCGGATCGCCCATCGTCCGCATCACCGGCGACGCTGCCCACGAAGGGCGGCAAAGGCCACCACCTGGGGCAGGGAGCGGGTCGTCGAGTCCCGCGAAATCCCCATGACGCAGAGCGCCCACCCTACGCCACGCCGCGTGACGTCCCCCAAGCCGTCCCGGGCCGAGGCACAGCAGCGCTCGTGCACCACGCCGAAGATCCTGTCGAACTCGGCGTACTCGGCGGCGTCGCCGCGCTCGAAGGCCACCATGGCGAACAGGACGGGGATGCCCTGCAGCTGCAGTTGCGGGCCCGCCGCGTTATCGAGCCTTGCCCCTCCGTCGGCATTGCTGTTGGGGACTACACGGAGTTCGGAGCGGAGGACGCCCTGGCAGATTTGCGTGGGCGGCATGTTGGCGCGGCCGAACTCGGTGCCGATGGTACGCACAAAGGCAAAGAACTCGAGTGGGCTGAAGCAGGCGGGGTAGGGTCCCAGCTGTTCATCCAAGTCGAGGCCGTAGATCGGACCGCGTACTTCGGCCGAGAAGGCCGGGGATGGATTGGCGGTCGAGGCGTCGTAGTGTTCTCTTAGCGCCATGGCCAGGATCTCTATATTCTCCAACCTGGGCACAAATGCGGCCATGGCGGATGAAGGCGCTGAGCTTGGTGGATATATTCGGCAGATTCTACTTTCATATGAGATGGTGCAGGATCCACCACTGTCGATATGCTTCGCTGGATATATGCAGCCAACTTTGGGACGACTGTCAATGGATCTCGTCTTGGTTAGGTAAGTTAGGGCCCAAGACACGAGAATGGGAGGTTCATGTGGTATAAGTACTACCTTTTGCGGATGTCGAGTAGGGGTGGGAGATGCATCAACTCAGCGCCAGTCATATGCGACGCAAGCGACCGAACTGGACATGTCACCAATCAGGGCATACGAGCTTCATGGGAACTGACTGATTCTCTATCTCCGAGTGAGTCAGGCCACTTCTTGTGCCACCATATAATAAACAATTATTAAACACGGAGTCATTCTAGAGTTTGCCCAACGAGCCTTACTTGGCCGCGGTCTTGCCAGGGAATAAATGTCAATCAGAGAGCCTCGGCAACATCACGGCACATAGAAAAAGAGAACCAATTCAACCAACCGCCATCACTTCACATACCCACCTTCTGAGCCTTCCCTTCATTTCTGTGTGCGTTATTTCCCAGTACCCATCAGTACCGATCGCTCCAATCACCTAAACCAAACTTGAAGTCCCTCACTGATAGCAGCGGCACATCGGCTTCATCGCATAACACAAGGTGAGAGGGCAACAAGCAGTCCAACCAGCGGCCATCCTCCACTATTTCCCCTTCCTGCGCACTGTTTCTCGGTAATCCCTTGTACCGATTCCTGGCGCAACCCCAACACACGTCACCCAACTGTCTCAAACTTCACCATTTGACCAGCACATCAGCACATTTGCATTTTGGCAGGTACACTGCTAGAAAGCCAATGTAAAGATCCATTCAATTGTTTACCACCTGTGAGTATTCAATTTTGCCCCACTGGGGAATTTGTCCCGACAGACACTTACCTACCTTTTATCTCTCCTCTACCCCTCCACTCCACTCATTCTCCTTCCATCAACAACCTCTCCTCACGCTCCCCATCAGGCCGCAGACTCGTGTTTGCACAAAGATCCATTGTCACAAGGTACGTAGCCCAAAAGTGTCAACCTCACCTCTTCGCCCCTTGGATTATTGCTCCTCTTTCCTCAGCGCCACTTCAATCTAGTGTCTAACCCACGCGATGTGTTAGACAATAGTGGCGCCAACATGGCTCCTACCGACCCCAAGGACGATGCTCGGCACGGATCCGATCGAGCATCACTGGAAGCCACATTGCCTCAAGCAACAGCCCACGACCGAACCGGCCCTTCGCCTTCCACTCTTGTCTCCCAGCAGACGCAACCTCCGTCCTCGCCCAGACCATCTACTCCTACACCTGAGCAGGTCGAAGCTCCGTCCCCGCCACTGACCCCAACGTCGACCTGGATACTAGAGCGTTTCGATAGATTCGCCACAGAGTGCAATCTCGACAAACAGATTGTGAGAAAACCCAATGTCGCACGCTTCTTCCATAAGGCTCCATCTACCACCAGCACAGCTGAGCCTGATGTCACCCAGGCTCCTTCGCATGATGTGCAGGCGAAGGGCACCCGACAGGATGGAAACAATTAGGGTAGTTCCAATCCGTCATACTTGCGAACGCTAGAACTGAAGATGGGACTCGATTTAGCGTACAAACAGATACGGGATAACATGCCTTTACCTGACATGTGTCTACCCTTGGATAGTGACGAGGACGGCCTAGATGAGGAGTGGGCCGATGGCGTTATCAATTGGCCCCTAGAGTGACGGGTTCTCGGCTGGAAGCCTGTGCAAGTTCACCCCTGTTTCGGCTGTCTAGGCGTTGGTTGGACCTGGGCATGGGCTATCCGGTCGTTACAAGATCCCAATGGGCACTATTGGTGAGTATCAGTGTGAGCCAGGTTACTAGCAAACCTCGAAGCTGACATGTCTTTTATAGATGCCAACGCCGGCGCAGACTCCCACCTCGGGTCCGAAGATGACATGAAGACCGAGCCAGTTACAAGTTCAGCACGCCCCACCAGCCGCGGCCGATATCCGTTCCGAGATGCGGGGCCTCGTTGCTGCCAAGAAGCCGGAGCAGGCGCGAATAGCTAGTCAAGCCATCGATGACTTGCGACGTGTTGGCTTCTCAGATCTTGCTATACAGCAGGCAAAACGGGTGCTTAGAGTGCAGATCATATCTCAGAACGATCGACTCTTCACCGAGGGCCCGGTAAAGACTTCGCCCTACCTCGCGAGTGAAGAGAAGCGGCCCAAAGAAACCGCTCCCGTCTACGTCATAATAGAGAATTGCCTTCAACTTGGGAAACCCCAACCCGTGACCGTGTGGGTTCACAGTAAAGAAGCAGAGATTGGTGCATTGACGGCCATCATGGCTACTACCGCGGATCGGCAGATGCCGAAGTTCGTCATAGACGTTCTTGAGAAGCGAGGACAGGCACATGTAGTCGATTGGACAGCTCGTCCCCATGACCATGTAGCGCAGCTGGGGTGCCTGCACCAGCATGGGGGGTTGGGGCATGGGGAATGCCGTCCCACCACGATCCAGGTTCTTCCTGGAAGAGATGTGCCAGGTGTGAGCAAAGAGGTTTCGTGGGATCCTCGGCAGCCTTGGGAAAACGCCTTTGAGTTCACAGCTGCGGTTGAACTCTGGTATATTAAACCATTCCAGGATGCAATTATCCGATACTGGAAGAAGTATGAACCCGAGCAACAAAAAGCGATTCATGCTCTTCCTACGGCCAAGGATAGATCAGACTTTAAGAGAACGATTGAAGCCCAGATGATGGCTCGGGTGCTTCGACTTCGCTTCCCGCAGGAACCAACTCATAAGGGAAAGGACAAACCTGATCGAGAGAAGCGACAGTCGCATTCGCGGGATAAGACAGAAAGAAGCAAACCCCGTCGTGGTGAAATGGGTCTTCCACTCGCAAACGCGTCTCCGGTCGCTGGTGAAGACGCTCGGCAGTCTGACTCCGGCACGGCAGGACTACCGATGGGAGAGCAAGAAGTGCCAAATACAGAGGCAGAGCTGCCAGAGCCAGACCCGTCATCACCCCAGGTGTTACAATTAGGCCCTTCTGGTCCGCAGTCGCCAGAACGGGAGGCGTCGTGTCTAGATGTACCGAGTCCACGGCCGTCAAATGCTGTAACGCGTCCCGTTGCTCATCTACCGGATAATCCACGCCTTGATGGTGGTTCTTCGCCCATCAATGATCTTCAGGACACTCATCTTCTTAATTCAGCCGTTGTCTCGATATCATCGTCAGCGACAAACCCAGACGGCCCCCAAGTCTCGGTCGCACCAGAACGTAATGACGAGGAAGACTTGGAGCGGTTGTGGCAGAGATTCGGCCCATCTATTACCAGAATGGCATGGTATCACGCTAGAAAGGAGGTTGATCGATACCATACCTCGTAATTAATATTTCACTTCTATGAAAACATCTTTATTCTATGCATCGGGATTGAAATTATGGCATACGTATTGAAAGCATCAAGTATTTGCAAAGAAGAAATGTTAGTATCCTTATTCAAGAGGCAGAATAGCCGAGACAGTTTGGCTTGCGAGTTCTTTACCTTGCATTCACTGCTTGTCATTCGCATTTCGGCAGGTACACCACTGAAAAGGAAAAGCAAAGCTCCCTCAATTCAATGTTGTCCATTGATCACCTGTGAATAAGTATTCAATTTCACCCACTGCTACCAGCTGATATGCCAAAGAACCTTTCCTTTTTGCTCCCCACCATCCATCCCCTCCACCCCACCATCATCAACTTCCTGTCATTTGTTACGTACACAGTCACTTGACTTGTTGCTCTTTTTCAAGTGCAACTCCCAAGTCAGTACTGTTCTCAATCTCTACCAGATCAGCACACTTTGGACTGTTTGCACAACATAAATTTATCGAACAGTCCTCCCTTGGAAAGTGAATTGTCACCAAAAGGCCAAAGGTTCTGGTATCTCCAGAGCGACGCAGGCTCTCGAGGTATGCAACAGCCAGCACCTATTTTCCATTTCCCGTTACTCATCTCTTACCACAGTTACTGAATCAAGTCTCCCACTTCTGTCGCCCTTCCTCAAGCACATGTTTTGGTGTTTGTGTTTGCAGGGTGATCTAAATCCACAAGGTACGCACCATCCTGCACACCTCGCCTCTTGCGCATTCCTAATTTTCTACAACAGTCACGTGGTCAGCTCTCCTTCTTCCAGTCAGCTGTGGTCTGGGCCATACATCTTCACATCCTCACACCAATCCCAGTTTGCAAATCGGCACGTAACTGCCAGCACCTTCTCTTTGCTGCTTGTTACTAACCGCTTCGGTAGTTTCTGGACTTGCCACTCATCTTCAGGTGGACTGAGATCAGGTACAAACTTCGTGATCTTTCCAGAGCACTTCATCTTCAGGGTATGTAAACAAAACAGAACAAAAGCCCAAGCGTGCCTGATTCCCAATACATTAACCTGTCCGATTCCTGCTGCAAACCAATTCATGTCGCATATTTACTGACAGCGCTATCTCCCTACAGTTTTCTTGCCTCTCTTGCCCATACCATCACCAAAGTCGACACCAATCCCCCGATCCCGTTGGTCTTCGCACGTTGCCAGCAATGGATAACAACACCGACAATGCCAACCCTCCCGTGCGCAAGGATGGAACGGTCCCTGCAGAGCATGGTGAACTTGCGGCTGATAGCGCTCCGCAGTCGGCAGACCACGGTCATGATCTCCTTGAGCAACAGGCCCAATCCACCCCTCAGCCGAGCCCCCTTCAGGCAGACGCCGAACGCAAGGTTCTCATCGACCGCATCGACCAAGACCCTTCTGCCCTTCCCCTGGTTATCGATGAGGCCAAACGCTTGCTCCATGAATGGGCTGGCGACTTGCCAGCGCTCATCTCCCACGTGGCTCAGGACTTGAAGGCCACTCAGTACGTGTATGCGTTCCAGTACTGCAACGAGACCAATTGGCACACAGTCGCTGTCTACGCTAAGCCGTTGTCTCCGGCAGCTCTGTTGGTGGCAAAGCATTCGACACCTGAGAAGAAACTCCCACTTGCCATCCACCAGGCGCTTGAAGCTCGAGAGCAGACTGTGGTTTCTCAATGGGTAAACGACTCGAGCCAGTTCCGCAGTCAACTTGAGGATGTCCATCAGGGATTCGGTGTGCTCATTCCCTCCAAGGTTTGGCTTGTTGCAGGTCGGCATTACCACGAGGACCGAATCATAGAAGATCCCCGGCCCCTTGTGGAGCGAGGTTACGAGGGCCTACCTGATACCGGTGTTGAGGATGCACTTGGACCCTTTTTGGCGGCTGTGCATGCATCCTACAAGCCGAGCTTGCGAACGGAGGTCGATCGATCCGCCGACGCCGCCGACTCTGATCATAGTCGCGTTGGTTCTGGGATGACTGAGAGAGACGTGGGCTCATCGAAGCGAAAGGCTACCGAGTCTGGCCCTGTTGCCGCGGGCGAACACGCCCCTACCGAACCCAAGCGCCCAGGCCAGGGTGAGGATCAGAAACTGAACCGGCTTCTTGAGAATTACCGTCCCAAAGGCGCTCTCTTGGAGTACTCGCGTGAACAAGAGTACCGTCTGTTTGTGAAGGGATTCGAGCTCGCTAACAAGAGTCTCATGGCCATCATGTTGCGAAAGCTCGATCACGACAAGGTGAAGAGAATCTTCGAGGAACAAGATGCCTACCTCGTCGAGTTCCTACAGAACGAGGCCCAGTGTCACACGGGGGACAACCGCGAGGACGCTTCCCTGACCAAGGCCATTTAGTCTGAGCGAGAGAGCGCTGGCTCATGACGTCATTGCGAAATAACATTGCGCCTTCAAGGTGGCGTTCTACCGTGATGAGGAAGTTTGGAGTACGGGCATTCTTCTTCGCCTTTCCACAGCTTGCTTTCTTCCGCTCTGCAGACATAGGGACCATGGATAGGGTTGCCTCAGCTGCAGACCATCGTATCTGTAGAGCAGCACTTGACTCGGCCGGTGTGCGTCTCTGGGCACATGCTTTCGCCTAAGAGTCACACCGCAGATAGATTTCGTCTTCGCTTTTCATAGATATGCCCTAGGGCAGAATGATACACGTAAACACACCTCTAGCCACACACCATTCCCCTACGCCAGCTGCAGTTTGAAACCAAGGTAAGCTTGCCCGGCCCGTCGCCGCCTTCTGATGGAATTCTCTCTATGGAGCCCCCCTCCCCAGCCTGCACGAAATCCCCCAACCTGCATGAAATCCCCCAGCCTGCATGAAATCCCCCTGCCTGCATGAAATCCCCCTGCCTGCACGAAATCCCCCTGCATATGAAAATGGCTATCCCATTTAACACATAAGCTGCAGCTCTCTAGCTTACGCGCCTGCATCAAAGCACTAGAAATGTGGACAGGTAGCTGCCCAGTACCAGTTACAAGTTACCGCTACCAGCTATATGGATTAAGTAAGCACGAAGCACCACTTCGTGTTGCTCACCTACTGGGGGCGCCCTCGAAGCAGAGCCCGATCCTTGTCCGACTAATCTCACGATCAGGGCTGGCGCCACCGACCGGCATTATGTCTTGAGTGACACGAGGCGCCACTGGGAGCGTGGCTATGACTTTGATTGTTATGGTGATGGTGAGATCGGCTGGTTTGCCAAGAACTACTCCAGGAGGATTTTTGACGCTGTACAGAATTGTTTTTCGCCGCCTGCCAGGTCCGAACTGGTGCCATAGCGAGCGGCTGCAGGCGGCCCCGTATCTGCTCCGGCTACCAACAACGATGCCCTCGTCGCTCTCCCCGCCAGTCAAAACGAGCAATACGACTCTCGACCCCAGGTCACGAGCAGTGCCAACGGGGCCGCAGTCCACAGAAAGACCGCGTTGCCGTATGCCCTCGACGAACCCGACAGCTACACACTGCGAGACTTTGTGCTGGATTTCGACCAAGATATGTACATGAAAGATTGGAGGTGCGAGCCCGAGGACGGATATTATGACGCCATCTTTGGAAAGTCTTACTACAACGGAAACATGGTCCCAGTGGAGGGCATGCGCCCGTCTTCGTTGGTTGATGGTCGGCGCAGTCTGTTTGTGGACTGGAACTCTGTCGAGAATCGGCAGCGATACAAGGCGGCCTTGGGATACCGCCCACCGCCACAACGAGAAGATGGCAGAGCGGGTGGAGGTGGACACTTCGAGTATGGTGGGACCTTGGTGTCAAGCTCCCGTTTGGGCCTGGGAGCTTCTCTCCGAGCCTGCCGGAATGCCCGACCCGGGTTGGAAGAACGACGCGGGAGAAACAGAAACGTATCCCGACAGTTTCGAGAAACTGGTGGCGACGGACGACATGGAGGGAATCTTGGCCGAGGTATGTCTTGCATAGCAAAAGGGAGTCGCAAACTAGAACGTCCGGGAAAAGTTGCTAACCTTGATCTCGTCACAGGCTCCTTGGGCCGAAGTTGTCCGTCCAAAGTTGGTCCGTTACCCAAAGGCAAACGAGAGCGAGTTTGAGAAGTATTGCCGGGTATTGGCGTTCGTGCGCATATGCGGCCGGTTCCTGAGCCCCCGGAATTACCCACGAAGAATCGGCAATCCCTTCCAGCGACAGCTTGCCAAGTAGATAAAGTCCCATGGAGGCCGCAGCCCGAGTCTGGATGAAAGACGACGACTCATGCTGGACCGCGTTATACGAGGTCGTTTCCCAAGCTACGTCACGGAAGACGAGGGGCCCGTGTGGATGAGGAGGCGTGCCGAGGATGTCGAGACGCGATCAAACTACAACTTCGCCGAGATGATGCGTCAGGGGCCGTTCAAATACACCATCAACATTGACTATCTCTTGGTACCTAGAAGCAAGCCGATCTTCCGACCCTACGACATCATGCAAGAGCTGTTCGACACTGATCCGGCCGCAAACGTGTTGCCGCATCATACAGGAATGGTCAAGTCGTCGCATGGCTGGAATGACTTGTCCAAGTTCGATCATCCCCACGAGTGGCGCGATGACATGCGCTTGGCACTCGGGTTTGCGAACCGCGACTCTCTACGAGAGATAACGTCAGTTCTACTTTACGATGGAGAGATGGAGTGCAGTGCCATGCCATCTATCGATGGGATGCAAGAAGAACGGCTCACGCCACTGTATACAGGGGGGCTGGGGGACCTGAAGACGTGGGACGAGATCAAAGAGATTGTGGTCCAGAGCAGCCGGGGTAAAAAGACGGTCATCGTCGGTCATTACCCCATCAGCATCCACCCGGGCGCAGACTACTGGCTCGAGTCGCCAAAGTACCGCCAGATGGTCAATGGTAACCTCCCGTACGCGCTAGTGGGCCATGCCGTGTTCGACGCTGGGCGATCTCTCAATGTCCCGGGAGACGTTTCTAGCTCCGCTGCTACTCCAGATGCACATGGCGAGACTCTGTAAAGGGGATGTCTGTGCGGCTTTGCCACGAAACGGACTGCATAGGCTTTGACAACTGGGAACCACCAAGGCGCGCAGCAATTGGGGCAGTCGAGGAGCGGCAAGAAGATTCAACGATCGATCGCATGGCGTTGAGGATGGGTTGCAACAGCAACACTCTGACCGCGGTAGCGCATTTACGAGGACACAGTATGTGGGCAACTTAGATGCCGGGAGAAACATAGCAGCTAGATATAGCAGTACCTAGGAATGAACTATCTTACCTGGTGCAGTTCAGGGGCGGTGGCAATGAGACTGTTCGCGTGCGCCGGCCTCATCTACGCGGCAGGGCCACCTGTGCCTTCTAAATCGGATAAGTCAGCCACTAAATCGGATAATCCGCACTTGTAGTGCCTTTTTGGTACCCAGCGTTAGGCGTCGCAAGCTAGCTTGCGCTGGGTAGCTGTCCTGGGTTAGGTAAACCAATGCGGGGCAGGCCACAGGTGGTGGGTGGTTTCAGCGGTCTTGCCAGAGCTACTGCGGGGTAGATTGGCAGACCCCACGCCAAATGGATGCGTAGCTAAGGTTAGGCCCCAGGCAGCCAGGCGCTGCTACAGTTACTGCGCCTGTTGTTCGCGAGGAATGGTCGACAATCGACCGAAGTTGCGACCGCTGCAATTGAGCCTTTGAGGCGAACTGTTTATAGCCTTCAGTGCTCGGAGACTTTCTTGACGACGTTCAATTCCAACTTATGTGTCAGGCTCCTGAGAAGCATGTGCTGCCGGCGGCCACGAGCCACATAACTCAATTGGGAGATGCCTGTGCGGGAGAATCTGCCCCAGCGGCTTTGTTAGCTTCCCCAATTTCGCCACAGAACTCTCCGGTTCCAACTTCCTAGGTCACGGCAGGTGCCTTCCATTGGAATATCATGAGTAGAATGAGTTGACAGATACTGGCGGGTTAAGTCGATCACCGACGGTTTAGGCTGCACATGCCGCGCGACGTTCCAATGGGAAAGGTCGCTGAGATCTACATGCGCGCGAGACTGAGGAGGCTGCCCGCGAGGCACGCCATATGCGCAATCCAATGGGGTAGTTCTTACAGGTCGGGAAGATGATAGTGGCGGGCGTCGGCGCGTTCAATATAGCCATCTTCTTTGGCCACATTGCCCGGGACGGTGAAGAGTCCGCGCCCCATCAGTTCCGGAACATTGCTTCATTTGATGTACAGTGCGCAATATCAGGGTTCATATTTCATCGGCTCCTCTGTCAGTGAAAGAAACCGCAGCCAAATCGACATGCTGCAGGGCTGTTCTAGCTTGAAGGCGCCGGCGGCTGCTCGGGATGATTTCGTAGATAGGCAGGTTTGTTGAGTCCAAGGGCGGCTGCTGCTTGTTGGCCAATGTGAAGTAATACGCAAAAGCCATGGAGGAGATCCTGGAAGCAGCCTTCCAAGAGAGTTTCCGTCACATCAACGCTGTGTTTACTTCTGCATCTTGCTCAATCTCGCCCACGATGGTATAAATCCAATTTGAGGTCTTGAAAACGCCCAAGAGAGGTACTTAGAAAGCAATCGAAAGCAATCCAACCAAGAACAGCCAAGAGTACTTAAAGGCACTGAAGAGCACCCCAGGAACACTCTCCTTGGCAGCATTGGACTGTCTTATTTGCTACTGTGATACTTTGGCTATGCCCATGTTCACACCCCCATCCTCAAGCCTGCACCACTGCCTCGACGATGGAAAACTCGTCCCGGTCCGAGTCCAGCACCGCCAGCCCGTCGTACGGCAAGGTCACCATGGGCGTCGTGTGCCCAAAGTCGACGCCGAACAGGATGGGGAATGCATTGGTGGAAGCCAGTCGCCCCTCGCACAAGAGTTCCCGAATCACCTGCATGTAGCTTTCCCGCATCTCGCCCGAGTCGTATCCAAACGGCCTCCCCACCACCAACCCCACGGCCTCCTCAAATACCCCCTGCGCAATCAGATCGGCCACGGCGGCCTGCACCCGGTAGAGCGGGTTGCCCTTGCCCTCGTCGTTGTCGGCCATGGCCGTTTCGAGAAAGACGATGCGGCCCTTCCAGTTCGGCACAATCGCACGCACACCGCCGAGACGCACCATGACGGTCAAGCAGCCCCCGAACAGCCGGCCCTGGGCCTTACCGCCGCGCAACCAGGTCCAGCCGGGGTTGGGCACGAGCCGGGGCCGCTCCGTCGAGTCCGGGTCGGTGAAGAGGCGGGCGGGGTCCGGCGCGTACGTGGGCGATCGAGCCACGGCGCCAATGGGTGTCGGATCCGTCATGGCCCGAAAAATATGTTGGACGCAGAAACCCAGCGCCGAGGCCTCATACACGTCTTCTTCGACAGCACAAGGCTCGCCCAGCTCCGGAAAGATGCCGGGCCCGTAAAAGCTGCGCAGCCCTAGCGAGTACAAGAACCAGTGCAGGCCCGTGATGTCCGAGTATCCCACGACGATCTTGGGCTGGGCGCGTATGACGTCGTGGAGCTTCGTGTCGGCGAGAAGGGCCGGCAGAAGCTCGGTGAACGTCGACCCGCCGATGGTGGCCCAGACGACCGACACCGTCGGGTCCGAAAAGGCGGCGCGCAGTTCGGCCAGCCGGTTGGCAATGCCAGATTGGATTCCGGAATCCGGGCCGTGGTAGATCTCGACGACTTGGTAGCCCCGGCTCGAGATGACGTCAACGCCGCGCGCGAGGGCGGCGGGGAGCTCGTGATTCAGCCGCGCGGAGGGCGAGATGAGTGCAATCTTGGCGCCGGGCTGCAGAGCCCTGGGGATGACGGGCGGCGACATTGGTTTCCACTCGGGCGGCTCTTGCTTGAGGTCGGAGATATCTGGCGTCGAGTTTTATCAAGAGTGATGGGCTTGGCTTTTATAAGCACTCATTGCGCCTGTCAGGTTTCCAATGCGATGGCGTGACAAGTGGGGGGTCGTCGCCAGATTGGCGGAGACAGGCGTCAGCACTGGTGCAGCTTTCGTTTCTGTAGCATGCAATACTCTCCAAGCCGAGTCCAATCCTTCGGATTCAATTGATCAAATGAATGTGGATATCGCATCCCTTTCAGACATGTCAAGCCCAGGGCGCGCCCTTTTCTTTTGCTTACCTGTCGACTAGGGGCGTAACTCTTGCCCCTCCGACACAGCAGATGTATGTACCACTAAAGTGATTGAAACTACCCCTCCCTGCCCCCTGCCCCTGCCATTCAGCGGGCCAAAACCTGCAACGCTAAAAATACACGACGTCCCGCATTCGATGCTGTCGGCAGTTTCATACCAAATGATTTGGCAGCCACGATAACTGTCCTAAAGAAAATGCATGCTAGAAAACCAGTCGCTTTTGATGTTCCTACTCACCATGATGTTCTCGTGGCATATGCAAATCTGATGCGGCAGGGAGCCAGCTCGAACAGACACCCGCATCAGAGCCTCCTGAACTACGCGAAGATAGCAGCAGTGGTGGCGCTCTCCCATGCGCTGGTGCACGATCAACCACATCCAACACATAGACTGAAGTATCGAAGTACAATAATGAAACTCAACTTTTTGTTTTTCGCAATGATGCAGTCGTCCAGGTCCCCTTCGTCTCGTCCCTCAAGTTACGGACGGTGCGACATCCCATTACGACGGTCAGCCGTTCCCGCCACCAACAATGGAGGGTGTCCAACCATTGCGCAGATCTAGCCGTGCCCCAAACCCCCCGCGCCCAGCCGGGGCCCAGAACGTCGATCCCATGGATCCAGAAAGCTTAAAGCAACGTTCCCCAATCGCTCCAGCGGCAATCGGCTACCAGAGATGCAGAGCAGTTATGAATATGATCTCAACCCCAACAGTGACGAGTTCAATTATATGATCGGATTCCCAAATCAACAGACGATAACCATGGCATTGAGGAGACTTGGTTCCCTTCAAGCTGGGGCAGCCTCGGATCGTGGGCAAGATTTACTTGCCGCGACAGAATAAGTCGCAGAGAGCCAGGCTCTTAACCTCGACATGTCAATTGCCTCCACTTGAGGATAAGCCATTAACACACACGTCACCGTTCCTGAGACACCACAGCTTCATATGATAAGACGGTCTATTCATCTATCACCAAAGACGCCGGGGTGCCCGGACAGCTCTGCACTGCTTCCATCCGATCATCCCCGAGAGTCGTGGCCCCAAGTCCAAGATGCCTTGCAACTTTGCGAAACCGTCGCGCAGTCTCTTCTCCATCCCTGGTCTCTCGCCGCCGTAGTTCTCGTCCGAAGGAGCGAAAACCCGAAAATGCGAGGGGTTTTCTTTAAGGTATATGCCCAGCTCCGAAGCGTGTGCTGCATCAATCTCGCCCCTGAGCTGGTTCAGCATGTCGGCCAGCGTGGGGTAGCGGGCGCTCTCTGCCCGACTCATCATGTCCAGTCTTATCTTGTAAACCTGACGCATCACTTTCCAGTCGTCGTGCGAATTCTCCAAGTGTAGATAAAAGACTTGCACTGCCTCCTTTTGCGCAATCTGTGGCATGTCAGTCGTTATCCGTATCGAAGAATGTGTCAGTCAGTCACTCACTCGGATTGTCCGATGGACAGCTTGCTTCTCCATGGCCAGGTTGTACCCGGGGGTCGATACGACGACCGTCGAACAGCAGTCGTGGAGGTTGATTCCTTGTACTCCCCACACCTGGTACATCTGCACCATTACCATGGTCGAGTCCGGTTCTTCGGAGCGGAAGGAGTCAACGAGACCCACGCGCTCGCCATCTGGTAGGTCGGAATACATGGTCCCCGTCTTGATGAAGAGGAACTCGAGCATAAATTCGATCAGGAGGGCCAAGGCCGGGATTTCCTCCACAATGAGGACCTTCTTGGGGCGCGCGGTAGGATTTTCCATGAGCGGATCCAGAAGGGTGTCCTTGACGATTTGGAGGATCGCCGTCAGCTTCGGGGATGACTGTAGCAGAAAGTACAGCCACTCATAGGCTCTGGTCATGGGGGCTGCCTTCTTGTCTACGAGGGGTCCCAACAGTTCGGCAAGATCCATCTTGGGGCCACGACGAATCTCGTTGACGAACTCGACCGTTGAATTCTTCTTGGCTTTCTTCATGTGTTGGGACCTTTGGTGTAGTACCGTGGACCCTGTCAGGATATCCAGTTCTCGCTGGACTCCTACAAGATTGCTGAAGACGTCGTTCGTTTCCATTTTATTCTTATAGGAACTGTTTTTTTATTTGATTGCAGTACTCCTTAGGTCGAGGTCTGATTAGCATCACCCTTCCAAGATCATACTGGGGGGTACTTTATATGGGGACTTACAGGGCCAACTGCGTATGGGCCGCCTGGTACTTTTGCCCTTCGGTGGGATTGCGATGCCATAGACGGTAGGAGTGTTTCACCACGCGTGGTAATAGCGACTTAAGAGACAAAGTCTTTACGTTGTCCTCGTTCTCATTTTGGTCACTGTAGAGCAGCTCGCTCGCCGGACCTCGTCGAATAACAAAGGCTTCCTCGAGACGCATGGCGAATGTGGCAAAGATTTCTTCATCTAGCCCTTCGTTTTTGACGTTCCTCGCAAATATCCTCCTAATACTGTTCAAGGTCAATAACAGGTACGGTGCTAATGGGAAGGCCGCGGCGATGAACTTACATGTCTGGGTTCAAGATGGCCTCGTATAAAGACTCGTTCTCTCGCGGGTTCTCACCCTTCTTTCGATTCGCCGTAAACTCGTCGAACTTGTAACGTTTGATCCGCTTTTGGGTGTCCTCGGGAAGCCTGTCCCAGTTCTTGTCGTGAAATAGTTTCACGATGTTAAACAGGTCCTGTGGTCTAGTCAGTATAGCATTCTCGATAACCGTCATGCAGGGGGCTACTCACCATCGGGTCGTTGACAATCGGAGTGGCCGTAAGCCCAAGGAAGTATTTGAACTTCGTTGTGTTGATGGATTCATAGATTTTCGTGGTCGGTTTGCGGTACTCGTGCACCTCGTCGACGATGACTACGCTGAATTCCATCCCGGCGTTGGTGAGTTTGTTGTTGCAAACTCTCCCCTTACTTCCTCTCCCCTTGCCTCGTTTCCCCCGCCCTCGTTTCTTAGGCTTGCCCAAGACACGGCCCGCGTAGGTGTGCTTGGTCGTGATGATGAAGGGGACGGTCCGCTCTTCATCCTTCCTGTTTGCGTGTGGCCCGGCCGGCTTCTCCCAGAAACTGTCAAAGTCGGGGTTTTCGCCTGTCGCATTCTCGGGGTCGGTAAAGTACACGGCTGGCACCCGGTCTTTTGGTGGCACATTGAGCGATCCTGTGTCGCGAATGCCGTCGCCATGGGCCACGAAGGCCCGTATCAAAGTGGTAAACGACTTGATCTTCTCGTACCACTGCATGGCAACGCCAACGTCCGGACAAACGAGGATAACCGGCTGTGTGTAGCCGTCCTTGTCCTTGAGGAAGCCCATACGAGCCATATACTCCACCAATATCAAAATTGTATGCGTCTTTCCAAGCCCCATCGTGTCGCTGAGAATGGCACCTCCTGTCTGCATGATGCGAAAGGTCTTCCCTTTAACTTTCGGGGCCGCGATGTTGCCTCCTCTGGTACGCAACTTAGCGAGCGTGCACCCAGTTAGCTTACTGATCAGGGAACACATTCCAGTAATCTGGTGCGCAAGTAGGCCATCCTTGTCGTTATATGCGGGGAGCACATCCGAGTGGTAGTACATGAGCTCCTCGTCGCCGTTATGGCAGCGACCTGTAGCCTTGGCCGTGACCAACTGCAAGCACGCATCGATGGGGAGGCCGTTGGTGAAGTTGGATCCCGTGATGAGCGATGTGGCGGCTTGATCTATTTTGTACAAGCCGTGCTCCAAGTTGCCTTCTGCATCCACGTCGACGCGCTCCTGGTCGCCGACCTCCATTGCGTGGCTTTCGCCAAGCGCTGGGAACATTGACTCTCGCGTGTACAATTTCTGATTGCTTCCGTGGCGGAGCGCATCATGCAGAGTCCTAATAGTCTTATGGGCGTAAATGTATCGGGCCTCCCGGGTCGACACATCCATATTGTCGTAGAACCCGGGCTCGTATTTCTGGTCGTCACCATCGAATACTGGACGCGGTCTCTTGGTTTCGTTCTGCTCTCGAGAACGATACATGTCTCTGCGCTTGGCTTGCAATCGCTCGGCAGCGGCAGAGGCACCGGGCGCGTTGTCTCCTGTTTCCTCGGGTGGTTGCGCGACGCGGAAAACGGCATGGCCAACGGGCACAAATTCGGTGGTTTTGTCCAAGGCCTTGGCGCTGTACTTTGTCGATTCGAACGGGTAGCTCGCGTTCTGTAGCTCGTTGCTGCAGTCGTTGTGCGCCACTATGACTGTTTTCTTGCCCTGGTCGCTGGTCAGGGCCTCGATGGTCTGTTTCCATGCCTTGACTGGATCTGAGGCCTGGTGTTCCGTGCGGTAAAGGCATGTATACTTACCCTGATCAGTCGCCTTGATGTCACGTTCGCTGCCGCATGCCATCTCGCCATTGTAAAGCGCCACTGACGTTATCTTCCGCAAGCACTCGCGGTCCGTGAACCCGAGCGTCATCCGCACATCATCACGCCACTCTTCGGAAGAATCGAACTTGGTGAGGTCGACGCAGCCATACGAGTCGCTGATCACTGTGTGATGCTCTGGTATCTTGGGCTCCGCGGGCTGCTGTTTCGCGTGACATCTCTCACAGCGCCTCGGAGTGCTTCCCGACTGACGATCGGTGTCGCGCTAGGTACCAGGATGTAGTCGATGTCTACAGTTTCTCGCGGCTTAGGACGAGTCATCTCAACAGTGTGAGCTCGCTCCTTTGGCGAATCGTCCCCTCGTAGAACCATCCATCCAGGTCTTTGGTGGTGGTCGAGGGGAGCGTTCTGGCCTCTGAGGATCCGTTGCATCATGACATCTCGTTTCTCTTGCAGTGTCAGTCTCTGGTCGCCGTTGGCCTTCTCCACCTTCTCGACTTCCTTTTGGAGGCGTTTGTGCGTCTTGGCAAGCTCGGCTTTGGCTAACAGGCGTCGATTGCATCCTCGTATCAGCGCGAGGAGCCGCAAGTATTTCTCGAACGCGATCTCGTTGAATTCTGGGTAGTGCACCAGTTCGGGGCGGGTGTCCTCGTCCCAGGGAATCTGCCATGAGACGCAATAGTTAGCAACGCGTGTTCCGGAATGCACAGTGTAGGCCTGCGACGTCCGTTCTCCATACCAAACATACCAATGGCAAGACCCCGTCCATTTCGTTCGTGGCGATGAGTTTCTCGTAGCCTTCAAAACGTGATGTGACATGCTCGCTCTTGTTATTTGATTCCCAGCTCGTGGTTTTGTTCTTGGCTTTGGCTTGCTTGGCTCTGCTCGGCCGTTTCGTTATCCAGTAGAGGCTTCCTACTTATCGGCATGATGTGAACTCCTCAGGACCGAGCATGGCTCTGGTGCTTCGTACCCGTCAGCTAAAATACGTCAGATTGAGTACTGGAAAGAAGCTTCCTGAACTGGTTGGGGAGGGAAAATAGGATTGGAACAAAACAAACAGGGAAGCGTGATGGTCGCGTGAAGAAATTATGCTGTAGCAGGAGGAAATCGGGAAGTTGGGAAGAGGATTTCGAAAATCCTCTCGATCCAGGAAAAAGAAGCATGTCAAAGGTAACCAAATATCCTAAAATGAACAGATTCAAAATGATGAACGGAGGGGATGTTTATGAAAAGTGAAGAAGACGGGTAGACGGATGATGGTAGAGTGAGTCTTGCCTAGCAGCCACCCGCTGCTCACGGCCATCTTACGAAACGGCAAAGTGACTGTGAAAGTGGGTATGGAGAAGAATCTGGTCTGTCAAGTGCTCGCACATTGGGAGAAATAAATTGCCGCTTGGAGGGTGTGAGGGGGAAATGTTTTTTCAGGCTTGCAACAGACTAGACTTACCATACAACAATGCAGTAGTCGCAGCGGCGCGCTGTGATTCTGAGATGTTTAGCCGAGGGTATTACCTTGAATGTCCAATATATGCTAGGTGATGACTCGACAAGACGTAAGGGAAAAGTGGTGATGGAAGGTGTTCGGTAATTGGCATCGAAGGAAAAAAAGAGAGGAAACCAGACAATTTACCTAGATTGTAGATGTAACGTATCGTCGCAGAACCAATGGCACCTTGTATACTGTAGGAAGCAGCGTGATCTTATCAGTGGTTTGTCCTTAAGCGTGGAAACAGGATTCTGTGATTGATTGTAGAGGTGACGTTGCAGCCTTATCTTTGTGGGGGGTCGGATGGCAAGTTTAGATGCAGATTCTGAGCAACTGCCAGAAATAGAGATTGTGTGCCAAGTGTCAAAGCAACAGCTTGAAATCTACGATGCGGCTTGCGATTTTCCCTCGCAACCTCACGGTACAGACGATTCGCTGCGTTAAAGTGCCGGATGTGAACTATGAAAAAAGTTAGAGAGGAGTACAACCTGATGCTGTTGTGCCAAGATGGCAGCAGGAAGTAGAGTGTGTCAAAAGCAGTTAAGAGGACGATGTTTCGTTAGACGCAACTTCCGCAACTTCAGTAATGTAAACAAGGGACGACTGGGCTCTTACCAGGAGGATGTATGTTTGTGCTATCCCAAGGCCCTTGAGAATGACTGTGTACAATAGCGGCTGCAATATTAGTACCTGTGGCTGCGTGCGCCACGTGGTGGTTTCACTAGGTATGTAAATCGAGTACTATCACATAAAATCGAGTACTCTCTCATACACTCAAACAGGCAAGCAATCGAAACAACCCAGGGGCGCCCATGTGCCCCCGCAGCCATTGTACCTATCTCTACGCCAAACTGGGGATCCCATCATTTGCAGATGCTCCGCCATGCCCGCACCAGCAAGCTCGTGGTATTCGGCATCGAATGCAGTCCATTCACTTAGCCGCTGCATATGCTGTACTCACTCTTCCATTGCAACTTGCTTTCGAGTCCTAGAAGCCGGGAATATTGCATCCCCCACCATCTGCCCTTCCTCCCTCGCCTGCCACCAGCAGGGCATCTCAAAGTAATCCGCCTCAATCGCGGCTTCTGGTATTGTTCACCAATCCCGTCACTTGTCCCTTGGTTTCAGGTGCACCTTTTCTGATATCGTGGCTTGTCCATTCCCGAGATTGTCACACACCATTGGCGGCACCCCATGCATCTCTCTCTCATTCAATCATCATCATCAAGAGATCCTCCGGTTCTATTTCTGGGCTTGCAATCCGCACGAAGCTCTCGTGTGCACCAATCGGTACGACCGCGAGACGAACACCCATCGCGGTTGCCATCTCAATTGCCGCAACGTCATAGTAAGACTCCAACCCCTCAACCCCTCAATCCACCTGTCAATGGTCAAGATACTTACCAGAACCTTGACTCTGGCACCAGGCAATTCAAGTCTAGAGTGACAAGTACCTGCTGCTACCCAAGCACGAGAACATAGTAAATCCGACAAAGGATTCTCCCTCGCGACGCTGTCTGATCGCCAAGACACCTCATAGCCCCATTGTCCCGATCCAGCACGATGGCGGGCAATAAAAGACTATTTCCCGGCCCGGACCATGGACCTCACAATTGGCACCGTGAACGGCTTCCCGGCGATCCCGGCAAACCCGTCAACCCCAAGATACCACGACTCCGAAACCTCGAGGCCAACGAGCAAGACCCCGCCACCGACGTCGCCTTGTCACTCTGGGACCTCTACCGCCTGGGGCGCGGCTTCGCCTCTGACTATGACCCCACCTGCGACATCTGGCTATACCGACTTTCCCTCGCGTTATGACCGAGCTTGTCAAAGATCGACCGATCCTGGGTCCTTTGCGCACGAGGTCATGGTATGACCTCGAATGCCAGCGGATTGCCGTCGACCTCGAGAAACAACTTTTCGACAACGATCGTGTGGGTAATGACGCCATGATTGAATTCATAGCCGGTCACATGGTGAAGTACGAACCCAACAGCAACCACCTGGATCCCCTCGCACAACCGTTCATCCGAATGCTGTGTCCCCGCGCTTGTGCACAGCGGGCGCTGGTCCAAGGCACCAAGCTCGAAGTCCCCGACGATCGCATCGATTCCATCCCTCTTATAACCCACGAAGAGGAGCAATCGAGACCCGAGGGCAGCTGCGGCATGGTCGGACCCGGCAAAATGAGCTCTTTTGGTTTCCCTCTACGAGACGATGGGCCCAAGCTCAAGTGTCAGGGAACAGGCGTCTTCAAGCCGCGTGACTATCTGGAGGCCCCAGCGCTGTATCCACGCCAGAGGGCCCCCTGGGACAACCTACCCCTCCCATCTCTCGACACGGTCTTCCCGGGCCTGTGAGCCGATGCCGTATCTTCTTCCTGATTCCGCCTCCGAGACTTCGCACGACTCGGATTTGGGAGAGGATGAGTGTCAGGGCTTATTGGATGATGCTGCCAGCTTTGCTCATCCGCCCAGGCTTCCGGCTTTGGTCTTCGTGTATCACATGGTCAGGTCTATACGTCTCGGCTGCTACTCTGGTGAGCAGCGAATATTCAATTGGTTAATTCGCTGGGGACATTTTGGGTCTCGGGGGGTTCCACGGTGAACCAGTCAGCCATGCATGCATTTGAGGTCCCCGGGAATAGTACGGTGGAGCGGTAGGAAGTGCTTATGCGGGTGCTTTGGTAATGGGGTTGGGTGAGGAGGTTTGGCGCTGAGACGATTAGCATTTTAGGTCTCCGGAGATAGTACGGTGAGACTGTCGGCAATGTCGGTGGTCTTGGGCGTCCGGTTGGTTGCCAGTCGACAGTGCTGGTGCTTTCAGCATTTTAGGTCTCGGGAATTAGTACGGTGAGACGGCTGGTGATGACCATTCCTACGCAGGCCCATCATTTGAGTAGACCTTTGGCTCTCAGGACTTTCTTGCCACTTACCTAACCAAGGAACTGCAGCCTTCGACCCAACATCGTCATGTTCATCACTTACCCTCATACCAACTGCAGCACTCTTTGCCCTAGAAGACGGGAACAGTGGTGCTGTTGTCGTCGATGCTTCCCTCCCAGCAGGTGCAGCTCACGCCTGGGGACAAGGCTGACGGCCTTATATAAACTCACAGCCTAACGTGCTTGCCAGTTTCCTTAAAGCTACCCATCTTCCAAAGGCTTCAACTCGAGACTGGTTACCTCAATTCTGCACGGGAGCTCAGGATGTTATGCCCTTGACGGGCGTTATTGCACCGGCACTTTCCAACCAATCTTTGGTCGAGTACGCATAGTTGCTGGATGCAAATGCATTATGGGCCTCTGGGGATAGTACGGTGATGGGGGAATATTTGCTATAAGTGCATTATGGGTCTCCGGGATTAGTACGGTGAGGGAGGCATCGGGAGCTGTCGAGTTTGGCTCACTTAGTCAGTCGCAATAACTCCATTATGCAGATCGCCGTTGCCGCTTGGCCCCCGGCCCGGGCCCGCCCCTTCCGCTTTGGCCGCCGAGTACCAACGACCAACGCATACCCAGCCATCTATTCAATACATCATCAACTCCCATTGCATTCAATCTGTGATTGTATTCAATACTGAGCTGCATTCAATGGTAGATTGCATTCACTTGGAGTGCCCTGTTTTGTCCATTCTTCTCACTATAAAATCCTGCTGCTCGGAAAGAGACCTGCCCGACATGCTAGAAGACGCGCCAGAGGCATACCCAAGTCAGCTATGCCTCTGTGGATGGTCCCTCCGTATATAGGTGACGATACGCAGGGCGGAGAGGCAATCGTTTCACGACACCCTGGCCAAGAGCTACCCTCTGATCGCACCCGTGGCCGTCGCAAACGTGGACCGCCTGAGGATGATCATCAAGGCCGAGAGAGCGCCGATGATGAGTATAACGGAGACATGGATGGGAAAGCACGGAAAGAGCCGAAGTTGGGAGCCAATGATCGACTTGATGCCAGCAGCTCTGGCGAAGATGCAGTTGACCGCGACGACGAAAGTGGGGATGGTGACCCCAACCCTCACAGCCCGAGACATGCAGAGGACACGGATCAGGCTGAAGCCCCGATCGCCGATCAACACCTGGCCCGGGCGAATGTAGCCGATGAGTCAATGCCAGACGTGCATACGGTGGCTGATGCCCGCCTTCCCACCCGGACGACAGGCCAGGACGCAAGCAGCAGCAGTTCGCCTCAAGGTTTCCTAGACAACGATCTAGAAGCACAGAAGTGTCACAGCGGTGCGATCCAGAGCAGACTCGACTTGGCACTGGTGAAAGTGGATTCATTTGAGATCACCCTGGGTTCCGTGACACGGCGGGCCAACGAACTGGAAGCAAAGGTGAAGGATCTCAACGAAGAGAAGGACGCGTCAGAGTCTCGAGCTGTCTCGATGCAGGGGCAGATCACGTCTTTGCAGCAGCAGCTTGGCGAAAAAGATACGCGTATCGCTTCTCTGCAAGACGACAACGCTTCGCTTCGACGGGACAGTGACCCGGCCAAAGCCCGAAACAAGTCCCTCGAGGCCCAAGTTGCGTCACTCCTGGATCAGATCGATTCCAAGGACACGATGAACCACGAGTTGAAGAAGTTGGTGAATATGCTCAAGGAAGAGAACAAGGCTTTGAGAGGGCAGAGACCTTGATGTGTCTCAAGGCAGCAGGACACGTCCCAGACACTATGGGCTGTCACCATAAGTTGTTCTCTGGTCTTCGCGGCGACGGTATTGCAAATATTGATAGTTGCGTTTCTTTCCTTTGGCAGTGTATTTTAGACCAGACAACTGTCTCTTAATGCATCATCCTCAGCCCCGGCTAATTGCAGTAGAAAGTGAATGTGCAAGATATGTGGCAACGTACTACAGGTTGATATAAGGTCTCGTGTGAGTTATGGAAAGATCAACGGAAATACTCGCGGCAATCGCCAGGAGCGCCAAACGGTAGCTCACCGTGGAAACCCCCGAGAGCCAAAACGACGCCTCAGCCCCTGATGAACTGCAACATAGCTTCTCAGAGCACCGACTGTTTCCTGGCGACCTACGACGAGGGCGTCAGCTGGTTGTTACTTGCCTTGAGCTCGAAGCTTATCAGCAATTGTCGTGAATTCGGACTTCTCCTGTGTCTAGTTTTCACCTGTAGCCAAGAAGCCAGGTCCTACCGAAGCAGATAGACTTGTAGCTGCTGAGATAACAGGTTCCATCCCTTGTCCTGTACCTCCATTCTTTGCCTGGTGAGTGAATCGCGTCATGTCACGCGCGGGGGAGAGAAGGATAGCTTTCTCGAGTCGGATTCTGGCGGTCTCGGCCCGAGCATCGACGATGATGCAGTAAACTTGGCAGCCCCTCGGTGCGGCGGCAGGTGGTTGGGCAATCCTTCTCTCACCAACCAGGGCGACAGCTTCAGCAAGCTGGGCGATCTGCTCATGCTGGTGACGGACTTCGAAGCTGCGCAGGGCAAGTTGACTGTGACCGTCGCGGATAGAATCCTTCAGGTGGAGGACGATGGTATCGGGCTTGACGGGGCGATTCTCGGGAAGGAGCACGCGGTCTCGAAGGCGCACCAACTCGTCGGCAGGTCCGGCAGCGGAAGTTGCGGAAGGCATGGTGCTGGTTGAATTGGCGATGGCGCGTATATTCTTGAGGGATGATTGGGATTGGTTGGTCACCAAGAAAGCCGATCAGGCTGTGAATTCCAAGACGCCAAAATCGAATGAGATCGAATTTCTTACCTGCGGTGTAAGTGGATGACTGTGATGATTCTTGTGTTGATGCTGGCGTTGGCGTTTGTAGTAGTGTGGCCCGCGATGTTGATGAAGTTGGAGCTTGGGTCTCAAGGGAGGGTAGGTGAAATCAGCCGTCAGGCCCAGCTGTAGTTCTCTCCAAAGGATGGATCTTTGCAAGATCGGGCCGAATCTGTACGTCAACCATAATACAAGCTGCACCACTATCGTGAGAGCATTTCTGTAGGTCTGCTAATGCTTTTCCTCCCAGGACAAATACCTCACTTGCGCCCGCACTTGCAACCTGCTGGGTTCTAGCGATTCTCTGGCCTGAAACAGCCTACACATTGGAGAGAGGAGTTCCCATCGTGCACCAACCTCCAACTACCTATTCTGAGTTGTCTGTGAAGCAATTTCCACATTGGCCTCCCTAAACCATTCTCAGCCCTGGCAGTGTCTCAGCATTGGCAAGATAAGAAAAGTGCCTGGGGCACAAAACGATGAGACTGAGGAGGTCGACATTCAAAGCATTGCCCGCCTCGAGGCGAAAGCCATCTGCAAGTGAGTCCCCGAACACGGCAATGCATATGTAGTTCATGGGCCTCTACATCATTCACTGTCATTAGACTGCCAAGATGCAAACCGTCAGTGGCAATAGGATGAAGACGTCCGTTGCATACCAATCCAATGCTGTACCTGCTTGACGCTGCAGTGGCTTCGACTGAGTCGATCTCGCGGCATGTAGAGGGTTCAGAGATGTGGGAAGTGCTCATGCTTTCCAATGTCAGATCTTTTGTGATTATTCATGCATGGGACATTGATGCCCCGATTGAGCTCTGGTTCATATCTGACGAGGCCTGCCAGGTACGCGTCCACTGTCTTGCCTCTTTCTAGCCTTCCCCGCCTGATACATCTCGTACTTGTTCAGCTGGGGAAAGACGACGAAGGAGGTTGGCTACACGAGCGAGACCGACGCGAAGCTGTAATTACAGTCTGGACTTGGCCCATCTCAGTGGCAGCCTGATGCCGCCCCCCGAGACCTTCTCGAACTCATCAACCCAGGCGTTTTGGGGGGTTCCATACCGTAGCAACCTGCGCTGTTTTCGTCGGCGTCAAAGAGGCACCTGCTCACTATATCCGACTGCTTGGCAACGACCATGATCGTCCAATCATCCATAGCAATCTTTGGTACGGTGTTTGCTAACTACCAGAGGGCGAACCATTGACCCAGAGAAAGATCAACCGTGGAGTGGCTCTGTGTCACAGACACATTGTTGAGGGTGCCCCTGAATGCAGAGTCTTTTCATGTACGCCAGCCTTTGACCGACCAACTTACCCCAAATCTGTGAGACGTGAGGCTGCGTATAACGAATAAGAGTCCCAAGGACCGGCATGTTTGCTTCGAAGCTGGGCGGCTTGAGTGGAGCTCAAAGGCGGGGTCATCCCAAGCTTAGAGGCCGAAGGTGATGCGTTGGCTGTCGGCCGTTGCGGGGAACAAGAGGCGGAGGAATTCGTCCTGGGATGGGTTATATAGATACTGGAAACAAACCATTGTGATCGTCTGCGAGTTTTGATGACTTGCAGCTCGAGTAATGATGTTGCAACCCAGGACGGAGCAGATGGAGATCATTACCAGCTACCCCCAAGACCACATATCCGAAATCACAGTTTGGCGTGGATGGACTCAGTCCGTAGTCGGGACCTATCGGGAGGACGGCAAGCGGAGGCTGTCGGGACATTCCGCAGTCGGCTCCAGTCGGGACAGTCGGGGAGCGGACGCCATCGGACCAGCTGGGGTCGGAGGTCATCGGGGTGGTCGGGCAGTCGGAAGCCGTCGGGGCAGCCGGAGTTGGTGTCAGTCGGGACTAGTCGTGGCAGTCGGGAGTCGGATGTTATCGGATCAGTCGGCAGCCGGAAGCTGGCGGGCAGTCGGGAGCGCAAGTTATTGGGATGGCCAGTCGGACGTCATCGGAACTGTCGGGAAGTCAAAGATTGGACGTCATCGGATAGGCTTGGTGTCGGGTGTAGTTTGGCCTGCAAAGACAAGATCAAGCGGAAGTCAACGGAGAAGATTGGATCAGCCTTTTTCACCATCCTTTGCCATGATGCGTCTCTGGTCTATGTTCATCGTATCTCATCTGGAAGTGTCATACCGTCTCACTGCGACCTTGGAAGGCACTCAGGGGACGGCCAATGTTGCCACAAGGGTTTGGGGTGCGACTTCTGATATCGGCAGGGATTGTGGGATTGACATGAAACACATGACGTTTGAAAACCCGAAGACAATGTTCCGTGAATGGGTCGATGTCACCAGCTACATCGTCAAATGAGACTTGGGTTTTCCAATATACGACGCCAGCATGAATAGGTATACCTGACTGTAGATCCAGGCTTCCATTCTTGACATGTGAGTTTCTTTCAGCTGGAAGAAAAGAAAACAGTCACTGGTGTACAACCCGATTTCTAGTTCCTCGGACCAGTCTCCGGGGCGGTGCCGCGGACGTCGAGGACATGGGAGTCATCGGGACTGAGCGGGAAGACCATCTTTGGAGCTTTGGGGTTGGCCGGGTCGAAGCAGAACAAGATGCCGTGGTCAGGCTACTGGGGCATCTCGGGATCTCGGGGTCTCTGGTACATGGATCGGCTTTCTTGATACCTTATACGCAACCATAACCTCCATGGTGTGCCCCCATGGCGAGCACCTCAACGACTGGGAGATCTCGGTCTGTCCCGGCATCGAGAACAGCGGCAGGGGGCTGTCTGCCATTGGGAACAACGCCAATCCTAGGATTAGGATGTTGTCTTCATCTCAGAGGCCATGATTGAGCTGGCCCCTGGCCGCAAATACGAGCCGTAAAGGCAAGGGGCCAGTTTCCCCATTGAAGCGCGTACTGGATTTTCTGTGACAGTACTCGATTTTCCAGGTACTCGATTTTCTGTGACAGTACTCGATTTTCAAGGTACTCGATTTTCTGTGGCAGTACTCGATTTTCAAGGTACTCGATTTTCTGTGGCGGTACGAGATTTTCCAGGTGCTAAATGTTTGGTGACAGTACTCGATTTTCAAAATGGTCTTTCACGACGTGCGCAATAGCGAGCTATTAGTGCATGTTTTAACGATACTGGCGTTGCATCCTTTTGTCTTCCCGAGTCCTGCAGACTGGTATCTTCAACCTAGAAGGTGGCTCCTCGTACTGCAACGACCTCATCGTCGTCATCTCGGTTCTATGTCTCGGTGTGTCTACCTGCCGAGTTTTCAGTGGTGATTCGTAGCTTAGGTGATGGTATTGCAGCGTCAAATCGAGCAGATCGAGACCAGCTGTTCCGGGACAGCCAACTCATTTGCATTACTGAATGACTTGGACATGCATGCTTGCTACTAACGCATCAGGCGAATCAGGCGCCCCTGAAATCCAAGACACCGCCATCCTTTTGATTATGGTCTCGAGGTGGCCGACCACGCCCATGGCGAAGCTATGTGGAGCCACTGTACCGGCGCTACCAAGAGAAAGCCCATAAGTGTGCTCTTTCAGGAATGCTACGAGTGAGGCCATTGAGGGTGGGAAAGAGAGCCTCGGATTCGTATCCTCGAGATTTCACTATGGGCGCCGTTCACGATTATCCAGACAGTCTGGAATCCGACACGGTCCGATATAGTCGGGATTGCCTGAGTCGGAGGCTGTCGGACAGTCGGGAAGCGGAGCCCATCGGAACTGCCGGCCGTCGGGAGCTATCGGGCAGCCGGAGTCGAAAGGAATGGGGGCAGTCGGGGGCGGGAGTTAGCGGCTCAGTCGGATGTCATCGGGCAACCGAATTTAGATATCGTCAAGGCAGTCGGTCAGCGGAGTATATCGGAACTGTCAGTGTTGGCATCACCAGGCTACTGGCAATGCTAAAAGGGGCGTCACATGCGCGTAGCTTAAGGCCATCAGATCCTTTGCACGGTGGATCTGGTGAGCAACGTCGTAGATGGATTCTGGTTGAAGCAATCGCAGCAGTGGGCGTAGCGCGGCAAAGGGAACATTTGGACGAGCAAGCCTAGAGATAGTAGCAGGGGCATGAAATGGAGATGTTGGCATATGGCGTAGCTGCGGCAAATCGACAGTGGCTCTTCGTGTGTCGAGAGGGACGACGGCAGCGGGCATAGAGGCGGCGGCAGGATATTGGACTGGGGCCGCAGTCGCAGCAGCCGCCGTAGAGACAGGAGATAAGGCAGTCGTTGTAGTGGGTGCAGGCGTGATGGGAGAAGGGACAGTCTGACTATGTTGTTGACTTTTCGATCAAGATGAACAATGTGGCTGTCAGTCCAGAGATCATATCTGGCCTGTTGAACTTCTACACTGGAGATAGTCCTTTGCTGGGTCGATATCAAACGCAGTCTCGACACCGTCGGTTTTGACATCAAGCACTTGGAGGCGTCCGTCAGCGTCCAGTCGGCGATTGTTTTTCGGGCCTTTGAAGTTGTTATTGGTCGTGGTTTTATGGACAACCAAACCCTGTTCCAGCACCGAGTTCGTGTCATCGATCGTGGCAGTTGTGCAAGTTGACTGAGACACTTTGTGGAAGTATCAACAATCGGACTACATCGGGCCACTCGGGACGGTCGGGACGGTCGGATCCAGTCGGAGGAGTCGGAGTTGTTAGATCCGCCGGAGCGAGTCGGGGCTGTCGGGACGTCGGACTCAGTCGGGAGCAACCGGACCAGTCCGTCTAGCGATCGGGCTCCGTGCGCCTTCTAATTGTTCTTTTCATCCGCCGCTTCGGCTGGCTCGGTGCAGGCGCCATTGCACTCACATGGTTGGCGAACGTCGACCTCTCCAGAGTTACGCAGGAGTCAACCAGCAGGGTAAGGATTATCCGGCTGAAAGCCCTTGCCAATAGGAACGGCGACACATCAGAGCCGATCTTCAGTTTCTGACATAGGGGGTGGACAGCCAAAGCCGTGGGGCTCCGGGCGAATCCCGGGGATGGTATGAGGATATGACCCCTTTGCTGCACTTTTCAGATCTCCCGGGCAGCAGCGAGCTCTGGATGCTAGTATGGTCGGGGTCGTGACCGGTTTCGTACCAGAGTCCGAGCATCTTAAACAAGTGGCGAATATTAATGGATCGGGCGATGGCATTGACTGTGAAGGGAGGCCGGCGGCTGTGGGCCGGAGCTCGTTACTGATCACCTAATGCATTATGTATGCTCACATCAACAACAGGCGCCTTCCCATGCCGAGCCTCCGACACCACAGAGATGCATACATCGCCAATGCGGAAGATGTTCCAAGAGGGGCACATGTGTCTGCGCCAATTCTATGTTACAGCCTGGTGGGCTAGGATGAGGCGCTGCGGGGGCGACTGGATTTGGCAGTGACGAACATTGGTTCCAAGAGCAAGGCATATTCCTTTGACGATAAAAAACTCGTCTTCAAGATCAAGTCAACTGGCAACCGGTCAACTACGACCAACTGCCTCCCAGGTCACATTTCAACCATCGTGTACCAAGCTATCAACTTTCTAGGGCTACCATGGACTACACAGTGCTACACTACCCTGCTTTCCGGGACCTTACCATGGTCAGCATATCCCTAGTGTTGGCCCAGACATGCTTCAGTGTCTTGCTTTGCCAGTTCGTCCTTGGTTGTCTGCTATCAGTAAACTTCAAGTGGCATCAGTCACGTATTCCATCCTAGCCACTCGACGAGCTTGACCAACATAACTACATATCATGCTCGTGGCACCGACGCTCAGCTACGCCATCAGCAAAGAAGAACGGCTACTTGTCCCCAAGGCCATAGATTCCAATCTGGTCTGCTATCTGCCTAGACGGTTTGGTGAACGCTGTGTACCCGAATCCTGCTGTCCGGTGTCGGGGAAGCGACAGCTGGACTACTTCACAACTCGCGAGATAGATCTGGGTAGGTTTGTCGGTCCCATCGGCTAGGCAGTATTGACCTGGGGCGATTGGGTGTGGCTGCGGGCAGGGCAGACTTCGGAAGGATGGAACTCGAGGGCGGTCTTGGTTGTCTCAGCGTCGAATAAATAGTACGGGCTGCTCGTGGCACCTTCGCGACAAGGCGAATGATTAGCTCGTGGAATCGGCTCGTCGGCTCGTCGGCTCGGCCGTCGCAGTGTAATATCGTCGACCGCGTCGGTTCGTCTCGTGTCGTCTCGCCCCGTTTCGGTTCGTCTCGTCTCGATCGCAGCCTTCGTCTTGATCCTGATCTTAGTGTTACTAAGGGTAGTTGGTACCAGCGAGGCAAGGGTCCCGAGTTACATATCGGGGTCGGACTGTGTCATGGGGCAGCAGGCAGAAGCCGCACAAAGTGACGTTGAATTTAGCTCAAATGCGGTCCGTGACGCTGGAGTCTGGCCCCGGCAGCTTGAGGTGGGGTGGGGTGCAATGAGGCTTCGCTGTGCGCCCCCTGACCAGCTACGAGCACCAATTCCGCAACAGCCGTCACCGCTGTATTTTCATGCGACGTATATAGGATTTCTGGACCATAAGGAGGCGACATCGTGTCTACCATGCCATGGCAAGATTATCCAATTTAGGGGCTCAAAGGCTGACTGGCTCCAGGCCTGCAGGCTGTAGCTAGCTGTAGGTGCGGGGGCGAGGTAGCTGTACATGCACCCCACCACGCTTGGCTGAGCACCGAGAAGCGACAAGGGCTAGAAGCTATCATTCAGGATCTGCTGTCTCTTACTCGCTAGACAACTGTCTGATGCGCCAGCGCTGATACAAACGGGCAAGTTGGGAAATGGAATGCGCATTTAGGTAAGCAAATCCGATGATGCAAGACACGCTCGTAAAAGACTGGTCGACATTGCTGTGGCTTGGGGGCGGGGCAGGCAATTGGGCAGTCATGGCGTGATCATGCGTGAGATTGGCCTGGTTCGCATCTGGACGACGAGCTCCGTCTAGCATCGCTGGCTTGATTGCTGGAACTCTTTCTCGACTGTTCGCATGGGCACCAGAACCACCGCAGGCCTGGGATATAAGATTAGAGTACATGATCCACGGGTCCAGCCGTCGCGATCCCGACCCTGGCGACGAGCCAAGGAATTTCGAAGAGATGATGCAGTCAGCTTCGGCTAGATGGTAAGTGAAGCCCTCGACAGGTTAGATACTTTCAAGTGCAGCCCCAACGGCGTTACACGGCGACGTCCGGGATCAGCACATCTCCCAAGATCTGCACTACCGCAATTGCGCTTAGGATGCAATTTGGATAACACCTCAACCCAAATTGGATGATCCACGCCTTCAAAAGTTCTACATGGTCAACAGCGGTGGGATTGTTAAACCTGCTTGCCGTGCCCCGCCAATGTCAGCGACAGCCAAATGGGCCGCTGCCTCGCGACTTGCTTCAGTTTCGGGGCACTGTAGCATTTGCTGTGCAGCTAACGATGCTGAAATATATCACCTATTGGATTGTCCAACACTAAAAGATATTGCATCTCGAAGGGCTTACTAGGCCCCCTTCTATTTCTCGGTGACCGACGTGTCGTGTTGTTCCTGTACGGGGATGCCTCGCGGATATGTACAGCGGGTTCCTCGGCGTGGCCTGCCACCTTGCGCGCCGCACTGGGCCGCCTTCCACCCCAATGGGTTCCCGGAACATGTAAATTGCGTCTTCTAGACGAGGAGATTTACTGACACCAAGGTCGGGTTGATGCGACCAGTCTCGAGCAAGTGATGATGGTGGGCAATGCGAGATGGCCGAGAGCACATCAGCTTGGTGGAGCACGCGCACCCAAGGCGACAGAATCAGAAAAGAGCCCCTTTCCCATTCTATCGGAATCACCACCACGTCAATTGGAAAAGCCAAAGATTATAATGCCATTCCAACAATTAGACTCTGCGTTTCAGCTGAGGCTATTTTCGAATGATCGCGACCGGTACATATGGCCGTTCCCTGCTTCCATGCTAGGCTGCGCGCACCGGTAAAGTACATGCCCACTGCGGTGGCCCAGTTCAACACTCGGCACCACCACGACTTCAATTGACAGAGCCCGCCAGGCAACCAACGCTTGGACAAGGGCAGAAGGTGTGCCAATCTGTCCCGTGAAAGCCCCATGACACACGTACGTCTAGATGTGGGCGTGTACAGTAAGTCGAGTGGTCCAGCCAGAGCTCCCACCCAACCAATCCTGAGCGCATGCGACCGACCAGAGTTGACATGGCGCAGTGAACAACATGCTATGGATGCCAGTCTCCAGGGACCACTGTGTTGATGCATTCATTTTCAGGCCACTAAAAATCTATCAGCTAATTGAAAGACTGAAGCATCCTCAGTCGCTTCATTTGTAAGCCAGCGACACCTTGGCGCCGTCCAGAATCAAATGAAGCAATCAATCCCCATGAGCTGAATTTGGTTCCGTCGCTGGAAGCATCACCTGGCACCCCCTCGGACCTAACATTCAGCACCCCACTTCGAGCACCCCGCGCACATAGCTCTGTCCGCAGACTTGGAACTCAGCACCCAAGACTTTCACTTACACCATATTCACTGCAGCATTGCTGGCTGATCTCATTTGCGTCAATGCTGAGGATATAAAGAGTAACTCTAGTTGGGATCATTCGGATCTTGATTCCTCGCGGTGCATATATTTCTTATGAGTGGTTAATGATAGAAGCCCAGCAGATGCGCCCAAAGTACATGTCCACACCAGCGCTGGCCGCCCTTGCACCTTTCAACTCGATCACGGTCGAGTCTGAATATGTCATTGCACCCACTTCAAAGTCGGATATTCTGACTGCGCTAGGCAAAGACTGGGTTGCAAAGTAGTCGTTAGTTATGGGCTTCCATGCCGTCGCATTCATTGCCCATGTGGGTTGCAGCTCGGGGCCGCGGGGATGACATGAAAATCGAGTACTGCCACCAAAAATCGAGTACCCGAAAATCGAGTACTGCAACCGAAAATCGAGTGCACCAAAATCGAGTACTGCGACCGAAAATCCAGTACACCAAAATCGAGTACTGCACCCGAAAATCGGGTACTGTCACTGAAAATCGAGTACTGTCACTGAAAATCGAGTACTGCCACCGAGCATTCAGTATGCTTGGACTCCCAATTGACCGAGAACTCCCATTGTGAAAGTATGGCGGTGGCGGTCGCAAGGCACACAGCGCAGTGTCGTTGCATTCTGCCCCAAGTTGTAGCAAGCAGGTATTCTCTGAGCCATGACTGGTCTACTTGAAGTGATGATCTTTGAGGGCACCCTCTCTATTCCAGCCAATCGTGCAGTCGGGCAGCCCGCGGGCGACAGCAAGTCCCCTTCATTCCCGGACCCATGTCGGACCAACGCTAGACTCCAACGTTCCGGGCCGCATTTGAGCTAAATCCAACGTCACGTCGTCCTGCTGCCTGCTGCCAAAAAGAAAAGTCTGACCTTGCCACGCAACTCGTTGGAACCAACCGCCATCAGCAGCGCCAAGACCCAGCCCAAGACTAAAATTGCGACCGAGACGAGCACCGACTGATGCATCAGTCCATCCAAACAGTCACATGTGGTTGGATGCAGTCACAGTCAAAAGCAAGTGGAGCACTTATATTCGTGATCAGTGAAATTTATGTCAACTGGACAACTCCAGTATTCTATTGCTACTTCTCCTACTCAGTGATAGGATAGACGGGCGCCACGCACATAGGAAACGCCAGGCCCGTCGGCACGCAGCTGGGATCAAGCTCGCGATAGAGCTTGGTGGGGATGTGAGTGAGATCCGACACATGGTACCCGCCCTCCGTGTCCTTTGACAGCTCCTCGTAGATGGCGAAGAAGCCGTTAGGCTCCGAGTCCCGAAGCTCCTCAATATCGCAGAACTCCTCTCCGATGTGCACCTCCTTGCGCGAGACCACATCGTGCTGGCGCGGGTCGTACCGCATCTCGTTGGAGTCGACAAAGATGACGCGGTGGAGGTAGGCCCGCATCAGCTGGCGCTCGATGGAGGTGACCTCGTCGGGGGTCAGGTCGGCGGGTTTCTGCCAACCGACGCCCGTCTTGAGGTGAAGCTCTTGTTGCATCATCCATATGTGTTTGATCACCTGAGTGCTGAGTCTGATCTTGCCCTCAGCGTGGACATCGGATTTCGAGGCTGCCAACTCATCTGCTTTGTGCTCGATAGCCTCCCACACTCCAAGTGCCGCCCAAACCGCGCCCTTCTCGAAGTTATCCTTCCCAGCTCCAATGCAGATGTTGTGGAGATCCTCTCGGCTCTCACTTGTTGCCTCTGAGATCACGGGCAAGAACTTCCGGATGCCAACAATGAGAAGACTAGTAATGCGGATGATGGCTACCTTGACGTTCTGTGTCAAGACCTTTTGTTGACTAACCACCGTATACAATAAGGATGACAACTCGAATCCGTAGGCTCCGTTGGTAGCTGCAATACATGTCCACAGCTGACGGCCTTCGTCGGTGAGCTGGTGAGTGCCGGACGGGTATTCCATTTCGAGTAAACCAAGGGTGCGGAGCCTGTGGACTGCTTCTTCCTGGATATAATCGTCGGGTGCGAGGCGGGCGGGCATATTGCGGAAATCGGTCCCAGGCCAAAGAGCTATGCAGCCCAAGATGAACATGAGAAAGTCGCGAGCGTGGACTGGGTCGTGGTCATCAGATCTTGTGGGCCGTGTGTTATAATCCATATAGCTGAAGCCGTGTCGTAGCGTGATGGCGCTCGGCATGCAGTCCGTCTTCCAGACCCAGGAGAATTGAGATGCAATCTCGACCTTGGTCATGCGTCGCTTTGTCAAGACCACTTGTGCTGCACTCCTGTCGAACACGTGGTCGCGAACCATGCCAGTCGAGGCCAAAGCCCTCACGTTGGGCTGGTAGGCGGCCAGGTGGAGAGACGAGTCGACAATAAGAAGGTTGTTGCCGTTGAACATGGTGTCTGTGTTGGGATAAGGGATCCCACGGCTTGGCGTCAACATGTGGGGCTTAGTTTGCTGCAGGGAAGATGGGATCTCGTCGTCGACGCATGCGCCGATGACCATGTTGCACCTGGGAAATCTGTTCCTGAGGTCCAGCAAGTTCTCTTGTAGATTGGTATCTTCTTCCATCTTGGGCGGCGACGGTCGGCCCAACACATCAATGAAAGTAGCGTCGACGCCCAGATACGACTCGACCTCGCCGTCCATACGGATACCATTGGTCACGCAGATAATCATCAAAGCAACCGACCGATTCTTTCTTTCCGACTTGACCCACTGCAGTACCAACCCGAGTAGCCATTCCTCCAGCGGGCAGGGGTGCAAGCTGGCTTGGAATATGATGATGGATTCTCCCTGGAATGACTGAAGTGACTTTTGGACGTCGTCCAACAGGGATCGGAACAGCTGGCCCATGTGCGTGACTCGGAGATATGTCCCGCCAACGTCGAAATCGATGGCCTTTGTCGACACAGTCTTGGGGACCGAATCAAAAGCGTCTGAGGAATAGTGCAGTTTCAGGGCTGCTGCTTGGAAGTCATGTTCCACGATGTGCATCATTCTGATGTTGGGATATCGGTTGGCAAGCTCAACAAGGTGCATGATGAGAGTGGTACTCTTGCCGCTGCCGTGGTGGCCACTGACAAATGCCACAGATACTCCCTTGTCCCTTTCGAGTGCTGAGAGTACGAATGTGTCAATCTCTGCTTGTTTCTCACGCCACAGCGTGCTGCCCTCTGTGTTGGATGCCATGTTGCAGGATGTGCTTGGATGCGGGAAGTTGGGTATTCTGATTCGGGGATGGATGGTTTGCATGTATGGGGTGAGAGGCAGGGTAATATTAAGGCTAGTACTGGCCAAGACGCAACGAAAGGCTTCCGCCTCCCCACCAGTCCCACTAGTTCCCGTAGACGTCTCCCCATAGCCCTTTACTGCCGAGCCAGCACTTGCCTCATGTGAAGTTTACGTGATGCTTCACATAATCTACACCTTGTGCCGGTCTAATTATTTTTGCGAATCGATCTGCCCCACTGTTGCCTTGACTTGTTTCCCTCCTCCATTTCCACCACGAACCCTCTACTCTCTTTCCCCACAACATCATCCAACCACTGCCCATCATGGCTATTGAGAGCGACCTGAACGACTTCGCCGCTGCGGCTAAGGAGTTGATCAAGCACATGAATTCGTTGTCGTTGGCGCCTGTTGATCCGAGAATTTCTGCGACCGACGCCATCCACCCGAACCAAGTCCGCAAGCGCGTCGAGTATTTCGAGCTCGTAATCCAGCGAGCCAACGAGGCCGGTGATATACTCACCAAAGCCCAGAATGACCTCGACGACATTGCGAAGGCGAAGACAGCTATTGTGAGTGTACTCAGACGGGGAAGACTCGGTACATTTTGGGGAGATTATACTAATGATGAGGGATATCCAGGAATCCGAACGCGAAATTCTGAAGTCGGAACGTGTCGCACTCGAGAAGCGTGAGGAGGTGCTGCTGCAACAGCGACAAGACTTGGAGCATGGCCAAAAGGCCTTGGCTAGCGAAAAGGAGATGTTACGAGACAACATGATTCCCGATTTCGTCGAGACATTCAAGACGCAGCTCAACCCCTCCCTGCTTTCCCACCAAGATGAGAACGAGCGACTGAGAGCCGAGTTGGCGAATACGGAATCCCAGTTGCATGAGGCCAACCAGGAGAACCAAGCCCTCCTCAAGACCGTCGAAGATTTACAGAAAGAGCCCAGCGCGGAAACCTCTCGCCGCAAGCGGAAATTCGCCAAGGCAGCCTCGACGAATGCCGCCGAGTTGGAGTGGAGAGAGCAAGTACACAAGCTGGCCGACTTTCTCACGGGACACCGCTTGGTTAGCGACGACTTGGAGGAGAGTAGTCTTGTGCAACTCCTTGTACCGGCCTGTTACGATGCCCAGGCGCAAGACTACATCACCAGCTTCAATGAGGTACCGTCGGAGGATTGGTACTGTTTCGAAGTCCTGATGAAGTCAGGCCATCATGCTACGCCGGCAAAGATTCGACCGAAGGGCTGCCTCCAGCACCCGGACGAGGCTTGTCCGTGTTATCAAGTTCAAAACGGGGCAGAGCGTCATGGCAGGGGTTCCTTGGTTTTCCGGCACAAGTAATGCGTGAAGGGGGTAGCTACACTCAAACACATATGAGAGGGGACAGTCCGTGATATAGGACTACAGGGCAATGGTATATCGGATTCCATTATGACTTGCTATTATAGGTGTACCTGTGATCGTAGACCATACCCATCGATGTCGTACGCAACTAAATTGTAACTCCCTCAAGGCGCCCAATATCCGCAAGTCACGTTAAACATCCACCCCAGCACCTCCGTCGATTCCACAGGCACCTTGATATCCTCCCCTTCCAGTCCCGTAATAGTGAAGGCGTCGAGCGCCGTGGGGACGATCCTTGAGTCGTGCACCAAGTACATGTGGTAGCTCCGTGGTCCATACAGCAGGACATAGCTGTCGAGGTCCGGGGTTCGCACGAGGCAGACCTTTTTCTCGTCTATTTCGAAGTAGTGTCGGTCGCCGAATGTGGGCTCCGAAGCAGACACGGGGTTGTTTAACTCTAGGGCTTGTGCCATGTAGATGCCGCGGTCTTTGTCAGTGATGTTGTCGAGGAGGAAGGTGAAGCTGGGCCTCTGGCGCCTCTGAATGATCTTGGCGAGATCCTGCTCCCAGGCGAGAGTGAAGTCACGGACAGGCTTCTTCGCGTGTGCGTCGTTGGTAGGGATTTGGCAGCTCCCCCATCCCTTGGTAAGCAACGCGGACAACTGTGTCAGCTGCAAAGCCATGACCTCGGGAACACCCAGCCGCGCCGGGTCGAGCAGGGGAAGCTTTTGAAGCTCCGACACCATGACGCCTATCGTACTCAGCACCATGCCAATGGGGGCAGTGGAAAATCGTAGGAGGCATAAAGCCAAAGAGTAGACCAGGTTAATGGAGTCGTTGTCAAACTCATGGGCGAGAGCCTTTTGGTGGAGGCACAAAACCGTATTGACGACAGTCGAGGGCATGGGCTGTTGGCTGATGTCGCTGGCCTGCGACATGATCTGTATCTTCCAGAGGTGAAAGCCACCCAGCGAATTCTCATCTCTCGTATCGTGATAGAGGCATACGTCGTGCTTCAGGAGGTCTTTCCATGCCCGGAGCTGCTCGTCTCTCCGATGGGTATTACCGAGGGGGCTTTGGGAATGCCAGGCGAAAAACTTGGCCAAGTTGTCTCGGAATCGATTGGATCTGTCTTTGAGGTCATCGAGTGCGCTTGATACCGCATGCTGCCTCGCTTGGACGTCGTCCAAATCTTTCTCGTGGCGAAGATTGAGCTCTTTCAGCTTAGACTCCAAATCGCCGACTTTGTTGTCGGCACGACTTTGCAATGCGGCCCGATGGTCGTCGCCGAGATTTTGTATCTGATGGAGTGTATCTTCGGGCGACGACAGTAACATGGTGAGGGCATTCTTAAATATGCCTCGTTGCAAGATCTCGGCGTCCCGACTCATCTTTGCCATGTCGATATGGCCACCCTTTTCCCTGTATGTTTCTATGACGGCCGTCGTACGCTGCAGCTGCTGCTTGAGATCATTGACACGCTGACGTGTGGACTCCAGGGCTTCATTCTGGCGATCTGTTATATCTTTGACCTTCGTGATAGTCGCATTGATGGCATTTCGCTTGGCTTGGCTGAGGGGCTGCGAAGATGTTTCATCCATCAAACGCTCTATATCGGCCTCACGTTGCCTCACCTCCTCTGCAATGTCGCGATATGTCTTTTCCATTTTGAGAAACAAAGCAGCGGACAGAAATTAATGACATGCGACGGGGGAGAAAAATCGGGAGCACGATGAATTTGATTGCACCTAGATAGCCGTACCAGGATGCTCTTCGGGGCTAATCTGACGAGGCAGCTTCATCTGCCCCACAAATCTGCAATGGGCTCAATGCGCCATCAATGCGCCAGTATCAGTCGCAGTATAATGTTCACCTTCCCGTCACAGCCTCCCCGTCTCTGGCTCACCTCCCTCCGTAGATAGCTAAATAGCAACATCCCATCCCACCTGCGTGAGTACTGCCCCACTTGGTGGACTAGTTGGCCCCCCAAACCCCAACTGTGGCAAGATCGGTTTCCAACGTCCGCGCCAGTTCCTTTGCCAGTTTTCCCCGTTGTCAAGTTTTCCTCCGAGGCCATGTCTCGACGTACGCGACGATCCGGCGGTGCGGCGGCACCAAATCCATCTATCTACCACCAAGTTCGCAGTCTGCCCGAGAAAGGGGTGCTTTTCGAAGACCTCGATCTTGACATGCCGGATGCGACCGAGCCGAAGTTTTCTGTTGCACCCGACCCCCAGTCAGACTGGGAGGATGAAGACGACGAAGCATTCGACTTCGACGAGTGGAAGATGTCTAAATGGTAACTTCTTTTCTTCTTTCTTTTTTTTTTTTCGATTCATACCAAGCTATATCTAACATCACTACGTAGGGGCACCGAGGCACTCCGAGGACTCGACTCCGACACGCGAAACCTCTCGAAGAAGGAGCTTCTCGACAACAGCTTCGACCGACTGCACTCGGAGCTGCAGACCATTGCGGCCCCACTTCCAGCGATCCTCGAGAAGTCGGCCCTGTCTGTGTCCAGCTGGCTTGACAAAAACCGGAAGCCCATCAAGCTTCGGGATGTGCTCGGCATGCTGCCACCCGTCAAGATCGACGAGCTGTGGTCAGCGGACGAAGAAGACCGACTCCAACAGGCTTGGAAGAACGACCCCTACCGCGAGAAGCTCAACTCGCCCCAGCTGCAGCAGAAGAATGACCTACTCCCGCTGTACAAGACGTTTGCGCGCGTGTTCCACAAATTCCCCACAGACATCATCGGTCCCCAGTACCAGCTCGAGTTCGAGGGCCGCGTCACCATTGAAACGCCAGACGACGGCCAAGTCCAGCTGCCGGACCCCAACTGGCCCTGGAGCTTTTGCGACAGGCTTAACAGACTGGCCTTCCATGGCGTATTTAATGGCGACTTGAACCTCTTTGGTTTTGCCATCCAGTACGTTGTCATGTGCCGGTCCAACTATCGAGGACCGATCCCCTGGGCCAACTCGACGACGGATCTGACCCTGGACATCCTGCTGGCGCTAATGAAGCAGCAAGACGGGTCCAAGTCGGTGGCTGAGATCCACAAAGACGCCCGAGACGTCTTGCATTCCATGGGCAAGCGACCATCCTACTTGTCGCGGCTACTACAGAACATCGAGGCCAGAGTGCCGCCACGAGCTTTTGTCGCGCCCACCACTGAGCTGCCGCTGCTGGTCAAGACCGAGGATCTGCTGGCCCTCAAGCGCGCGGTCAACTCATTGAGGCGGTTCGGCTTTCCCCAGTTCTCCTCCATCCACACCGTCACACCTACCATTGTGCACCAGCGCCGGAGCTATGATGCCCCAAAGGATCTTGACGAGATGAACCAAGTCAGAGAGGCCTTGATACTTGCTGATATTCGATACCGTGCCCGCATCTCCAAGGGTGAAAGGCCGGTCTATGAGACATCGACACTGGACCTGAGCAAAATCCCCGGCGTCATTGCGGTCCAAGTCGAGCATGAGGAAGAGCCGAACCCGTTCGATGATGGTGCCGACGAGCCATTGGATACAACTGGGCCCCCGAGGAGCGACTTCGGTGATGGGATGGCCGACATCTCCATGCTTGACCTGGGTGGTGCTGAAATTTCGAACCAGGCGAACCCTGAGCAGCAGCCGCCCCGAGTGATCCCGCCACCCAATGACCCGGCATACACGCGCATCGCGAACTCTGAAACGATTGCGGTATCCCTCTCTTCCCCTTGTCCGTCTTTGATGGTGCGTCGACGGGAGATGCGCTCTTTTCTTTCCATTCTCCGGCTAGCCCCATTGGGTATGTACCCCCGCTTGATTGACGGTGGTTGCAGCCCTGAAAAGATCAAAGCCATGCTCATTGCCAACGACGTCTGCTGGATGTCGCGCCGTCTATTTGGAAAGCACCATGCAATCATTCCAGTGGTGAACTCACAAGACTGCGAGCTGTACGAGGGCATGAGCGATCTCCGGCGCATCTACCCGGACGAGCTCACCCAAAACGCCATGCTCCAGAATCAGCAGATCCAAGACTACTTTGCTGGCATCGTGACTGGAGTGGCGCCCTCGGACGCCATCACATCAACCCGGGGCCTGGACGTGCTGATGCGCTTGATCCGCCATTTATTCAGCCACATGTCGTCAGCCTACCGCCGACCGGACGAGATGGAGAAACAGAACCCAATCTTGCGCCTCGCCTGGTCGGACTTCAACGAAGACAGCAACGATGAGTCCCACCAGGCCCGCTTCGCTGCGCTCAAGAGTGTCGTCGGGGACAACCTAGCCAACCAGCCGCTGTCCTTCGAGGACTTGGTCGAGCATCCCGTCATGCACAGCACGCTCTGGAACATGGTTCCCCTCAATCTCTACCACCACGTCCCCTTGACCGCCGCTGTCGACACTGACCATTGGTCAACCAACTGTGACATCGCAGTCGCCGAAGCTCGGGCCCAGTCTGGTCTCATCTGCTGGCGTGCAGGGGACACGGACGACCTGGGCGACCACATCAGCTCTCATTTCGGTTTGATGCATTACAACGACGGAAACGACGTCCGACGGGTGGTGTGGCAGTCCAACCGACCACTCACCCTCAGGGTGCGATGTGAGCGCGGCAGCCCCGGCGACTTCCACAAGCTGAAGAGGATCGCCGTCGAGAACCGAATGCTGCTTCCCCTTACCAACGACAATCACCACAGATGGGAGTTGCGAGAGAATGGCATCATCCGGGAGGACTACTACCACCTCATCGCCGTGGTCCAGCTCGCCAGTGACTCTGACACCGACAAGATTCAGCTCTTCGCCTTGGACCATTCGCCCCTCCCTTCAACCCCAGACAAGTGTCAACTCGGCATCGAGGAGAAGAACTACATGCTCTTCTACGCTCGGGCCCCACAGTACCAGCCTGCGTGCACACAGCCCTTGGGCCAGAGTCCGGCTCCCCAGTTCCTGAAGATGTATCGAGATATGCTCCATGCTATTGAAAGTTCATGAGGCATGCGGCATCCATCACATGTTATGATAGTGACTCAGTGAATTAGTTGATAAACATTGGTGTGGGATGATAGGGTAATCTTTAATTGAATGCGATCACAAGATGTTAGTTTTCCCCAAATGTAACTCAACATAATTGTGTCACTCCGTTGATGTATCGTATGATAAGAAGTAAGGAAAGCGTAGCTGGACTTGTGAAGCATATAGTGCTGCCTTTTTCTCGTCTTTTCCCTTCTATTCCAAGTGGCGAAACATTTCCCGGGTACAGTGAGTTCCCATCATAGGCGCGCCGGTCATCTTGTACAAGTCGGCACCCTGGGCGGTACCTCTGAATGGTCATTGGTAAGCCTACATCAGTTAAACATGAAGCTGATGGTAGAATAGCTCGTAATACACAGGAGTTGATTCAGTTGTTGGTGGGGCGGATTGTTTTTCAGATACACTACTCACAATCACAAATGCCTTGACTAGAATTTTTTCACCCCACCATCGTCAACCATATCCTGCCGAAACAACATTTCTTCGCAAGAGCACAACACAAGATGGACAGGCTGTTAGATCGATCCGATGGCGCAGAAGCTGCGTATCCTGTGCTCCTGAAGTACAGCAGTGACATCGTGAAGCATGTCGAGGATATCAAAAACGTCGACATCAGCGACAAGTCCTTCGATGACGTGATGGAAACTTTGGGCGGACTTCACACTTCGCTCGCTGCCCCTGAACACACGACCCTCACAGACCAGCTCGGCAAGACCATTCGGGGAGCTCATTCTCGAGCCGCCATCCTCCTGCATACCATTCACCCCGAGCTTCTACGCAGCATTGTTCGCAATGATATTGCTTACTATTTCCACGACACATCGCATGCACGATGGCAGGAGTGGGCGTACCAAGAATCTGGCCCGGGCACATATGCTTGCGGTATCGCGATCGGCGAGCGTGACGGTCATTTCTTGTCCAAGAACGAGATTCAGATTTTGATTGAGCACATGGAGACATACGCCAAGGCTTGCGACATCTTCGACTCGGACAAGTATTGGGAATCCGAGTCACAAGAGACCCAAAGTCAATTCGAGTACACAGCAGATGAAGCCAAGGCTTTGCGGTTCGCCATGGACATCGACCACATGTACAAGAAAAAGGATTGGGTCGGCGATCAGCTGAGACGGCCCCGGTTCGGACATGGCGATGCCAATACCAAGGACAAGTCGGTCAATATCTACCGACTGATTGCCATGATGCAGCGAAGGTGCGACAACGACTTTGACGATGACTCCTGGCAGATGCAGAGTCCCCTGCTGGTCGGGTGCTCGAACGACATTAAGAAGCGGCTGATTAGCCACAAGCACACGTCTACTCTGGAACAAACCCCCAAGGTCTGGGGACTGCTACTTTCATGTATCAAGAAGATGAGTGTCGACTCGAAAAGTGGCCATGGCAATTCAGGATTCGCGACAGAGATTGGTCCGCCCGAGGTCATTGGCGTACCAGTTGTCAAAGCATTCCAATCCGCCGACGTCTCGATATCAGAGCAATTGGTGACGATGCTGGCGGGATCCTTCGTCACCGTTAACGGGGCTAACGTACGGCAGCCGGGCGAGCATCTCGGTGGTACTGACGACGGTGTTATGGGAATGTACCAGAAGAATAAGGAGGAGGTATACTCCAAGAGAGCCTGGTTTAAGGAGAACATGGACAAGACACTGTCCGCTCGAGGGTATAGACAAGCTCCCGCTCTTGCCCAGGATCTTCAGCAAGCAGCCAAGGAAATGCGCAGTTTTGACATGAGTAAACTGCAGGAGGCTGTCGCGGACCAGAATGCCGCTGAGGAGGAGTTGGTTCTTTAAGCTGCGCAGCTTGAACAAATATCTGCGGATGGACCAGCCTCAATACAGGAGGCGGCAGAATTGTCTACGGAGGTCGAAAAGATACTAGAGAAGTGTAAGTTTAACTAATAGTTAAAACACGGGAATATTAACAGCTTTTCGATCATGGAATAATAACATTGAATTCTGCCTTAAGCATTAATGAATAAATTGCATAGGCATATGTAACTTGACATATTTTATTATAGATAGGAGCTTATAAACGTTGTTTAAAAGTCAAGGAATCTAACCTCGACGAGACGAACGGGTCCAGCCTAAATAACCCGCAGATATAGAGCCCGCTAATAGTCGGCTGCTCGAAAGACATCGGCCGACGTATTATTAATTATAAATCCTAACTTATAAAACCGGCGACGTTTACTATAAACGCCCGTTAAATATTAACGTTATATAAATTATTCGTTGTAACGTCCGTTATAAAAATTAGGCTATAACGAAATTCTTAATAAACGCTATATTTATAGCCGATACTTACGAGAAGTATCGCGCGTAAATAAGCGACGGGGCGACCGGGGCGTACGCGCGCCCCCCCGTCGCCGTAATTTTCGAGCCGCGACCCGACCCGGCCGTTTCGAGCTTGCCGAAATTAATCGGAAAAAGGAGCAATATTAAACGATAAAATTAAAATCGAAAGGAAAAAAAAAAAAAGAAAAAAAAAAAAAAAAATAAAAAAAAAAAAAAAAAAACGCGTAAGCGAAAAAAAGAAAAAGTGCGTAAAAAAAAAAAGAAAAAAAAGGTAAAAAAAAAAAAGAAAAAAAATAAAAAAAAAAAAAAAAAAAAAAAAAAAAAAGAAAAAAAATTAAAATAAATAAAAATAAAAAAATAAATCTTTAATAAAAATACGTAATTATATTATTTTTAATTATTATTTTTTTATTTAAAAATAACCTTTTTTTATAATCGCTTTAAAAAAAATTATAAAATACCGATTATTATTTTATTTATTATTATTATTAAATTAAATATTAAAATTTAATTATTTATATATTAAAAAATAACTTTATTAAATATTTTATTAATAATAATAATATAAAAAATATTAATTTTTTTATATAATTATTTAAATTTTTTATTATTTTTATATAAAGTTTTTATTATTATCGCCGCTTACCCCCTTTTTTTCTTTTTTCCTTTTTATTATAATAATTTTTATATTAAATACTTTTTAAAATATTTTAATTTATTATTTATATAAAATTTATTAAAATAAATATTAATTTTTAATAAAAAAAAAAAAAAAATAATAAATTTTTATATATTTAAATTAATTAATATTTATTATTTAATATTTTTTTTATTATCGTAACTTTTTTTTTACCCTTTTTTTTTATATATTTTTTAATTTAATAATTTTTAAAATATTTAAATATACCTTTTATTAATAAATTAATTTTAAATTATTAAAAAAAAAAAAAATAATTAACCCTTTTTATATAAAATATTATATATTAATTATAACTTTTTTTTAATTATATTTTATAAATAATAATTTAAAAATATATTTTACCTTTTTTTAATTTTATATATATTTAAACTTTTAAAATTTTATTAATTTATTAATGTAAACTATTAATATTTAATATATAAAAATTTTATTATATTTATTATATATAATTATAATATATATTTTAAATTAAATTTTTATATATATATATTATTATATATATATTTATTAAAATATAATAAATTTATAAAATAAAAATATAATATAAATAATAAAAAAATAAAATATAAAAAATTAATTATATTAAAATTTAAATTTAAATCTTTTTTTCCTTTTAATTTTTTCGAAATATAATAAACTTTAAATAATTAAAAAAAACGTATTATTATTATATTATATAATTAAATAAAAATATAATAATAAATTAATAATAAAATCGATTATATTATAATATTTAAATTAATTTTATATTTAAATATAATTATAAAAAAAAATTAAATAAAATTTTTATTAATATATAAAAAAAAACGTTAAAAATAAAATTACGATAAAAACCGAACTTATATTTTATTTAATTAAAAAAATCGTATTATTATTTTATTATATAAATTTACGAAATTATTAACTTTTTTATATAAAAATAAAAATTTTATTATTATTTATTTATAATAATAAACCGTTTTTAATATAAATAAATATATAATTTATTAAAATTAAAAAAAAGTTATTATTAATAAAAAATTAACTTTAATAAATATTATATTTATACCTTTTTACCCTTTTTTATATTAATATTAAAAAATAATTATTTTCGATTAAAAAAAAAAGAATTATAATAAAAATCGAATTTATGCTTTATTTAATTAAATAAAATATATTATTATATTACGTAAATTTATATAATTATATAATATAAATAAAAATAAAAACGTTATTATTATATAAAATAATAAACTTTTTTTAATATTATTTAAAAAAGAAAAAAAAAGTCGTTTATTACTATTAATAAAAGTTAATATTATTAAAAAAGTTTATTTATAAATAAAAAAAAAAATAACCTCGATAAAAATTAAATTTATACTTTTTTTAATTAAATAAAATATATTATTATTATATTATAAAAGTTTAATATAATTATAAATTTTTATATAAAAATAATATCGTTATTATTTTATATAAAATAATAAACCTTTTTTAATATTTATAAAAAAAAGGGCCGTTTTTTATTATTAATAAAAATTAATAATATTAAAAAAATTTATTAATAAATTAAATATAATTTTAATAAAACTTTAATTTATATATATTTAATTAAATAAAATATATTATTATTATATTATAAAGTTTTAAATTATTATTACTTTTTTAAAATTAAAAATATTAATTTTATTTTAATATATTAATAATAAGCTTTTTTAATATTAATAAAATAATATAATCGATTAATATTATAAAAAATATTATTAATAAAAAAATTATTTTAATAAAATTAAAATTTACGTTTTTTTAATTAAATAAAATATATTATTATTTATAAAAACTTAATATAATTATAAATTTTTATATAAAAATAATAATATTATTATTATATATAAATAATAAACTCTTTTTAATATTAATAAAAAAATAAAAATCGTTTATTATTATTATTAAAGCTTAAATTTATACTTTATTTAATTAAATAAAATATATTATTATATTACGCGGACTTTTTTTTAATAAATATTATTTAATAAATAAAATTATATTATTTTTTTATATATAATAATAAATAATTAATATTAATAAGAATAATATAATCGAATAATATTTAAAAAAATTATTATAAATTAAAAAAAAAAAAAAAAAAATCTAACTTTAATAAAATTCGAATTTATACTTTATTTAATTAAATAAAATATATTATTATATTAAAAAGCTTTAAAATATTATTATTTTCTTTAAATAAAAAAATAAATATTATTATTATATATAAATCGTAATAAACTTTTTTTAATATTAACGAGGATATTATAACCGATTAATTTTTAAAAAAAAAAACTATTAATAAAAAAAATTTTAATAAAACTTAAATTTAAATTATATTTAATTTAATAAAAATATTATTATTATATTATAATTATTTATTTTTTATTAAAGTTTTATTAAATATATAAAATTATTTAATTAATATTATTTAAAAACTATATAATTAATTTATATATCGTTAATTAATTAATATTACTTTTATAATAAAATCGGCTTTAATTAAATAATAAAATAATTTATATAAAAAGCGTTAATTAATTAATAATTAATTAATTAATATTTCGTAATATTTTTATAATATTTTAAACGTTAAAAGTTTTAATATTAAAAAATATTATTATATTTATTATTATATAATTATATTATAATAAAAATAATTATTATATTATTATATTATAATATTATATATATATTAATTATATTTAAATTATATAATAAAATATATAATATATTTTAAATAATTAAAATAAAAATTAAAATAAATAAAAAAAAATAATTACGTTAAAATTTAAATTTAAATTTTTTCTTTTTTTTAATTTCCCGAAATATAATAAATTTTAAATAATTAAAAAAAAGGTATTATTATTATATTACGTAATTTAAAAAAAGTATAATATTAATTTAATAATAAAATTTAATATTTTATAATATTTAAATCGATTAAAAATATAAAAATAATTATTAAAAAAAAATTATACGGATTTAATATTAATAAACGTAAAAAATATTAAAATAAAAAACTATAAATTATAATAAAGTTTAAATTTATATTTTATTTAATTAAATAAAGTATATTATTTTTATATTATATAAATTAATACGATCGAATTATATAAATAAAAATAACGGTTTTATTATTATATATAATAATAAATTATTTTTAATATTAATATATAAATTATAACCTATTAATAATAAAAAAAGAATTATTAATATTATATAAATAAGAATAATTATTAAAAAAAAATTAAAATAATTTATTTTATATAAATATAAAAAACTATAAAAAAGATTAATTATAATAAAATTAAATTTATATTTTATTTAATTAAATAAAATATTATTATTATATTACGAAAATTTAACGTAATTACGAATTTTTATATAAAAAATTATAATATTATTATTATATAAAATAAAAAACCCTTTTTAATATTAATAAAAAAAAGGCGTTTCTTTTTATCGATAAAAGTTAATAATATTAAAAAGTTTTTTAATAAATAAAAAAACCGTTTCGATAAAGCTTAAATTTACGCCTTTTTTAATTAAATAAAATATATTATTATTATATTATAAAGATTTTAAACTTTTTATTTTTCGCCGTTTAAATAAAAATAATAATATTATTATTATATAAAGTAATAACTTTAACTTTTAAAATTAATAACGTTTATTATAAACGCTCGTTAAATTATTAATACTATATAAACCGCGCGTTAAACGTTTATTATAAAAATTAAATTATAACGGAATCCTTAATAAACGCTATATTTACGATTAATATTTACGAAAAGTATCGCGTATAAATAAAGGATATCGCGCGTAAATAAACGACGCGGCCGGCATATACGCGTTACTCCGCCGTAATTTTTAAGCCGCGACCTAACCCGGCCGCTCCGAATTTATTAAAATCGGCCGAAAAAAGGAACGACGTTAAATAATAAAATTAAAACCGAAAAAAAGGAAAAAAAAAAGAAAAAAAAAAAAAAGAGTAAAAAAAAAAAAAAAAAAAAAAAACGCGTAAACGAAAAAAAAAAAGGCGCGTAAAAAAAAAAAAAAAAAAAAGGTAAAAAAAAAAAAAAAAGGAAAAAAAAAAAAAAAAAAAAAAAAGTAAAAAAAAAAAAAAAAAAAGGGTTAAAATAAATAAAGAATAAAAAAGCGGGTTTTTAATAAAAATATATAATTATATTTTTAATTATTACTTTTTATTTAAAAATAACGGCCTTTTTTTATAATCGCTTTAAAAAAAATTATAAAATACCGGTTATTATTTTATTTATTATTATTAAATTAAATATTAAAATTTAATTACTTATATATTAAAAATAACTTTATTAAATATTTTATTAATAATAATAATATAAAAAAAATATTAATTTTTTTATATAATTATTTAAATCTTTTATTACTTTTATATAAAATTTTTATTATTATCGCCGCTTACCCCCTTTTTTTCCTTTTTCCTTTTTATTATAATAATTTTTATATTAAATACTTTTTAAAATATTTTAATTTATTATTTATATAAAATTTATTAAAATAAATATTAATTTTTAATAAAATAAAAAAAAAAATAATAAACCTTTTATATATTTAAATTAATTAATATTTATTATTTAACGTTTTTTTTATCGCCGTAACCTTTTTTTTATCCTTTTTTTTTATATATATTTTCTAATTTAATAACTTTTAAAATATTTAAATATACCTTTTATTAATAAATTAATTTTAAATTATTAAAAAAAAAAAAATAATTAATTCTTTTTATATAAAATATTATATTAATTATAATTTCTTTTTAATTATATCTTATAAATAATAATTTAAAAATATATTTTATCCTTTTTTAATTTTATATATATTTAAATTTTTAAAATTTTATTAATTTATTAACGTAAATTATTAATATTTAATATATAAAAACTTTATTATATTTATTATTATATTATAATATTATAATATTTATAATTAAATTTTTATATATATTATATTATTATATATATATTATTAAAATATAATAAATTTACGAAATAAAAATATAATATAATAATAAAAAAATAAAAATATAAAAAATTAATTATATTAAAATTCGAACCTAAATTTTTTTTTCTTTTAACTTTCTTAAAATATAATAAACTTTAAATAATTAAAAAGAAATATATTATTATTATATTATATAATTAAATAAAAATATAATAATAAATTAATAATAAAATTTATTATATTATAATATTTAAATCGATTCCGTATTTAAATATAATTATAAAAAAGAATTAAACGAAACTTTTATTAATATATAAAAAAAAAACATTAAAAATAAAACTATAATAAAAACCGAACCTACGTTTTATTTAATTAAAAAAATTATATTATTATTATTATATAAATTTATAAAATTATTAATTTTTTTATATAAAAATAAAAATTTTATTATTATTTATTTATAATAATAAACCGTTTTTAATATAAATAAATAATATATAATTTATTAAAATTAAAAAAAAATTATTATTAATAAAAATTAACTTTAATAAATATTATACTTATATTTTTTTACCCTCTCTTTATATTAATATTAAAAAATAATTACCTTCGATTAAAAAAAAAAAAAATTACGATAAAAATTAAATTTACGCTTTATTTAATTAAATAAAACATATTATTATTATTTATATAAACTTATATAACTATATAATATAAATAAAAAATAAAAACGTTATTATTATATATAAAATAATAAACTTTTTTTAATATTATTTAAAAAAGAAAAAAAAAACCGTTTATTATTATTAATAAAAATTAATATTATTAAAAAAACTTATTTATAAATAAAAAAAAAATAACCTCGATAAAAATTAAATTTATATTTTTTTTAATTAAATAAAATATATTATTATATTATAAAAATTTAATATAATTATAAATTTTTATATAAAAATAATCGTTATTATTTTATATAATAAACTTTTTTTAATATTTATAAAAAAAAAAGCTATTTTTTATTATTAATAAAAATTAATAATATTAAAAAAATTTATTAATAAATTAAATATAGCTTTAATAAAACTTTAATTTACGCGTTATTTAATTAAATAAAGCGTATTATTATTATTATAAAATTTTAAATTATTATTATTTTTTTAAAATTAAAAATATTAATTTTATTTTAATATATTAATAATAATAAACTTTTTTAATATTAATAAAAATAATATAACTAATTAATATTATAAAAAAGTATTATTAATAAAAAAATTATTTCGATAAAATTAAAATTTACGTTTTTTTAATTAAATAAAATATATTATTATATTATAAAAATTTAATATAATTATATATTTTTGTATAATAATAATAATATTATTATTATATATAAAATAAACCTTTTTTAATATTAATAAAAAATAAAAACCGTTTATTATTATTATTAAAACTTAAACTTACGCTTTATTTAATTAAATAAAATATATTATTATTATATTATATAAATTTTCTTTTAATAAATATTATTTAATAAATAAAGTTATATTATTTTTTTATATATAATAATAAATAATTAATATTAATAAAATAATATAATTAAATAATATTTAAAAAAAATTATTATAAATTAAAAAAAAAGGAAAAAAAATTTAATTTTAATAAAATTTAAACCTACGCTTTATTTAATTAAATAAAACGTATTACTATTATATTAAAAAGCCTTAAAATATTACTATTTTTTTAAAAAAAAAAAAATAAATATTATTATTATATATAAATCGTAATAAACTCTTTTTAATATCGATAAAAATATTATAATTAATTAATTTTTAAAAAAAAGAATTATTAATAAAAAAAATAACCTTAATAAAACTTAAATTTAAATTATATTTAATTTAATAAAAAATACTACTATTATACTATAATTATTTATTTCTTATTAAAATTTTATTAAATATATAAAATTATTTAATTAATATTATTTAAAAATTATATAATTAATTTATATATCGTTAATTAATTAATATTACCTTTATAATAAATCGACCTTAATTAAATAATAAAATAATTTATATAAAAAACGCTAATTAATTAATAATTAATTAATTAATATTTCGTAACGTTTTTATAATATTTTAAATATTAAAAATTTTAATATTAAAAAATATTATTATATTTATTATTATATAATTATATTATAATAAAAATAATTATTATATTATTATATATAATATTATATATATTAATTATATTTAAATTATATAATAAAAATATATAATATATTTTAAATAATTAAAATAAAAAATTAAAATAAATAAAAAAAAAATTACATTAAAATTTAAACCTAAATTTTCTCTTTTCCTTAATTTTTTAAAATATAATAAACTTTAAATAATTAAAAAAAAAAATACTATTATTATATTACGTAATTTAAAAAAAATATAATATTAATTTAATAATAAAATTTAATATTTTATAATATTTAAACCGATTAAAAATATAAAAATAATTATTAAAAAAAAGTTATATAGGTTTAATATTAATAAATATAAAAAACGTTAAAATAAAAAATTATAAACTACGATAAAATTTAAACTTACGTTTTATTTAATTAAATAAAATATTACTTTTATATTATATAAATTAATATAATTAAATTATATAAATAAAAAATAATAATATTATTATATATAATAATAAATTATTTTTAATATTAATATATAAATTATAACTTATTAATAATAAAAAAAGAATTATTAATATTATATAAATAAAAATAATTATTAAAAAAAAATTAAAATAACTTATTTTACGTAAATATAAAAAACTATAAAAAAATTAATTATAATAAAAATCGAACTTATATTTTATTTAATTAAATAAAACGTATTATTATTATATTATAAAAATTTAACGTAATTATAAACTTTCGTATAAAAAACTATAATATTATTATTATATATAAAATAAAAAGCCTTTTTTAATATTAATAAAAAAAAAAACGTTTTCTTTTATCGATAAAAATTAATAATATTAAAAAAGTTTTTTAATAAATAAAAAAATCACTTTAATAAAGCTCGAATTTACGCTTTTTTTAATTAAATAAAATATATTATTATTATATTATAAAAATTTTAAACTTTTTACCTTTCGCCGCTTAAATAAAATAATAATATTATTATTATATAAAATAATAACCCCTTTTTAATATTAATAAAAACCGGCTATTTATTATTATTAATAAAACTAATAATATTAAAAAAATCCCTAATTAATAAAAAACTATTTTAATAAGATTTAAATCTATATTTCCCTTAATTAAATAAAATATATTATTATTATATATAAAGATTTTAAATTTTTTACTTTTCGTTATTTTAAATAAAAATAATATATTATTATATATAAAATAATAACCCCTTTTTAATATTAATAAAAAAGGGTAAAAATTATTTATTATTATTAATAAAAGCTAATTATATTAAAAAAGTTCGTTAATAAATAAAAAAAAATAACTTTAATAAAAATTAAACTTACGCCTCTTTTAACTAAATAAAGTATATTACTACTATATTATAAAAGTTTAACGTAATTATAAACTTTTATATAAAAATAATACCGTTATTATTTTATATAAAATAATAAGCCCTTTTTAATATTAATAAAAGGGGAAAGGGGAAGGCGTTTATTACTATTAATAAGGATTAATAATATAAAAAAGGTTCGTTAATAAATAAAAAAATAACTTTAATAAAATTTAAACCTACGCCTTTTTAATTAAATAAAGTATATTATTATTATACTATAAATATCTTACGCGTTTATAACTTTCGTATAAAAATAATAATATTATTACTATATATAAAATAATAAGCCCTTTTTAATATATAAAAAAAGGGAGGAGGCTTTATTAATATCGATAAGGGTTAATAATATTAAAAAGGCTCGTTAATAACTAAAAAAATACCCTCGATAAAAATTAAACCTACGCCTTTTTAATTAAATAAAATATATTACTATTATATTATAAAAACTTAATATATTTATAATTTTTATATAAAAATAATATTATTATTATATAAAATAATAAACCCTTTTTAATATTAAAAAAAGAGCGAATAAAGCGTATTTACCCTTATTTATAAAGGTTAATAATATAAATAAAGCTCGATAATAAACAAAAAAAAAGAAAAAAAAAAACAGCCTCGATAAAACTTAAACCCGCACCTTTTTAATTAAATAAAACGTATTATTATTATATTATAAATATTTAATACGTTTATAATTTCCGTATAAAAATAATAATATTATTATTATATAAAAATAATAAACCTTTTTTAATATATAAAAAAGAGGGGGGGCTTTATTAATATTAATAAAGGTTAATAATATTAAAAAGGCTCGTTAATAATTAAAAAAATACCCTTAATAAAAATTAAATTTATACCTTTTTTAATTAAATAAAATATATTATTATTATTATAAAAGTTTAATATGTTTATAATTTCCGTATAAAAATAATAATATTATTATATATAAAATAATAAACTTATTATATAGTATACTTAGAGTTATTGTACGATTCCATGAATTTTATCCGTGCGGCGTGGGGTAGCCGGAAAAGTAGGGGTAGGATTCCATGCCGGAATGGGAGTAAGATTTTATATCGAAATAATAGTATAATTTTATAATATTTATAGAATTTAACTAGGGTTTTATAAATTCGATACTTGCTATACGACGTTAGAATTAAAGATTTAAGGTATTTAAAAAAAAAAACGCTTATATTAAAATTTAAACCTAGGTTTCTTTTTTTTCAAAGGGCGTATTTATTATTATATATATAAGCTTTGTAAATTTTATATTTTTAGATAAAAAAGTATAAAATAATAAGATTAATATAAAATAAATATATAGAATTTAATTAAAGTTTTATAGATTCGATTTTTATTATATAATATTAAAATCGGAGATTTATAGGCATAGGATTTCGGGTACTTATAGAATTTTCGTTATAATTAGATTTATAAAGGAAAGATATCGGGTGTAATTAAAATAAGTTTTTAATATCTAAATGCTAAGTTATTTTTTAAATTAATTACGTATTATATATTTATTTTATAATATTTATTATATAATAATATTATTAGAAGAGAATAGGTAAGGGGAATTAAAATAGGTATTATTTATTTAAGTACGACTTATTAATTATTATTAAAATTATCATAATTATTTTATTATATAGGCTTATTATACAATTTTAATTTATTAATTTAAATTAATCAGGTTTTTAATATTTCTTAATAACGCCGAAGCCGCTCAAATAATATTACCACGACTACTATTACAACTACCGTTATTCTACCCATCTACGTTAATATCCGTCTTTATATACTTCGTAGTATAATCAATTTATTTATAATTAATATAATACCCGTTGAAATGGCTTAATAATTATACATAACGTAAGAACGGGTTCATAAAACTGTTATTAAGGGTTATTTATCGTTAATATTTCGTATAAAGCGGATTTTAAAATTAATTACGGTTAGCGATTAACAGGCCGTTAATATAGCTCGGGCGAGTAGATAGGATTTAGTCCGCCGATATAAACCGTTATATAATTAATATATTAAAACTGGGCAAGACAAGGACTATATATTAAAAATTATTATAACAGAAACGTTTTAATTATTACTGTCTAATAGGGAGGATTACGAAAAGACTTTAATTTTTAAAAGGGGTAATCGCGATATCGGAATAAGCTTAACTATTATTGGCGAGAGGCGGAGGTACAAATTAAATATACTAAATATTAATCGTATAATAAATTAAATAATATTAAAAACAAAATAAAATATTTACAATTAATTGGTTAACGCCTACGGAGATAGCATTTAAATCGGTATTATAATTCTAATTAATTAATTAATTTTGATTAACCGATATTTATTAAACAACTCGTTAATATCAAACCATCATAATTATTATACAGCTACATTAATAGCGTTACTCTATCTATTTATCAATAATAATAAAAATAAATCTTAAAACTAAATAATCAGGAGAAAAAATAATAATAAAAAATAAGTATAAAAAATAAATAATAAAAATATAAATAAATAATTACCGTATAAGAAATAAATAAAATATAATAATAAAAAAAATAAGCAACGGGTATTATAATTAAATAATTCGGTAAGATATAATAATAATAGATTTAATAGGTAAGTAACCGAATTAGATATAATAGCGAAAAAAAATAAATAGTATATTTTTAGATAATTAGCCGCCGTATAAATAATTAAATAAAAAATTAATTAAAAAACGGTATTAATTAAATCTAACGAGGGATTCAACGAGGGATTCAACGAAGGAATTAAAATAATAATAAGAATATAAAATCGGAAATATTAAATATAATAATAAGGAATTATACATATTTTAATAATAATAATAATAATAATAAAAAAAATTAAAAAGTTAAGAATTTAAAGTTAATATATAAGGAATAATTAATATAAAAAAGAATTAATATAGAAAAAAAATTAATAATAAAGGGTAAACTAATTAATAATTAATATATATAGTAATTAATTAATTAAGCTATTATAATAACGCGAAAATTAATTTTTAATGCCTACCGAATCGGTTGGAAAAAGTATTAAAATTAACGTATTTACCGTATTAAGGAAAAGAGTGCGTAAATCGGATAAATTTTCAGTAATATATTTTCGTTAATGTGGCATATTTATCGTATTATTAAAAAGTTATTATATAAGGGGTTACTTCGCTTAATAAAATATTAATTAATAAATTAAATAAAAAAAGTGAATTAATTAAATATATTGTATAACGAGAAATAAATATATTTAGCGATATATCCGGCCGGCCGATCGTAATATTAGCGGTACCGGCGATTTAAGACGGGTTAAGTTTCGCGGCATCGCCGGTATTTTTTAAAAATAACGGCGGTATTAATAAATATATTAAATATTATAAATAAGTTACTATACGGCGAGAAATAAATATATTTAACGGTATATCCGATCGGTTAATCATAACTTTTACGGCGTCGGCGATTTAAGACGAATTAAGCCTCGCGACATCGCCAATATTTTTTAAAAATAGCGGCGGTATTAGTAAATATATTAAATATTATAAATAAATTACTATATATAAGGTGCATCGTATATTAAAAAAAGAGCCGGCCAATTAATTATAATCTCTATAACATCGAAAGTTCAGTTCTGATATAAAAAAATCGGATTTAACGCTAGTTTTAATAAACCGCCGGTATTGTTCAGAACGGCGACAATATATATAATTTATAAGTTATTATATAATAATATAAAACTTAATTAATATTTTAAAAAATATTATAAGACTTAAAAATTTAAAATAGAATCGGACTAAGATTCCATATTCGTACGACTCTATAAAAATAAATTAAGATTTCATATATTTTATAAAAATGGACTAAAACTTTATATACTCTATAAAATAAATTAAAATTCTATAAGGCATTTTTTACGATAAATCGTAATCTAATATTATAAATACCGCCATACGACGCCTATTCCTTTTTTTTTCTTTTTTTTTTTTTCCTTATTTCTTTTTTACCTATTTTATTATAAATTTATTCACTTTTTTAAAAAAATATTACGTTTTTATTTACATAATATATTAATATACTTATTTCGTAAACGAAATAATAATTTATTTATATACAAAATATTAATTAATACCTGTTTTTATTAAAAAAATATTAAATACGCCGTATACTAAGTTTTAATAACGTTTACCTGTTAATCCGACCTTTCTATTCTCCCCCGGCCCTTTTTTACCTCCTTTCCTTTTTTCGTTTTTAGCTCTCTTTAAACCAACAGCTATACCTATATCAAATACTTTTATATTTATATTTATATTAAATCGATTTAAAAATATTATTATATAAATATAACTGAGAAAATTATTAAAAAAAAGGAAATAATATCCGATTTTAGGTAGCCGAATAGAATTATACATAATATTAACCGTAACGAACCAAAATTTATTATTAACATTTCTTTTCCGGCCGATTCGGAAGCTTTTATTTCGAGATAATTTCGGCCGTTTCGGTTCCGATTTTGATATGGAATACCGTCCTTAAAACCTTTTAAGCTTAAGCTATCGAGTTTACACGTATAACGGGGTTTATTATTAATATAAAGTATAAATACGAGCCGAATTTATAACTAGTCCAAACCGGCTAGGCTATACATTTTCAGGGGTATAACTATATCCGTCTTTATATAAAGTTAGCCTAAAGCTAGCCGAGAGGTAACTTTTCGATTCCGACCTTTTTAATAACTAAGAGTTATAAAATATATATTAAAATATCGATCGTATCATATAATGAATTTAAGATATATTAATTCTAAACTCCGTCTTATCGACTGTACTATTCCTCCTTTATTAACGTAATTAGGATTAAAAATTAAATACCCCTTTTTTCAACTTAATAAAAGATATTATTCAAAACTTTTATATTAATATATAAAAATAAGTTATCAATTACTTTTTTATATATAAGTATGGGAAAAGGAGGCTATATTTCTATTTTCATTTACCCCTACCTAATAAATCGCTTTCGATAATATCGAGGCTTTTTTTAAATCGGATCCGGTATCGGTACCGAATATGACGTATTTCAACCTCGATATATTTTATTTAACCCTTTTTTTTTCTTTTTTTAATTATATATTTAATAAATTATTATATAATAGTATTTTATTTAATATATTAAGTATTTTCAATTTTTAAATTATCAAGGAAATTATAAATTAATTATCTCTTTACAAATATATTTATATATTCCGCCGTTCTTAAAATTAATCGTCTTTTTTTTTTTTACAGTTATATAACGAGTATATTACGAAGGATAAAGAGTTTATAGAAAATAAAAAGTCCTTATTTTTATACTTTATTATTTAAATTAAAATATTTCAATATTTTATCGTCGTTTCGGCCGAATTGAACCCTTCGCCAATAAATTAAATATTCGAAACTCAGTTTTATAATATAAATATAGCGTTTAAAACGCCGTCGTCGATAAATATTTAATAAAACGAGTAATAAATAACGTATAATAAAATATTATTTATTATAAATTAATTTATTTAATTTATTTAAAATATAACGGGTAAGCTTTATTATATATATTATTCTTTTTTTTATTAAGAACAAATCCGACCTTTCTTTTTTATTTCTTATTAGAGTCCAAGACGACCTAACCGATTTTCGGCCGGAATATAACTTTTTAATCGATTTATGAAATATTTATTTTATTAATTATAGGATTAAATTAACTTATTTAATATATTTAATAATAAAAAAATTTATATATAACGTAATTTAATAAAAGTATTATTTAATCCTAAAAATTAAAGCAATATAAAAATTTCGTTAACCGGTTTTAAAAATTACTTTTTTTATTAATATATTTTATTAGAGAGTAATCAGGCCGGGTTTTAAAAATTTTTAATATAAAGTATTAAAATACGTTATATAATAATTACTAGAATATTTTTATTTTTAAAAGCTTTATTTATTTTATAACCCTTTATTATAAAAGGGTTTAATTAAAATAAATTATTAAAATTATTTATCGGTATTTATTAAATAAGGTTAGGACAGCTTTTATACGATACTTTTAGTTAATATTTCTTTTTTAAAAAACGTATTTCAAATTTATCAGCTAGAGTTTTTTTTAAAATAATTTTTATTTAAAAAAAAATTAATACAAAATAAGGCCGCTATATAAGAAAAAGGCGGAAAACTATTTTAAACCGGGAACCGGATATGTTAAAGCCTTAAAGCCGCCTTTTTTTAATAAATAAAGGTAAAATTAAATATTTATAATTATCGGTATATTATTATTATAATATCTTAAAAATTCCTTTAAAAAATATTTAAAAAATCGATAATATCGTATAATAATTTATTTCTAAACTTTAATTTAAAAAAAAATAACTTTATCGCGGTATATACCTATTAAGCCGCCTACTTTTTTTAGATAGACAGTATAATATATATTTATATAAATAATATTCTTTTTTAAATTATAAAGTCTTATTAGAAGTAGAAATAAACGATTAATATTAATTAGTACCGATAATTAACATTTCCTTTTACTATTAATTATAATTATTTTATAAAAAGGCCATATAAGAAGCTTTAAAATAATATTATAATATAACGGATTTAAACCTTTTACCGAATTAATATACTCGTTATATTTTGGTTTATATTCCAGTAATTTAATATTAATTTCCATAGCTAATAAAAAGCCGTAATTTAAGGTTTTATATAAAGTAAAGTTCGGTATTATATATCGCCGGGATAAAAAGTAAAAAAATATTATTTTTTATTCCTTATTTTTTATTTAATTAAGGGTATTATTATTATTATTATACCGTTAATATTTTTTAAAAAGGACTTTTATCGATAATATAAAATATACGGTATTATTTTATGGATATATTTATACGGCGAAATATAAAAAGTTTAAATCGTATTTATTACCTTTAAATTAATTATTATTAAAGCTTTTTAATAATATATATAACGGCTTATTATATTCTAATAATTAAATAGAGTCGTTTTTAATAAAACTTATATAATATTAAATAAATTATATCGGTTCCGGTTATAATTATAAAAAATTAATTATATAATAATTAAATTTAAGGTTCTTTTTTTTTTCTTTATCGCGATTTTCGCCGTTTAAAATATATCGGCTTTTATTTAAAATATTGATATTAATTTCTAATAAATTTAAATATTTCAGAGTAATATTATTTAAGCGAACTTTTATTATTTCGTTATTTAGGTTAAAAAAAAAGAATATATAATTATTAAAATTATATAATAAGTTTTTATTATAATTAATACTTTATTCCTGTTATATATTATTATATTATTTTATTTATTTCGGGATAAAAATTATAATGAAGTAATTGGATATTTAATTTATTATACTGCTATTAGGATGAAAAAGAAAAATCCGGCGTATAGTATTAGTAAATTAAGGACGGAAGGTATATTATTATTATTAATATTTTTATATTAAGTTTAGATTTTATTAATATACGATATGTATTTTATATAAATATATTTTGAATATTTCGTAATTTTATTTAAAAAACGGCCGGGCTGGTTATAATAAAAAACGATTCGAATTTTATATTATTATAGCGCGTTTTAATAATTATATAAATTAATTTTTATAAATTATTTTTATTAGATATAAAAATATTTAAAATTATATAAATAAAATTAAAAATTATTACTATATTTATTTAAATTAAATAATAAATAATAATTTAATATGGATTTAATACGGTTTAAAAAAAATAGCGTATAACCTTTATTATATAAAAAAAAACCGGGTAAAAAAAAAAAAACGGCCGGACTTAAATAAAATGAAACGGATTATTATTTTCTAAATATAATATTAAAAAGTAATTTAATAATAAACCGTAATATAATAAAAGAAATAAAATAATTAAAAATAGGTAAAACGATTTTAATTTATTATATAACGGGTCTATAAATAATATATATTATATATCTTAATAATAAACGTTAATTATATATAATAATATAATTTATTTAATTATAAATAAATCAAAACCGATAATATTAACAAATAATTAAAAAAAAATTAAATAAATTATACGGGTATATTATATAAAATTTACAGCGAATATTTATAATATTATTTCCCCGGCAGGTAATATATAATATAAAAGAAACAGAACGGAGATAGCGATTAAATAATTTATACGGCAAAAATTATAATTTAAAAGGAATATTTATCGATTTTTTTACGTTATTATTTATAAAATTTCTTTTTAAAAAAAAAATACTACCGTTTTATACATTTATCGTTTAAAATAAAACGCGGTATAAAATTATTAACGAATCTTTTAAAGCGATAATAAATTTATAAAAAAAACATATTTAAAAAAATAAAATAAATATATAATTAAATTACTATATAATAATACTCAAAATAAAAAAATTTTAAAAATAAATATAAAAAAAAAAAAATATTTATAAAATAATAAAAAAAATAATTTCAAAGATAAAAAAAATAAAAAAATATTTAAAAAATAAAGAAAATAAAAAAAAATAAAAGAAATATTTCGAAGACGAAAAAAATAAAAAAAAATATTTCGAAAACAAGAAAATAAAAAAAATATTTCGAAAACGAAGAAAATAAAAAAAAATATTTCGAAAACGAAAAAATTAAAAAAAATATTTCGAAGACAAAAAAAATTAAAAAAATATTTCGAAAACGAAAAAAATTAAAAAAATATTTCGAAGACGAAAAAAATTAAAAAAATATTTCGAAGATAAAAAAAATTAAAAAAAAAAATTTAAAAACGAAGAAAATTAAAAAAAATAATTTAAAGACGAAAAAATTAAAAAAAAAAATCGAAGACGAAGAAAATAAAAAAAATATTTCGAAAACGAAAAAAATAAAAAATATTTTTTTAAAAAAATAAATAAAAAAATAAAAATAATATTTTTAAAATAAAAAAATATAATAATAATTAAAAATAAATATTATATTTTAAAAATAAAATATAATATTTTAATAATATATTTATTTTAAAAAAAATATTATTTATTATTTTTATAATTTTTTTAAAGAAATATCGCTAACCGCTAGGAAATGTAGAGGATTGGTTAGGGTTAGGGTTAGGGTTAGGGTTAGGGTTAGGGTTAGGGTTAGGGTTAGGGTTAGGGTTAGGGTTAGGGTTAGGGTTAGGGTTAGGGTTAGGGTTAGG